>CM068344.1:6983378-8183378 GCA_034769755.1 Odontamblyopus lacepedii | reverse complement strand
GTAGAATATGATTAACAGTTTATCACTGTGTGATAAAATAAGTTATAATGCTAAATGAACTTCAGTGAGTAGGATACATCCTAATGAGCTGTATTCATTAAAAAGTGCGCCCTCTGTCAGTGTGAAAATAACAAACATGTGAATTGATATATTTTAATATATAAGTCGCAGGGCCACCCAAACCATGAAAAAAACATGTAGTCTGAAAAATATGGTAATTTACATGTACCAATGGACTAGTTTTCACTTGCTTGCAGGGATCATGGACGGAGGCATCCTTGTGGAACACCTTTCATGGATGTTAGACCAGTCAGAAAATCGGCAAAGGTCACCGACCTCATGGGCCAGTTTACAACGGCCTTAAATATTTAAATGTCTGAATTTTTACTAATTGGTCCATTCACTGCTGATTATCCCTTCATCCTCTCGCTCACAGACCTCCTTCTACAGTCTTTCTTTTCATTTAGGAACACTCAGGCTCTTTGTTCCTCTTTCTCTTCAGGCTTGGTGTTGCAGCCTCTTTATCAGAAGAGGGCCGTGACTCAACTTTAGTTTAGACAAGTGGACTCACACTTAACTATAGCTCTCAAGACATTATACTGACAGCCTCTATTAGAAGTTTATACAAAAGCCAGGAAAACAATGAGAAACTTCTGCTTAAAGTGTGACTGAACACTCAGTGGTGTATTAGCGTTCTTTATAGTTTCTCCTCCCCCTCACATTCCCCTTTGGTATTCCAGACCCTTTAGCCTCAACCTCTCCTTTTGACATGAATCTGTATGTCCCCGTCAGCAGTGTCGCATCAACACTGACTTATCTCCCGACAGCGTCCGGTGAGCCCAGTTCTTCCCTGGTTTTGGTGCCGGCAAGTTGACTGGGGTCATGAAAATAAAGTGTTTTTCTTCTCAAAACAATATGTGTTCAAAAGAGTGAAACATTTGCGTCATAAAACTGTTGTCCACGAAAAAGTCAGACCTCATAATCGCTTGGCGCTATTTTCTCTCCGTTTGTATCACTCTGCGCTGCCATCAGGTGACAGCCGCGTATGAATCCAACACTTTTTTCAGTAGTTCGGTAGTGTTTACATACTCAGACCAATGACCTAACGTGAGCTAACATGAAAGCCAGAGCCATAAGTATATAAGCCTGTATAAGCTATAGAAGAATACATATAAAAATGGGACAGACTTGTGATTGTCCAGGCTGTAACAACAAAAATCCATTTGTCGGTCCCCTGGTCTCGCACGGCTCCAGCTGTGGCTTCAGCTTGTCCCACTCTGTCCCTCCTCTCTCTCTGCTCGTTCTAACTCTGTCTAGTGAATTTGGGCATCAGTATATTCGGGTTCATAAAGATCTCCCCTTGGCTCTGTGCTGAAGGCAATATCTTCATCATCGGTGTCATAGTCACACATGTTGTTGTTAACTTTCCGAGCACACAATGATATGAGCGTAGAGAAAATAGTACCAAGCGATTATGAGGTCTGACTTTTTCGTGGTTCACGTTTTGTGACAAAAATGTATCACTCTTTTGTACACATTGTTTTCAGAAGAAAAACGCTTTCATTTTCGTGACCCCCAGCCAACTTGCCGGACACTATCATCAGCACCAAAACCGGGGAAGAACTCGACTCACCGGACGCTGTCGGGAGGTAAGTCAGTGTTGATGCACGACACTGCTGAACTATCCCTTTTACATCATTCTGACACGGCTTAAACCCACAATTTTGTGTGATATAGGACCTTTAATGTACACTTTCCCACTGAAGATTATAAATGTCCCTTGAAAAACTGACAAAATAAATTTTTGGTGGTCCTTGAATGCTGCTGACGGGGATGACATACAGATTCATGTAAAAAAAAAACCTGAACTATCCCTTTAAGCTTCCAGGTCATGCACCCCTCTCCTCTTTAGTTCTTCATACCCCACTGTGAGAAGAGTTTAGGTGGTAAGTCCCACTTTAATTGAGATAAAAAAAAAACATTTGTACTTGACTTGCTCAGAGAAGCCATATTAGTACTGGAAGACACACTGCAGAATCATTAAAGCTGAGATCAAAGCTTTCAAAGTCGTCCAGCTTACAGGACCTCGTCAGTGGCCACCATATTGTTCCTGGACATTCATGCATTACTTATGGCCACATTGATTCCTGGTGGTGGCTTCGTGCTGTGGGGTCCGGGGCCCCACTGTGTTCCAGTGATTGGCTTTGTGTTGATTCTGTTAGCGTGGGTCCCATGTAGCGAGCTTCAACTCCACCACAGCTGGCGTCAATATTACACTGAACAGGTCATTGTGTGTGGGGCATCTGAGTTTAATGTGGTGCGAAAAAGTGATACCAGCAAAAAAAAATTGTGAAGGAAAGTTGTGCTATGTAACTTTTCTGGGGGATGGGCTGCCAGCACATCTCAATGAAGATGCTACAGTTTGCCTGGAGCTCTCTACAGTGTAAAATTTAAAACAAGTAAATAAGTAGACATTACTTACAAAGTGTAGAAAACAGATTGCCTTGAAAATCTCACTAAAGTGGACTGTGCATCTAAAGCCTACAAGTAATTCTTCAGTGTAGTGTGCAGTAAATTCCTCTTTTATCTAACTAGACAGAGCAAGTCTAATCTGAAATATGTAATAAACTTTACTTTAAGTAAAGTCATTTCATCTTATGTGGTAAAACCATGGAAACCGTTTGCCTTGAATTGAGCAAATAAATGTTACTTATGTACACAAGTTAAAGTAAAAACTGGTTATATTCTACAATAATACCATTTAGATCTGCATCAGGTACACAAGGATTTGAATATTTATTAATCTTCAAAAAAAAAAGTTTTACAGCCATAATTTTGATTTACTTTTATTGAAATAATAAGTGCATAGAGAAAATGTTATATTTTTATTTTGATAGTCAACAGGTAGGAACTGTTGTTCTTTTGTTTAGTTCCGCTGGACCCTAGTTAGAGACGCACGCCTGGTTGAAAGTAAAAAATGTGGGGTGTCAGCAACAAAAAAAAACAAAAAACTGTTTGGAGCCTGCGTGATCGGCCACTCTTTGCTTAAATGAATAGTTATGATGCAGAAATAGCTAAAAAACAGAGGGAACTACAAAGACCATGATCCTTTGCTCCGTTTCTGTGCAGACGGCATGAAGAAATAACTGTTCTAAGCACTTTTACATCTTCATTCTTTGGATTACTGTAGGTCTTGTGTCTATTTTTAGAGGAAAAAGGAGCATATTCACAGTTTTGTGAGCCTCCACAACATATTGCAATAAATATCGTCGAGATGTATATGGTGAAAATATCGTACAGAGAGATTTGGATATCGTTCCATCCCTAATGACAATAAATGTTGTGCCAAATAACTGGTCAAAGGATTTTATAATGTCAGTCTTGTTATTATGTAGAATATCATAATATCGTGAGCCTCCCCACCATATTGTCAGCTTTCCCATGATATCGCAATAAATATCGTACTGTGAGATTTATACCATGACGATATCGTATCGTCAGACTTGGATATCATATCGTCAGACTTGGATATCGTCTTGTCAGACTTGGATATTATATCGTCAGACTTGGATATCGTTACACCCATAATAATTTCCCTTGTCAAAACTTGCGCAGACATGAACACTCATATGCATATCCTATTACGCACATCAGATATACCCTACAACTGTTTACATGACATTTCCGTAATCTGATAACTCCAGAAATAAGATCACGATCACATTTTTGCTGCGCATGGAAACCCAGCCAGTGAGTCACGGTAGCACAAACACTCTCCTTGTTATCATTCATGGAGCACATGTTCAGTCTCACCTCTGGGCCTCACGCCTCCCCTGACAGCTCTGACCCATCCGTCACCCCCCACCCCGCTCGCTCCCCGCACCCAGCACCCCTGATCCAGCCTCTGACCCGCCGCCCCGACATGGAGGGTATTATGAGCGTGCGTGACAGCCCCCTCCATAGGTCGACCTCGAGTGCTCCCGCGCCCTTGAGCAAAAGCAGAGCGACAGATGGGCCGGCGATGCTGCGCGGATATAACACGACGTACACGGAGAATGCATTTGGAGTTGAATTCCCGCGGGTAGTAATCATTTTTTTCCGCGGCACAGATGTTAAGCAGCTGCCGGTGTTGGAGAGCTGTTAGTGCTGTTGAACGAGCGTGAGAGTGTCAAGATGGAGCTGAGTGGGAGGCTGCACGTGTGGGTTTAAAATGTATTTGAAAGGAGGGAGTTTCTGTAAATGCCATCGCTTCATTTAATGGTGACACATTGTTTTTGGATACTAGTTACTTTTGGACGCCTCTGCATTGGAATTTGTTTTTTCTAATGACAAAATATTGAACATGAAAAGCTGTTGGTTTTGATATTGTGCTGCCTTCATGTGCTATGGAGAAGATGAGGCTTTCCACTTGTTTTGTTCAGAGTTCAGAAGTAACTGAATACATGTGAGCTCCCCGGATCACACACTGAGCAGTTTCATATCACGGGATGTTAACCAACTATGAAGTGCAGCATGTGCAGTTCAAAGGACACAAGTAAGGGACTGTTGGATTTTGTGAAATGAGCTGTTTGTTTTTCCCATATCCATGGAGACTGTGCAAGAGGCTTATGCTGCATTTTGATGTGCTCGAGACTCGAGGAAAACCGACCTCCACCTTAATTAAGTGCAATAGAACGGCCAATGAAATCAAGGTTCTGAAACACAAACTCTGGCTAGTTTGGCGCAGACTGAGTTGGTTGGATTTACGTCACAGCGAGTGTGTCGTGTGTGTGTCAGGGTCCAAACAGAGAAAACAAGAGACAAGGTATAAAAGGAAGTTTAAATTTAATAAAGTCCAAAGTAATTTAACACAAGCAAACCATGAACAAAAAACTGGGACCAAACTGAGGGAACTTAAAGTCGACTGAACACAACCAAAAAAAAAAAAAAAAAAAACACCAGAGAGGGGACAGGCCTTCTTAAATAGCCCAGTAGCCAAATAACTGAACGAACACACACGCACACACAAAAATTACATTAAACAATTAACTAAACTACTAACTTATTTAAAGCAACACAAAAACAAATCATAAACTAATAAAGTAACATTAACCAAATTAACTTAACAAAACAAACTATATAGTGCTCCTCCTTGGCTCAGCGATGGTCTGGTCTATCCGGGTGATTCAAACCGACAAAAAAGAAAAAACACAAGTGTAAGTAAATTAAACTATGGGGTATGAATGAAAATGTTAAATATAAGCTTAATAAAATACTGACACTGGAGTGGTGGCAGAGGTATTCACCACAACATGTAATAGTTAAACTCCCATAATTGAATCGCCGACAGCTAACGTTGGCTAACAGACTCAATTTATTAGCAGGAGCGAGTGATACCTGACGTTACATTAAACTTTCTCGAGCAACCATATTTTTCCCAACTGTTGCCCAAAAGGACTGGTGCAACGGGCCGGGTTTTGGTTGGGTCGGTTTTGGTCATGTCATTAACCACTGGTCGGATGGACATGGTGGCTTGAAATCGTAATGTCGGATAACATCTTGGAGAAAACTCAAAGCTCTGCAAAGAGGAATGGACTTGAGATCAATATATGGACAAAAAAGTACTTGTGGAAAAATCCTGTTTAAATCCAGGCTAAAAACGGTGTGCATATGACTGAAAGGTTTTCATTTTTCATTCCGCACTTTTCTCTCTAATTTAATGTCTCTCTCTATTTTTTAATTTTATGATGATTATTTAAGTTTTGATTTGTTTGTATTGTAATTTTGATGTATTTCTTGTTCTGTAAAGCACTTTAAATTACTTTGTGTACGAATTGTGCTATACAAATAAACTTGTTTTGCCTTGCCTTAGAAATTGAAAAGCAGCTGCTCGTTCTAAACCTAAATATTACAAATCTTATCTCGTTGGCCCTCCCCTACAAGCACTGGCCTCAAGGCTGCTGCTGGAACAAACAACTTCCCCCAGATGAACACGGCAGGGAGACGCTCTCGCATTCTTTACCCCAGTCGAACTTACACCTTGGGATGTTGACTCTGTCTGGGACCTAATCAAAGTTGCCTCATGGCAGCTCGGATTGGGCGCCAGGCAGAGCAAGTCTCCAGGCCCGCCCCGTATCCCACACCTTTGTTGTCGTCTTGTCATTATTATGTGTACTGTGTTTTGTTGTTATGAACTTCCTCTGTTTTCTTTTTTCTCTGTGTAATGGTTCTAGATAGTTAGCACCCAGATCAGATCAGATAGTTAGTTGAAAAAAAAGATAGTTATGTCACAGGTAGTAATCTCAAGAGACAGTTTCCAGATTGAATTATTTGTAAAAATCTAATGGTAATCTCAAGACTTATCTTAAATTTGTGGGGGTATAATATTAAATATTAATAAAATACACACTAAATACAATGCTAAATACAATCAATCAATTAAATACAGTCCCACTAACTGTAGGATTTTAACTGTATGTTTTAAATCGCACTTAACTTGTTTATGTTGTTGTAAGGCGACCTTGGGTGTCCAGAAATGCACCTAATAAATCAGATTTATTATTATTATTATTATTATTATTATTATTATTATTATTATTATTATTATTATTATTGTTGTGAGCTATTGAGGCCTATGACGTAGGTGCGCTCACCTGGTTCCCCGCGGCGTGGGCTTTATAAGCGCTCCCTTTCTCGTTGCTCCCCCTTTTTGCCACATGCATTTCCGGGTCCCCGTGTGGGCTGCTCTGTCCTCCATGACCAGTGCCGCCGTTGACTGCGCGTCCGGCACCGATCCGCTCCCTTTTGGAACGTGCTTTAACAGCGCATTCGTGTGCCTAGGCTTCGGTAGTTTGTGTCCTGGTCGCCTCCGTCTTGCTTGGGCCACGTGCACGCCACCGCGCACCCTCATCTGCCGTGACAGGTGAACGCCCCTTACTACCACTTCATTCACAAAATGCCCAAATTCTAATGTATCTGTCCCTCGTAGCCACGCTGCTTGGCTGCTTTCGCCGTATCAGGCCTGCTTCACACAGTCCTGCGCCCTTCCATAAGTGTTGCGCCAGTCAACCCAAACTCAAAGTGGGCTGCGTAAAGCCGGGATCCCAGTTGTCCACCCTGGGATCGGGCTCACATTTTGAATTAGCGGTGTCAGGAGCGGTCAGCAGTGGTACTGGCCACGCCGTCTCTGCTGCTTTCCTTTGCCTCATTTATGTTTTGCTTTGTCTGGCTCTGCTTTGCTCAGCTCTGCTTTGCTCGGCTCTGCTTTGCTCTGTTTTGCTCAGCTTTGTGTTTATACTTCTGCTGTATTCTGCTTCCTGTGGGCTCACCACCTGCAGAGGGGTTCATAGGGGGGGTCAGGTGCTATGAGTATTGGGCAGCAAGCTGCCCCCGCGACCCAGCCGGATTAAGCGGGAGAAGATGGATGGATGGATGGATGGATGTATTCTGCTTCACTGTCCCACTGTCACTGTTTTGGGTTTTCCTTCACTGTCTTTACTAGTTTTAATTAGTATAGTTACTTTGAATTAAATTAAAAATGTGTTTCTCTCTTTAAAAGAAAAAGTCAAATAAAGCCCTTTTTCTAATTAATGGAACCTGGCTCTGGCATTTTGATATACTTACCTGGGTGCCTTAGACCTAGACTTTTATCTCCCCAAACTAGATTTGGGGTGGCAACTCTATCACATGTTAAGTGTTTACCCCTCGACTGCCACATTATTATTTATTTATTTATTTATTAATCACTGTAAAGCACTTTGTGTTGCATTTTTTTGTATTAAAAGCGCACTATAAATAAAGTTTGATTGACTGATTGAACTGACTTGGATTTATCGATTACCGGCATTCAATATAATACAGCATCACTAAGGAGGTAGCTATGGACATTTGAGTTTCTACAAGTTTTTTACACCATATGTGGCAGCAAATGTGGCAAAAGATCTTCAGAGGAAATACTTTGAGGGAACAGACACCAACCGAAACACCAGAGCGGAGTAAGAACGAGGCCTTTCCTGTTGTGCTCACTATTTGAAGTAGTACTGGAATGGAGAAAGGTTTAATGCCATACTGTGAAACATTCCAGACAAAGCAATAACGTCTCCATAGAGAAATGCATTTGACGGATTCTCTACCTGAAAAGTTACACATTGCACTTTCAAATAGGAATAGACATACACTAAACTTGTAAACGCGTCACATTTAAGCAAACATAATAAACAACCAACGCGTGTAAAAAAAAACCCCACAATTTTTCTTGATTCATTGCTGTGCGCCATGGTGAGACGTCAAACGTTATTTCACAGTTTCAAAATTATTTCCCAGTTCTCCCATACGACAATACAAGCGTGCAATTTTTCTCACAAACATTGCCAATGAGATTGTTAGAATAAAATGCTTATAATGATGAGGTTATTAAAAAATGTACATCTAAGTTAAAAGGTCTCAATTGCAGAGAATGAAAGGGCCTGTGTTAACGCTATCTCTGCTAAAACCAGATGTGTGACCTCTTATGACCTTTTCCCTCCTTGCAGGACTGTTCACATCGTAAATTTGTTCAAATGTAAAACAAAGTCATGATATACTTCACTATGTTATCTGTGGTAAACTTAACGAGATTATGTATACGTTGATCAGGTTGCCTTTGTACTGACATGATAAATTGTTTGAAACCAAATAAAGGTGTGCCGCAGGGGGAGGAGCTTTGGAAGAGCAGCGTGGACGAGCCTAGTGTTTGACGCACGCCGACGGCTCTCCCGTGCAAAAAGGCACGTAAAAAGAACTGACTCAGTGGTTTGATTTTAATCCCAATTGGTAGGAGACTGGCGTTTAAATGTCACAAATACATTCACTGGATTGTGATTGTATAAAAATTCATGACATAATGGTCCTTGCGAACCGGATTCGGGGATTCTGCTTGGAGGATGAACAACAGAGATTGAAAAGCGCGCACCCAGCTGGAGCTGGAAAAATCCGTCTTTTCTCGACGGCAACCCCTGTGGGGCATCCTCTTCGTGGAAGGACCCGGTCAACCAGATCCAGTTATATCACCTGAGGTCAGAAATTTAACTTCTAGAGAGTGAAGTTATACAGAACTACATAGAGATGTAGTGTGTGAATGAATTGTTGAATGTATGGAAATTCAAATTGATCATTGTTAAGATGTATCAAGGTTGAATCTCATTCAGGACACAGGTCGATGTTTTGTTGAAAATTGATCCAGCGTCCTTCTCGGTGTGTGAATTAACACCCAGTTTATGACCGCCCATCGTGGTAGAAGCTTGTCATAAAACACAGAGAAGTTTCGTTGATCAACAGTAGGCAAAACTTAGACACAAAGTATCATGGCAGAGAGAAGAGAAAAGGGAAAAAAAACAGTAAAAATAGAAACAGACTCGGAGAGAGTTGCAAATTCCTACGAAAATGAAAAGTAAAATATAATTTTGGTGAAAAATTAGATGAAATAAAGTTAAGTGAGCTAATGATGAACCTATCAATTCATGATAAGTAAAAGCGTAAAAGCGTTAAAACATTTAAAGTGTCTCGTCCGAAGGGCGATGATAGCACAGTGGTGAAAAAAAAAAAAAAGCCCTCTACAGGCAGGACAGGTAGAGGGTGGTGAGGAACAAGGCGAAAATGACAAATTGGGTGAAAAAGAAAAGAAAAGGAGGAGTTTAGGACTATGGGGCTTTATCCAAAACTTCCAGAATTAGAAGTACGAAAATACAAGCCAACCAAAATCTAGTTTGGGCATTTCCCACTGCTCCAGAGGCCCAGCAGAGCCCTCCACCCGCATATGATAAGAAAACTCCACCCCCCTGCGTTTCCCATCTCCTAGGTCAAAAGGTGACAGAAAGGCAGAGGCGCAAGGCCTAGTCAACTGTGCCAAGAGAAGAGAGGGAGAGGGGGAGGGGGGGGGGAAGATAGAAAGAGGGGAAAAAGTAAGAAAGACAGAAAGAAATCGAAAAGAAATTGAAAGTGAGAAAGCAAGAATAGAGAGAGTGAGAGACAGACAAAGGGGAGATAGTGACAGTGAGAAAGACAGAAACACAAATTCCGTAAGCATGACTAAATAAGAAATACAAATATAAGTGTCAGGAAAATAAAGAAAATTGACACAATAGGCTTTGCCAAATGTGTCAAACAGGGGGAAATAAGGTTAATACAATAGGTTTTAATAAATACTAAAAAAATTTTTGTAAACAATGCCTAATCTGTATTAAAAATAATGCACAAAGACAACAGAGACCTAGAGGAGCTTTCCCTACTCCAGAGCATCCTTTTCACATGCTACACATGGACTCATGAAGATAAAAGAACAACCAGACTCTGATCAAGATCTTATTGACTATATGAGAAAAACCCTGTTAACAAGAAACGTTGTAAACAACAATAAACTGCCAGAAAGAACTATTTCTCCACAGGGCAACACGGCAAAACCAGGAGACCACGTGTTCATAAAGACTCTAAAGCAGAGGAACAGGACCAGTCCAAGGTGGGACTCATCAAGTCGTCCTGGCTACATCTACTGCAGTAAAGGTCAAGGAAAGGTCAACCTGGAGCCACATCAGTCGTCCTGTAAGTTAAGGAACCAGTTGGACCTGACAGATCCAGACCCAGCCTCCGAGAACTCGCAAACGCAGAACGCCTAGACTACTACTGGACCTCCTAGACTCAGGACATCACTGACTCAGGACTCCACGACAAGAGTGAGCAGTAGGTAAACAACGGTTCACTCCAACGGTGTTCTTACGAGGAAGTTAACCTCGGGCACTGAAAAAATGACAGCTCCATCCATCCCAAGGGAAAAACAACTGTCTGAGAGAAGAGAAGACGTCAGACAGCCACATGACACCCAGTTAAGATGGTTAAATAAGGTGTTATTTGTAATGATTCTATTCATGGTGCACATAGCAATATTGTTTGTGATACATATCAAACATACACACCCTGACTTGGTAGTGAGTGCACAATTCACACAACACAAATGTAACAACTGTCTTTGAGACTGTGACACAGCCTACAACCGCACTGCCAAAAGAGGACAAGACAGAACTGACCCTGACGAAGACAACCAGGACTTTGAACACAAATAAGAAAATGTAAACACAAGTTAAAATGACTAAGAGCCAACATTATCCTCAGTGTATGATTTTACACATTTTTGTGATGGCATGTGCTAATATAAAGTGAAATGACATGTTCTGATCTTATATGATGTAATTTTTATAAACAGGGGGAAAATGTTAGAATAAAATGCTTATAATGATGAGGTTATTAAAAAATGTACATCTAAGTTAAAAGGTCTCAATTGCAGAGAATGAAAGGGCCTGTGTTAACGCTATCTCTGCTAAAACCAGATGTGTGACCTCTTATGACCTTTTCCCTCCTTGCAGGACTGTTCACATCGTAAATTTGTTCAAATGTAAAACAAAGTCATGATATACTTCACTATGTTATCTGTGGTAAACTTAACGAGATTATGTATACGTTGATCAGGTTGCCTTTGTACTGACATGATAAATTGTTTGAAACCAAATAAAGGTGTGCCGCAGGGGGAGGAGCTTTGGAAGAGCAGCGTGGACGAGCCTAGTAAGCGCACGCACGGCCGGCTCTCCCCGTGCAAAAAGGCACGTAAAAAGAACTGACTCAGTGGTTTGATTTTAATCCCAATTGGTAGGAGACTGGCGTTTAAATGTCACAAATACATTCACTGGATTGTGATTGTATAAAAATTATGACAGAGATAAAATGTGCAAATCATGTTAATAGAATTCTGTTCAAAGTTCACATTCAGAAGAACTTGACAAATTTTTTTTTTATTATGAACAGGCAAATGAGTACAAGAATCACATTTCTATAATCTACGATACAATTAGAATGAACAATAAAAACAGACAAAATGAAGCGCATAATATAGCACTTCATTTCACCTTTTTGACCTGTGTTTAGCTGTGACCGAGGACTTCATCACATCACTTCTGTGGGTGAGAAGTCCAAGGTCATTTTCATCTCAGCAACTCGGGCATCAAGATTATTTCCCAGTTCTCCAGTAGAAAATGCGACATCAGGGCACCGTTCATGCGCAATTTTCCATTTGCCGAGACATATTACCATAATTCCCATAGCACATGAAGGCAATATTATATCCTGGCAAAAGTGATAAGAGGAGTTGAGGAAAAAAATCAGAGAAAATTGTGTCCAGGATGTGTACAGCTAAAAATACTCTTGGAATTTGTGTAATATTTGCTCTTATACAAAGGTGGGATAAAAGAGAATGTAACAGTATTTTAGAGCCTGGATTACAGTTTTACCACAATTCATGTGCACTTGGTATCTTAATAATATCGTTAAGAGAAACCTAAAGCCATGGCTAATAACGTATTCTACACTGAAAGGTCCAAAATTGACTCTTGTGAGCCTTAAGCAAGGTTAGAATGTTGTTATCTCCTCAAAAACATACCTGGAGTTGTGTTTTGTTTCACTCACAGATGTTTGACTTTATTAGTCTGTCTACGTTTCCAAAGCTCAAAATGCTCTGTTCCACCTTGTGATGTCATGAAGCGGTAGTTTTCAAGTTAACTGCTCCTTTTACCTAGAGATGGGCAATTCCAGGGTTAAAAGTGTCCAAAGGATGGTAGTAAAGTTGTGTGGAGTTTAGAAACACAGTGATGCACTTCCTGTATTACCACATGATATCACAAGGTGGAACAGAGTGTTTTCAGTTCTGAGGGAAGAACTTAGTGTAAATATGCAAGATTTGTGTGTTAATCGTGTGAGCAAAACACAACTGTAAGATGTAATATGTATGTATTTGGTCATGAGGTCTGGGTAATGACCGAAATGACGAGATCACAGATACAAGCGGTTGAAATTAGTTTTTTCTCCGCAGGGTAACTGGGTACTCCCTTAGAGATAGGGAGAGGAGCTCGGTCACATGAGAGGAACTCAGAGTAGAGTCACTGCTCCTCCACGTCAAGCGGAGCAGCTGATGTGGCTCGAGCATCTGTTCTGGATGCCTCCTGGACGCCTCCCCATGTCCCACCAGAAGGAGGCCCCAGGGAAGACCCAGGACATGCTGGAGGGACTATGTCTCTGGGCTGGCCTGGGAACACCTTGGGATCCACAGAGGAGCTGGAGGAAGTATCTGGGGTGAAGGAAGTTTGGGAGTCCCTGCTTAGACTTCTGCCCCCACGACCTGGCCCTGGATAAGCAGAAGAAAATCTATGTATGTATATAATACGTAATAGGGAAGGCAAATTTATTTGTACAGCACAATTCGTACACAAAGTAATTTGTGCTTTACAGAATAAAAAATACATTAAAATCACAATAAAACAAGAAATTGTGCATGAAAAAACAACTCAAGGGTGCGTTGCATAACTTTTCTGGTGTAGGGTCTGTTAAAGGGGACCGTTTTCTCTATGGAGTTGTTATTACTTTGTCTGGAATATTTCACAGTATGGCATTAAACCTTTCTATCTTCATTGAGACCAAACCAGACCAAGTTACAGGTCAGATCCATGAAAAGGTGATCTTGCTCACAGTCAGAATACTTGTTTTTGTAGGTATTTTTGAGCTGTAAAACCACCGGTAATTGAATAAATGTAAAGTAGACCTGTTTAATGTCATACTGTGGAACATTCCAGACAATGATATATCCATAGAAACAAGTAGGTGACTGACCCCTAACCAAAAAGTTGCACCTTTAATGTTATAACTTGACGGAGTATATACCAGCTTTGCTTTCGTGTATGTTTTGGCCCGACCCCCCCGATTAACCCATCACACCCCTTAAAAAGCCATAAAAGCATAATTTTGAGGCTGTAACATTAGGAAAACTACACAATCTCATTGTAAACCGGAAGGAAAACAATTTGTATGAAACTGAGAAGTCCCGTTTTGGAGGAGGTGGGTCAAAGCACATCTGCGCGCCTATGCCCCCACACGAGGAAAACGCGAAACAAAGTCAGCTTCAAAACATATGGAGAATCCGCATCAAGGACCGCGGACAAGTTCTCTCCCTCGTGCCGCCACCACATCCACAAACCCACACCTGCCCCACCTCGCAATAGAAACCCCCTGCCGCTGGACCCACCCTCCCCGACAAAGCCGCAGCTCCACCGCACAACCCGCAAACAGCGGCTTGCGACGATGCCCTGGCTGTAGCCCGACAGGTGCGAACGCAGAACTCCAGGCAACCGCATCCGAGCACAGCACAGCACGGCCCCCGGGTACAACGGGAGTTGGGGCGACAAACACAGTCTAACTGGAGATTACTGGACATTCCTCAGTAATGAGAACTACCTCAGGTCACAGCACATTATTTCACCCGTTATGTGACTGTTTTGCAGACAGAAGAGAGACACTTCACATTGTTGCAGAGCACAACGTGTACATTGTAATACACAACTTTGCATAGGCTTCTGCATATTGAAAATGTATATCTGTATTGCTCAACAATTCGGAGATGGGGACCCCCCGAATACTGATGGGTATTTCACACACTGATTAACGGGATATCCCATAAACCTTTGCAATGTGATGCCATAATCTGTTTTTATCAGCCTGTCACTCAGAAGCTGATTAATAGAGTTACAAATCATATGGGACAAGTATGTTTTGGAACATAATGCTTTATTAAATCAATAATGAATTCCCCGTTTCGCCCCATCGATGAAGCGACACCCGAATAATGAATTTATCTAGCGATTGTTTTGGGGAAATGATTTACTCCCCCACTGAGAGAGGCTGACATCCTGGTGCTGATGTATCCCTAATGTTACAAGATCGATGGTCACGATGGATGATAATGGATGATATGCACCATTTTATTTATTAAAGAGGGGGTAATTCACTTCTGCGGGATATTAATTGTCAATATAACACGTAACATATTTAGCTTACCATTTTACATTTTATTGGACTGTAAATGCACTCACTACACTCACCAAAAACATTGTATTAGTGTTTAGTAAGTTTCTTTTTGGTTTTTGATACTCCCCCATCACTTTGCTCTCTGCACCAAGTAACCCGCCATTCAGAGCAGTACCACAACACAATCAGCTTGCATCCTGCTAATGAAATCACTGCACATCGCATTGGGTTTATATTATATTTGTATAATACTTTTGAATATTTATGGAATACTGACATGCGGGAGGAGGCTTTCAATAGGGAGAGTTTGCTAGATGACTCAAACATGCACGGTGTCAAGGTCTGAGTGTGGTTGAGGACCCCAAAGCAGAGACAGAGGCGCAGGTAGATGTTTAACAGGTTTATTGCCGGGATTGAAGGATGTGGGGATGGAAACTGACTGGAGACATAGACGGAGGGAAGACACTGGGGTAGACTCACAGGTAGACAGACTCGACGACAAGGGTAGGCAGGACGATGTGGACAAGCAGGATGAGGACGTGGACGTGGACAAGCAGGATGAGGACGTGGACGTGGACGTGGACAAGCAGGACGAGGACGTAGACAAGGGATAGAGGAGGAATGAACTGACACTGAACAAAGGATGAGGACAGAACTAAATAGTGGGGCTGATTAGACAATTAGCTGCAGGTGAACCACAGAGCAGGTGATCCACACTGCAGCATTAGCCCAGCCACACCCCCGAGAGGAGCAGACAGACACAGAAGGGAGGGGGAACACATAACAAACACCAAACCCTGACACACGGATGACATCTAAAACCTTTTCAGGCATGTTTTTGATGAAAGGTTAAAACTCTGTAGATCAAAATGTCGATTTTGCATAATTCCCCCTCTTGTTTAGCTCATTGGCTGCTGTGATTGGCTAAAACTCAGCTCTATAAGTCCCTCTCCTTCCTAAGAGATTTCATTGGGTGCCAACCCACATCGATATTACAGAGCTAACCTTATTAGCACTGTAATATGGGTCTGGCTTTTGCCAAGTTAATTGATCTGCCCTTTGTATAACATTTGTGAATCAGCCTTTTGGATATCTGAGGATACCAAAGAATCCATACAGATTATCATCCAATCAACGACAGAACGATTTGAGAAAAACATCTAATTGCAATGTTTTTCTGACGAGCAATTGCCAGTGTGATAAAATTAGCAAATTATGTTAATAGAGCTCTGTTCAAAGTTCACACACAAAGACTGACAAAAATAAAACTGAAATATGAACTAACTAATGCAAGAATCACATTTCAGAACATGTCTCTACAAATGTCAACTACAGTACACTGCAAAAAGGCCTATCAAAAATTAGGGGAAAAAAATGAGGTAAAAATGCCCTATTTTACGTGAAATTATCTGCCAATTCAGTAAGAAATTTTCACTTACCAAGTTTTCTTAAAACAAGACGAAATACAAATCTTGTTCTAAGCAGAAAACACAAGTTTCAAGTATTTATGGCAAAGTTTTTCACCTTATTGGTTTGAGAAGGAAGTTAAAGAGGCTTAACCTGGCTTGATTTAAAATAAAAAGTGCTTAGAATGAGTTGTAATATCTAAATAAGATACATCAGGATGTAATATCTTGAAACAAGTAAAAAAAATCTCATTTTATTAAGTAAAAAAAAAACTTAAAATTGATCTTTAAAGATGAATCTGCTTAATTCAAGTCAGTTTAACTATGCTAGAAAATCTTTTTTTGCAGTGTACTAGCAGTTTTCATGCAGAATAAGACTTATTATTAATATTATTAATAGTAATTAGACCAATTAGACCAAAAAAGATTGCAGCCTTTGCAATTTGCTAATTCCATCAATTCAGATTGCGATTATGACTCTATTGTGATTAATCTTGGAGATCCACTCCGTCACAGTCTATATGTACAATAGTATCATAATGAATTAAATAAAAAAGAGAGAATAAAGCCGATAACACAGCACTTAGCAATCCGTCCACCTCCCTGCCTTGAGTTTAGCTGTGACAGAGGACTTCATCATATCACTTCTCCTATTGTCAATTCCACCTCCAGTCAAAGCCCACACGACGGGAGCTGTAGGCTCCACACCTGCCCGCTCCGTCCACGTCTCCTGATTCATTCATGTGGTCCTGACATCTGTGCGAGGGCCGGTCCTGTCAGAGGCTGAGTGGGAGTGACAGGCGTGCCTCTGGCTGGAGCATGAAGCATTAATGGGCGTCCGTCACCGCGGGGTAAGTAAAGCGACTGGCCAGACCTCCCCTCAGCCCGCTCACAGCATGGCCCTGGCTTCACGCACACTTGTTAGAGTAGAGACAGTGTACAAGACAAGCGTGCATCGATTTCCTCACACGCTCAACGCCGCTGGAAAGTCTAATGTTGTCCCAGGTGAAGCAAAACAAGTGTACGAGGGTTTGGGGGAAGCTTTACAGTCCAGCAATGTACCACGGGGGGAAACATGGGAAGTGTCAGCGGAGACGTGACGATGTTGTTGAACACGTGTACTGCGCTTGTTAAAGGGCCCATATTATGCTACAGGAAGTGCTCCATTGTGTTTTAAAACTCCAGGCACTTTTACTAGAATCATTTGGATGATTTCAGTCCTGGAATTGCCGATCTCTACTGAACAAAAGGTAAAAGGTTAACACAGAAACTGCTGCTTCATGACATCACAAGGTGGAACAGAGCATTTTGAGCTCTGGAGATGTAGAGTGAGATTACTCACACATGTGTAAATGAAATAAAACTCCACTCCAGGTATGTTTTGGATGAGGTAACAACATTATAAGTTGGCTGAACATTGTAAAATTAGTCCGTTTTGTGACCTGTTTTGTGAAGTTGGCCACCATCAAACGCACCGAGACAAAAACTATGTTAATCGTTTGTGCTTCGTTTGTGCTGTTTTGTGCAGCAAAAAGTTTCATTTGTGCTGCTTTAGTTTTGAAGAAATTAACAATTCTTTTATAGGTCAAATTGGGGTCAGCCCCCAGGAAGCTTCAAAATGCTCTAAAACGCCCAAAATGGAATCAATCGTTTGTGCTTTGTGGTGCAAAAAGTTTCGTTTGCGTGATTATGATTCTTAAGATATTAAAAGTTTTATTTTCAGCCGATGACGTCATCCAGCCCCTTGAAATGTTAAAAAGAGCTCAAAATAGGCAGAAAATTATAGAAAACATTTGTATTCCGTTTGTGCTGTTTTGTGCTGTGACAATTTTCATTTGTGCGAGTTTATTTCTAAAATTATTAATTATTATTTCTGCGGTAATTATAGGATGTCATTTCCGCTCAGCTGACGGCAGCAAACTCCACAAAACTAGTGGCGATAAACGATCTCAGTCTGTATTATTATATAAAATATGAATCAAAAGCAAATTATTAAAGACTGTTACATACTTTTCCACAGCCTGAGATGTTTATTGCCACTAATTTTGCAGAGTTTTGCTAAAGTTGCCGCTGTCAGCTGTGTGGAAATGACGTCCTAGAATTGCTGCAGAAATAATAATTGATAATTTTAAATACATTTGCACAAATGAAATTGTTACAGCACAAAACAGCACAAACAAAATACATACATACATGACAGTTTTTGTGTAGGTTTGTATTTGATGGGGGCCAATTTCACGCAGGTCGTTTTTGTGCAATATAGGACCTTTAAAGAAGATCTGTTGTGCTTGTATCTTCTATCTAGTGATAATCTACAATACAAATGGATATAATATTACTATATATATATATATATATATATATATATATATATATATATATATATATATATATATATATATATATATATATATATATATATATATATAATGTTATAATTGCGACAAACTCTGGTGCCCAGTGGGAGCTGACATCGCCATAAATGTCATCATAACAAAGAGCAGTAAAGCTGACCCTCCTATGGACGGCTGCAGATCACATTAGCAAGTAGCAGATTTAAAAAATTTGTTCTAAAATGATGAATCCTACTTGTATCATCAATTTAGAAAATTTAATTAGACAACAAAGTCAGTCCAGAGCATTGGGTATACCAGGTCTTTAGCGCTGTTAGCTGTTTCTGCTCCAAACTCACGTGCTTCTGCTCCAGGCTGACGCTCCATGATGCATTTCTGTCTGAGCTCATGAAAACAATCCTATTTTTGCTAAACATCAGTTTTAATAAATCTGCAGAGTGCTTTGTTTTGGTCACACATCAGACATACACACCAATTTTGCCGTACAGAGGTTTTATGATTTAGGAGGGTCATTTATCTCCTTTCGCTCATACCAAGGTAATAAAAGGATAAATAATGTTTCTCTAAGTCATCAGGGTAATCTGTTTCATCTTTCAAACAGAGTAACAAACTTTGTGACCCAGGAAAAGGTCAACAGATTACCTCCTCATATGTTGAGTTACAAGTGAGCTTTGACTGTCTCCTGGAACCAGTGAACACTTAACTCATATGATATATTTATAAGGAACTCTATAACAGTAGTAACGAATAATAACGCCTTGCACTTGTAATGTGCTTTTCAGACTTATCAAAGACCTTCAAAGTGCTACACCATGGTCATTATTCATTCACTCCACACTCGGTGGTGATAAACTACTACTCTACTCTAGTGCCAATCTGCATCAGCTTCTCCCACCACCACCAATCATTCACACACACACCACTTTCACACTAGTGCAGGGGAGATGTCTTGCCTAAAGACACAACTTGGTCTGAGCGGGAATCGATCCTTTGACCTTCAGGTTGTCAACCTACAAGGACTTTGAAGTTAGCCCGAAATCCAGTCCAATCAACCCAAGTTCTGATGAGCAGGTTGACCGGAAGAGAAACATTTGGAGCATTTTATCGATGCTCTATAGATCTTCAGGATCAGATCGGTTCATACTTACCAAGATGTGTGACTCCACATGCTATGGTCGTTTTCCAAATTCCAAATCTATGTAAAATAGCCACATGGCATAACAATGTGTGTCCCCAACTGGTCCTAATGTGGAGCCTCATCCAACTCCTCAATAGTGTCCTCAAACTAAAATGTCACATTCAATTTTGAGACTAAGCAATCGATACTTGATACTCAATACTAATAATGATTTTAAAAAATTATTTAGACATAGACCATGTTCCCATCCCCCACTCTGTTTTAGTCACATGACCCTGTGTTGTATTTTTTGCACCTGTCTGTTTTGCACCTGCACTGTTATATTCTTATAATTTTGTAAATCTTTGTGTTACATTATAGAGTTTATTGTTTTCTACTTTATTCTATTTTATTTATTGCATGGTTAGTAGTGTTTGTCTATGTTTCGTTCCAAGTACCACAGCAATTTCCTAATGTTGTGAACCTGTTCCTCATATGGCAATAAAACTTTTCTGATTCTGATTAAAATTACAACATTAAATTGTAGTATTTCTTTGATATTACCATGTGGCCTTCTATGTGTGTAATCCCTCAGTGGTCCCATAGTGGTCCATGGGTCTATACTAGTCTATGAGCTCTTATACTTGTTCTGATACAGTTCAAGTTCATTCTAAAGCTTCAGGAAAGGTTCATTTCTGTCCTGTCAATGAGACTTTTTAGTACTTGTTCAGTTGAGTAATAATAATTAAATCTATCTGAAGGGTAGGTCAGAATGCAGCCCTAGAACTGTCAAGATGCAGATGTTTTGGGCCTAATATCTCTGTTAATTACTGGGTCTTGGCCATAAACTGTATAAAAAGTGGAATAAGTGAGTGTGACATCACCTATAGCTCCACTTAAATTAAGCTTGCGACGGTTACAGGGGCAAAAGTTGAATTCAGATTGTTTTTTTATTGGCCAAAATCGTGAAATACTATAGTAACATGGGCCATTTAACTCATGATATCAGATTACAGAATTCCATGTCAAACAATCACACACTCTACACAGGCAGTGATGCAAATATAGACTATCCCAATTGTGTTTAGAACTTCGCCAAACACTTTTCCTCGGGCAGATGGAATCGCGGTCTGCACCACAAACTCCAGACTGTCGTTACATTGGTTTGACAGCAGACAAGCACGCATTGATTTGTTGCTTCTTGGGAAAAAGGAGAGAAATCAGTCTTGTTGAAACTGGCGGGGGCATGTGCTAACAGATGGGCACAGCTCTGAATCACTAATGCGCCGCAGTGACCCCGTCATCACCCCACACTGGTTTAAATAACGCCATGTTTGCCCCGGGATACAGAAAAGCCCCCAGCCGAGCAGAGCCGGGGTGTTTACCGGCAGTTGTGATTGGCATAATGCGGATCAAAGCTGTTACATATTTACATGATTCAAATGAGTCCAGGCGCTTTCTCGATGCCTCAAAACATGTATGACTAATGCGCGCTACCCACACTACGCAATGTATTCTCATTCTAACATGGTGAGCGGTCATGGGATGTACTGCTGATGTTTGAGGTGAACGAGTGCATATTTGTAATCTGTCCTGAACATACTAGGGTCTTCAAAAGTACTAAAATCCAGATACTAATCGATACTAAAACTAAGATTGAAGCTAGATACTTATTTGAGCAGGTATCACTACTCAAAAAGTCACGTTCACAGGACAAAAATGGAACTTTGAATAGCTTTAGAATGATCTTGAGCTATTATCAGAACAAGTATAAGAGCACAGAGACTAGTATACGCCCATGGACCACTGACATTACACAGATGTAAGACCACATGGTAATATAAAAAAAGACTGTGATTTAATGTTGAATATTCTACTGTCTAAATAAAGTTATTTACAGGGTTCCTACCGTGTCTTAGGCCCCATTTACACGTACACGGATATTTTTAGAAACAAATATTTCCCTTGCTCCGTTTTCCATAATAACATCGTGCACACAGCATCGTTTTCAAAAAAGTTTCAGTTTACATGAACCCACATAAATACGCTGTCGAGCGCTGTCAAAACTACGCCAAGCCACCTAGGGGCCAGTAGTTTTGACGCAGCAAGTCTGAGAGTAACAACAATGCGACATCCTAAAATTTTCACGCCACTCCTCCGTGACGACCACTTCATTTTCAAAATGATCCCATCAGACAGCGTCCGCCCAGGTCGGGCACAAAAACAGCGACGTTGGCGGTGACGGCGACTGGGTCTTTGAGTCATAAGGAGAAGAAGGAAAATTGCTGAGCTCCGAGCCTCATTCGTCTCTCTTCATCGATATGAAACATCAGCTGTGCAAATGCAAACACATGACAAGTGTTTGCAGCAGAAGTAACACGACTGCTGCTCTGATGCTTCTGATCATCACCCGAGACAAACGTTAACACTGGTCACACTTTGGTGTCAACTGCCTAAAACACCGTTTATGTCACTTTACACGCAAACGCCAAACTAGTTTTCCAAAATCTCCACTTTAGCCAAAGTTTTTAGAAAGATTCGTTTTCAGAGACAAATTCTCCGTTTGTGCATAAAAGATGGGTACAAACGAGGGGAAATTTCTCTGTTTTTAAAAATATCCGTGTACGTGTAAATGGTGCCTTAAAAAGTGTTAAAAGCATTGAATTTATGAATCTGGAAGTAATACCTTAAAAAGACTTGGAAAATGTCTTGAATTTTTACTATATCTGGGTCTTAATTTTTATATCTGGGTCTTAAAACATAACGCAGCCTTGAGTCTAAATCCTCCAAACACGTCACTGAAGATCACCACAAAAAACAAGCTGAGCAGAAGCGTAAAATCAAACACAATCTCAGCAGAACACAAAGTTTGATTAAAGCTGTTAATGTTGTTTTTTAATGTCGGTTTTACTTTACTGATTGACACATTTCATGCTGCGGTTATGGAGAAGAGTCTCTACTCCCCCATATTTCTTTCTTTGAGAAATAAAGTAACACTAATTAAAGTATTTTGTTTTTCTTTGTCGGTCGGTCTAGGAAATAGGCTATGAAATATCTATTAAGTTTTTATCAATCAATCACACTTTATTTACTTTTCATACAAAAAATGCAACACAAAGCGCTTATATATAAATAAGCACTTTATATAAATGGTCTTTTATATAAGATATCCTTTATTTGTCCCACAATGGGGAAATTTCAGTGTTGCAACGCACAGTAAAGAGAACAGCAAGAAACAGTAGCAGCAATAGAGTACAGTTACAGTAAGTTAAAAATAGACAAACACTATAAGGATCTAAAAAGATAAGGATTATAAAACTATGTATCATATAAATTGGTATCTTAAGACAATATATACAATAAATTGCAATCTAAAAACTATATATACAATAAATTACTATCTTACATTATTGCACAGGGTCCCAGTATTGCACAGGCAGCAGAGTTAGCAGTGTTCATTGTAAAGTCTGACAGCAGCAGGAAGGAAAGACCTGCGGAACCTCTCCTTCACACAGCGAGGGTGGATCAGTCTGTCGCTGAAGCTGCTCTCCAGAGCAGACAGGGCGCCCTGAAGAGGGTGAGACTCCAGGTCCAGCATAGAAGTGAATCTGGCCAGGACCCTTCTGTCCCCCACCTCCTGCACCGAATCCAAGGCACAGCCCAGGACAGAGCTGGACTTCCTGATGACTTTGTCCAGTCTCCTCTTGTCCCTCTCTGTGATGCTGCTGCTCCATATAAATGATCTTAAAAAAGTTTTTAAAAGACTTCAATTTAACTAGAAGACACCTGTAGGAATCCTGTATTTATTATCAGTGAGATCATCGGAATTGACTATTGAGTATAAAGTTTATTCCTAGAAAATTTGTTTGACATTTTAGTATCGTGGCAACACTACTGTGAGGTATATAGTCTATTTTTCCTGGACACAACAAAGTTAAATGTGGTACACAGTATGTCATAGTTGTAACAGGCAGTCTGCACAAAACCCACTCAAAGCACATGCTGAACTCACTCAGCCTTAAAGATCAGTCCGGCATGAGGAAAACATAATTTTGGATCTACACCCACTGCCTTTCTGACCACCAACAATCATTCACGTCACATTCAAACACAGTCAGAACAAGTGAAGTGTCTTGCCCAAGTGCACACTATCAGTCAAAAGTTTGGACACTCTTTTTCATTTATGTTTCTTCTTTGTTTCCATGAGATTGTACATTTTCCCTGATGGTATCAAAACTATTAATGATACATATGGAAAGTAAACAAAAAATAAACTCAACTCAGTTAGGTTATAGATTTTTATAAAAATAACCATCCTTTGATCTGAACCCAGGTTTGCACTATTGGCATTTCTTGAGCCTGACAAGACACAGCTGAGAAGTGAAAAACATTTCACTTCATCAAGAAGCTCAGTGAGAGAAAGCCGAGGGTTTGCAGCACTGAGGACTTGAATATAAAACATAAAAAAAAAAATTGTTGAGTTTATTTTAATTCTTCTTTCATTCCTACATAATTGCTCCATGTTTTTGATATCTTCTGTACGTATCTAAAATGTAGAAAGTAGTAAACACAAAGAAAAAAAAACAAAAAACAAAAACAAAGGGTATCTCCAAACTTTTGGACAACAGCAGCACTCAGGCGACAACCTCTCTTCCATTTGAGCAACTGCCATCCAAGACTTAGTGACAAATGCACTGAAGCAGAACGTGTTATGTAGCCATTGAAAATCTCACAGCAACAACTTGCAGACCTGCTGCCTGGTGTTATCGGAGTCATAAGGACATCATAGAAATAGATTTGATTTGTGTCCATTTAATATAGTATAAATGCTATACTGTATTTTTTTTTATTTTGGTTGCTCGCTGATTAGAGCCATAGACTGTATATATACCATATATGGATCTGTTCATGGGTGTATTTTCGGCTCCTTCGACTTTTTCTATTTGACTTTACATTGGAAAACATCACCCTCTCTGTAACTGCTGCATGGGCCTTGTCATTTTGGTCTTAAAATGTTCATATTAACCTGCTATAAATGATCTTGGTGTTTTGATTTAGCTATTTTATCCCTAAATAAATTCTATTCTTAATATGGACCTGCCTCCAAATTTGCTCCTATAATTGCTAGCCTTCTGACCCTCATTTGACTGGAGCCGAACACTATGCTGCCCTATAAAAGCAGAACACCGTAACATCATGTTTGTCAAAAGTGTCATTTTGGGGGTATGTGAGACCTCCTTTATCATGTGAATAAATACTGAGTTCAGAATTGACCTTTGACCCTTATTTGTCAGTTACTGCGTCAGTTTCTACCTTTTGCTTTTGCACGACTCCTTATTTTGCCACATGATACAAAGGCAGAGTACAGGAGCTGCCAAATAAGGGTCAACAATATTTGTTGCATACAAATATTTTTTCATTGTAAGGTAAGGTAAGGTTTATTTATATAGCGCTTTACACAGACACGTGTCCCCAAAGCGCTTTACACAGCAATTTACAGAGCATTATTCATTCACTCCATACCTGGTGGTGATAAACTACTGTTGTAGCCACAGTTGCCCTGGGGCAGACTGACGGAGGCGCGGCTGCCAGGCCAAGCGGCGCCAACTGTCCCTCCAACCACCACCAACACTCACTCACACAACTTTCACACCTACAGTGCATGTTTTGGGTTGATGGGGGAAACCGGAGTGCCCGGAACATGCAAACTCCACACAGAAAGGCCCGGGCGACCCGGGGATCGAACCCGCAACCTTCTTGCTGTGAGGCCTGAGTGCTGCCACTCAGCCACCGTGCCGCATTGTAGCAACTAGTTGTCAAATTTTGGGAGCCCTGCTTATACTTTTGTCTGGACAAAACAAAAAGTTGGAAGTCATTTTTCTCAGTTTGGCAAAAGGAGAAATTCAATGTGTCAAAAGTTTATATAGTTGAATACTTTTCGCAGCTCATCCAAGCTGCTTCTTCAGCTCTGGTCAGACACTGGAGGACACTGACTTATATCTGCCTAAAAGGGAGGAACTTATTACTGTGAAATTACTCTGAAACTAATCCTCTACTTGTATACAGTTTCTGTTGTTAGCTCGGCCTGTTGACCTTGCCCCGGGTTTGGGGTCATACTAGCAGAATCATTCAGGGCCATAATGGAGCGTTCACACCTCTGGGCCTGACCTGGCTACACCTTTTGTTTTCTGAATTTGTTTTGATCTAGGTTTGAGGATGGAGTGTCTGATGGTGTCCTCCATTTCTGTTTAAGTAAAGTTTATTTATATAGCACTTTTCACATACAAAAGATTAAAAAATGTAATTCAATTAAAAAAACAGCATAAGATACATTCATATTAAAACCAGTCGTAACAGCCCTAAAACCTAAGAGGGCGGGAACGATTGTTTAAAGAGAAATGTTTTTAATTGCTAAAAAGAACGGTTCTCTTTTTTAACCAAAGTAGCCTCTTTAACAAAGTAGCCTCTTTAACTCCCCTCTCAAACCAGTTCTTCTCTCTGGCTAAGATCTGTGTGTGTGTGTGAATGATTAGTGGTGATCAGAGGGGCTCACTTCCATCGTATCTCACCACAACCAAGTATGGGATGAATGAAGAGTGTTTAGAGTTGTTTTTCCTTTCCATTTCAAAACAATTATCACTTTTTCTGGAGCCAGGATTGCTCGAGTTCTCTGTGTGCCTTCCAGCCATGTAAGAAGCTTGTCATTGCCTGAGGTACATTTCGCCGAAGGCCCCAGATTCCCACCAGCTCTAAGCAGAACTAAATAAATGATTCACATGTACACATCCAACTTTCCTTTGGCAGTAGCGTCTTGATTTAGAACACTTCTTACAGCTTCATCACGCAACCCAGTGGTGGCGTGGTTATGGATATACTGCCTGCACCATATATCACACATGGGGAGCCAATAAAACCCTCATCAGTCTAATCTGGACCATTCATCACGGATAAAGTCATTAATTCACTTGAGAAATGCCAGAGTCTTAAAGCTCTTCATTTTGGGACCATGATGAAATTGTGTTAATAAATAACAGCAGATCCACGGCGACTTCATGTGATGTTTTAATGTATTAATAGAGCTGCTAATGTCGTGTAGTTAATGCCTGCCAAGAAACGCATGTGCTATTTACATATATGGGATTTTTCTCACAATGTATGAAACTGGAGCTTGAAGCTTGTAGCTGTGTCGTTAATGAGAACAAAATGGCATAATTATGTTCTTTTTTCTGGAAATCATTTGTAATAATTTTTCAGTTTTTTTTTTTTATTATTTTGTTACATAAATTACAAACTAGCTATATGGGTCAATGACATGACGCTGTCCAATAGGAATTTCCTCAGTTAAAAGGGTTCAAATGTCATAACTCATCACATTTCTGTAGTACCTCTGACCTCCATGGAACCACATTATTTTTTTCAGAAATCATGAGTTATTCTGCATGTTTTTTGTACTTAAAGTGTTGAAATGTCATGTGGTGCGACCGTGAATCCTGTGGGCTCACCACCCACAGAGGGGTTCATAGGGGGGCCAGGTGCTATGAGGATTGGGCAGCAAACTGCCCCCGCGACCCAGCTGGATAAAGTGGAAGAAGATGGATGGATGGATGTATACTTGGGTGAATGGGATTCTTGAGGCATTGTTCTTCATTTGATGTATTTTCAATTCAATTCAATTTATTTTTGTAGCGACCAAAATTGCAACAACAGTTGCCTCTAAGGGTGTTCCAAGATTTGGATGAGTAAAACATACACACAGACATATCAAAACAGGAATAAACAACATTCATGTAAAGCAGCAAATGAAACAGCGTCCAGTCATCCCCTGTCCTTAGACCCAGCAAGGAAAAAGTCCAAAAAACCCAGGGTCCTGGGAAAAAGAAGAAACCTCGGGGAGAACTACAGTGAAGGAGAGATCCACTCCCATGGACGGACAGGCTATAGATGTCCAGGCCCGTGGGCCAGTTCGGTATGGCCACAGCTACCCAGGTGGGGAAGGAGCCGGGGAGGAGCCAGGCGAGGAGGAGGAGGCCGGGCAAGAAGTTGGAAGCCAGGCGAGGAGGAGGAAGCCGGGCGAGGAGGAGGAGCCGGGCGAGGAGGGGAGGCCAGGGGAGGAGGAGGAGCCAGGCGAGGAGGAGGAGCCGGGCGAGGAGGGGAGGCCAGGGGAGGAGGAGGAGCCGGGCGAGGAGGAGGAGCCGGGCGAGGAGGAGGAAGCCGGGCGAGGAAGAGGAGCCGGGCGAGGAGGAGGAGCCGGGCGAGGAGGGGAGGCCGGGCGAGGAGGAGGAGCCGGGCGAGGAGGAGGAGCCGGGCGAAGAGGAGGAGCCGGGCGAGGAGGAGGAAGCCGGGCGAGGAGGAGGAGGCCGGGCGAGGAGGAGGAGCCGGGCGAGGAGGAGGAGCCGGGCGAGGAGGAGGAAGCCAGGCAAGGAGGAGGAGGCCGGGCGAGGAGGAGGAGCCGGGCGAGGAGGAGATGGGTCCAGCTGCCATCAGGCATCTGAAAGAGTTCCACTCCACAGGGGGAGTGGGACAGGGGACAACATGTGAATAGCAATGAACGAGCTACAGATGAGAACATAGTAAGTGATGCTGATGAGAAAATAGGAGGAAACAGAGGACAGTGCTCAGGTTGCCACACTTCCCCCAGCTTGTTATCTCCTGCGGCAGCTTATCTTAGTGACATCAACTAAGTAACCTGGTCATAAGCTATTCCGAAGAGGAAGGTTTTAAGCCTGGTCTTAAATAAAGAGACTGTGGGTGCCTGTTTAACATCAACAGGGAGTTGATTCCATAACACAGGAGCTTGGTAACTGAAGGCTCTCCCCCCCACTGTACTTTTAGACATAATAATCCTGCATTCTGAGAGCGAAGTGCTCTATTTGGCTGATACAGGACAATGGCATCCTGAAGATATGATGGAGCCATATTGTTTAAGGCTTTGTATGTCAGGAGGAGAACTTTGAATTTAATTCTAAACTCGACAGGAAGCCAGTGCAGTGATTTTAACACAGGACTGATGTGATCACGTCTTTTAGTTCCTGTTAGGACTCTGGCCGCTGCATTTTGGACCAACTGGGAGCTTCTTAAAGTACCTTTAGCACAGGCGGCGAGCAGAGAATTACAGTAATCTAGTCTGGATGTAACAAATGCATGGATACGTTTTTCAGCATCATTTTTAGGCAAAATTTTTCTGATTTTAGTTATGTTTCGAAGGTGAAAATATGCAGTTTTACAAGCTTGGTTTATATGAGCTGTGAATGAGAGATTTTGGTCAAATACGACTCCAAGGTTTTTTACAGTAGAGCTAGAGGCTATACTCACATTGTCAAGTGAGATTATCTGGTCGGACAGAGAATCTCTTTGACCTTTAGGACCGACAACAATGACCTCTGTTTTTTCAGGATTTAAGAGCAGGTAATTCAGGGTCATCCAGGTTTTGATGTCCTTCACACAGGCACTGAGCTTATCGATTTGATCGGTCTGATTAGGTTTCATTGATAAGTACAGCTGAGTGTCATCAGCATAACAGTAGAAATTAATGCCATGTTTTCTGATAATGTTACCTAATGGAAACATATACAGAGTAAACAGGATTGGACCAAGCACAGATCCTTGTGGAACACCGCAAGATACTTTAGAGCAGGGAGAGGTGCACTGGTTTATACTAACAAACTGGTACCTATCTGATAGATAGGATTTAAACCATTTGAGGGCGGTCCCTCTGACACCTATGTCACATTCTAACCTCTGCAGTAGAATGTTGTGATCAATGGTGTCAAACGCTGCACTGAGGTCCAGTAGGACCAGGACTGAAGCCAGCCCGTTATCAGCAGCTAGTAGCAAATCATTTGTCACTTTAAGCAGAGCAGTTTCTGTGCTGTGGTGAGCTCTGATACCAGACTGAAATTTTTCATATAAATTATTGCCCTGCAGATGGTGACAAAGCTGTTTCACCACAACTCGTTCCAGAATCTTTGAGAGAAATGGAAGATTCGAGATAGGTCTGTAGTTGGCTAGTTCATCAGGATTTAAGATAGGTTTTTTCAAAAGCGGTTTAATTACAGCATATTTAAAGGACTGAGGAACAAAGCCATTTTCTAACAACATATTTATTATGTTGTGGATGGAATCTATTATTAGGTGGAGAGCTTCTTTGAGGAGTTTGACTGGAATAGGGTCGAGCAAACAAGTTGATGGTTTGGACGACATGATGACTGAGGTAATCTCCACCTCATCGACAGGAGTAAATTTGTCTAATGCTGTTAGAGGATTTATGTGGGATATTGGTGTTACGGACTGGATTTGCTGGATTTGCTCAGTGCTGATTTTTGGAGTGGCTTCGTTGATCTTGTCTGTAAGGGTTGTAATTTTGTAATCGAAGAATTCAAGAAAGTCATCACAACTGAACTTCGAGGGGAGAAGAGACTCAGGGGCAGTGTGCGAGTTTGTCAGCCTGGCTACAGTGCTGAACAGAAATTTGGGGTTGCTTTTGTTTACTTCTATTAGGTTTGAATAGTATCTGGTTTGTGCTTTTCGCAGAGCGGCCTTATAAGAGAGCAGGCAGAGCTTCCATGCCTTCAGAGACTGCTCGGAGCGCGAGCGGCGCCAGAGCTTCTCTGTGCGTCTTACGTGTTGTTTGAGTGATTGCAATTCTGGAGTATACCAAGGAGCCGGAGGTCTTGGTTTAATGCTTTTCTGTTTTAGCGGAGCTGCAACATCGAGAGCAGATTTTAAGGTGAGCATTATCCTATCAACAAACTGATCCATGATAATTGGATTAAAATTGTTCTCATTGTCACATGGCATATCATTTAATACTGGCTCAATTATTTCTTTGAACTCGGCTACCGATTTTTCTGATATTGTTCTTTTCATTATAGTTTTCTCCTGCCGAGCTGGATAGTCTTTTAGCATGAACTGAAAGGTAATTAGAAAATGGTCAGAGAGTATAGGGTTTTGAGGAAGAACAATTAAATCATTAATCTCAATACCATAAATTAGGACGAGATCAAGAGTGTGATTGTGACAGTGAGTCGGCTTGTTCACACTCTGGGTAAAACCGACCCCATCCAGGAGAGCACCAAAAGCACTGCTGAGGCACTCACTGCTGTTATCAACATGAATGCTGAAATCTCCAACTATAACAATCCTTTCCCATTCCAAAACTAAACTTGAAATAAAGTCAGAAAACTCTGTCAGAAACTCGGCATATGGACCAGGAGGTCGGTAGATTGTTATGAATATAACAGCTTTTTGATTTTTCCAGTTGGCGCACATAATAGATAGTGCGAGGCTTTCAAAGGAGCGGAATGTATAATTAGATTTGAGGCTGAGAATTAGGCTGGAGTGAGAAATGACGGCCACACCGCCACCTCGACCTGTGCTCCTGGCACTTTGAAAGTTCACGTGACTTAGAGGTGTAGATTCGTTTAATCTAACATAATCATTTTCCTGAAGCCATGTTTCAGTTAAAGCTAGAAGATCAATATTAAAGTCGCCAATTAATTCATTTATTAAAAGAGATTTGGAGGAGAGGGACCTGATGTTTAGCAGTCCACATTTTACACACTTATCATTTTGTTTATTTGCGACACATGTATTTATTTTTATTAAGTTATGAGGTCTGACGCCTTTCTTTTCCGAGTTTAGTTGAGTTTTATTTGTGCTTTTTACACACTTAATTTGTTTATTTGCGACACAATTATTTATTTTTATTAAGTTATGAAACCTGACACCTATCTTGTCAGAGTTTAGTTGAGTTTTATTTGTGCTTTTTATACATTTATTTTGTTTATTTGCCACGCATGTATTTATTTTTATTAAGTTAGGAGATCTGATGCCTTTCCTATCAGAGTTTAGCTGTGTTTTATTTGTGCTTTTTGTGCGTGGGACATACACAGCCTCAGCCAATCTGGGAGAATTGTTCATGCAGGGTGGCTCAGAGGAGGCCCCTGTACGTGGGGCACACACAGTCTCAGCCTGTTTGGAGCTGTTCTCGCTAACAGAGCAGTGCCTCACTAGTCTACTCTGCTCCCTAGCGTCACTGACACTCCCTGAGCGATTCTGTGTGCTAGTCTTACCTGATGGTCATCTAAGACTAGCGATCATATTCTGAGCTAAAAGGGAGGAACCAGCCTGGGTGGGATGGATGCCCTCGCTATGTATAAGCCTGGGCTTTCCCTCAAATGCCCTCCAGTTGTCTATGAAGACGACACCATTCTGCGGGCACCAATTGGTCAACCACTGGTTGACGGCTGAAAAGTGGCTGTACATTTCACAATTGGTATGATTTGGAAGGGGGCCAGAGAAGTACACGGACTCCGTCATCGACTTAGCTAATTCACAGACTGCCGCTATGTGCAACTTTACCACCTCTGACTGACCGCGCCGAGTATCGTTACCCCCCACGTGTATAACGATCCGGCGGTACCTGTTCTTACTTCTCTTTAAAAGCCTCAGATTCCCCTCGATGTCGCCCAGTCTGGCTCCAGGGTAACACCGTGTGGAAGCTGCAGGCAGTTCCACGTCCCTGACTATGGAGCTCCCTATGACTAGAGTGTCCCACGTCCAGCTCAGGGGGGGCGAACTTAGCCCTGCGCCTGCGTCTAACTGTCACAAACCTGTCCTGGTCTGGTCCCGGCTGCACGGGATGCGCCGGGGGACTGCTCTCGCTATCTGTGCTAATGCTAACGCGGTCCCTGCTACTACCTGAATATAACTCGGCTTCAGCGCCTCCAATGAGCGGATCCGTGTTTCTAACTCTGTAACCCTGGCCTCGAGGACTGCCACTACGCTGCACTTAGCACAACTATCCCTGTCACTATCAAATAAGCCAGGGTTCTCACTCCACATGTGGCAACTAGAACAGGACAGAGCGAGAGTTTTAGCCATGATGCTAGGCTAGGCTAGATCAGGCTGAAACTACAGGCTGAAACTATAGAGAGAGAGAGGCTTAGACCACGAATTACGGAGCACTAGATGCTGAATAAACTTCGATGGTTTGACGAAGTACTCAGGCACTAGTTTAGATGTTGGATTTGTGGATTAACAGATTCAGTAGAGAGATGCTAGCTATACCGCTCGCAAAACAGAATTCACTCACCGGATATGACGTTGATTTTACAGGGCAGTAGTTTGTTCATTAAACACAAGCAGGTGACTGTCATATTGGACAGCAAAAGAAAATATCAATATGCATTAAAAATCTAAAGAAATGCCAACAATTTGTTTCTATACACTTCATATTACTCAGAACTTAGATTAATATCCCAACCATGTTTTAGAAAATAAACAATTTTAAGGTCATTCTCGGTCGCATCACATGACATTTTACACTAAAAATTAACAATGCTTTTAAAGTTCTTTTATTGTTTTATAAAGCCCTTAATGGTCTTAGTCCTATTTATTTATCTGATTTTCTTTTGTCATATGAGCCTCTCGGACTCTCAGCTCCTCAGGTCTCAGCTTTTACAGCCCCGTTTGTGGAACAGTCGGCCTGAGGATCTGAGGTCCGCTGCGAAACATATCTTTTTAATTTAGCTTTTAATTTAAACTTGTACTTGTTTTAAAGTATTATTGTTATTATAATTATTTTATTAGTACTATTTTTGTTTTAAATTAAATTAGTATTTTACTTAATCTAATTTTAGATCTTCATTTTTATTTTCACTATAACCTTTACAAGCTTTATGTTTCATTTTTTCTACCTAAACTGTTGTAAATGTGGGAGAAACAAGGGGGTGGGGTTGCTGTTGTTTTTAATCATTGTCATTTTTCTGTTGCATGTGAAGCAACTACATTTCAAATGTATGAAAAGTGCTATACAAATAAAGTTTGATTGATTGATTGATCTTCCAGCGACGAATGCTGTTGTTGTGTCCTTGGGCAAGACACTGTACCCACCTTGCCCCTCGTGTCTGTGTACACTGGTGTGTGAATGGGCGAGCGGTCCCTTGATGCAAAGTGCTTTGAGCCTTGAAAGTTGAAAACTATATGCAAAAGTGACTATTTACCATTTAAATTAAACTAAAAACTATAGCTGCTGGCGTCAAGATGTAAGATGTATTATTTCTTAGCCTGGAATGTTTCTCTGTAAGGTAAAAAAAAAAAGCAATATATCATGCTCTTATTCAATTAAAAGTGTGTTTATTGTTCTTAAAGACTTTGAAAAACACTCATTATATTAAAGGCTATATTGCAGAACAGCTTTCTCAGAATTCTTAGAACACCATTACCATCTTCCACCTTAAAAACATAGACTGACACGTACATTTGGGAATTCATCACCGCAGTTTGGCAGGTTTTTAAGCCAGATGCCCCTCACATCATATCCAGGCACTTAGTTGTGACAGGAATACAGTTAGGAGAACCTGATCTGGACAGAATACAAACGGGTCTGAAGAGTCCAGATGGAGTGAGGTAGGGTCGACTTGTGGTGCAACTGGCCTTGGGCTGAGTAACATCTGCCCTTTTTGGGTTTAACAAGCTCCCAGTGGTACAAAACAAACACAGAGGTCCTGCTCATCTCCACAGCCATGAGCACTGGACAAGCAAAACACATGTGGCAGAATGTCTAGAAGAGGAGATCTGTTCTGTCAGCAAGGTGATGTCTAAAACACCTCACAGCAACAAGGTCCCACGTGGGGTCTTTCTTTAATTTCATGAGCAAATCCAAGCCATGCTCAACGTCTGGACATGGATCATCAACTGCTGCGCTGAGGAGGACCCAACAGTATTAAAGAGTGGGTCAAATGCAGAGAACACATTCTCCTTGATCCGCCATTGACAACAAAACTATGTTGCATGTGATGAGCTGCTAATATATGATGTATAATCACATGTAAAATAGTTTCCACGGGTTATTAGAACCATGCAAAAGTGTCTAGTAGTGGTAGTGTGATCGTTAAGATCACACTAATTGAGGCCAATTCCAGTCCGAGACTGAGACAAGACCAAGATCTCTGAGGGTCGAGACCAAGACTTTTAAAGGTCAAGACAGAGACCTTTAAAAGGGCTCACCACCTGCAGAGGGGTTCATAGGGGGGGTCAGGTGCTATGAGAATTGGGCAGCCCGCGACCCAGCTGGATTAAGTGGGAGAAGATGGATGGATGGAGTTGTTTTGGCACATATATTTCAATGTTTTTTTTATAAATCTATCTGCATTTTATCTGACAAATTTTAACTTAAGCTTAAAGTGAAGTAAACTGTACACAATCCCCCACAGACACCCCACAATTTGAGAACCCTTTCTTTAAGCCAACTTCCACTGGCATTTTAAAGAAATGCAGTCAGAAGCCCCACATGCTACCGCAGACTAGTACAAGCTTATTGCTGATAATGAAATATGATCACATTCGTCAAGTGTCAGACCTCGAGTCCTTGACAAGACCAAGTCCAAGCGCCTTCAAGACCGAGACAAGAGCGAGTCCAAATGCACTTGAGTCCAAGACCAGACCGAGATTGTAAAAAAACAGTCTCAAGGTCAGTTTTGAGACCAGGACTGGTCTCATATCTAGAGATATGAGACCATATCTACTAATGAGATCATATCTACTAATATCTAGATCATTCACCAGTGAAGAACAAGGATCAGGATTACTTATTTATTTGCCAAAGCACAATCTTGGGTTGTTATTATACTGATCAACTATTATACTGTAGGTGGAGGGATTCTTTAAAAAGCTCAGTGAGGATGTGTGTTTTTGGGTGACTAAATGTGCTCTCCAGTGAAAAAAGATGCAAACCATGCTCAGTATATTATTTAGAGTGAAAGTCCATTTTAAAAAAGAAGAAAAAAAGAAAAATCTCTCTTTCACTTTGTGCAACTTACCTACACTGTAACCTGAATAGCACTGATATTACAGAGCGACAATATATTTACTTGCTTGCCCAAGTCACATAACACCCACTGAACTTGTTATTTTTACAATTAAATGGCTAATGGAGAGTGCGGGGGAGTTGCAGAAGACGGGGACAGTGGCAACAAAGGCTCAGTGTCCCAAGGTCCAGTGCTGTGTCCTGAAGAGGCAGTGAAGAGGAGCTGTGTTCTGAAGAGGGAGTGAAGAGGATGGTGTTGGCTGATCTGAGGCGGTGGGTGGGACAGTGCTGATGGGGAGGGGTCAGGTTATGGATATGTAGGTGACAATGAGGACCTTGTATTGGATGAAGTATTGTACAGGGAGCCAGTGGAGATGCTCATATTGTGAACATAAAGCTTTTGTTACTTGCAGACTCACAGTGGGAACATTTACTCAAGTGAGAGTACCATTACGTGCTGGAGAAAAAGTATGCTGCTAGAAAAGTACAGTTTCTTTAAAAAGTAAAATAAGAAAACCAGGAGGAAAACCTTGTATTGGATGAGGTATTGTATGGGGAGTCAGTAGAGACTTTTGAGGACAGGGGTGATCTTTTGAGTGGGTGTGGGTGAGGAGGTCGATGGTAGTGATCTGGATGTACTGGAGTTTTTAGAGTTTTTTGGAGGCCGTATGCTTTGACAAAACTTGACAAAAACAGATCTTACAGGGTGTATTAACCTAATCAGAGAGACGCATGCTCCTTTCACGTCAAAAACAAACAATGGAGATTACACAACAATTAAGTAATAAATTACACTAAAGGCAAAGTTTCTAAAGCAATTGCTATGCTGCATAAAGTAAAGTTCTCACTAAATAGTGCAGCATTTTTAACCTTGTATAACTCTTATAATTGCACCATATCTGATGTACTGAGTGGAAATGTGGGGTCGACATGTAAAACTTTCCTACAGCCATTAGTTATTTTACAGAAAAGGGCCTTGAGAATGATCACAAACAGTTATTATAGACTAGAGAGCTATCCAACCCATTATTTCTTCAACTTAAAATGTTGAAAATGCATGCTATTGTTGACTTGTTGAAGTAACCTCAAAGTAATGTATAACGCAAAATGCATATTATCCGTAAATATTCAAAGACTGTTTGAGGTGAGAATTTAAAAGGAACCGACATGTTTAAAAAAACACAGATTCAGAACCATGGTTATGGAGCGAAGCGTCGCTGTAAAAGGAGTTCATTTATGTAACAGTCTTGAAAAAGAAATCAAAGGATCAAGTATAATTATGGCCTTTTAAAACACATAAACACATAAAATCCAGTGCAATGTGCATGTATGAAAAAGAAAAGGTTGTTGTGCATAAAAGTGAAGATTTCTCTTTGCAATTCTTCTTCTTTAATTCTTCTTTTAATTAACTTATTTTAATTAACTTATTGTAAGATTGATGTTGTGACACTGTTAATGTCTTTTTTATACTTTATGAATGTATTAAACAAACAAAAAATAGAAGAAAAATATACATAAACGACTGAGCAACAGTGCAGACTTTTGCAGGATTGATAACTGAAGCGCCAAACTATTATTTATCTCAGGTAACAGACGTTAAATATGTTGTTCTGAATGTTAGAATAATTTTCGAGAGCTGTCTGCTGCATTTGAGAGACACATAAGTTACATGAGCCGCCGTGGTTGGATCATCTCAAGTTTGGACGAGGTTTTTCTCACTGTATTGTCCCCTTTCCAGACCCTCTTTAGAGAGGAAGAGGCAGAGACGAGCAATGGGGAAAAAAAGGATTAAAATGAGCAGATAATGCAAATAACTGTCCACAGAAATTAGCGCTATTACAGTATAAATATGCAAATACTTTGAACTTGCTCTTCTAACAAATAAATTACATAGCAAGACAAGAGTCCACATTTTCCATGTAACTTTAGCCTGAGTGAATAATGATAATAATACATCTGTGTGGAGACTTGCTGCAGTGTGAAAACTCTACATAATTATTCCCCCACCAAACGATCTCTATTCAGACCCTTTGAATTCTTCATTTTTCTCATATTCATTGTAATGACTGTGCAGTTACCCAGCACTATACGCCTTGCCTGGGTGTTGTGGGTTGGCAGAGTTAAAAAGGCCCCTTCACTTCAGTAAAGTTAACACTGTGAAAATAATGGTGGTTTTAATAGCGTTATATTTCATTGCTTGTTTTATCTGGGCTGGTTGAAGGTCTGGTAATGCTGCAACACTGCTATGACGGGCCAGAGGTGGTAGAGAACCCAAAAGTTATACTTGTTACTTCAAAATTATATTACCGTATTTTTCGTATATAAGTTAAGAGTATAAGTTGCACCAGCCAAAAAATACATAATGAAGAATTAAAAAACATATATAAGTTGCACTTTTTTGGGGAAAAGACCAAGAACCAATATTTCAACTTGAAATGGAAATTATAGAAGTTATAGTAATAAAAAACAACCCCATAGAGAACAATCCATGTATCATTCATTCATTTTTCAATATAGAACCAAAAATAAGAAAACGAAAAAACAACCCTTTTCTTTATTATTTGTCTCTAAAACCAAAATGAAAAAACGGATAACGATATTTTCATTTTTGATTCATATATACGATTCATATATTTGGTCTATGAGCTGTCAGTGTGAAAAATTGAATATCTAAGTCGCACCTGAGTATAAGTCGCAGGACCACCCAAACCCTGAATAAAAGTGCGACTTATAGTCAGAAAAATAGTAGAAGCTTTAACTCTTGGTGAGCGCAGTCGCATTTCTTTCCTCTCCTGCCCGATCTTATCTTCCTGCTTTGCCTTTGTCTATGTCTTGTCTAGTCTAGTGTTTTATACTTTGAGAGACTCTCCGCTTTGCTTTCTGAACCCAAATTAACTATAGATTTGATAACTTGGTCACTCAACGCAACTGACAACAATTTTTCAACAAGAATCTCGGATCGGGGGAACCTGGGTGTCCACCGGAACCTTTCTGCACGGAGTACACGATAGACAGTTGGAAGAAATGGCAAGTCGTGTGTCTGGTGGCTCTGTCTGTGGAGGATATAGAAGATATTTACCTATTCTGAACCTACCTATTCTGTTGTGAAAAGTGTGCAGCTGCTCAAACTGAAACCAAAACATGACCAGTTGGCTTCCCCCAGTCAGCACCGGCTTTTTGCCAAGGCTGGTTGGTCAACTCACTCTGGAGAGACTCAGTTTCTCTACGCCTTCGCAGCTTTGTACACCAGGCCCGCTGTTGTACCCAGCGCCCATGTGGCTGCAGGATCTGGATTCTGCTCGTCTACTGGACCAAATCCACCTCCCCATTTCCTCCCCGGTTGCTAGTCTTATCATGATGTCTGTACTGTGTTTTGTTGTTATGTGCTTCCTCTGTTTTCTTTTTTCTCTTTGTAATGGTTCTAAATAGTTAGTGTCCCAGATCCCAGATAGTTAGTTTCCAGATCAGATAGATTTAAAAAAGAAGAAAAAAGATAGCTATTTCACAGGCAGTAATCCCAAAACCCAATCTCCAGATCCCAGATAGTTAGTATAGTTTCCAGATTCAGTTAGTAGTAAAAAAAAAAAGGAAAGTCATGTCACAGGTAGTAATCTCAAGACTCACATGTTTAGGGGGCAAACTACGGCTACACAGTAAGCAGCATCAGAAAATCCGTTCTTTAAGGAGCCTGAGTGAATAGACCAGAGATTATATAAAGTTTTTGAAATAATAATAATGCAAACAATAACAAACAAACACAATAACAACAAAATAATGACAAAAGTTACGTTCCCAACTCTCAGGGGAACTGAATTGAGTCTTTTGAGGCAGAAAATAAATAATTCCTCTTTGTCAGAGTTTAGTTTATAATATATTATTCGGTCTGATAATAACAATCCACAATCCATGGTTCGAGAATTGAAAGTGTTATAATCCACGGTTCGAGAGCGGGGTAAAAGATAGAAAAAAACAGTTTGTCCTACCGTACAGTTTTTTTTATCTTGCCATCTGGTGGTTGGTGTTGAGTTGGTTCAGTTCATTGGGGAAAAACCTGAATTCCGGGCTGAATGCGACTGCCCATGCACGGCCCATATGCTAAATTGTTTAGGGAGGCGCTACATATGGAAGTTGTCAGATGCAAAGTTTTAAAGTTTGGAGTATTTGGTTTTTTTACAGCACCAATGGAGCAGAGGAGGAGGAAGTGAACCCTTGACCCCGTAACTTAAAGGAAGTAGGGGGACATCGGGCAGAGCGGAACTGACACGCCAAAATAACAGCGGACTGAAATACAGGGCTCAGATGCGGGTTACATTAGCTTTGTGGGGTTTGACTGATTGAAGTACAAAGATGTGGTGCAAAGAAAATAATCTGAGTAAGACTAAAACCGTATTTGGGAAAGCTACTACTAACTTAAAGAGAAACTGTCAGGAGGTAACGTCTGATTTATAAGTTGAAGTTATTAAAGGGCCCATATTCCGCCATTTTCTCATCTATGTTATAATGTTGTCTCCTTATCAAAAACAGACCTGGAGTTGTGTTTTGTTTCATTCACACGCTTGAGTAAGCCTTTATTATTAGTCTGTCTACATCTCCAAAGCCCAAAATTCTCTGCTTCACCTTGTAATGTCATTTAGTGGCTTCTTTTTACCTTAATTCAGTATATATTGTGAATTCCAGAGCTGAAATCATCCAAATTACTCCAGTGAATGTGTATAAAGTTTAAAAACACAATGAAGAACTTCCTGTATTACCACCACTGTGACATCACAAGGTGGAACAGAGTGTTTTCTGTTTTAGAGAAGAACTCAAACCTTAATATGCAGCATTTGAATGAAACAAAACACAACTTTAGGTATGTTTTTGATGAGGAAACAGCATTACAATAGATCAGAAAATAGCGTAATATGGATCTTTTAATGTGTCTTTACTTCCAGTTGCATTAAGTTTAAATAAAAAAAAAAAAACGTATGTTTTGAGAGTTATGCTTTGAGGAAATAACATTGTAACATGTTTTAAACCTCACAAGATCAAGGTTGCCTTTAAATAATCCATATTCGCTCATTTCAAAAGAAAAGAATAACTAAATCATATCTGAAGGAGCACTGCAAGAAACATAAATATTCAAATCATTTCATATTGTCAACATAAAGCTTTTGTCACTTTAGACTTACTCAGTTAAGAGTACTATCAATTTCTTTAAAAAATTACTCTAAAATCTAACCAATTACCCAACTATGCTATTATACTATTGACCAAGCAGTATTAATGGAAACAATTCTTCTTTCTAATTAAAAGCAGGAGGAGCCTGATGCACTTGGCAAAGCAAATCGATGTTCCCTTTATGGATGAAAAATCAGCCATTATATCTGCAGAGTGTGACTGAGTAAACTCTCTAACATCTACTGAGCGTTTAAGCGTGTGATAATGCCGTTCCCTCATCATTAACTTACTCAAAGTTGTATTTATCGATTCAGGCACAAGTCATCTTGCGTTCACTTTCATTTGAGGCTTGAGTGCTCCGAAAATTCTCTTTGCACCAATCACCATCCAATTTGGAGTTTAATCCAGACATGCACAAAAGGGTTCACAATGTGTTGTAGCCAGAAGTGGAAAGTAGCTCATTACACATACTCATGTTACTGTAATTGAGTAGATTTTTTAAGGTAATTGTACTTTTTTGAGTAGATTTTGATATATGTTCCTGTAATTGAGTGTAATTATAGTTATGTAATTGTAATACGTTACATTTAAAATCACAGAAGTGACAGAGTACTGTTCAGATCTCATTGTCCCAGTCCACGTGTAACACCAGCGTAATATTTTTCGGTGAGGATTGTAGTTTAGGTTCTGGAGGAGGAGTATAAATGAAGGAGAATTTAAAGCTGAACAGCCGGCAGGTTTATTACAGTTGAACAATGGCACAATAAACCAGGGCAGACAATGGAGTGGAGCTCTTTTGAGAGTAAAATGAAAGTAAAAGATAAAAATGTTTGCATATCACACAGTGTGTGGACCTGGTGTGCAGGATGTGGGATTGTTTGAAAGTGTGTTTTCCAAAATGTGTTTGGAACAAGTGTTTTGGTTGTTTCTTGTCTGGGATCCAAAGTTTTTAAGTGGTCTGGTCTGAAGATCTTTTCCAGGATCCTTCAAGAGTTTTCACTGGGTTTGGCTCAATATCAACATCAGCAAAACTCCAAAATCATTTCCAGGATCACTAAAAAAACTGTCTGTACACATAGTAAAGAACAATGAATAAAATAAATTTCAACTGTAGTTTCTAAATAAAATGTTCTATATCAAGTATGTAGTTTTACCCTGATTTACTTCAATGAATTCAACATTAAATGTTACATTATGTAAAACCAAATTATCACCTTTTTGAAGGCTTTTAAAATTACATTATTCCATGTTTTTAACCTAAATCATTTCTAATAAAAGTTTATGTATGAATTCAACCACATTAAATGACAAATGGGGGGGTCAGGTGCTATGAGTATTGGGCAGCACGCTGCCCCCGCGACCCAGCTGGATTAAGCGGGAGAAGATGGATGGATGGATGGATAAATGACAAATGTTTAATAAGAACTGCAGAAAAGGTAAATTAAATAAAAGTGCATATTCTAATATTTATAGTGCAGTTGTAAAAGTGCTTCACACAGAGCCATAAAATGTAAAAAGACAGTCAATTTAAAACTCAATACTCTTTTGGTTCAAAATAACCTTAAGTGGAAACTTGTTTAAAGTCATTTTTTTACACTTTTCGTTTGACTCACTGTGTATTTGGTCACATGTTCTCCAAGTTTCACTGCCGTCTGACGCTCAGTGCAGACCACATGTGCACATGATACGTTCAAAGGGACTTAGGAAAAGAGTAGTGCGTTCATGGGGCCTTCAAAATAAGAGTTTTAGATGATAAAATATTAGTAACCATATATTTACACACAGCTGTCACTGCTGCTTTCTATGTACCGTATGCATCACCTACTTTGATTGGCCAGAGAATACACGGATTGCAGTTTAAATGCAAAAATACAGAGATACTTTATTGATCCTGAAGGGAATTCGGTAGCAGCAACTTCAAAACAAAGCTAACAGCATAAGAAAAGATATTTTAAATGGTCAGTCCATCCTCTTGTTTCCATCGTTCAGTGTTGTATGACATGTGGGTCAAACCACGTCCAGAGTGTGTCCGCTTTATACCATAACGTCTGTATGTAAATGATTTAGCATAATACAGATTTTCAGTCCTCTTTCCACCACAGCTTTTAACCCTTAAAAATAATAAAATCATTTTTAAAAAGCATGAATGAAAACATGCTGCTTGTTGCTGTGAAAAGCCACTATGAAGAAGCAGAGCTCAGACAATCAGCTGAGCAAATTGGGACCTGAAGTCAATAGAGCATTTTCTTTTGGATCAATATTGTGATTCACAAGGAACAAAACATACTCTGATGATCAGAGTATGTACATTTCCAGCAGCCAATAACGGCCAAACGGGGCGTGTCATCATGAATCATATGTGTTGGATGTGTGTCTTGACCCCTGCCGAACCCCTGAGATTGACTCACCGAACCCCTGGGGTTCGATCGAACCCAGGTTCAGAACCACTGGTTTAGGTTATACTTTGGTTATTTTGACCTCAGGAGCTGCTTGTATCTGTACTGGGGCAAGAACGATTTTTCATCATTCCAAAAAAATTACAAAACTTCAAAAAACTATTTAATTTAACTATTTCATTTTAAACATTTTGCAGTGGTTCAGAGTTACTCCTCATTTACCTTATGCATTCTGAGCATCCTAATTATTCACTTGCCTGATTTCCTAAGAGCTTTCACATCTCTCAGATCACGATTTTTCCGTGACGGTAAAACTAACAATAAAAACACTATAATTAGATGCCGACAGCACACTGAAGACTTATTTTGGTCCTAAGAGCTGGTTTTCCAATACATCTGTACTGAGGCAAGACCGATTTTGCTCAAACACATGGGGGAAAAAATCGAGTACAGGGGCCTGAATCTGGCTGAGTCGTACATTTCCATTCGGGGCTGTCTGTACTCCAAACAGCTGTGCCATGTAATGAATAATTTTTCATTTCTCTCAAATCAATGCAGGACCGGAAGGCTGGCAGAAGTAAGTGCCCTGCTGTGCGTGTTTGTCAGTTTGTGGAGAGCTTTTGGTCCAAGCCTGATTTTTATACTCCTAACGTTGGACTAAAAGTGTCATGTGAAAGGGTTTGATCATGTGCAGGATTAGGAAAATTAGCTGCTCAGTGTCAGTCAAAATATTAATTAGGCAGGTTTGATGAAATGCCTTGTGGTAGAATAGTCTTAGTGAATAATTGTCAGCATGATAAATAATTTAGGACGGGTGCCGTAGCGATTAACATGTTAAACCGAATAACATTTTGGAATGGAGAAAAAGGCCTAAAAATGTTGCTAAGATGAAACTGATGAACCTATGAGTTTTGAAATGATGTAGAGTTGGAATTGTTGCTATGGTGATTGACAACTGGAACATTTTGAACAATTTGAGGACGATATATATGACATATACAGTACATATGGCATTGCAGATCTTTGTAGATTTGTTCGGTGAGTGGAATGGGTGATTTTTGTTTTATGGGCCAAGGAGGCTTAACTTCCATAATTTTGTCCATTATATTTTCAAAAATGTTCAGTCCAAATGGAAAAACCACATATCTTCAAAATTAAAACCATACTTTGGAACATCCTCCATTAAGATATACAGAATAAGCATTATGCCATATAAGATAAGATACGATAAGATATCCTTTATTTGTCCCACAATGGGGAAATTTCAGTGGTGGAATATTATAGCCAAAATAAAAATATTTCCATTTTCCATAAAAGCTCCTCAGGTTTGTGGAGATACAGAATGCATAATGCAGTGTTACTCAAGCATTTGTGAATTAGGGTTGGGTGGTAATACGGTAATACGGTATCCCGCGGTGTCAAAAAGTAGCAACAGTATCAGTTTCATTACCGTCATTTAAAAAATCTGCATAAGGACCTAAAACCACAGCGCTCTCTCTCCTCTTCAAATGTCGTTACGCTCAGAGATTTCCATCCGCACACTGCGAGGAAGAAGAAAAAAACCTGCCTGACGATTCATGTGTGATGTTGAGCCGAAAAGTTTGTGATGGACGCGATTTATTGAACGCCGCGAGTCAAGAGGGGACGAGGCGCTGAAGAGGAGAAAGTTCCCGCTTGAGGACGAAGTCAGACTTTCACAGAGGAGACGGTAAAGCCCAATTTGTGGTTCTGCATCAAAACTTGTTTGTGTCGATGTGCGCCCCCTATGCACAGCGTCTGCATCAACTGCCGTGCATCTCCGAAACCTTCGTCAAAACCACGCAGACAGTGAGGGGAAGCGACGCAGACAATAAGGGCTGTGATTGGTCCTCTTGACCACCGCTCTACATTTCCAATGCTCCGCTCATTATATAGTTTAAGTAATATGTGCTTAATGCAGCTTTGTGCACATTTTAAAGAAACTAAACTTAAAACCGCATGGCTAATTTGCATACAGTATAAACACTGATAAAAACAGCTTGTGCGCTGATGCTGATGTGATCAAACGCACTGGCAGTCTGGTTTGATCAGAACTTGTGCCTCATCTTCAAATATAATGCTGCTCTTCTGTTTCTGAATGGTTTAGGTACAAGCTACAAAATAATTCTTAATTAGTCAAGGTAATACCGTATACCCCGATAAAATGCTGAGGAGGTTTCGGAACAGTATAAAAATTTGGATACCGCTCAACCCTAGTGTGAATGAAACAAAACACAACTCCTGGTATGATTTTGTGGAGGAATCGGCCTCATAACATGGCTTAAAACTCACAAGAGTCAATATAGCGCAATACAGGACCTTAAAGCACACAACACATACATAGTTAAAGATTAAACCACTGTAGCTGTATGTCTAAAAATAGTGCAAACAAACTAGTGTGGGAGTCAGATGACAGACCATAACCTGACTAAACCTTGTGTACATTCTTTTCAAGCACCAACAAATAGTTCATTTCATGTACATCTCATCTCATATCTTTTCCTGCTGCTGGACTGCATTATATCATTTCACGGAGGTATTCCCTGAGCTAGCCCCGGGCAGGCTAACAGCGCCACGCGAATACTAATCCTCCTCCAATCAGTACATTCAGAAGCACTAACACGTCTCAAACAGCAGCTAATTAAAGCCGCTATACCTGTCTAGAAATCGTCACTTCATTTGAAACAGTTTGCAAAGTTAATCCTCACTTACCTCATGCGTTCTGAGCACCCTAATTATTCACTGTGACGAGCTGTTTATTTCACAGTAAAGTTATCAATTAGCATGCTAGCAGTGCACTTCTGACTTTACAGAGAGGGGTATTACTTTTTTGGAGCTTTCAAAAGATTTATCAAAACCTTAATCAAAAATACCAGACTTTTATATGTCTTCCATGCATGTTTGAGTAATCTAGTGATCTCTCCTAGGATTTTTTCATATCCTCCTTATGTTTAGGTGTAAGACTCTGTACAGTGCTCAGCCCACATGCCTAGAGATGTGGCAGAACATGGTAATATATGTAAATTCATGTTTTAGCAAATATAGATCTAAATATGTTTGTCAGCAGAACACTGGCTCCTCTCCTGCTTCTGTGTGGGAAACTCTCGTCTGTCACCTGCTCAATGCACCGCCTTTCATCTGCTCTCACAGCCCACAGCCGCCGTGTCTATCATTTTTTCAGTAATCTACAGATCAAAGCATCATTTATAACAACGCAATAGTTGTATTAAAGTATTTTTAAGAGCCGTGACTCTCTAGTGTGCATGGGCCTTTACACTTGTAATGCTCTTTACTGGCTGGTCAAAGCCTCTCAAAGCTCTACACCAGAGGTTTCCAACCATTCTTCCTCCGGTGAACTGCTTTTACAAAACGAAAGTGCCAGAGAGCTACTCATTGAGTAATTATAAGAGCCACGGCCTTAGATAGGAACAGTTAGAGGCCCATAAAACATACAATATTATTCATTTATAAGTGCAGAAAGTAAAGTTAGACAAGAAAATGATAAGTTTACAATTTTAACAGTCATTCTATTCATCAAATTTTAGTTATTCAGAACAAAACTTCAGAAATTCTTTGAGGAGATACTTGGTGGAGGTGGAGAGCTACTGGTGGCTCCTGAGCTCCAGGTTGGAGACCTCTGATCTTGACAGACTGATGGAAGTGAGACTGTCAATCTGTGCCACTGCCCCCTCTGACCACCACCAGTCATTCACGCACCACTTTCATGTTTGGCAATGTGGGTGAAGTGTCTTGCCTGAGGACACAATGACAGAACTTGGCCCGAGCGGGAATTGATCCTCCAACTATTGGGTTAGGATTACAGCTCTAACCCCACACTCACTGTCGCCTGTGGGTTTACAGAAGAACTCCATATACACTAATAGGTCTTTTCCACCGGCACTGTTTAGCACAGCACGCTTTGTTTGCTTTTCGACTGGGGGTTGGACCTGGGAGCTGTTATGATTTTCCGTACCTGCTTTGGAGTGGTTCTAACCGTGCTGAGCTGATACGACAATGTGATGTGAACAGACTGCTGTTCACTGACTGGTCAGAGGAAATGTCGTCATACGTGCGACAAAGCTTGAGGATCGTCAAATAATCATCCGCCGTGTGTAAAAAACATATCACGACAACAGCGAACACGTCAACAGAGAATAAACAAGGCAAGGAAAGGCAAGTTTATTTGAATAACACAATTCGTACACAAAGTAATTCAAAGTGCCTTACAGAATAAGAAATACATTAAAATCACAAACAAATTAAAACATAAATAATGTTTAATACAATAAAATAGAGAGGCATTAAATTAGAGGGAAGAGTGCGGAATGAGAACTGAAACAACGGAGCAGATTGTGAAGATGGGAGACCAGCGATAATGTCGTCTAAAAATGACATCACGGCAGTATCGACCCCGCTACTCCATCCACTTCCAGGTGGTAACGACTGCTTTGAAAAGCTTCACTGTGTAGTGGCGTGGCTTGCTGTGCTGAGCCATAGTGTAGTTGAAAAGCCCCATGTCTGTACTGATGCAAGACGAGTCAGGGGCAGCTCTTAAACAGCTTTGCCCAGCAGCAGCAGCAGCAGTCCTCGTGTAGGGCTGGCTGTACCTCTGGCTGTATGTCTGGCTGTACGGCTGGATGTAGGGCTGGATATACGGCTGGATGTACGGCTGGATCTATGTCTGGCTGTATGGCTGGTTGTACGGCTGGCTGTAAGGCTGGATGTATGTCTGGCTGTATGGCTGGTTGTACGGCTGGCTGTAAGGCTGGATGTATGGCTGACTGTAAGGCTGGCTGTATGGCTAGATGTACGGCTGGCTGTATGGCTGGCTGGATGTACGGCTGGATGTGCGGCTGGCTGTAAGGCTGGATGTAAGGCTGGGTGTACGGCTATAATTGAGACTGGCTGTATGGCTGGATGTACGGCTGGCTGTATGTACGGCTGGATGTACAGCTGGCTGGATGTACAGCTGGATGTACGGCTGGATGTATGGCTGGCTGTACGGCTGGCTGTAAGGCTGGATGTACGGCTGGCTGTAAGGCTGGCTGTACGGCTGGCTGTAAGGCTGGATGTACGGCTGGCTGTAAGGCTGGGTGTACGGCTGGATGTACGGCTGGCTGTACGGCTGACTGTATAGCTGGCTGTACAGCTGGCAGTATAGCTGGCTGTATTGCTGGCTGTAAGGCTGGCTGTTTGGCTGACTGTAGCTCTTGCATTTAGCGTGGTGCTCTGGGATACTTCGCCGCGGGCAGTTTGGATGCATTTAAGACCAGAGCTCCGTGGTGATCAGAGAGGCCTTGGCACCACTTTAGCATCTGCTCCTCCACAGTCCCTTGTCTTCAGCATTGGCTCTGTTTGTGCGGTAACCATATCCGTAATGAGAATTGTATTACAGGGCTCACAGCAGCTATAATTGAGTCTTCATCAGCTCAGTGCTGGAAGGGAACAGCCACAACGGGCTCATCAAAGACCCGCTACATCATTATTAAGGTGGTAACAAGTAAACAAAGAATGGTATTGTTTATGTTGGAATGGTTTTCGAGCAACGCAGTGATGTTGATGTAAATGGGTACAGTTTATTTACACTGTGGAGCTCTAGCAATTTGTAGTGGTAGCTCAGTGGTTAGAGTATTGGTCTTAGAAGGTCGGACAATTGACTCTGGTTGCTTAGTAAGAAAGTTACAATACCAGCTCACCACCACGATTTTGGAGTGAAAGAATAATGACTTCAGTGTAGTGCTTTAAGAAGCGTCAACAAGTCTGTAAAATGCATTAGAAGTTGTGATAATAGCAGTAGTATTTGCAGTAGTAATAGTACTTGTAACAGTATCAGAATCAGAATTCTTAATTGATCCTCAAGGGAAAGTATTCAGTTGCTGCATTTCCAATAAATATAAAAAATACAATAAAAACCCAAGTAGCAGTATTAGTTAATCACAGTACTAGTATAAAAGTAGATGTTCATTGTGCAAAAGAATGATTTTGCAACTAAATGAAGACACCTGTACACCTGAATTCTCATTTGCCCCAGTATTTTTTTTTCCACATATCTTGGTACACAACAATAATAATAAGGCATTTTCACAAAAATACAGAACTTTTACATACTTTAAAGCTCCTATATTGCCCTGAATTGAGTCTTGTGAGCTCTAAGGCATGTTATAATGCTGTTACCTTTTCAAAAATACACCTGGAGTTGTGTTTTGCTTCATTCACACATGTTTGAGTAACTCTATTAGTCCGTCTACATCTCCAAAGCTTAAAATGTTCTGTTCCACCTTGTGATGTCATGAAGTGGTAGTTTTCATGTTAGCAGCTACATTATACCTTTAATTCATAAGAGATTGGCATTTCCAGGACTGAAATCATCCAAACAATTCTGCTGAAATATGCAGGAATTGTGTGTTAAACATGTGCAAATGAAACAAAACACAACTCCAAGTATATTTTAATTAGGAAAAAAACATTATAATAGATAATAACATATGACATAATATAGCCCCTTTAAAAAGAGTTTTCGGTTAGTTTTTGGTTAGAAATGAAAAAAGTAAGCATAAAACATAAAAGAATAAACATGCATCAAAAGCAAATAGGCCCTTAGGTGAACAGATTGGCGATCGATCACTAAAATAATAAATACATGGACATTTATCCAGTTCCTGTTCATTCAGGGATGTAGTTGATCTTCACGTTCACAGGGCAGACGGGCGCAGCTTGGATGAAACAGCAGTGGTCGTGCTGGGCTCAGGTTTCACACGTCGCTTGAATGACAAATCACACATCACACAAAACTGTAGCTTCCATTCCCACTAAGGACACCACCATTTTAATCTGCTCATGCAATTCTTTCCTCGAGCAAAACGTTCAGTGCTACACGACCTACAGGAGCGTCAGTGCAGACACACGCTCCTGACCTTCTGTACTCTGTTGACCTCAGGAGCGACTCACTACCTCACAGAAGCACTGCAGGAAAAAAGAGCTACCGTCAAGAGACTCCCAATGAATCATCTACATAGTATAATATGATTCAAACGTTTTTTATGCAGCACCATCCAGCAAATAGCCGCCAGCCTAAAGCACTCAGAAGGATTTAGGACCACTGGAAGAACACAACATCACAGGACGTTTATGGGTCAATGACCTGACGCTGTCCAATTGCAATTTCCTCAGTTAAAATGGTTCAAATTTCATAATAATTCACCACATTTCTGTAGTACCTCTGACCTCCATGGAACCAAATAATTTTTTCAGAAATCATTAGTTATTCTGCATGTTTTTTGTACTTAAATTGTTAAAATGACATGTGGTGTGACCAATAATAGCAGTAATTCATCCACCCATCCATCCATCCATCTTCTCCCGCTTAATCCAGCTGGGTCGTGGGGGCAGATTGCTGCCCAAACCTCATAGCACCTGACCCTCCATGAAACGCTCTGCAGGTGGTGAGCGCACAGGAGGGTGCTCCTTGATGTGAGTTCATAGGGGTGCTGCATGTTTTGAGTTGATGGGGAAACCGGAGCCCGGAGGAAACCCATCCAGACAGAAAGGCCCAGGCGACCCGGGGATCAAACCCGCAACCTTCTTGCTGTGAGGCATGAGTGTTGCCACTCAGCCACTGTGCCGTCGTGCAGTAATTCCCGCCATAGAATCCATCCATCCATCCATCTTCTCCCGCTTAATCCGTCTGGGTCGCGGGGGCAGCTTGCTGCCCAATACTCATAGCACCTGACCCCCCCTATCAACCCCTCTGCAGGTAGTGAGCCCACAGGAAGGTGGACAACATGGTCCTTGATGTTAGTTCATAGGGGTGCGGGCATGTTTTGGGTTGATGGGGGAAACCGGAGTACCCGGAGGAAATCCAGACACGGGGAGGCCCGGGCGACCCGGGGATCGAACCCGCAACCTTCTTGCTGTGAGGCCTGAGTGTTGCCACTCAGCCACCGTGCCGCCTCCCGCCATAGAATTACTGCTAATAATGCTGCAATTATTAGCAGTAATTCTATGGCTGGAATTTTAATAACAGACAAAGTAGACTTGGGTGAATGGGATTCTTTAGGCATTGTTCTTCATTTGATGCATTTTACAGGGCAGTAGTTTGTTCATTAAACACAAGCAGGTGACTGTCATATTGGACAGCAAAGGAAAATATCAATATGCATTAAAAATCTAAAGAAATGCAACAGTTTGTTTCTATACACTTCATATTACTCAGAACTTAGATTAATATCCCAACCATGTTTTAGAAAATAAAACAATTTTAAGGTTATTCTCAGTCGCACCACATGACATTTTACACTAAAAATGCTTAATATAAATGTTATGCACCTGACACTGTAAATATTTGAAAAAGTTCAACAGAAACTAATATTTTTTTTATATTTTAAAATTTGCCTGTTGAAAATCCTTATACGTCATTGACCCCCATTGACTAAGAGAGTGGCTTCTTCTCCTGGTGGGTGGAGGAAATCGTCACAGAAGCAAACATACCTGTGGGAGTAGATATCACCCTCAAGGTGGCAGGTTATCATTGCTGTAATTTGAGTAGGCGACAGAACCAGAAATGCTTTAAGGAATCCTATGGGGATGTTCCACTTAAGGCCTAAATCAAAAGTGATGGCTCTGGCCCCAAGCGCTAAGTTACAGCTGTGTGACAGCTCTGAGGGGGTGAAGTGTTGAGAACCAGTGTGGGACTTTGATTGACGTGCGGGGAATGAGTGGGCAGCAAACCCACAGGAGTCTGTAATGCCCCTCTGCCCTTTTTAGGAACATCCTATAGTGAATGGGGTGGAATGACGAGATGCTGTCTGTAATATATACAGTCAGTGATACTACTACACAATAACAGATGTGTTTGGTGTCTACTGACCAATCACCACTAGTGATTGCTAGACTGATTTTCAGTATTTTCAGGATAACTCAGGCAGGATTCGGGTCTGTTGTGGATTTTTAAATCTGAGAAGAATAAAACTGATGAAAAGTTGTCTTAAATCAAACAGTCTGGATATTTTTTATTTTTTTTAACCTTTATTTACCCAGGAAAGTCCCATTGAGATCACTAATCTCTTTTTCAAGGGAGTCCTGCCATGCACACACCACTTTCACACTAGGCAATGTGGGTGAAGTGTCTTGCCTAAGGACGCAACACTAGTTTTTTGTGACTGGCGCCCCCCTGTGGCACCTGGAATTCCCAGCGGTCTCCCATCCAAGTACTAACCAGGCCCGGCCCTGCTGAGCTTCTGAGATCTGACGGGATCAGGCTTTGATAAGCCAGTATGGCCACAACATAGGGCATCATTTCCAAGTGCACTTGTGCACACAGTTACGATAAAATAATGAAAACAAAACCTTCTGTCCCTCACGCGAGGTCCGTCTCTCCCTAATCTGAATGGCAAAACAAAAACAGGCTTCTTATACAGTTGACAAATATCATGAAATCAACATGAGGTAAAACATACGATAGGATTGATCTAAACAGTTCTCTAAAGGAGACGACTTGTTTCGATCAACTGGGGCACTGATTAGATTGATTAGATTAGACCCAAGGGTACCAATAATTTTAAATGATGAGAATGAATAGAACAAGTTGTTGTTTTAACAATGATGGATAAAGACAGAACCTAGTGACCTGCCTTGAAGTAGCCTAGAAACAACAGGTCACACCACTGCATGTGACCAGGAATACAGAGGTGATACAGTTGTGAGTTAACAGTTATCTAAACCCATACAATACACTCTTTAGCTGAACAAAGTAAGAAATTCCCATCACAGGGTCGAAGGACTGAACTTCAGAAGAGCTCTCAGGGACCTGCCCAAGGATCACAGGCTGCCAATATAATCTGATGCTGAAGTAAAAATCTTCATGTAAGAAATGTTTTTCTGCCTGAGGAGCACGTAGCTGTGAGGTATTTATAAACCCTACAGCACTCACTAGCTCTGTTTTTATGCTTTACAGAACAATTCCCCTTTATGTGCTCCTGACTGAAGTCCTACAGCTCAGGAACCAAAAAAAACATGGTAATTTTTTATAAGTAGAATTTAGGATCATAATTTTCTAACTGTGTAACCACTTTATAATTTTTTCTTAGGATTATACATATTATGCGAGATAGACGTTTAGGTGCTTTTAACTATGTTATGGCTCAGTTTTCTCCAAATTGTATTTCAGTTGATTTATGCATCACTTAATCTGTCGAACTTGTTTGCTTAACTCTTTACATCTGTAACAACTGGTTAACTACTGCTGATAATTGGTAGATTAATTATTGGCACCTAATTAAAGAACCAACTAAAAACAAAATGAATTAATTGTGTTTTATTATAACAATCACATTTCAAATTACAGCTATGTCCTTGGTGTGTTGTGTGGTTTGATGTGTGACATGATAGCTACTAACTCTCACTGTTGTGTTGAAAATTGGGCCCGTGAATGATTGTATTGATCACAGGCTCCTGGAAATGTGTTGTTAAAATCCATTTTGTATTTTTTCTTGAGCTTTTAGCTGTGTTTGCTAATGTGTCCCTTGTCACCATTGTAGCTGTTGAACATTCCTCCATAGACATAAGCGTTTCCACAGGGCCGGTACGGGATGGAACATGGATCCTAAGTGTTCTGTACTGTGTAAAGCAATCTGTTCCACCCCGTTTTAGGGGTTCAAACCGGACCACTGGAGGTACTACCTTCCAAAACAGTCTGGAACGGTTGGGCCTGGTTTAAGGGGGCAGTGCTAGTTACACCCACATGCAGTCTTTGGATGACCAGCACCACACATGTGACAACACATAACTAGTGTGATCCTTGTAACTCAACTCAACTTTATTTCTAGAGCACTGAACACAGATGACCAAAGTGCTGTACACAAACAGATAACAATCAGTGACAATTACAGTGACAGGTACAGATAAAATATAATACAAAACAAATACTGGTAAAAAGTCAACCCTCAAACTGTGTTAAAAGCCAAAGAGAAAAAGTGAGTTTTTAAAAGGGATTTAAAAACAGGCAGTCAGTTGGTCAGCCTTATGTGCAACGGGAGCTGATTCCACAGCTCCAGTTGCTGTTATTTAATAATGGTGCAGATGCACTTACCGCTGAAACAGAAGAGAAGAAGAAAGAGCATGCAGTGTGCAACTTATATACACCCACACTGCAAAAAAGGCCTATCAAAAAATAAGAAAAAAAATACTAATTTTGAGGTAAAAATGCCCTATTTTAAGTGAAATTATCTGCCAGTGCAGTAAGAAATTTTCACTTACCAAGTTTTCTTAAAACAAGATGAAATATGAATCTTGTTCTAAGCAGAAAACACGAGTTTCAAGTATTTATGGCAAGATTTTTCACCTTATTGGTTTGAGAAGGAAGTTAAAGAAGCTTAACCTGGCTTGAGTTAATATAAAACGTGCTTAGAGTAAGTTGTAATATCAAGATAAGATACATCAGAATGGAATATCCTGAAACAAGTAAAAAAAAAAAAAACTCATCTTATTAAGTAAAAAAAAAATCTTAAAATTGGTCTTTTAAGATGAATCTGCTTAATTCAAGTCAGTTTAACTATGCTAGAAAATCTTTTTTTGTAGTGCAAAAACACGCACAGTCTCTAGTGGGGGCATTCACAATGTCTCAAAGTCAAAGTGTTGTGTGTAATATGTAATGTAACTCCACACCAGTCAGTCTGGTGTAAAGTTGAAGCCCACATCCTCCTTGATCCTGGAAAAAGCGTAAATCCTAAATGTGGTGACTATCCAGTGTGGAACGTGTGTGTGTAAAGATGCAGCCAAACGAGTCTGTGTAAGGTTATCCATAATCCTCCACCTCATGCATGTACTCCATGGCGATGTCTTTGTGTATATGGAGAAAACAAAAGTGAAACTTAAGCGTGTTGTGATGGCTCTCCAGCAGCTCATCGCCCAGGCCTACATTGCGGTGTTGGGTGTGTCTTGATGACCTGTGTAATGCCCAAACTGACCCAGACTCATTGTAATGGAAACGCTCGCCAGGTGGAACTGGCCCCCTCCTACTGTTCTTTGCCAAGGCGGCCCCAAGCAAACCATGCCAGCGGAAACAAGGCTATACATGCAGTCCTCCCCTCAAAGTGGGATGTCACTGTTGCAGAGTATCAAGTATTAGGCTGTTTAGATCAATATAGCAGATTATGAACAGTTCAATAGTAAGTACTGTATATAAAACTCAGGAATCTAAGGAATTCTGCATTGAGGCTCCATCTTGAGAGCTGAAGTGATTTGCTGCACTACATGTTTTATTAGCCCCTTTCCTCCAATGCTGTGAAGTAAGAGAGTATTTTAAAAGCCTGTTTAAAGCACAAAATGAGTCCTTTAACTAACACAACAGCCCGGGGGACATCTTGGGACACATTCTTTGACCCAGGAGGCACTACAAAGATAGCCTCATTAGCGATGCCAATGTGCTGCAGCAGGACGACCGCCGATGGAAGTTTGGCAACAGTAATGTGAATGGACTCTGCCAGACCATCTGAAAGAACCAGCACGACTGCACTGAACAGACCACCACAGAAAAGCACCACAGAAGACGAGGGGTGTGCAGCAGCTTTGACTTAAGTGCATTCTCAAAGACTCTCTCAAGACCCCGTCTCCGCCAAAGAGGATCAATCAATTGTGAAGTGGAAAAAGTGAAGTGGAACATGAGAATTACAGTTAAATAAGCATGAAAGGTGCACTGTGTAACATTTCTAGTGGAGGAGCCACCACCTGCCTACCTCCATGTAGATGTCATTGCTGTGTAGGAGTCTACTTGAAATCAAGGTTCAACTTCATTCAACTTAAAGGGACAGTCCAGAAGTGTGGACATAGGGCCTCATTTCCTAGTGAGCCAGAGTGACATGAGGGAAAAAAAAAAAAAAAGTGAACCGTAGCCATCACAAAACTTGTAAAATTCCATCAGTCAGAAGGATAAGAGTAGCTGATAAGGGCCTTAATAATAACTTCAAAAATCACTGAAGCCAAAATTACTTTGTGTGGTTTATTTTAGCAAAGAAGGCAAAGATATAGGCACTTAAAGTTCAAGTCCTTGAAGGGACAGTTTGGAATTTTAATAATAATAATAATAATGCATCAGTTTTATATAGCGCTTTTCTGGACGCTCAAAGACGCTTTACAGAGCTTTATTCATTCACTTCAGACCCAGTGGTGGTGAACTACTATTGTAGCCACAGCTGCTCTGTGGCAGACTGACGGAAGCGAGGCTCCAATCTGCGCCATCTGCCCCTCCGACCACCACCACCATTCACACACACACCACTTTCATACTAGGCAATGTGGGTGATGTGCCTTGCCTAAGGACACTACGACAGTTTTTGCCACTGGCGCCCCCCTGTGGCACCTGGAATTCCCAGTGGTCTCCCATCCAAGTACTAACCAGGCCCGGCCCTGCTAAGCTTCTGAGATCTGACGGGATCAGGCTTTGACAAGCCGGTATGGCCACAACATAGGGCATCATTTCCAAGTGTTGGAGACATGTGGAGACACTTTTTTAAATATTCCATCCAGTCCTTGTATTTGCAGAGGTTGCTGGTGCTAGGCTAGTGCATTTCAATGGCCATAGTTGTCCTGCCACTAAAAACAGTCTTACCCACTCCACAGTGCACCCGAGGCAAAACTATTATAACTCCAGACTATCCATGTGAATGTCTGTGTCAATAGAATAATTTTAGAAGTAAAACCAACCTTGCATTTGAAAGATTTATGTCTAAGCAGCAGCGAGTTGTACTTCCTAATAGAAAGCTCGGCATCGGCGGACTGATATATGAGTAAATAGTCCCTCAACATGCGACGAGTCATGCGATGAAAGGTTCGTTTTATTTCAAACATTATTCTATCAGCACAGACATTCACATGAACAGTCTGGAGTTCTAGTAGTTTTCCCTTGGGTGCTTTGTGGAGTGGGTAAGGCTGTTTTTAGTGGCAGGACAACTATGGCCATTGACATGCACTAGCCTAGCACCAGCAACCTCTGCAAATACAAGGACTGGATGGAACATTTAAAAAAGTGTCTCCACACGTCTTCAACTCTGGCTCACGAGGAAATGAGGCCCTATGCCCAAAATTCACAAAGTAATTTTGGCTTCAATGATTTTTTAAGTTATTACCAAGTCCCTTATCAGCTACTCTTATCCTTCTGACTGATAGAATTTTACAATTTTTGTGATTGCTATGGTTCACTTTTTTATTATTTCTTAAGAATCTGGTGCCCCATACATATATTTTCAATATAGTTTGCAAAATCATTAGACACACATGCACACACTTATACAGTTCAATACATAGACTCCTACAGCTGTGACTAGAATATTCCACAGTATAGATTAAACCTGTCATGAGGCAGGCAGATTACAGCACGGCCAAATGATTGTGTTTTTGAGCAATAGAAACAAAGAAATAAAGGCTAGCTGCATATGTTTAATGTCATACCATGGAACATTCCAGAGAAAACAATAACATCTCCATGGAGACAAGCAGGTAGCGGGCCCTCCACCAGAAAAGTAACGCTGTGCACCTTTAAACAACAAGGAACCGTGTGTTATGCAGTTTTAGAAGTATCACTGATTAAGAAAATAAAGTAAGTACAGAGCAGTGGGGCTGATAAAAACAGTGGTTGATCTGAGAAATTATGTTTTGAATACAGAAGAATAAAGATTACTCAAACAAGCATAAATCACTCTAAATTAGGGTGACCAGATTTTCAAAATAAATAAAAAACAAACTTGGACATCCCTGGTTTGGAGTGATTGGTAGTAATTGTGAAATGAGTGCATAATTATGGCAAATTGCTATGCACTCGGCACTAATGTGGGTCAGTGTAGTCACATTTTCTTTGTGCTTTGGTCATTTTTAAAGCAGCTTTTCTGTATTTTACCTAAACAAATGACAGTTTATGCTTCTCTTTACTGTTGGCAGGGATCACATTGGTGAAAAATAAGGACACTAGGAATATTTCTTGTATAAAACTGGGACAAATCGATGGTTTTGGATAAATCTGCTGTGACAGGAGACACAGGGCTCAAAACTGGGACTGTCCCCGGTAAATATGGAGGTCCGGTCATCCTACTCTAAATAGAACTATGAGAGGGTAAATGAGAAGAAAAAATAAACAGATTGGGTCTGCTCTAAGAAATGGTTTTCTCCTCTTGAAACTTTCAGAAAATGGTGCCATTATCCAACCCCAAAGATGTGTTGTTAGCAAATCTTACATGGACTAATACGCCCCATGCCTTAAATCAGATAATCTTTAAAAAAGCCAATAAAAACCTCTGTCAAGAACTTCCTCTTCCAAAATGGCCCCCGTACATGTCCACTCCTGTCATACAAGTGGGCCCAGATTTGAGATTAAACATTTGATGCACGGGGCGAAAAAGTCGAGGGGAGAGATGGACTGGTCACAGTGGCAGCTCCTTATCAGGTCTTATCTCACAGCGAGAGAGGCTTTGCTCCGAGGTGATAAGAGCCAGCTACATGTCCCTTTGTGGGTTTTTCAGCGTGGGACCCCAATGTTTGCAGACAGACCTTCTCCCGGAGCTCTGCCGATTCTTATCTGCTTAGCCAATTACACACTCCGACTCAAGCCCACGGTTATAAATTAAATTCAACAAGTTGTGCAGTTTGTTAGTTTTCAGGGTTGTCTCCAGTTCGGATTAGGATAAAGAGGAGACAATACCTCCATCTTAAGTTTTCTGTGTAAAGGTGGATTGTGAAGTTTTACTGCAGGAAAGTGCAGCAATGCTAGTTTCCATGGAGATGTTGTGTCACCTGGGATATTCCACAGTTTGGCATTAAAGGGTCTATATTTCGATATTTTGTGGTCTATGTTATAATGTTGAATCCTCATCCAAAACTGGAGTTGGATTTTGTTTCATTCACACGTTTAACGCACAAATCTTGTGTTTTTAGGCTGTGTCCTGTCTGTTCCACCTTGTAATGTTATGTGGTAATACAGGAAGTGTTTTACTGTGTTTTCTTGTTTATATTTTCAGCCTTGGAATTGCCAATCTACTACTTAACTTGAAAATGACCACTTCATGTTAAGTGGTTCTTGAACGGAAAAAGATACTTGCTCTCTCTGTTCAAGTTCAAGTATCTCGGGGTCTTGTTCACAGTGATGGGAGGATGGAGCGTGAGCTCGACAGGTGGATCAATGCAGCATCGGCAGTGATGCGGTCGCTGTATCGGACCGTTGTGGTGAAGAGGGAGCTGAGCCGAAAGGCAAAGCTCGATTTACATCAATCTACGTTCCTCCTCGCACCGATGGTCATGAGCTCTGGGGAATGACTGAAAGGACAAGATCGTGGATACAAGCGGCCAAAATGAGTTTCCTCTGCAGAGTGGCTGGGCGCTCCTTTAGAAAGATGGTGAGTCACATGGGAGAAACTCAGAGTAGAGCCGCTTCTCCTCCACATTGAGAGGAGCCAACTGAGGTGGTTTTGGCTTCTGTTCCTCCTGGATGCCTCCCCAGGAGGTGTTCTGGGCATCTCCCACCGGAAGGAGGCCCTGGGGAAGACCCAGGACATGCAGGAGGGACTATGTCTCTGGGCCGGGGAACGCCTTGGGGTCCCCCTGGAGGAGCTGGAGGAAGTGTCTGGGGTGAAGGAAGTCTGGGAGTCCCTGCTTAGACTGCTGCCCCTGCAACCTGGCCCCAGATAAGTGGAAGAATATGGATGGATGGTTACTCAAACATTTGTGAATGAAACAACTCCAGGTATGTTTTGAGTAGGTAACAAATCATTTAACATGTCTTAAAGCTCATAAGAGTCCATTCTGCGTAATATACAAGTTTTATTTTCAACAAAAAGGTGAGAGTGACTAACTGAAAATCTATTGCTCAGTAGAAATGGGCAATTCCAAGGCTGAACTTATCGAAATCATTCCTGTGAAGGTGTCTGGAGTTTAAAAAAACACAGTGGAGCACTCTCTGTATTACCACATGACATCACAAGGTTTTCAGTATAAATAACTCAACATAGATCAGAAAATTGTATAATAATGGGCTGTTTAAATGGAAATTAAATGTCAACCAAAAAAAAAAAACGCAACATATTCAAACTTATATGAAATTAGTTCTTTGTCCTCTTACCTTATGGTGCGTGGGGGATGAAGTGAGAAAGCTTTTTCCTGACGTTTCAAAGTTTATTAATTTGCTTCTTTTCATGCGGCACCCACTTCCGCAGCTCCGATAATGCAATTAAGTGTGCGTTTTCTTAGAAGCCTCCCGGACCCCAGCCACAAAATGTCAGCCGAGTGTGTGAACTCAACTGTGGCAACTTTTATTAAGAAGTCACTTAAGCCTTCCCCTGCACGCCGTACGCTGCCACTGTGTGATTACCCCACAATTTCAAGTATGAGTCAGGCCTCTTATATGCCGTACTTGTATAGGTCTGGAAAGAGCTACTGCATTGTGTGGAATTAATAAAGAGCCCGAAAGTAAAGTGAGTAAAAGCTGGTGTTGGCATAGAAATAGAAAATTAGGCTCTTAGATAAGATATTAAAGAGCGGGTATTACACTTCTATGTGGCATAAATAGTTAATACATTTCATATTTAGATTACCAGGCTACTTTCAATGGTGAAGCGCAACAAAGTAAAAGTAGTCGTACTCAAAGGTGCACTGTGTAACTTTTCTGGAGATGGATAGTCCACAACCTGTCTGCATGGAGATGTTGGCTGGTTTAAATTGTTCACAGTATGGCATTAAAGTAATCTGTTTTGATCAAAAATGTCATAAAACAACTTCCATTCTTGCTGTGAGGGGGTTTGCCTTTCCACAGATCTAATGTGTAATTTGGTTTGCAAGTCTCTTAAGAGATTTAAGAACATTCTGAACACGTTTTCATAGATATAAGCAGGTGACGGACTCTTCACAAAGTTACGCAGTACACCTTTAAGCATTAATTTTAGGTAACTGTACTTTACTTACCGTAAAATACCAAATAAGAACAGAGTTCCAATTAACCACTGGATTCTCTTTAAGCGCCGGGTGCAGGTTTATATTTTGATAAATAACCGCTGGTTCCAAATAAACTCTGAGTCTAATGTTCATGCTGAAGACAGAAGTCGAGCTGCAACAACAGGATGACTGATGCTCACGTCGTCTTTACAGAAACAAAACTTAAAACACATGACTCATTTGCCTAAACACTTTCAAATGTGAAGAAACTCCCTGCTCGTAGATATTTTGTTGTAACATTTCAAATGAACTCGTCCCTGGACGTGCGCAGAGGGGTTGCTCTGGTTGCCCTGGTAACTGCTCGTATGCCCTCCTCGACTGAAGTTGCCCTTCCGAGGGGAAAAACAAATAAAAAATAAATTATAATTATATATATATATATATATATATATATATATATATATATATATATATTTTTTTTTTTTTTTTTTAATAATTCGATGGATACAGGATTTCATGTATGAAAATGCCTATACCTAAATTTGAAAGTGAAAATAAAATAGTTGCCCCATTCACTTACATTAGGGCACCGCACGAGGGCAAGTCTGGAGGGAGGAGCTCTGTTCTGTTTACAGAGCCACAGAGCTGCATGTGATGAGCATCTGAGCCTGCACATGCAAAGTAAGAAGAGATTACCCACAAGTCCCGGCCCCGCGGACCTAGTCCCGGCACCGCAGAGCAGGCCCCGGACCTGAAGACCCGCCGCCTCGACGCCAGATTCGCGGTGCGCTGACGCCTGAGGACACGCCGCAAAAACGTCCCTGCACGTCCCTGTATAAAACATAAAGTGTATAAAAATGAAAGTAAAGCATCAAAATTATACATTTTAATGGGCATTTGGGCGAAACGGGCATTTAATCAATCAAATTTTGCAGCACAATATATACAATTCAGAAATCCTTTGGAGAGGTACTTGGAAGGGGGCGCAGAGCTACCAGCAGCTTCTGAGCAAAAGTTTGGAGACCCCTGCTCCAGGTATACACATGTACACACTGTGCATATTTTACTTTTTCCCATTAAATTCAAATCTGTCTTACAACTTTCACATGGAGCACCTTAACAAGGATTATTGAACAAATTGTTGACCTGGCCTGATGCTCTTTAGTGAGGGCAGGGCTGTAGAACTGTTAAAACCTCCTGTTTCTGACAGCAGGTACTTAAAGGACTTAGATGAGCTCTGGATCAGCCTCTTTTTCTTCCTTCCATTCCAGCACATAAAGACAGTGCCACTGCGGGCTTGTTGTAAATGTGCTTGGGCAGTGAGACTTATGAAGCACGGAGCACCCACTTCTCCCGGTGTCACCCAAACACCAGTTCTGTGGGTGCTGAGATAATAACTCTATAAAACAAGTCAGTGCCTCCATAAGCTATAGTCTAATCTCTTTCCTACTCTCTCCCTGCGCAGCATGGACCTGTCAGTCATCCCAATCACCAACGTGGCCTGATTGTAGAAAATGCTCGTCCTGCTGCACCCCACCCTGCGTAATCACGGTTTAATTTCCTGTGTGCAGAGTGGGGAACTCAAAACATAAACTGGGAAAATAAGGCATTATTCTGTAAAAATGGCTGTGCAGGTGAATGTGTGACATAGACTCTTACAACCGTACAACACCGTGAGGAAGGGTCGAATAGGCCCCGAGTGATATGTCAACATTAGTCAAACATGCATGGTTGGTAGGGATGTAACAATAACCGAAATATGGTGATATCGTATCGTCAAATGTCTCTCAATAATATCGTGGACCATCACAATATATTGAATCACAAGTCTCTCTGCTTAAATGAATAGTTCTGATGCAGAAATAGCTAAAAACCAGAGGGAACTACATAGACCATGATCCTTTGCTCCGTTTCAGTGCAAACAACATGAAGAAATAACTGTTCTAAGGACTTTTACATCTTCATTCTTTGGATTAAGTCTTGTGAAGGCATTTTTAGAGGAAAAAGTAGCAGATTCACAGTTTTGTGAACCTCCACAAAATATTGCAATAAATCTGGTACGGTGAGATGTATATGGTGAAAATATTGTACAGAGAGATTTGGATATCATTCCATCCCTAATGACAATACATGTTGTACGAAATGACTGGTCAAAGCATTTTATAATGTCAATCTTGTTATTATGTAGAATATCGTAATATCATGAGCTGTTTCTGTAATTTTTACCACTGTATATTGCTGTCAGTCACTGTACATTGTTGTAATCTTGTTGTAAATATTTATATATTTTAATTTCACTCCTACTGAGATACGGTGTGATTTTGCACTTTAAGCATCAATAAACTTAAACTTTCCCATGATATCGTAATAAATATCGTACCGTGAGGTTCATACGGTGACGATATCGTATCGTTAGACTTGGATATCGTTACACCCCTAATGGTTGGCATATAAAAAACTCATGTTATAACATGGTAAACAGCTCCAAAATGTAGATTTTTTTTTTGTCATACCCCCTTTCAACATATTTCAACATATACAATATCAGATAACACTTTATCCCACAGCTATGTGTATGTTGTTAATTCTGTGTTAATTAATACTTAGTCTGCATAACCTTTGTGTTGCAATTGTGCTTTTTGTTGTATTATTTGTATGGAAAGTTCTCTATAAATAAAGTTTGAATGAATGATTGATATGTTGCTGCTACACAGACATTTAAAAACACTTCCAATGTAAAAAGTCCATATTACTGCTTATTAGTATGATATTAGAACATTATTAAATTTAATAGAGTAGTTTTTTTTGCTCTTCAATTTGAATCTTTTTTTTAAATTTTAGGTAAAACATTTTGCAGCCTTCTTTTTGCCACCATATGGCCTCAGTCTGGTCACCTCCCTCTGACAGACCTCGAGTCAAACGCCGCCATGCGATCTGATTTGTTTATTTCAGTGACGCAGGTGAAATGAAGGAGCTGGAGTTTAGTGGAAGGAGTTCAGTGCTTTGCTCACTGACTGTAAAAATCCGCAGTGTTTCTCAGTCCCCTGTGATTAGTATTACTATTTTTTTCCCACATAAACATATTTGTTTTGATACAGAAATGTCAATCACATCTGAACTCAGGCATGTTCAGCGGTGATAAGTCACATCTTTGTAAAGTAGTGAAGAAGTGTGAATGCTGGATCCCAGGCAACAGGAAAGAAGTAACGTAACATAATGGATTTAATTTATCATCATAATGAGATGTCACGACCTGCATGAAAAAAGTGCACTTAAAAGCCACGTGCCTGTAATGGTGAAGGCACTGTGCTGCTGTCAATGGAAATGAGAAGCTTGTGAGTGGCTTCATCGTGTGGAGTGGCAGATTAAATTGCACATATTCCCATGCCTGCTTCACAATAATTAACCTGCTTAAACAAGAAGTTAGATAGTTCTGTTCTTTCACTTTAATGTTGATGTTTTCACATGCAACTTTTCTTGTCCCCATGGAGAGGTTATAGGGTGTATAGCTTTACCTGAAATGTATTGCGTGAAACCAGTGGTGGATGAAGTACTGAGTTTTGTTCCTTAAATTAATTTTACATAAATTTGCATGATAAAACCTAAGTAAAACTGTGTAAGTGTAAAAAATAAAAGTAGGCCTATTTCAAAAGCAAAAATTTTGGTCAACAGTGTCAATACGAATCAGTTTCTTAATTTTCTTTTCTGAATTTTGTGTATTTATTTGTGTTACTACAAACATGGTAAAAATAACCCTTAAAGATCATATGAAAAGTACTTTTTACTTTGCAATTCAAAAATACAGTGGAGTAGAAAGTACACTGAAGTAAAAGTAAAAATACCCACTTTAAAATTTACTTAAAGGTGCATTGTGTAACTTTTTTTGGTAGAGCTTCTGTCAAATGCTTTTCTACATTATGGCTTTGTCTGAAATGTTTCACAGTATGACATTAAACCTTTCTACACTGGAAAAAAAACAATATGTAGGTAAGTTAAAATGACTTAAATTAAGAATATTTTACTTTATTTAAGTAGATTCAACTTGAAAATTAGTAAAGTTACCTGTGGAATAAGTGTTTTTTATTTCTTATTTGAAGCAAGATTTTGATGATTTTGTTTCTTATTTTAAGAGCAAAAAGTTGTTGTTTTTCTTATTTTAAGTGTAGCAAGATCTATTTTCATATTTTAAGTACAAAAAGTCTTGTTCCACTGGCAGATCATTTTATTTGTCAAGTGAAATGTACTCAAATCATGGTAAAACTGTCTTAATTCAAGTCATCTTAACGTGATTAGATTTTGTTTTTTGCAGTGTATCTTCATGGAGACCAAACCAGAGCGAGTTACAGGTCAGATCTGTGGATATGTAATTCCACTCACAGTCAGAATGCCTGTTTTTCTAGGTATTTTGAGCAATAAAACCACCTGTAGTTGAATAAATGGAAAGTAGAGCTGCTTAATGTCATACTGTGGAACATTCGAAGCAATAGCAATGGCATCTCCACAGAAACAAGAAGGTGATGAACCCCCAAAGGAAAAGATGCATCGTGCACCTTTGCTTAGAATGCAAAATACTACTTACATACAGCACTTTACTACTTCGTATTCAGTTTCTTCTTTCCTTCTTCCCCTTTGTATGTGCAGAAAGTGTTTGGAAACAATGGTCGGGTCATTCAAACAAAGATTTTGCGTAGATTTGTCAGAGCTTCGCAAAGTGTCCTTGGTCTCTGAAAACAGGCCAGATGAATTTATAAAAGGACTTAAGAAGGTGAGCGGTATTGTTCTACATGTAGTGGATGGACCAAGGACACGTGCTGTTCTTCCTCCAGTTCCTTATTTTTGACATTTCTCTGTTCACTTGGACTATGATTCTTATCTTCTAATTGAACATTGCCATTTTCTTCTTTCTTTGGTCAGTAATTCTTCTCAAAGAAACTTGTACTTAATGTTTTCTCCAGCTTGTCTCCTTAGTTACCGATGGTGCCAGTTCTATAATATAACAGACCAAACAAAAACAATATTTCATTTTAGGTTTTAAAAATGTGAAGAATTTGATAATGCAGGTGCAGTTTACAACTTTTTCTAGTGGAGCTGCTTGTCTCTGTGGAAACATGATTTCTTTCCCTGGAATGTTCACTTGCGTTTCACTTCTTCATCTTGTATTTATTCACTTACACGTTTTTATTGCATTCTAATGGTGAGCGGGGTCACCGTGTCGCCTGCTTTTCTCCATTGAAATAAACAAGTTTAAAGTGGGACATAAACTCCGCCCACGACCACATTTCAAATCAAGCTGATAAACTGGGCAGTACCTGGAGGACTAAATAAAAGAGTGAAGGGGGAGGGGATGTGGCTTGTGGAGGCAGTACACACTCACCTTTATATGAATTTCTCTTTAGTATTACTGTGTGCTTGTGAATGGGCCTTTTAATTGTATTTTATAGATATAAGTGTTGTGTTTGTACTCAGGCTGCCCCCTGTGTGATGATGATATGATTCATCCATTTTCTTCCACTTATCCTAGACTTCCTTCACCCCAGACCAGTGGCGGCTGGCGAACAGAGGGTGCAAGTGCGCTGCACTGCCTAACTTAACCTTGATTAAAATAAATAAATAAATAAATTATAAAGTTATTTTGTATTACGCTATATGTGTAATATTTTGCTTAAAACTGAACATGTATCTGCATAGACATATTTTTATCATGTTAAATGTGCTTATATCGCTGTATTTGAGTCACGTGTTTGGCATTTGAATGCACTAAGTCTGTGTGTCCCAATGGAGGTCTATGGGGGAGGCAGAAAATTTGACGTCATTACATTGCTTTTGCCACATTACTTTGCATTAGAGCTCTGAAATACGTCCTGTTGCACAGGGTGGGGGCGAATCAAGTGATTGGTCTTCAGAAACATTATCACACACTTCTGACCTATGAGGATTCAGCTGCTCTATCCCGTCTCAGCCCAACTCTGCACTGGCAGCTACTGCTACAGGCTAATGCTACTGCTACAGGCTAATGAATGGATAACTACAGGGCTGTGTGCTATGGCTGCTAGCTACTTTCGCCTAAACCTCAACAAAGGAGAGTGGGAGGAGAGACCTAATGCACGGGACACACTGACACAGACCGGGTCCCAGGACACCCGCTGCTGGAGCTGGGGAAGTCACTCGCTGCCCTGTCGTTTCTGGGTGTAAATGTTTGACCTGGGCATAGTGCAGAGTGCTTAAGTCCACCCGGTGCCCTGGTGCTAATATGGACTGGCGTAAATTTCAGACTGAAGTGGGAACTGTGATTAAGATGAGTTTTAGAACCAACTCGTGCACTCGGCCCCAGGACCTTGTCCCGTGGACCTGACTGGACCGGGACATATCGGAGACAGAACCAACAGGACAGCAGGTAGAGGACACACTCTGCATCAGTCCCCTGGAGAAGGTAAGAGGCTTGTTTTTGTTAGTGTGGGGCAAATCTGGAGCCTCACAGGTAAACAGTGTCCTTGTATGTGGATCTCAGTGGTCTCTCTGATTGAGATGGTGTTTGTTGCTGTCAGTACAGAAGACCCTGGCAATGTTCTAAGTAGGAAATGCTACTAAATCATCATTTACATACTTACAAAAGTTTATAATGGTAGACCTTTCATCAGAAAAGTTACACAGTGCACTTTTAAGGCAACTTCAATTATTTATTACAGTTTAGACTTTTTTTTTTTTACAGCCCCACAGTGACCACCTGCATTTTCCACTACACCAAAACCCCACCAAAGCCATTCACACTTTTAGATATTATTTCATATTTCCTTTGACATTTCCAAACCCATTTTTACATGGCTTATTGGTCTCTGGAGAAGACATTTTTCTTCATAACTGCTATCGCATTTATTAGTCTGTCACACACAAATGTACAATTGCCTATTCTTCACTTGGCTCATTATGTTACGACTATCTCTTTTTATGCGTCAGACACTCTTCGGGTTGGATAATGATAAACAGTTTGGATGTATCCATCTTGTCGTTGTCTGAAGGTGCAGATAAATGCATGTTTCAGAGCAAATGATTTGATGGATCGGCAGCTTTGTGAGAGGGGTTGTTGAAACCCAATTTGGGTGACTCATGTGGCAAGATGTGCTTAAGTCCTTTGTGGGGACTACTGGATTTTAATGTGACTCAGTGAAGTGCAATTCAAGCCTGATTACAGTGCTTTAAAAACAAGCGTGAATAGGTGCTGCACTCTCCACAGGGGAGAATGTGAAGAGAGCGATGAGACATAAAACCATAGCTAGCGTCTAAGTTAGTTCTGAGCAAGAAATATGTTATGAGGGTTTGCACATTTGACTTATCAGAACAGGTCCATAATCATAATACATTTCCATTCTCTCAAACAGAAAATACTGTATGTTTTAAAACTTCATACACCTTCAGTCCTGACACTGCAAATCTCTGGATGCCGACAGATTAATAATAAAGTTACTCGGTAACTTAATATAGTTACTCAAACCTTTAATATAGTTACTCAAACCTTTAATATAGTTACTCAAACCTTTGCGAATGAAACTAAATGCAACTCTGGGTATTTTTTTGATGAGGTAAAAAGATTCTACAATAACAAGCTCACAAGACTCAGTTTTGTGTAATATTGGACCTTTAAACATTGTCCATTGAATGAACGAACCATGGCAAGAGAGCGGTTGGCTGCTTTTGTGGCTACTTGGCTCACACACTCAGCAGTTTTTGAAATGTGAAAGCTCAGTTTTAACATTGTATCATGGAATTTTAACCAACTAAAGCGCTATTCGCACAGGATAAGTACAAATTGGGGACGTCTGGTAAATTACCGCCTCACCTCTATGTTACTTGCAGCGCATTCGCACGGGATAAGCGAAGTCCGTAAATTACTCTATTTTACTGAAATTACGACCGGATATGTCATAACATCACATCCGTTTCTATCTCTTTCGCGCTTCTAAGTAAGTAAATTAATAAAGTATGCTAAAAATAATAATAATAAATGTTCCTTACCGCATGCGGCTACACACGTCATCCAGGTTAACATCCTGTGAGAATTCTCTCTCCTCTTGGATCTCTTGCCCTTTTTGTGGATCGGTTTCCATGTAGAGGCTATGAGGCTGTATCATAATTTGCCCCTAAAAAGCGCTCAAAACTGCTAATCAAAATTTCTACCGCAGCCTCCATTACTCAAGACGGAAAGAGATATAAAAGGAGCGCAAAGTGATATAAAATGCGCGCAATATATAGAGAAAAGACCGCGGAAATAAAAGGAATAGACAGAAAAGCCGTGCAACAACAAACACTGAGATGTAGATTCGCATGGGACTAGTATTATCACTGGATGTCTGTGTTTGGTGAAATATAGTAGGTAATTTGCGGCGGAAAGTAAAAACTTTACAAATTACAGACTTGGCGGATTTGCACGGGATTAAGATCTCAGACGTTCTCTGCAATTATTACAAATCACCAAAGATCTACAGGTAATACTAATCCCGTGCGAATAAGGCTTAAGAAGTGCAGTATTTGCTTTTCAAACCACATGTAGTACCCATCCCATGTAGCTAGAATACTGACTATATCGTGGTAGTACTATGAGTGGAGCCCTGGGTACAGTTACTTCAAAATGCTAAACTTGGTAAACAGGAGATACAATAAGAAGTCTAGTCCTTGAATATAAAATAAAGTTTGGTTTGATGGTGCCTCCACTTAGCAGGAATATTTGCATTATGTAATTTTAAACCCACAAAGAATAAATTAATTGTCCTTTCTCTTTATGTAAATCAAGGTAACCTCTGGTACGATAAACAAATAATAATAATATACACACTCAAAATATGTTAAATGTAAAAATAGGAATTTAGTGAATGTGGTTCGAAATAAAAACAAAAATGACAGCAGTGTTTAGTGCATTTTGAATAGCAAGGCAATTGAAATAAAAATAATTAACTTTTGTTTCTATTTCAGTCAAATTTTTTTAGCCTCTCAATCGTAACCAGTTCAGTTCAGTTTTTAACACATTACTTATTACATTGTCATATGTATTGCTATTTATTTAGATGATAATATTAATGTTTTTGTCAGGTCTGTCTAAAGTGATATTTCTAGACTGGGCTACACACACAAATAAGGAACTGTTGGATTGTGTGAAAATGAACGGTTTGTTTTATCCATGGAGACCGTGCAAGAGGATACTTTGTGCATATTTTTTACACCATGTGGTGTAAAAATGGCACATAAAACAAAGAAAACAGTCAATGATCCAACAAATCAGTTTAATTCTAATAAATAAATAATTAAATAGAGATAGAATAAAAAAGAAGTAGGGAGTAAAAAGAACTAAAACCAGTTAAAGGAAGGCCAACCGATAAAAATGGGTTTTAAGAAGTGATTTAAAGATGATACTGATGGTGCAGCCTTATCTCCTTAGGCAGGTCGTTCCAGAGTCGAGGCCTGGACTGAAAAGGCTCCATCACCTTCGTCCGGAGCCTGGACTTTGGAACAGCCACATGGACCTGCCTGAGGATCTAAGGCTGCGGGAGGCTGGTATGGAGTTAAAAGATCTGAAATGTAACTTGTAATGTAATGTAATGTGACAGAAGATCTTCCAGAGGAAATACTCCAAGACTTTCTGGAGGGAAGAATGAACCATTTATCACACGAGGCCTTTCCTGTTGAGTTCACCTGGTTCCTCGCTGGACACTGCTGTGATCCTGCAGGACATGGAGGAGGGACGCTTTTTGCACTTCCACAAGATTTTCTGACCCGACCTGACCAGTCCTCCTGTTAAACTGCACTGAGATCTTTGACTGAGACACAAAAATGATGAGAAACTATTGTAGTTTGTAGCAGCAAAACTGGAATTTCCCCTTATTTTTGAGCAATAGAAACACTGAATAAATGCTAGATATATGTGTTTAATGTCATATCTTGAACATCCATTGTGGTCCAATAACATCTCCGTGGAAACAAGCAGATAAAAAGCAAGATCCACTGCCAGAAAAGTTACATAACACAACTTAATGGTCAGACCAAAGTCACATTGCGGTGTTCTGTTTGTTTACCATCTCAGGTAAGACTGTGAAAGACATCTCCAAATGTTCGGACATCGGCGAACCATTGTGGGAGGATACCGTACGCATAAATACAAAGTATCCGTAAATCCAGCCTCGGGGACATTTAGGTCTGAGTTAATGCGAAGAAGTATTTGCACTTGAGAGATGTTTAAAAGCTGTTTATGCTGACCGATGATTAATAGTGTCATATCCAAAATGCCTGTCACAATTCCAGGATGTAGACCACACCGGGCTACAGTTATCTATCACGGCAGACGGGGCTGTTGTGTATTAATGTGCTCAAGTCCCATCGAAGAGCGCTCCTCGTGATTGATGCTGCTGTTGGCTTTAACTTTGACAGGACACAAACTACATCAGATGCCTCGTAATGTATGTCATTTGGTTTGGGCCTGGAGAAGTTTGGGAATTTTGGAAGGTCAGTGACGCAAGCATAGACACTATACAGACTGTAACTGGCCCATTACACCATTATCTGATCTATGTTATCACAAACAGACCTGGAGTTGTGTTTTGTTTCATTCACTCATGTTAAACACACAAACCCTGCAGATTTAGGATAGAAAATACACCATATACCTTCACTAGAATCATTTGGATAATTTGAGCCCTGGAATTACCAATCTTGACATGCAAACTTAACTTGAAATCTACAGCGTCATGACATCACAAGGTGGAACAGAGCATTTTGAACTTTGGAGATGTAAACTGACTAATAATAAAGGGTCAAACATGTGTGAATGAAACAAAACGCAACTAACGTTCATTTTTTTGAAGAGGTAACAGCGTTATAACATGACTTGAAGCTTACGAGAGTCCATTTTGTGTAATACTGTAAAGCATGTAAAAGCCATGAGCTGCAAAAAAAAAAAAAAAAAAAGTCAGAATGAATAAATAATTAGCCCTAGAAGCCCTCTGGAACTCCCGCAACCCATTAGCTAAAAACTTGCCTGTTTAATGTGTCCAATAAAGCGTATATATGTCTTATGTATTGTCATTATTCAACTCAAGGTTTGTTTTTGCTGAGAGGACAAAAGAATGATGCTTACTGGTTAAAAGCTCTAACAAAAAAGTGTCCTTCAGTTCAGAGTCTAAATGGAGGCGAGAGATGACTGGAAACTAGTGTGACTTCTTTTGAGCACATTTTGATCAAATCCATTTCTCGCCTCAGTGTGAATAGAGAAATAGCTCCTTCTCACAGTGAGTATCAATGTCAGTTCTGACTACACCAACACCATCCACAGATACGCTCAAACCAACAATTATTTATACTACACACATCTGATCTCAAAAGTTTCCTTTCAACTAAAAAAATAACACACATGCACACACATTTGCTATCTCCAAATCGTCATATATCACATTGCACAAGCCTGTCTTTGTTTTTGTGGTTGTGGACCTCTTCAGAGAGGCTCAAAACAAGCTCCTGTCCATCCTGCCCTTTGTCATTTACCCATTTGGTGATGAAAACAAGCTTCACCGCATACAGCATTTACACTAAAGCAGCAGGATAAAGACCACATATGCATATACAATGTTTCAGTGCATGTTAGGCATATCCGTCTTTTTACACAGTGTTCATGTTACTGCTATTCAACTTGTTTACATTGTCTTTTTGTAAAGTCAGTTTTGTCATTTAAAAATCAGTTCAACTGATGCATATGAATTAAGTGCCTAAGTGAGTTTCCATGTAGGTCCAGAGAGAACACTTATATCATTGAAGGATTCTGAGGAGAGAAGACTTTTGGAAAGGTCACCAGCTTCATAACATTTGCTAATAACGGCTTTCAGACTGTACTGTACAAAGAGCAGCTAACTGCAGAGCAAAAGTATTTTTGGAACTCGTTTCAAAGGAAAAAGCATTGTCAATCCAAGTCCTTTCTGACAAAACAAGGTGTGATGGACAGTGCTTATGTAGTAATTGAAATGGACCTAAACAGTAAATCAACTTTGTTTTTGCAACTAAATAGTGCTGTTAAATAATTAATTTTATTAATCAGATTAATCACACTTTAGAATTTTGATTAATCACAATTAATTACAGTTAATTATTCTTCAAAAAAGAACAAATCAAACAAAATATTTTGAAAAATGAAAAAAATTATCAAAAAGTTATTTTATTGACATTTTTCTGCAGGTAGTTTTGTTGACAACATTGCCGCGGGTGCACTCGGCCAACACTGTTTGTCGTGCTCGGCTTGTTGGTACTGTCGTTGCTGCCACTGAATCAAACCCATGTTTTGCTTTAAGATGGTATTTTAAACTTGTGCTTCTGTGGAAAGAGAGTTCATCACTGCAATATCTGCAAACTACCTTAGTTTGATCTAAAGTCGCGTATGGACAGACCTGATCACTGACCTAATAACCTGTGCCGCCTTTCAGATCACCATCTGTGCTTTCCATAGAGAAGAATGTGCGTTCAAAATAAAGCATGTGATTAATCTGCATTAAAAAAAAAAACTGCAATATTTTTTGTGATTAATCGCATGCGTTACCACGTTAACATTGACAGTCCTACTACTACACTGCTTTGTCTAAACAGCTTTGTCTACTGTCTGTAGTTCCTTCTTGGCAATGTTAAGGCAAATTAGGTACAATTGCAGCTTTCTGGTCAAAAACAAATGTGTGCTGCAATTTCAAGTATTATGTGACATCACACATGACTGCAAAGATTACAGCCATGTGTTTCTGAACACCTGGAAGGGTTGAAGTTTGAAGTGTGGACACCTGTTAGACCAATCACACTGTTCCTCATATGCCCAGACCCCACCCCCTCCACCTCCCCTCACTCTTCCCTTTAGTCCTCATGATACTGTCCAGTTCAGCAGCTCTATTGGAAATGAGGTTGTGGGCAGCGTTTAGCTTTTTAGTCCTTCTTTAAACTGCATTAGGGCAGGCATGTGTGTTGGCTGAAATCCACCCAGTGCACAGTCCATTCTGCAGAGTTGGATCCAAAAGTAAAACATCCTTTGTGCCTGTCTGAGCTCTGTATTTTTAAGTTTCAGAACTTGAATCTTGGCGACTTAAAGAGCCACACACATGTTTCCAACTGCAGAAATCCCCATTCTGGTATCTGGCATTCGTGTGCCATGTTTTATTTTTTCTTTAACTAACAGACTGCTGCCTCGGTGATAGTGCTCCATATTTGGATATAGTTGACTTCAGTTAAACTCTGCCACACTGTGCTACAGCCAAGCTCAAGTCCCTGTACTCTCCTCGCTACATCCGCCAGTTTCCCTCCTGTGCCAGCCTGCAGAGAAAACAAATGGTTTGAGCGTACCATCTGGAACTAATCCTAAAAAAACACAACTGTAAATTCTGTTTGTATTGACTTGTATTTAAAGCATTGTATTTGGATTTATAAAGAATGGGTTTATGCAAAATCCACTTTTTGGAGTTTCTACTACTGGTCCCTCATCAGCTCCCTGAAGTCGCATTATGTGTCACTCATGTATGTTTGATTATATAGTGATCTCTCCAGGGCCCTATTCAAACCCTCCATATGGTTAGCTGTAAGTTTCAGCGCAATGCTCTGCTCACAAGTCAAAATATATATGCTCCATATATATACAAAGCCAGACACAAAACAGTACACCACAACTTCAGAAATCTGATGGGATGTGCAGTTTCAACAGCGAAATGCACTCCAATTGTGTTGTGATAGCGCTCTGAAGGGGGGTGACCTAACCCAGGGAACACAAGGAGAGGGATGACTTAAAGCGGAAAAAACTAAAATGAAAGTTATTAAACATACAGGCCTGGAAAAAAAAAGAGACCACTGCATTTTTGCTTCTGAAATCAGCATCTCTACATGTTTGACAGCTGTTTCATTCCACTGATGAGATCACCTGAACCAGATCTGATTTATTGACCATTTGTCATTTTCTGAAAATAAGTTACTCTCTACAACTCAAATCTTCATATTACATAAAAATGGCCAGGATCTCCCCACTATGGACTATTAACAGTACACTTATTTTATGTTTATTCATTGAACCTTTATTTAACCAGGAAAGTCCGATTGAGATGACTAATCTCTTTTTCAAGGGAGTCCTGGCATGCACACACTACTTACTTTCATACTACTGTCATATCAGGTAATGTGGGTGAAGTGTCTTGCCTAAGGACACAATGGCTAATGGCCAAGTACTAACCAGGCCTGGCTTTGCTTAGCTTCTGAGATCTGACGGGATCAGCCTTTTGACAAGCTGGTATGTCACTTAAAATCATGCAAAAAAAAAAACAACCAAAAACAAGAAAAAAACAACAACAATACCATCACCCGTACGTCACATGTCCCAGCCCTGCTCTAAATGACACTATTTTTATTTGGAATTTGGGAGAAATGTTGTCAGTAGTTTAAAGAATGAACCAAAAATGTTAATTTTACTCAAACACATACTTATAAGTCGTAAAATCAGAGAAACTGATAATTTTGCAGTGGTCTCTTATTTTTTTCCAGAGCTGTACATTGTTTTCAACAAACATGGCATTTTCAAAACCATAAGGTATCTAAATATGTGTTAGCAATTAATACCCCACCTTAAATTTATTAAATTACAGGTGGTTTTATAACTCAAAAATATCTAGAAAACAAGCGTTCTGACTGTGAGCGGGGTTGCCTCTCCACAGATCAGACCTGTAACTTGGTCTGATTTGGTCTCCATAAAAATAGAAAGGTTTAATGCCGTACTGTGAAACATTCCAGACAAAGCAATAACATCTCCATGGAGAAAAGCGATTGACGGACCCTCCACCGTAAAAACTACACAATGGCCCTTTTAAATTGAGGCATTTACAATCTCATCCAGAATAAAAATGTTTAAAAAGACTTTGAAATGTTGACTTGGAAAACAGCGTCCACGTGACTACGGTTGAACCCTTATCTACCTTGGACCACTCCAATGAGGGAAACGTGTCCTTCGAATAATAATGCCTAAACATCACATGACCTCCTACGCTGCCACACTCCCGGTTGCCACTGACTTCCCGCTCCGTTCTGAATGCGTCTTTTGTTCTTGGTCGTGTTTGAAGATTAGCTCTTGAAGGCCCCCCCTCAGAGCCACCGGCAGCGTCACTGTGAAATGGAAACAGTGAATATCGCACCGAACCCGAGCGTGTGGCATAAGCAGACGGAGGCTTTGTAGTCACCATGCACACTGGGGCCATGTGGATGAAAGCCCCGCTGTAGCTAGGGGATTGGAACTAAACTGGTGACAAACAACAATGGAGCTGCTACATAAACATTAGAAGGGCATGAAAGCAACTATAGGCCACGACCAGTTAATATCAAATCCTATTTTTAAAACAACTATACATTTCTTTGCTTTTAAATATACAAAAGTTTGGATTCACCCTCATTCAGTGTTTTTTTCTATCATTGGGTTTTCAGATGGCATCACGTTGAAGTCACCAAAAGCAGATGGGGGTCAGGAAGTAAAGACAGATGCACAGAACCCCATTTACCTCCATTAAATCGGTGCCAAAATGCCTAAATTCTGTGCAGCCTGTGGTTCCTGCAATCACTCGAAACATCTTTTTTTTTCATGTACCGAAAGTGCCGTATCACAAGGGAGTTAGTGTCAAAAAATGTACAGAAAAAGACGACAATCTCCGGCTAAAAACAAGAGGCGCGGAGACAGATGATGCTACTATAGAGTTTCCAGTGGCCACTTTGTAACAGGTAAGAATTATGTCATTTAAGAATTCATATGTTTTTAGTTTTTTTGGACAATTATTTAGAAAGAAGAGCATCGTAAGTGACGGTAAACTGTTGCATTATAGGTCCTAAGATGTCATGCAAAAAGCTTTATGTGGTTCTAATTTTACTGGCTTACTGCTTTAATTTGTGGGTGTAGTGCAGCGGGTGATTTTAATTCTAAATAGTTGTCGCCTCCACAGGTTTTTAAGACTTACATTAGGCTCAGTGTAATACGAGGTCTGCAGCACCAGATCATTTATTAAATCCATCGCCTTAACGCTGGGAAAATCGTTCAAATTGTATGAAAAGTCTGACTTCTCCACATTGTATGGGTCATAACCTATATTTAGACTTATTTTTTCATGATAGCGGGTCTGTGCCGGCCTGTTCAAACGTTTTGTGTACTCGCTGTCACCCATTTTGCTGTTTTGAAGTGGCGCAAAACACTTCCTGCCCCTAAATGGATTTCGCATGTCATCAGCATCACTTGAGTGAAACCAGCAATTTGTTTACTGCTTTCTACATTTGGTACACACAGAAGACATCAAATATATACGTATAAGATGTATGTAATTATGTAGCAAAGAAAAAATAACTTGACTATATATTTTTTTAGATTTTATAAAAAATACCGACCTTTTGCAAAACACTGAATGGGTCCGTATGTCCAAACTTTTGACTGTTTAAACAAACACCACCATCCAAAAGTTTGGACACACTCTCATTCAATGTTTGTTACTACATTCTACATTTTATATACATACAGAAAACATCAAATATATGAAGCAAGATAAGATATTTGGAATTATTTAGTTAAGACAAAAAAAAAAGATAATTAACTGCACTTTCTATACATCTTACGTGGCATGTTTGATGAAATGTCTCGCTCGCAAAAACCATACCATGATCACCATTGAAACTCCTGGGTGAATGAAGGATTACAGCGTCTCATTGCCAGCTTTCTACCATGTTCTAACGTTGATCCTTCATCAGAAACATGTCTGAAGAGGTTTTATGTCATCCATGCATATTGGAGTAATCTTGTAAGCGCTCCCAGGCACTGTGTGAAAACAGTTAGGAGTATGATTCTGTACAATGCTCAGCCCACAAGACCACGTCATCTGTCCTCCTGCATGACAATTTTTCATGAATTTACAAAAGCAGGATAATAATACACTACAACTTCACAAACCTGATGGAATGTGCAGTAGTTTAATTAGCGGGACGCACGCTGTGTTGCGATTAGTGCTGTTAAAAATATCCCACTATTAACACGTTAACTCAAAACAATTTTAACAGCGTTAATTTTTTTATCGTGAGATGAATGCTCTCTGTGACTGCGTTAACTATTTTTTTCTTAAGCTGTGGCCACTGCTGTAACGTTCGAAAAACTACACTTGTACGAAACTGAGAAGTCCCAGTTGGAGGAGGTGGACCAAAGTACCAAGACTACCCATGCACGCACATACACGACTTCACGATACGAGGAAAACATGAAACACAGTCTGCTACAAAATATACGGGCGAAGCCGCACCCACACCGGCAAGGACTGCAGACCACTATCCCCGGCCGTCCCCACTTCCCCGCGTCACCACCACATCCACAAACCCACAGAGGAGTATGCACCGCAGCAGGACCCACATCGATCCCACCACACAATAGACACCCCATGCTGCTGCAGTCACCCTCTCCGCCAAAAGTGCCAGCTCTACCATGCGACATGCAAACAAACAGCGCCGTGGGATGATGCCATTGGCCCGGCGACGCAGGTGCGAATGCTGGCCACAGAACACCAGGCAAATGCGCCCGAGCTTGGTACGGCCCTAAAGTCCAAGCGCGAGTGCACCCCAGTACAGCAGGCTCAGTAATGAGAAGTACATCAGGGTCAAAGCACATTATTTCACCCACAGTGGGAACTTCAGTCGCTTTGACTTCACTTACACTGTTGCACTTCATGAAAGTGGAACATGAGAGTGGAACGGATCACAAAGATGTCCCACTGACAATTGTTATGTTTAGCAATAAAAAACATTTACACAAAGCAAGCCTCCACTTTTCTATGTTGATAAGTATTAAAATGATGATTCAAGAGACAAAAATGTGCGATTAATGTACGATTAATCACAAGTTAATTATAACATTCATGAGATGAATCGTGATTAAACATTTTAATCGACTGACAGCACTAGTCATAGCACTCTGATGTGGGAGTGACTTCGGAGTGAGATTTTGACATTTTAATACATTGTTTTTGAATATAGCATTTTCAAAACAATAAAAGGTAACAACCCCTAGGAATGTAATACTCTCTTTTAAAAATATATATGTATATACTTGAACTTGCTTGTTTCATTTATTCTTAAGCTTCAGAAATCTGTGTTTCAATTTTCCCAGGATTGTGACATCAAAGATAAAGTCTGGAGGTCTCCCTTTTAAGGCTGCTTAAATGGCTCGCTTTTGCTTTTGTCCATGGTTCATTCCCCCCACTTGACATTAGTTCTAATCATGAAATGCCACAGCAAGAGGTGTTCAAATGCATGTGTAAAGGTCAATAACAAATAATGTCCCTTTAAATAAGGCTAAACGTCAATTTTCAAAGGAAAGGTTGGAAATGTGATTTGAATTGACCGATGGTATTAGCATAAGAGAGGGGAGAATCCATGTTGACACCCAGGATGTAGACTGCTGGGGACGGGTGGATTTCATTGTCATACGTGGTGAGCTTCAGACTTTCAATTTTCTGAAGCAGCAGGTGGGTGGACACAATCATGAGTTTGTAACTGTAACTGCATTTGGAGAAGATAAATGTGAGGCAAGTCCATGTCAGATAAGGAAAATGAGAGGAGTGAAATGAATGACTGAAAATTGTGTTCAGAGTTACACATAATTTGACCAAATGGAAGATTGTATAGCACAAATAGAAGTGGTTCAAGTACTGATCCTTGTGGTGCTGTGTGATGAACAGGTTGGTTATGAGAAAGAGTTTTGTAAGAGGAAAACCAATAAAAGTCCAATGTATTTAGGGCCGACAAAAGTATATTTCAACCTGGAACAACTCAAACTTAAATAGTTTTTGCGACTGAGTTAGCTTTGGTACTCAGACCCTGGCAGAAGACATTGTAATGAATGGCATAGAGGTGAAACCCAGCAGACTGAAAAAGACGATGAGAGGATAAGGAGAGTGAAGGGGATGATGAGAAGCCAAGGAGGTGCAAGGGAGGAGGTGGTGGCACAAACCGAAGCTGCCGAGGAGAACGTCTGGGCAGGAGTATTTAGAGTGAAGTGATTGAAACCTGAGGAGCAGGTAAACTCTAAAAAAGTGGTGAGCTGAATGTCTCCCACTATGACGGTGTCTGGATTTTGTTCAGGGAGGTTGCTGTGGTCTTCTCTCAGAGCCACCAGCCACTGTGCATCGATGTTAGGTGATGCCTCCATCTCCCATATGTCTTTCCCGTACCTTTCAGTCTCCAGCCTTGATGGGTCTGCTCTGCTGTTATAATAATAATAATAATAATAATAATAATAATAATAATAATAATAATAATAATAATAATAATAATAATAATATAGGCGGCACGGTGGCTGAGTGGCAACACTCAGGCCTCACAGCAAGAAGGATGGGTTCGATCCCCGGGTCGCCCGGGCCTTTCTGTGTGGAGTTTGCATGTTCCTCCCCGTGTCTGGATGGGTTTCCTCCGGGTACTCCGGTTTCCCCCATCAACCCAAAACATGCCCGCACCCCTATGAACTAACATCAAGGACCATGTTGTCCACCCTCCTGTGGGCTCACCACCTGCAGAGGGGTTCATAGGGGGGGTCAGGTGCTATGAGTATTGGGCAGCAAGCTGCCCCCGCGACCCAGCCGGATTAAGCGGGAGAAGATGGATGGATGGATGGATAATAATAATAATAATAATAATAATAATAATGCATCAGTTTTATATAGCACTACCTTGCCATTGAGTGTACACTTTCGCAGGTTGTGTTACGAACTGATGGTTTATTCATCTGGCTTCATTATCTAGCGTGTACCTCTCTTTAGATGACTTTTTGTCATGTTTCGAGTGCTTCAGGTAGGGGCATTTGGCTGTACCTCTTGGATACTTGCTTTTTCATTGTACTTTTCTGAGCCTCTTACAGTTGGCTCGCTTGTCGTCGTGCTTCCTTGATTTTAGCCTCTAACCTTTATTTCCATGGTGGGTATCATTTCTCATAGCTCCCATGGTTGCTCTTATAGCACCTCTAAGATCACTGCTGCTGAAGTGTGTATGAGCTCATTGCTTACAGTGATGGTTGTGGTAGCGATCACTCTAACTGCTGCATTCACATCTTCTAGGAGACTTTCAGATGATACTTCACTTAGCCTCTGTAACTGGCATCGGGGTTGCCTTCTGTTCATTCGGGCCACGATCTTATCTTTCAGGTCAGTCGTTGCCTCATTCAGCATGGTACTTATTAGGGCTTCGTACACCATCTCGATTTGGCGAGTTGGCATTCCGGCTCCCCCTTTGTCATAGCATGTATGTTGTCCCTCGTCAGTCTCTAGTTGTGACAGCAGTTGCCGTTTGTGGATGTTGAAACACTAAGCTACTAGTTTGTCAAACCTAAGATATTCATATTTTCTTGTTCCTAGGAGTCTACTGTACACTATATCAACATTTTATGGAGTCTGTTGCGTATTTTGAGGATTTTATGAGCAAAAACAGAAGCAATTTTGAAGAGTGGTGTTATAAGGTCTGCCTGAACACAGAAGAAACAGAAGAAGCATTTTTGGCCTAAAATGACATTTCAGCCCAAATGTCATCCACAATTTTGTCTTTTGAGCCATTATGGATAACAAACATAAAATCAAAGTAAAGTTGAAGTTTTACTGCCACTTTTAATATGTTTTGTGCACATATAATGTTGTTAGCTGTTAGCCTGCTAACTAACTAAAAAAGACTATTTCAAGTCCAGGGAGCCTAGAAAACAAAACAGAAGTAAATACAGATAAACAAATGAATATCCAATAATCTTTATTTATGACTGAACAGTATATTGAGCTTGGTTTTGCTCAGATCTACTTTACCAAGAGGATTCTTTCATACTGTGTGCATGTTTTGGGTTGAGGAAAAGTGCATGAAATTCTGAGGACAGTGACGGAGAAAGTTAGTTAGCCTTGACCACAATTGAGAATAATACGCGATTAAAAACCCAAATTATGCCAATTATTACAACCAACTTCATTTTCAGACCACACTGTGTAATCCCAATCACTATAAGTGCTTCTGACTCACCAATGGGCTCTCATCTGCAGTTTTGTGAAACATTCAAAGTGTGGACCTCCAAACCTCATACAATTAAATGCATCGTTAGAAAATGGCTGACTATTACAGGATTATCGGCACAGATCACACTGAGTGGCCTTAAAAGGAACACGATTGAGTTTTATCACACAAAAGAAAGTGATGGGGACTGCTGATTCAAATCTGCGGCAGCTGTTCAGTCAGATTCGCAAGTACAATGTATTCCTAATAGAGTCTTTCCACTAGAATGGTTTTCAATATGTGTCTGCAGTTTAGGAATTATTAAACAAGTCACTCAAACGAAAAGGGAATTGTTAGTATATGAAGTAACAATATGGCAGTGGTGGAAGAAGTCGTCAATGTCAAGAAGGGGGAGGGGACAGAGAGTGCATTTATATGGGTTTTAGATGTCTTTCTTGTTTCATTCACACGTTTAACACACAAACCCTGCATATTTAGAACATTCTGTGGTAGGGTTGGACGGTATCTCACTTTTGATACCGTTAAATCTGTTCAGCATTTTATCGGGTATTATTGTATCTAATTAAGAATCATTTTGTAGATTGCGCCTAAACCATTCACTCACCTCCAGCAGGACGTATTCTCGTGGCTCTGGTTCTGTGTTTCGCAATGGGAAAGCCGAAGAAAACTCGACTGGGCGCGTTTAGCCACTTGTATCAGGTCTACAGTGAAACTAACCAGCAGAACAGGCTGGTATTTACCGTATTTACAGGCTGACCATGGGAAATGCCAGGATTTCAAAAGTACATTTCAGTTTAGAAGCATCTTGTACCAACGGAGCCATAAGATGCTGTGTGTAAAGCTCCGCCCCCTCCATTACGTGCTATATTATGACAGCCCAATAGTCTGAAAATGGAGCAGTGAGTAGAGATCCCATTAGTCCGAGCGTACACAGTAGAGATGCATGGACGACGTGTAACGTGCTGAGGATAAACCGTTCGTGCATTCGGAATGTGGCTGGAATTCTCGTTGTTTTAGAGCCACACCGGGACAGAGGCACAAACAACAGAACAAGAAAATCTACGTCGTGTCATCAGCGGCATATAAATATATACACACCACAAGCACAGAGCTGAGAACTAGGACTGAACCAGGACTGAACCAGGACTAAACCAGGACTAACCCAGGAATGAACCAAGACTAATCCAGCAGTAAACCAGAAATAATCTAGGACTAAACCAGAAAAAAACAGGACTAAACCAGGACTGAACCAGGACTAAACCAGGACTAACCCAGGACGAAACCAGGACTAACCCAGGACGAAACCAGGACTAACCCAGGAATGGACCAGAACTGAACCAGGACGAATCCAGGTTTAAATCAGGGAAAAACTGGACTAACCCAGGACTGAACCAGGACTAAACCTGGACTGAACCAGGAACCAGGACTGAACTAGGACTAAATCAGGACTGAACCGGGACTAAACCAGGATTAACCCAGGACTGAACCAGGACTGAACCAGGACTAACCCAGGAATGAACCAGGACTGAACCAGGACTGAACCAGGACTAAACCAAGACTAATCCAGTACTAAACCGGGAAAAAAACAGGACTAAACCAGAACTAAACCAGGACTGAACCAGGACTGAACCAGGACTAATCCAGGACTAAACCAGGAAAAAAACTAGGACTAAACCAGGACTAACCCAGGACTAAACCAGGAAAAAACCAGGACTGAACCAGGACATAGCATTACCGGTAAATTGAAAATGCAACCGCACATTCATTTGTACTGAGCAAACAAATGTAGGTATCAATAAATTATAATATTATATTAGGTCCTTATGAGCTGCAGATTTTTTTAATGACAGTAATGAAACTGATACCATTGCTACTTTTTGATACCTCGGGATACCGTATTAACGTTTTACTGCCCAACCTTACTCTCTGGTAATAAAAGTGCCCCATTGTGTTTTTAAACTCTATACACCTCCATTAGAATCAACAAAAGGTAGCTGTTAACTCGAAAACTACCACTACATGACATCACAAGGTGGAACAGGGCATTTTGAGCTTCGGAGATGTAGACAGACTAATGCGTAGGGTGACTCAAACAAAAACACAACTCCAGTTATGTTTTTGTTGAGGTAACATTCTAACATGGCTTAAAGCTCTCAAGAATCCATTAGCTATAATATACAACCTTCAACCACTTCACCTCATCTTCATCACACTTTAAGTATTTTTCAGTGCACAGAGCAGTAAAAAATGTCTGCAAGATTCTGTTGTGTCTCCAGACTGAAGAGAAATTTACATTGAAATTCCCCGTGTGACCTTGCTGTACTGTGTCTGAGTAAGTGTGATGTTGACATGCTGCGGGGGCCGAGGTGAGGTGCATCATGGGAGATGAGTGTGTGTGAGCCCCGCCTGCAGAGATCCCGTGGACCTGACTGCTGATTGCACACACAGAACACACACACGGACAGGCCCGCTATGTCAGAGGATCAGCAGTGTCAGCCTCCTGCAACCTCTGCCATGTTATCTAATGACTGATGTAAGGGTGAGTAAGAAGGCAATGAAGGTTATCACGATGTTTTTTTTTTCACATTGATGGATCCCAGTTTTAATTTTGATTGTATTTTTTTCTCATTAAAAACACAAACTTTTATTATTATTTCATGAGCAGAAGCAACTAAAGTGTCACGGTACTAAAATTTCAAACTTGATTTCAATACTAGACTCAATATTGTTTCTTTTACTACGATGCTACAATGTAAAATCTAGCACTTGGGTTAACTTTCAGCTAGTTTACTTTACTCACAGCAATGAATTTGTGGATCTTAATAATTGTGGTATAGTAACGGATACTTTCAGGGAGAAAAAAGCACGAATGATACGAGTAAATTCAGCAGTGACGTTTTATTGCCAAGAGTCCAGCTCCATTTCCCAGTCTGTTCCGGTCCTCCTTTTGCTACCTCCCTGTTTTTCCTACAGCTGCCACTCATTCCCGAAGCATCCCAGGGCCATCTCTATATCCTCCCTCTGTTCATTCAGTTTTTTCTTGATTACACCTGTACTCCTGTTTTGTTTTTCCCAGCAGTTTTTGAGCCCTAAGTGTGGGGGCCTTGGTTGAGTTGACATGGAATGATTGAGCTATATTATTTTATTGTTGCACGTGTTACGATGTGTTCTGAACAAATGTTTTGCTACGTTTTTTCCACAAACTATATAAAAATATTCAAATCCTTATGTACCTGATGCAGATCTAAATGGCATTACTGTAGAATAGAACCTGTTTTTACTCTAACTTGTGTATATAAGTAACATTTATTTGCTCAATTCAAGGCAAACGGTTTCTATGGTTTTACGAGGTAAGATTAAATTACTCTTAAAGTTTACTGCATATTTCAGATTAGAGGAACTAACTGATTCATCGGCACAGCTTCACAACACGAGTTCTATGAATGAAAACTAAAGTACACTCAGTTAGATAAAAGAGGAATTTACTGTAAACTACACAGGAATTACCGTAAATTCCGGATCACAAGCCGCTACTTTTTTTCTACACTTTCAACACTGCGGCGTGTAATATGAAGCGGCTTTTTTATTTTTTTTTTCATCGCGGGAAAAACATGGACCAATAAAATGAATAAGTAGTTCACTGAGGTCCAATGAAATTGTATGATTAATCACAACTTCCTTATTTCAGTCTTTCTGCTAACCCTCATCAACATGGAGAATACCAGACAAAAAGCATATGATGCAGCTTTTAAACTAAAAGCGATCACTCTGGCAGTTAAAGAAGGAAATCGAGCTGCTGCCCGTAAAATTGGCATAAACGAGTAGATGGTGCGAAGGTGGAGACTCCAGCAAGAAGAACTGAGCCAGTGTAAAAAGACAACCAAAGCTTTCAGAGGTAACCATAGCAGATGGCCTGAGCTTAAAAACTTTCTGGAGGACTGGGTTAACACGCAAAGAGCAGGCGGCCGCGTTGTTTTCACTGTACAAATCAGACTGAAGGCTAAAGCGATCGCTACCGTGGTTTATTCCCAGAGCGCCAAGGTGTGTATGTGCATGTCGCGTGTGTGTGTCCCAAGTGTATGAAGGTGTGTAAGTGCCTGTGGCGCGTGTGTGTCCCAAGTGTCACCAGTGAGCGAGTCCGTCCCCAGAGTTCAGCGGGGACGCGTCGCGCCCATCCCGGAGGCGCTCCAGGTGGCGGGGACGCAGAAGCGAACCCCCCGCCTAGTTTTTGGCCAGCGGTTTATAATATGGTGCGGCTCATATAATTACAAAATCGATTTTTCTTCATAAATCTGAGCATGCGGCTCTTAATCGGGTGCGCGCTGTAGTCCGGAATTTACGGTATTTGTAAAATCAGCTTTAGATTCACAGTGCATTTTAGTCAGATTTTCCAAGGCAATCGTTTCCTAAATTTTTTCAAGTAAGGTCTACTTATTGGATTTTACAGTGTAATAAAGAAAACATTTTCATTTTCAACATTCGTAGTAATCCCTCTGTTGTCCAGGTAGGTTCCATAGTGGATCATGGGCGTATACTAGTCTATGCAGTTTTATACTTGTTCTGATACAGTTCAAGATCATTCTGGACCTATTCAGGAAAGGTTCATTTCTGTCCTGTGAATGTGCCTTTTTTAGTATCAATACCTGCTCAAATGAATATCTAGTTTTGATACTAATATCAGTATCTTTGATACTTTTGACAACTCTAACTCTGTGTAGTCTCATGTGAAAGCTCAAAACTTCAAGAATTCCCTCCCTGAGCTGCAGAGGCTGCACTAGCACTGACTCATGGTCGGCTGTAAGTTCTGGGGGTTAGGTGGTGACCATTCAGATCAGACAGAGGCACATGAGAGACTCATTCTGCGTTCTGTTTGCATAATCATTGTGAGAGTAAATACATCAAATTCTAACATAAACAATTTGGCTATCATGTTTTTTTGTTTTCATAATCCAAAAAAAATTGCAGCATTACAGTTGTAATTGCTCTATTTGATTTGAACACCTTATATACCTTATATATATCCTTAAATCTGGAGACACAGTAAGACCATATTTTAAAACCAAAATCGTACTTTTTTCTTTTTCATTTAATCCTTGCGATCTGTCACAACTAATTTATTTCTGCAAAGTCTGAACTCTGCTCCGAACTACACCACCTGCAGACCTCTCTATTAAAAAGACCCGAGCTGATTTAAATGCCTGGATCTCTAGAAGTTGCCTCAGAATAGTGTGTGACAGATGATGCAGTGAGTCAGTGAAGAGGATCTTCCTCTCCACAGAGGAGTACAGACGAGTACAGAGGAGTACAGAGGAGCTGTGACGGCGGGGGACTGATGAGCGCCTGCCTCTGCTTTGTCTTTTGGTGCTTTTCTGTCAGACTCGCTCAAACTCACACTCACCCACTCCAGATTCTATTACGATTAACCTTTATGAAAGAGTTCAAATTGAAAAACAACTCCAAACGTCATCTTTCATATACATTCAACAAACTTTTTATCTAATAGAGATTTCTAAACTGTATTTTTGATCTGTCCAACTACAAATGTTATATGCGAGAGCTAGAGAAGTCCCTTAAAATTCAGGGTACTCTAAGTAACTCTTCAGGTGGAGTTGCTGCTCCCATCTTGTCTGCATCATGGAGAAGTTATTGCATTGTGTAGAATCCTCAAAATAAAGTCTATCTTCTGTCTATAGACACCTTGTTTTTAGAGGTCTTCTCCAATACTGAGAACTGGGATTAGGCCACCATCAACTTTTTCTGACATGCTAACAGAAACATACTCTCCTTATCGTCTCATCGTTCCCATCACGCTCCTCATCATTCCCATCACTCCCCTCATCGTCTCATCGTTCCCATCACTCTCATCATCTCATTGTTCCCGTCACTCTCCTCATCATCTCATCATTCCCACCACTCTCCTCATTGTCTTATCATTCCCATCACTCTTTTCATCGTCTCATTGTTCCCATCACTCTCTTCATCATCTCATCGTTCCCATCACTCCCCTCATCGTCTTATCGTTCTCGTCACTCTTCTCATCGTCTCATCGTTCCCATCACTCTCCTCGTCTTATCGTTCCCATCACTCTCCTCGTTGTCTGATCGTTTCCATCAACCTCATCATCGTTTCCTTGTTCCTCATCGTCCCATCACTCTCCTCATCATTCCCGTCACTCTCCTCATCGTCTCATCGTTCCCATCACTCTCAACATCTCATTGTTCCCGTCACTCTCCTTATAGTTCCCATCACTCTCCTCATCCTCTCATCGTTTCGTCACTCTCCTAATCATCTCATCGTCCCGTTACTCGCCTCATCGTTGCCATCACTCTCCTCATTATTTCACCGTTCCCATCACTCTCCTCATCGTTCCTGTCACTCTCCTTATCGTCTCATCATACCCATCATTCTCCTCATCGTCTCACCGTTCCTGTCACTCTCCTCATCGTCTCATCATTCCCGTCACTCTCCTCATTATTTCATTGTTCCCATCACTCTCCTCATCGTTCCCGTCACTCTCCTGATCGTCTCATTGTTCCCGCCACTCTCCTCATTATTTCATTGTTCCCATCACTCTCCTCATCGTTCCAGTCACTCTCCTCATCATCTCATCATTCTGTCATTCTCCTCATCGTTCCCATCACTCTCCTCATCGTTTCATTGTTCCCATCACTCTCTTCATCATCTCATTGTTCCCATCCCTCTCTTCATTGTCTCATTGTTCCCATCACTCTCCTCATTGTCTCACCGTTACATCACTCTCCTCATCTTCTTATCGCTCCCATCACTCTCCTCATCATCTCATTGTTCCCATCACTCTCCTCATCGTCTCATCGTTCCCATCACTCTCCTCATCGTCTCATCGTTACATCACTCTCCTCATCGTCTCATTGTTTCCGTCACTCTCCTCATTATTTCATTGTTCCCATCACTCTCCTCGTCATTCCTGTCACTCTCCTCATCATTCCATCATTCTCCTCACCATTCCCATCACTCTCTTCATCGTTTCATTGTTCCCATCACTCTCTTCATCATCTCATTGTTCCCATCCCTCTCTTCATTGTCTCATTGTTCCCATCACTCTCCTCATCGTCTCATAGTTCCCATCACTCTCTTCATCGTCTCATTGTTCCCGTCACTCTCCTCATTATTTCACCGTTCCCATCACTCTCCTCATCGTTTCATTGTTCCCATCACTCTCTTCATCGTCTCATAGTTCCGATCCCTCTCCTCATCGTCTTATCGTTCCCATCACTCTCCTCGTCTTATCATTCCCATCACTCTCCTCATCGTCTCATTGTTTCCGTCACTCTCCTCATTATTTCATTGTTCCCATCACTCTCCTCATCGTTCCCGTCACTCTCCTCATCGTCTCATTGTTCCCATCACTCTCCTCATCGTCTCATTGTCCCCGTCACTCTCCTCATCATCACATCGTTTCCATCACTCTCCTCATCGTCTCATCGTTCTCGTCACTCTCTTCATCGTCTCATCTTTCCCGTCACTCTCCTCATCGTCACATCGTTCCCATCACTCTCCTCATCGTTCCCATCGTCTCCTAATCATCATCTAATCAACCACGGCCTTCATCACAATGTCTTCTGTCGAGGTCTGAACGTGAAAGAGAACTCTTTCAATAAAACATCCAATACTTTCTCTTTGTCTGTCGGAGTCTCTCCAGGCAGAAATATGTTGACACAAAGAGTAATATTGTCATTTCACACTTTACAATGCAAGACACTAGATCGAGGTTATTAATTGCTGTGACAGTCAATTACTTCAGGAGTTTATATGCAGTTAGTGATTAAAGGTTCTCTAAGGATACATGACAAATGACTCTCTCTGGATCAGCATGCTTTAGTATTCTCTTTTGAATAGAAATTTGTGTTGAAGACACTTTTTAAAAGCTGTGATTCTCTGCAGCTTAGTCCTGATGAAAAATGTATCACTAGGCAACATCAAGTTTTCAACCATGTGTGATTGTTCAGCCAGTCTGAGAGAGCTAGAATATTTATTACAGTACTTCGTAAAGCAGACGTGTTATGCGAAATCGAATTTTCAGAGATTTTAACCATGCTGTAGTTGTTCTCCTTTCTCATTTAACTTCTTGAAGTTGTATTTCGAGTAATTCATGCAGGTTTGAGCAATCCCTAATAACTTATGGCATCATTGCTCCAACTTAGACCCATTTTCACTGCCATACACACTCTTGTTTTCAGATTTATTATCTACTTACTGGTTGTATGATCTTAAAAATTGTCATATATTTCTTCCATGACTCAACTAGTCCATTAGTCCATTCGACTATGAATGGACTAACTACTCTAAGACTGATTCCGAGTACTTTTAATTATTATCAGGCCATTCATACTAATCATAAACTTGTCTCAAGTATGTTCATCTAGAATTTGGCAGAATTTAAAGCATTTTATCTAGAATTTGGCATTTGTGAACTTATTATCAGCCTATGAACACTTATCATAAACTGGTTCTAAGTCTGTTTATCTCAAACTTAGCGTCCAAGAACACTTACAGAGACGCTTCATTCTAGTCTAGAGGTCGTTTATTTTAAGATAACTCATCAAATAAAATGATCTTGCTGCATGAACAAATAATTTCACTACTAAACTTTTAACGCCGAGTGTCACAAATGTGCACCAAACCGTTCGAGATATGAGCCGAGATAGCGGATGCATTCCTCCAGTGCTGGTTAGTGCATATGCAGAACCTTCCTATGAACCTTTGGCAAGCACTTGTTTCTATTTGTTGCAAATTTGCAGCTTACCCAAATTTATATATATATTTTTTTGCTATACAGTAGTCAAATTAATAATCTTATCTTAATTTACCATCAACTTAAAGGCAAAAACACATAAAAAACATATTTTTTTTAAAATATACATCTATATAAATCCAGGCATTAAAAGGTTAAGCCCTTTTCTGATATATTTAAGTGTTTATATCTTAGTGATACTGAGTGAATTGGCCAAGCTTTTGCAGATTTAATTTTCTTAATCAGTGATACAGTCATGTAGCCATTTTGGTAACATGGAAAAAAAAACACTATTACCTTAGGTATTCTGAGTATCTTAATTATTCACCATGATGAGTTTATAAGCACTTTTCACAACTTTGAGACCAGTGGAGAGTTTTGCTGTCACAGTAAAGCTAACAACAACAAGCGTGCTAACGTGCACATCCTGATTACTGGAAAATAAAACACTTTTTAATTAGATGAAGAGAACACATAAAGAACAGCTGCTTATACAGAACATCTGAGGCAAAAACAAGGGAAGCAGAGGTGGAAGAGCTTTAGGTTAGGTTAGGTTGCTTTATTTGTACTCGCAGGTAAATTTGTTTTTCCAGATTTGAGCGGCTGGTCCCACATTTCACATTTCATTCATCCACACTCTGCACAATAAAAGCAAACTTTTCAGCAAGTCACACAATAACATGAAATACTGTTCAAAAAAGTAGGACAGTAGAAAGTACAAATGCTCGCAAATATAGTGAAGCAAAAGTAAAACATTTCCACTTTAAAATGTGCTCAAATAAAGTACAGATACCTAAAATTTATACTTAAGTACAGTCCTTTACTACCTTCCACCACTGAACTTACCAGGGCTACAGCCTCTAAGCATAAAAAACATTTATTTTTTTTACCACAATCTATCTTTGTGAAATATGCACAATGAAATCATCATTACTAACATTGTGAAAGTTGTGCGTTTTAGCAGTTTTACAAGCATGCGTTCATATTTTTCCTAATTAATCACCACTGCGCAAACACATGGACATTTTGAGGTCAGCAGCTGCATTACAAAGGACTTTAATATATAGCAGAATAGGCCTGCGTATATGTGCCCTTACTGTATGCAGCTCACGCACTATTCACCCAAATACTAATACAATCATTTGCACAACAAAACACTTCCATTGTTGGGTATTGACTGGCTCCGTGCTGTGGACCAGTGCAGCCGACAGTATTATGATAATGTGGCCACGCTTCTCTGACTTCCATTTAAAATAAGCAATAATATGATCTATGAATATTCAACACGGGTATCAAATTTGTTCAAAGGCAAAACACGACGACTGAGAAATGGAAAGACCGGGGTACGTCTGGCTAGATGTACAAGATGAAACAGCCACTTTGTTTTTGTTCAAATTGAAATGTCTGCAATATTCTTTTGGTAACATTTATTTTGCAGTTTCATAGAAATTCAAACAAATATAATATACAATCAGTGAGGACAGTGTGTGATTATTTTCTCCCGGCGTAAAATAATCATATTTCGCTAGGGTTTTTGGAGTTTAAAATCAGGCTTTGAATAAAATATCAACACATACCTGATTTTTACTGCCTTACAAACTTGAAAAACAATTTTTATAAGCAGTTTTCACAATAACAACTAGCATGCTAACGAGGGATGGGCATTCGATTACATTTTTTTAATCGATCATCCGGAGAATCAATAATCGATTTTTGAGTAATTATTAGCTTTTTATATTAAAATTATCATCATTATTATTACTATTACTAATCTGCATAAATAAACTCAACTTTACAACATATAAGCCATAACCACATCAGCCCATGTGAAATTATCGCTGAATTAGTGCTGAAAAAAGCAGCTGTTTCCTTGTGCTGATGTGTCAGCTTCTGTTGGACAAAAGACAAGACTCAGTGGAATATGAGTGTTTTTTCTGTGACAGAGGATGTTCTGCTGATGGTGAGTCTGTTCTGTGCGTTTGTCGCGTTGGAGATGGTTCATGTTTTCAGAGATCATCGTGCGAGTGCAGATTGTACGTGTGTCATTTCACTCACTTTATTTATGTTGGTCACTTTATTTATTTTGGCTCCTGTTGTGACGAAAAGACTGAAAAGTGTTTTTTTGGACGTATGTGCACTCAACTTTATGTTGCAGTAACCGGGATAATAATAATGCATTTTTTTTATTTGGCGCCTTTCTGGACAGGCGCTTTTTGTCGCGCTTTTTCACAGACACATGTCCTCAAAGACGCTTTACAAAGCATTATTATCAAAACATTCTTCATTTGTACTCCATACCCGGTGGTGGTAACCTACCACCATCACACGCACACACCACTTTCACACCTACAGTGCATGTTTTGGGTTGATGGGGGAATCCGTGCCCGGAGGAAACCCATCCAGACACAGTGAGAACATGCAAACTCCACACAGAAAGGCCTGGGCGACCTGGGGATCGAATCTGTAACCTTCTTGCTGTGAGGTGTGAGTGCTAGTCACTCAGCCACCGTGCCGCTGATACTGCGTATACTTGCACCATGACAGAACCGGGATACTCAAAAAAAGCTGATCATACCCGGGATACTGATTTGCAGGTAAACACACCCACTGAGGAATATAGTGGTCTCCGAGGAGGTGTTATAGTCGAGACGTGGGACTGTGAGGCTGTAACTCCAGTGCTTGTACTCAGACGCAGCCTTGTCTCCTTATGCTACGCACAGCAACCTACATTCAATTTGTTAATAAAAAAATAATGTGATTGATGAAATTCTTAATGATCAATTATCGATTAATCAGCTAATCATGTCCAAGCATAATGCTAATGTGCACTTCCTAATTATCAGACAATACAGAGTTTTCTAATGAGATGCAGACATCACCTATGATAAATACAGGGAAGAAAATTGATCCAGACTCTGTAAAGCTCCATTTATTTTGTCTTTGGTCTCACCACACATGCCAGTTCTGAGATTGATTCCCGGCTCCCTGTCCTGTCTAATTTATACCTTGCAGTGACATCGCATTGGAGGTTTCTATGTTTATGTGCATTGGCAGAATGTTCACCGGTCACCATGGAGACACAATGCTCACATTAGCAAATACTCTAGTTTTAAGATCGTCTGAAAGCTCAAGAAAAATACAGAATGGATTTAAACAGCACATTTTCAGGAACCTGTGATCAGTGATACCTGGGACAGTCCCAGTTTTGAACTCTGTGTCCCCTGTCCCAGCAAATGTATCCAAAACCAGTGATTTGTCCCAGTTTTATACAAGAAATATTCCAGGTGTCCCTATTTTTGACCAATTTGATCCCTGCCAACAGTAAAGACAGGCAAAAATTGTAATTTGTTTGGGTAAAATACATAAAAGCTGCTTAAAGACGACCAAAACACAAAGAAAATGTGACTATACTGACTCAGATGTGAGTCCTGAGTGGTCTCTGCAGAACAATTTTCCATAATTACGCACTCGTTTCACAATTTTATTATTACCACCCACCACCAAAAAAACGGGGATATCCAAGTTTTTTATTTTGAAATTCTGGTCACAATATTTGAGAAGGACTTGTTTAACAGCACAAAACTTCTCACCTGTTGTAGTTCCAGTTACCTCAGCTCTTTTTGGTCAGAGTGTGTTAAAATAAAGCTCAAGACAGAGCAGTGCCTACAGTTAGCATGACTTTGAGTAAGAAAATTTTACCATATATGAGTAAATTTCATGACTTAAAATATGAAAATACATCTTGCTACACTTAAAACAAGAAAAACAACAACTTTTAATAAGAAATAAAATCAAATGTTGCTTGAATTAAGAAAAACACTTATTCCACTGGCAGATCATTTCACTTGTCAAGTTGAATCTACTCAAATAAAATAAAATGTTCTTAATTTAAGTAATAATTTTAACTTACCTAGATATTGTTTCTTTCCAGCGCTGTCTTATAAAACTAATGAGCCTGTAGGTGAAGTGTCTTGCCCAAGGACACCACAACACTCCACACACTCTAGAAAGAGGATCTAATTATTCTTTGTAGTCTTAGCACAGATGGTAGGCACTGCGTTGCGAGGATGATTCCCGGCTCCTTCCCTTGTCTAATAACATCTATGAGCGTAGGAGTGAAATGTCTTGCCCAGGGACACCACAACAGTACACACATGCTAGCATAAGGATATAATTATGGTCCCTGGCCTCACCACACATGTCAGGCACTGTGTTGCGAGAGTGATTCCCACCCTCCTGTCCCATTTAATAAAGCCAACAAGCCTACGAGTGAAGTGTCTTACCCAAGGACACCACAACAGTACTGACATGACAGAATGAGGATCTCACCCATGTGAGATTGATTCCCGGCTCCCTATCTGGTCTTATACCGTAAAACCAACGAGCCTACAGGGGAAGTGTCTTGCCCAAGGACACCACAACAGTCAGGACATGCTAGAATGAATCTAATTATGGTCTCTGGTCCCAGCACACGTTAAGCACTGCGTTGTGAGAGTGATTCCAGGCCCCCTGTCCTGTTTAATAAAGCAGACAAGCCTTAAAGTGTCTTGCCCAAGGACACCACAACAGTGCACACATGCTAGAATGAGGATCTAATTATGGTCTGATTGTCTCGGCACACATGCAAGATTAATTCCCGGCCCCCTATCCTGTCTTATAAAGACAATAAGCCTACAAGTGAAGTGTCTTGCCCAAGGGCACCACAACAATTATTAACATGGTAGAATGATAATCTAACTATGGTCTCTGGTCTCAGCACACATTTAAGGCACTGTGTTGTGAGAGTGATTCCCGCCCCCCTGTCTTGTTTAATTAAGCCGACGAGTCTACGAGTGAAGTGTCTTGCCCAAGGACATCACAACAGAATTGAAATTCCAGAATGAGAATCTAATTATGGTCTCATGGTTTCAGCACACTTGCGAGATTGATTCCCGGTTCCCTATCTGGTTTCATACTGTAAAACCAATAAGCCTACAGGGGAAGTGTCTTGCCCAAGGACACCACAACAGTGCACACATGCTAGAAAGAGGATCTATTTATGGTCTAATGGTTTCAGCACACTTGCGAGATTGAATCCCAGTTCCCTATCTTGCCTTATAAAGCCAACGAGCTTACAAGTGAAGTGTCTTGCCCAAGGACACCAGAACAGTACACACATGCTAGAATGAGGATCAAATTATGGTCTCTGGTCTCCCTTATGTAACAGAGCCTACGAGTGAAGTGTCATGCCCAAGGACAACACAACGGTACCAACATACACGAACGGGGATCGAATTGCCTTTACTTTAACACGACAGAATGACCGCCTACTCCCAGCCTGTATAAAATCAACTTTACAGACAGGCCCTAAATTAACTCCACGGTGACATTTTCAACAGAGGCAGAGAGTAAAAAGTTGGTGACCCCCGCTGCTAAATTAACCCACAATTACTGTCACGAGGGACCTTACTTTCAAAAACCTCGTCAATAGAAAGTTAAAATCCAAACACTGGCTTTACTTCTGTTCTTTTCAAAAAGCTGTAATTTGCGCTGTTCTCTCAGACAAATGAAATTATGGGCCTGGTAGGACTGAGCACCTGTAGGGTCTGGGCTGGTGTTGGCTGATTGTACAAATCAATCCACTTTATTCATAGAGCACCTTTTATAAACATGACAGTTTCCAAAGTGCTGCACAGACAAATTAATACAATAAAAGTATAAATAAATAAAATGTTAAAATGCATAAAAATGAAAAAAAGGCACAGAGGAGCACACAACTCACGTGGTGTTAAAAGCCAGAGAGTAAAAGTGGGTCTTAAGACGAGACTTGAAACATTCCGCTATGGGGGCTGTTTGGACGTGGGGGGGCAGATTGATCCAGAGTTTGGGGCCGACCACAGAGAAGTCTCGTTTTAGGCACCACAAGCTGGAGCTGGTCTGCGGTCGGACCTGGACCATCTGCTGCCAGACCTGGACCGTCTGCGGCTGGACCTGGAGCTGGACCATCTGCTGCTGTAGCTGAGGCTGGACTTGGATTTGAGTGGTCTGAGCTTGAGTCTGGACTTGGGTCTGGACCTGGACCGTCTGTGGTTGGACCTGGTCGACTTGATCACTCCAATCTGAATCCTCACTCCCTAAACCCCAGCACCGGCAGCCAATCATGGATCGGTGCTAGTGCAGCCTTTACAGCTCAGTGAGGGAATGTATATATTAGGGCCCGACCGATATGGATTTTGTTGTGGCCGATATGATACCGATACAATGGGAGTAGCTGTTGCTGATAGCCGATATAATCGCCGATATATTTATGATGAAAAATTCATTGTAAATCTTCAATTGTTTATAAAACTTAAGTTTGGCTCTATTGGATTTTCAATTGGGTTTATTTAGGCGACATTTATTGTTATTCTGCCTCTTTATGTCATAATTAAAGACAGTAGGTCGGCCTAATGGCATTTTTGTATGCCATTAGGCCGACCTAATGGCAGTTCTAGCCAGTAAAGAAAGTACTGTAAGCAAACTACCGCTATTAGGTTTTAGCAATAAATGCGTGTGTGCCGCAGAAATTAATGATCTGCTTAATGCCAATAATTTACACTTTTATTCACAGCTCATTTACATATCAGTGCCTGTCCAGTAACATATATACGGCCACTATAGTCACTTTACAGTCGCTAATAGAAGAGAAAACAGCCTGTTTATGTGTGGGAGCTACAGCAGCTAATCGCTAACCAATGAGAAAGAACCAAAACGAGCTTCAAAACTGACACATTTTCAACACTCAGCCTCACACAGGCTCCTCTCAGATCAAGTCTGCACTAAAAACTGTCCTTTTAATCCAGAATCAAACTGATTGTCCATAAAAAGAAAATAATCTCAGTGTTGTGCACACACAGACGTATATGTGCACACATAGATCTACGGCTGCGGGTGTAAACAAGAGCACATGGCGATGCGTTCAGGGGCAGGATGGGAACAGATGGGTAGAATATAGAGAGTCTAAACTTTCTAACAAGGTAAACCATGTCCATGTGGAATATCGGCCCATATCGGTAAGATTTTGGTTGATAACCGATATGTTTCCAAGAGCCCATATCGGCTGATAATATCAGCCAACTGATATATCGGTCTGGCCCTGGTATATACATGTCCTCTATATGCAGATCAGAAATTTGAACCATATCAGATTTTCCCAACAGCAGCAGCTCTGAAGACATGTGGATGGTACTGGTGATTACAGTGATTTTCTGTTGTCAAAATGGATTTATTCTATTCTATCTATTTTGTTTCTAGTGCCTGTGAAGGGAGCCTAAAGCTACATTTGTTATCCTACGAGAGTTGACACTAGCCGTCATAATATAGCTGTCATATCAAGAGAGGATGTATCACCACTATACGCCTGACATATTCATCATTCTTGAATTGTTCATTTGTTTTGGGGTTTAAAAGGTCCTATATTTCACAAAATGGATTCTTGTGAAATTGAAGCCATGTTTTAATGTTGCTACCTTGCCAGAAACATATCTGGAGTTGGGTTTTGTTTCATTCACACGTTTGAGTAACCCTTTATTTTTAGTTGTCTACATCTCCAAAGCTCAAAATGTTCTGCTCTGTGATGTCTTGAAGCTGTAGTGTTCAAGTTTTTACCTTTTGTTCAGTAGAGATAAGAAATTCCAGGTCTGAAATTCTTCAGGACATCACAAGCAGTGTTTTCTGGTTGAGAGAAGAACTCATCTTACATATGCAGGGTTTGTGCGATAAACATGTGTGAAGGAAACAAAACACAACTCTGTGTATGTTTGTGATGAGATAACAGCATTATAACATAAGTCAGAAAATAGCATAATATGAGCTCTTTAAAGGATCCGTACCTGATTTTAGAGGGACAGATCGGAATTTTGGACATAGGGCCTCATTTCCTCGTGAGCCAGAGTGTTGGAGATGTGTGGAGACACTTTTTTAATATTCCATCCAGTCCTTGTTTTTGCAAGGGTTGCTGGTGCTAGGCTAGTGCATGTCAATGGTCATAGTCGTCCTGCCACTAAAAACAGTCTTACCCACTCCACAGAGCACCCGAGGCAAAACAGTTATTACTCTAGACTGTCCATGTGAATGTCTGTGTTGTGAGTAATGTTTGAAATAAAACTAATCTTGCATCGCATGAATTGTCGCATGTTGAGGGACTATTTACTCATCTATCAGTCCGCCGTTGCCGAGCTTTCTATCAGGAAGTACAATTTGCTGCTTCTGCTCAGACATAAATCCTTCAAATGCAAGATTGGTTTTACTTCTGAAATTATTGTTGAACTTCCTGATAGAAAGCTTGGCATCGGTGTACTGATATATGAGAAAAGAGTCCCTAGACATGCAACGATTCATGTGATTCAAGGTTAGATTTATTTCAAACATTATTTTATGGACATAGACATTCACATGGACAGTCTGGAGTTCTGATAGTTTTGCCTTGGTGCACTGTGGAGTGGGTAAGACTGTTTTTAGTGGCAGGAGAACTATGACCATTGACATGCACTAGTCTAGCACCGGCAACCTCTCCAAATACAAGGACTGGATGGAAGATTTCAAAAAGTGTCTCCACACGTCTCCAACACTCTGGCTCACTAGGAAATGAGGCCCTATGTCCCTTCTTTTCACGATATGGTTTTATGGTAAAAGCTGCTAAAAGATCTCAGGTAATAACTAATACAGAAGGTGCTGACAGGCTCGCCTTTCTTCATCCAATCAGGCACATTGATCCTAAAAATAAGGGGAAATCAACTGCCTGACACTATCCCAGATATTTGATTCTCTGTCATGGTGCATTTTCAAGAGCGCAGAGAAACAAGGAAACACCAGACAGCTGTATCTATGTCCTAGTGCAATATTTAAAGGTGGAGCGTCCATCAAATGCTTTTCTTCATGAAGATGTTATTGGTTTGTGTAGAATGTTTTGCAGGATGGTGTTAAACCTTTCTATCTTCATGGAGACCAAACCAGACCAAGTTACAGGTCAGATATGTGGAGAGGCAAACCGCACAGTCAGGATTCCTGTTTTTCTAGGTATTTTTGAGCTATAAAATCAGCTGTAATTGAATAAATGTAATGCAGAGGAGATTAATGTCACACCGTGGCAAAGCAGTGACATATCCATGGAAACAAGGAGGTGACGGAACCAAAAAGTTACATAGTGCAAGTTTAAATAGCTGAAATAACGAAGTGAGCGGGAATAAAAGTTTAAACTAATATTTGTTTCTAACTCGTGCTTTATGACCATTGGAAGTCTATATTTTATAACTTAAAATAATGTAAATAATTAATGTAAAATGTGGTTAGAAATACAGCTCTGGAAAAAAAATAAGAGACCCCTGCATTTTTTTTCTGAAATCAGCATCTCTACATGTGTGATGCCCGTTTTGTTCCAGCGTCTGTTGAATTCCAACACAAACACACCTCATTCTGCTTCATGAGGCACTGATGAGGTGATCACCTTAACCAAATCTGATTTAAGGAGGAAAAAAAATCAGGGTTATTCCACTAAATATTGATTTCTGAACTCTTCCTCAGTTAAAACATTAGTATTATGTTCTTTTAAAATGAAGATGATCTTGTTTTCTTCACATTATTTGAGATCTGAAAACATTTAATCCTTTTTGTTATTTTGACCATTTGTCATTTTCTGCAAATAAATGCTCTAAATGACAATATTTTTATTTGGAATTTGGGAGAAATGCTGTCAGTAGTTTATAGAATGAAACTAAAATTTTACCCAAACACAAACCTATAAGTAATACAATTAGAGGAACTGATGATTCTGCAGTGGTCTCTCTTTTTTCCCCCCCAGAGCCGTACATCTTCTATTCTTTCTATTAATGTGAACATGACAGTTAAAGGTATTATTTTTAAAAATGATTTTCTGGCAACCAGCAATTCAGAGCAAAATATCACATCTTTTGAAGGATCAACTGTCCTCAAAATGACATGGTAAATAGTCACATTTTTGTATAGCGCTTTTCCACCTTCAAGGCACTCAAAGCACTTTACATCAATTTACAGGAAGCTGACAGCCGTGAATAGTATGAAATGGGGAGGGAGCGGGTAGAGACATTCAGGAAATGGCCATGGCCGACGATGCTGAGGTAGTGAGAGCCTCATATGTGCATGCCTCAAACCACTAGACGACCACCAAGCGCAGTCAAATTTAAGTCAGCCCAGTCCATTTTATCATTTCATTTTGTCGAATGAAAACCAACTACCGCGGACAGATGATTTTACCCAATCCGACACACAGGAGTCCATCTGGTCTGGCTCCTGCTGCTGTGATTTCCCAGTTAACCAGTGTTTCAGACCAATAATGGGGCAGCCTTATGGTTTGTGCACAGGCCAAAGACGAAGCACCCAAAAGAACCAAAAACATGGCGACATGGATGGAGGAACTTTAGCCCAGGATGATTTTGTTTTCGATAAAGCTGCAAACTGTAACTGCTTTGTGCATTGGACGGGGTAAGATGTACTTTTCTCTCAACTGGATGTGACAAAAGTTTGTTTTTTCCCGTAGAATTGATTTTAAGATTTTATTGTTTGTTTTTAAAGCTTTGGATGGTCTGGCCCTACAATACTTCTCAGATCTTCTCCAAATGTACATCCCCACATGCCCTTTGAGGTCCGAGGTCCAGCTCCAGCTCATGGTGCCCAAGATGAGACATAAAACGAGGGGGGACGGTGCCTTTTCTGTGGTCGGCCCCAAACTCTGAAACTCTGAATCTGCCCCACCCACGTCTGAACAGCCAACAGTGGAGTGTTTTAAGTCTCGTCTTAAGACCCACAAAGAATAAATTCTTTGGCTTTTAACACCATGTGAGTTGTATGTTCCTCTGTGTCTTTTATTTATTTTAATACTTTTATTTTACCTTTTTATTATTTTATGTATGTTCTTGCTCTTATTTGATTTTACTAGTTTTATTATTTTTACGAGGACTAGTGGAGGCAACTAGAGCTTTATTTTTTTTTCTATTGACTATGTTTTATTTATATTGTGCAGCACTTTGGAAACTCTTTTGTTTATGAAATGTGCTATAGAAATAAAGTGGATCGGATTGGATTTGATTTCAGCTTGTTCTGCTGTTGTGATGCCAATCAGACTCAAATAATCATGACTTTTCACCTTTCCCTTGCTTTCAGATAGAGCCGTCCCAGATTGATTGTCGAACTCAATTCAGAATCAAACACATCATTTTCTGTGAGCTATGTACCATTTATTTGCTTATGTAGAGAATTGGTGAGATAATCTTGTCAAACTGGTCTCTATAACAAAAAACAAGTGCTATCAATGTTTTTGAGTTGCAAATGTTATTACATAGAGCAGGGGTGTCCAAACTATGGCCAAAATGTGGCCCTCACACCAATTTTTTAATTTTTCACGGTTCTCAGGCAGCCATTTTTACAGCAAATATAAGTATTTACTCAGTAACTCAATAACATCACATTGTATTTTGTTACAGACCTAAGGAAATTAATGTTCCAAGTCATATTAAAAGGTATCTCCATCAAAACTATGGTAAATGCATCCATCTGAAGCTTCTATATTGACTCTGGGCTGTGGCAGTCTGTGGCCTTTGGGGGAAAAAAAGTCTGGACACCCCTGATGTAGATAACAACTTCAAAAAGTTAGCTTTAGCATATGTTATGATGAGTTTCTGGTTGCTGTATAAGAAGAGAGTCGAAGGCCACAGAATATAGTTCAGAAGATTAGATATGGATTCAGAGCTCTGGCTCTCTTCCCACACGAGATGAAAGAGGGACTCTGTAACGGACAACTTTTATACATTGGTAGCTGACAACAAGTGTAAAACAGGAAACAGTCAAGCAACAACTGGTGACGTAAAAGTGTGTAACTTTATTTTTAACCACAACATATATGGTCTGTTGGGGGTCCATAAGCATTCTTTCTAGCAAAGACCATGCCATAAACACCTGTGGGAAGAGGACAGAGTTTATTATATGGCGACGAGGCAGGTCAGCTGGGTTGAGACTCAGGGTGGGGCTTCAGTCTTAATCTTCACATGGCCCAGCAGGAACAGGACCGCCCTTGTAGGCGTCTTATGTCTGGAAGACGAACAGATAGGAGTTAGGAGGGTGGGGTCAAGTTATTCGGGACAAATTGGGTTGCCGGGATAGGCTGCTACAAATCGGCTTGTGGGAAATTGAGGTTAAGTGAGCTGTGATTCGCTGGAGAGGCGAGGGCGGTTGAGGCGTGGTCCTGCTCCTGAACCTAAGTTAATCATATTAACTACATTTAACATATAAAGAAAGTTCCTCCTTTTGTAGGCAGATTTAAGGCAGTGTCCTCCAGCATTCTGACCAGAACTGAAGAAGCAGCTTGGATGCGCCGCGAAATGTATTTGACCAAATAAACTTCTCCTTTGGCCATGGATTCTACTTGGACAACTGAAGGATTTTACACACATCTAAAGAAAGAACAAGCACAAACTCAGATTCTCACAAGAAACTAGTGTGATTATCAATTAACAGAAAACATCCCATCAATATGTAAAAAAACAAAAACAAATATTAACCTCTGTAAAAACAAATACTAGCTCCCTGTGCACTACCAGCACTATCTGAAACACTAGACCAGCCATACGTTCTATTAGACCCATCAATCCCAATTCAAACCTCTTTAAATGGCTAATCCAATGCTTGGAAACAGTCCAGGTTCAAAGTTTCAGGAGTTGGGAATAGGGGCCCACAGGACAGCTCAGCCCATTTATCCAGGCGTGTTGTGAGTCTGACTCCTGCTCGTCTTTCCCCTCGACCTCCATGCTGCTCGCCATGATGGAGCGCCGCCAGTTGGGATCGGTTTCCGGCGGAAAATCACTAACGCGGTGAGAAGTGGAGGAGAGGAGAGCGAGCAGACTTCAATAAAGGATGGGATTAAAAGACTTCATTTTCCAGATGGAACGGCTCCGAAATGACCTATTTATTGTGGTTGATTTCATCCCACTACAGAAATGAAGCAGATTTTCCTTTGCCCACACAAATAATGGAGCTGATGCGATGTGTGTAGAGTTTCTGAGTGTGAATAACTCTGGATCAAGATGTTAGCGACACAAAAGGCAATGAATTATGCATGAGTGGTTTGGTCGTGCCCAGTTGGAAGCTAAAGTACCCCGTGACCTGACTAGGGTTATAGAAGCAGTAGTGGAAGGTAACAAAGTACAAGTATTAAAGTACTGTACTTATGTAGAATCTTTTGGTATCTGTACTTTAAGTCATTTAAGTCATCATGCATTGTGTAACTTTTCTGGTCCTTCAAATTCTTTTTTTCATGGATATGTTATTGCTTTGTCTGGAATGTTTCACAGTAAACCTTCCTATCTTCATGGAGACCAAACCTGACTTTTATATCTATTATAGGTCAGATCTGTGGAGAGGCGACCCCACTTACAGTCAGAATGCACATTTTTCTAGGTATTTTTTGAGCTATAAAACCATCTGTAATTGAATAAACGGGAGGTAGAGCTGATTAAAGCTATACTGTGGAATAAGCAATGAGATATCCATAGATAAAAGCAGGTGACGGACTCCCAGCCAAAAAGTTACACAGTGCATTAAGTAAATTTTACAGTGGGTACTTTTTACTTTTTACTTCCACTACATTTTTGAATTGTGATACTTTCACTTGAGTAACATTTTACCTCTTGTGTACTTTTATTTAAGTAATAAAATAGCTGATGTAGAGCAAAGTTTTAGCATTCCTTTCTTTTTAAGGTACAATGTGTAACTTTTCTGGTGGGGGGTCTCTATGGAGATGTAATGTTTGTCCAATGAGGTTCATTTGGTCTTCCGATAATTTATGTTATTAGTTTCTAAGAGTTTGTTTTCATACCTGACAGTTTCCACCATCCTGCTTCCACCGGTAGGAAGACAGCGCCAAAACCTGTTTAAATCAGCTGACTGGACACGTCACAGCAACATCACGTGAACACTCTGAAGACCACTAATGAGCAGTCGAAACTGTCAGGTATGAAAACAAACTCTTGGTGTGAAAAAAGAACCTAATAACATAGGAGATTTTTTCACCTTGTTCCACAGTAAAGCATTTAAAGGGACATTTTGCTTTTAAATTCCAAAAACATGACCGACCAACATGTTCAAAGCAAAAAAGCAAATACAGCTCTTACTGGGCAGTATTGTAAAGCTGATTTATTCTTGATAACAGAAACACTGGACATGATGGACAATATGTTTCTTTTATTATTTGGTATTTTGGTTCTCAGGTGATTATCCAATCAGAGAGCAGAGTGATTCAAGGCAAATACATAACATTTCTATGAAAAGAAGTTCATGGTTGGTCTATCTCTACACAAAATACACATTTAAACTTGCTGCAGTACTTTGTTTTTTTTGGTTTGACAATCAGGTTCAAGTGACTAAAATGTATTTAGTTACAGAAAACTGAATACCTGCATTTAAATGTATTTTGTAACATATTCTAATACATGGTCCAGCAAGAGTATGGTGTCATGAATACTGAGAATACTTTTACATCGAATCACATTGAAATTATAGTGCCAAGATGTAACATCAGTTTCCCGCAGTGCTTTATAATTAGGACGGCCGGCTTGACAACAAGTGCCCACCGCCTTGACTATGTCCCTCCAAAAATTACACACATTACACACCGGGCCGGGTACCAAGTGCTCGAGGGGGCACCACATGAATCCTCGCAAAACTACGGTTGTCATGCTCCAGGCCAAAGCAGCCTATTAATAACAGATTTATATTTGTTTCACCATTTGTCATTCATGTATTTATCACTAACTGGAGATGGAAAAATTTGAAATTGGAGATAGAAAACTGAAAATGAGTATTCAGAAGACATATTATTTGCACATGTATTCAGGTAACACTACAGGTGCTCCGACATTCATGAATCTTGATCTTTGGGTGACATCTTTATAGACCTTAATGGTTTTAGCTCGGGTGGGGCTGAAGGGAGATGACTGGTGAGCGGAGCATCTGGTATTCTCTGTACAAAGACTGTTGCCCCAGATATGACAAAAAGTTTTCACCACAGACAAGCCTACGCCGCTCATCCTCGACACTGTAACCAAATGAACACGGCTCAACCCAAACACTAGGCCCTCCATAAATATCTTAGAAGGAGCTCTTTACTTGTCAGGGTGTGTGCATCATGGTGGAACAGCAGGAAAAGGCTGTATGGGAGCAATAAAATAATGAACTCAAATGTCTGGAAACAAACTGTGGAGATCAAGGTTTGAAATTGTTAAACAGGAAGAGAAATTCTGACTATTGAACTAATGCGATCTGATAGAGCCCTGTGTCGAAGGGTGTGTGGGAGTCTCAGTAGTAGTAGTAGTAGTAGTAGTAGAAGGTAGATTTTTCATTCATTAGATACAATTCCAGTTTGAGCCAGTTACAATATCACTCTATTATGGAACAATTGATACACATGTTCTCATATTACGCTATTTAAAAAAAACAAAAAAACCTGGCATTGTGGTCTGTTTCATTCACGGATATATAACGCAAATTCTTTCAAGCAGAAAACAGGCTGTTCTACCTGCGATGTTGTATGGTACAGGAAGTGCTCCACTGTGTTTTTGAACTCCATACACCATTTGGATCATTTGGATTACTCAAACATGTGCAAATGAAACAAAACACAATTCCAGGTCTGTTTTTGATAAGGAAACAACATTCTAAGGTGGCTTAAAGCTCACAAAAGTACATTTTGTGTAAAACAGGATCCTTAAAGGGGAACTCCAGCTCATTTGAAGCTAAAGTCCATGGCTAAAGGTGGTCGAATACTGTCAGAAGCCAAAAAACGGCACAGATCAGTGTTGTCTAGGCTGAGATCTCGCTGTCAAGACAACAAACTAGTGTAGTGATTTGGGGCAAGGTTTAAACTTCCATGTAAAACGCCGATTTGCTTCACACTGAAGAAGCTTAATACCACGAGTCTAACAAACAAAACACTCTGCCTGGCTCACTCATTAGTGGTCCGGAAACATTATAAAACAACTTTATAAATAGCCTTAGCATTACCTTTGTTGATTTCCCACTGCACAAGCAAAACCCCAGAAGACTCGATTGCGAATCCAGCGGCTCGAGCTGCCAGAAGCAACAAGTGTAGATCGACTACTCACGGTGAAGAAGAAGAGAAATTAAAAGTTGTTGAAAGAAAATGGTTCAGGACTGTATTTTTTGGAGTTTCTCAAAAAATATAATTCACTCGTAAATAAATGGGATTAATTCAATTCAATTCAATTCAATTTATTTTGTAGCGCCCAAAATCGCAACAACAGTAGCCTCAAGGGCGTTCCAAGATATGGATGAGTAAAACATACACACAGACATATCAAAACAGGAAAAAAAACAACATTCATGTAAAGCAGCAAATGAAACATTGTCCAGTCATCCCCTGTCCTTAGACCCTCCTTCTCAGCAAGGAAAAACTCCAGAAATGACATTGGCAGTCGATACTTTTGGTCGGTTACCCAGTCGTATATTTCAGCTTGAAGGATTTGACAGTCGTTTTTTCATGCATAAGATGCAATTCCACTTTGAGCCAGAGTTACAATATGTGACTCGTATAGACATGATTTTGAAATATCTGCATTGTCAAAGGAGATGTAGTTCCTATGCCTGACTCAAAAATACAAACTGCATAAAAACAGCTATTTTTAAAACTGCACTTTCTGGTGGAGGGTGAGTGATGTTCCTGCTTTGCCATGAATGTTCCACAGAATTAATGTACATTATCTAAAAGTAAGAATGCATCCCTTCCAAGTTCCTTTTGAAAATGGCTGTAATTGTGTATTATAGTGGAATATACTGTGGAACAGTTTTGTTAATGCTATACTGTGGCACATTTTGGGCATTTGATGACTTTATTAGGAGGGAAAATCCTGATTATTGAACACAATCTGACAGAGAACTTTGTCAAAAGGTATTTGAGTGGGACTGATAATAATTGACACTTGTGGAATGCATTATTCAATTATTGTATATCTGGGAATAATTTGTAGATGAGAAATTGATCCAGAGAGAAATTCAAGTTTGACTGTGGAGGATTGGTCTGGGTCAATCTCTTACTCTCTTACTGTTTGGTGGTGGTACAATGGGCCATTCCTTCAAAGTATTTCCTCTAGAAGGTTTTCTGCCATATTTGGTGTAAGAAGTCTGTAGCATCTCAAAGGTCCATAGCAAGCTCCTTAGCTAGGCCTTTTGCATGGCTTCCAGGAAAACCAGCTTGTTTCATAAAACCCTACAGTCCCTTCTTGAGTCCTTTGAAGTGCACAAATGCTGCGGTTCTTGTGCAGTTGGTTAAATATCATGATATGACGTTAAACTGAGCTCACAAATCAAAAATGTGTGAGCCTGGTAGACACAACAGCAGCCAACCACTCCGTTACCATGGGAATAGTACTAGTAGTTTGGTGTTTTTTGTTTTGTTTTTTTCATTCATATAATATAATTACAGTTTGAGCTCGAGTTATATTAAGTGTGGATGTGTTCTTCAAATATTTGAGATGTAGTTCTAATATGAATAACATAAGAACTTTCTTTTAAAACATAAGTTTTAAATGTGTAACTTTCTGGTGGGGGTGAGGGATGTTCTTGCTTTCCTGTAATGTTCCATCAACGCACTATAGTATCCAACAGTAAGAATTTACGCTTTTCAAGTTCAAAACGCCTGTAATCGTATGTAATGAGTGGAAAATGTTAATGCATATTCTGCTTTAGTATAACACATTATTTTATTTTATTTATTTTTATGAGGGAACATCTGGCAGAGCCCTGTGTCAGAGGGTAAGGGCCTATATGTGTGTGAGGCTCAATAATTCACACTTGTGGAATGCGTTATTCAATTGTTGTATTTTCAGCTGGGAAGAATCGGAATTATATTAGTAGCCAAGGTTTTTATTTATTTATTTTTTCATAATAAAATTCCAATTTATACTAGAGTTACGATATCAGTCCGGTGCAGATGTGCTCTATAGGTGTGCTTTTGAAATATCTGTGCTGCCAAGGAGGAAGTGTAGTCCTCATACAAGTATAAAAGATTAAAACCTTTCCTTTAAATATGTACCTTCCTAGTGATGGGTGATGTTTTTGCTTTGCCATAGAATTTATCCTTTCAAAGGTGAAAACGCCTGTAATTATTTGTAATAAGTAGAATATACTGTGAAACGTGTTTGTTAATGCTGTAGTGTGGCACATTTTAGGCATTTTCTTTTATTTATTAGAAGGGGAGATTCTGATTATTGAACTAGTGTGATCTGACAGAGCCTGTGTCAAAGGGTAAGGGCCTATGTATGCAAGGCTCTCAATAATTCACACTGGTGGAATTCAAATGTTGTATATTTCAACTGGGAAGGATCTGAACTGTAGTGAGCAATAGCAGTCCTTTTTTATTCAGTTTGAGCCAGAGTTATAATATTAGTCTGGTACGATGTGCTCTATACATGTGTGAAATCTCTGCACCAGCAAAGCACGAGTAGCACCTATAACGCAAAACTATAAATGATTATAAACTTTTTTTTCTTTTTTAAATGCACCTTTCTGGTGAAGAGGGAGTGATGTTTTTTACTTTGCCTGGAATAATCTATACATTTAATCAAATAAATTCAACATACTGTGAAACACGGTTGTTCAACATGTTCTAATTGTTTCCCTTTATATTTACCCTAAAGAGTTGTGATTCATGCATGTTTGACTAATCTTTATTTTCCTCTAATAGGGAAGGATTTTAATTGTATAAAATTGCACTGTGTAAAGCACTTTGGGGATTACATGCTATGTCCGAGAAGCACTTCATAACTATACTCTCTCGAGAATATCCAGACTGGGCAATCGGGTTTATTTCAGTAACATATTGAAAACATCTCAGCTCATTGGTCACCAATCATTTAGAAGAACAAACTCACACGTCTCCCCTCAGATGTACAGTTCAGTGATGTGTAAGTGTACTGCGGACTTTGTAGATAACAGCAAAGGAACATCACAGTGAATTTTGGAGGGAAATGTTGTTTTGAAAGTGGAAAAGGTCAGCACATGCTCTGGGCTGTTATCCCAAATCCAAGAAGCTGAAATGAACTGTTCTAAGGGGATTCACCCAGAGAGGGTTCAAGGGACGCTGGAGTTCTGAACTTCTTGTACGATAGTACATTTCTTTTTACCTCGTAAAGTGCAGTGTAAAAGTGCATTTGGGAAAACAGTCTTGCTATGTAGCATCACTATTTCTTGCATGTCAAATTGTTAAAATATTAAAGGATAAAGTGTTGGTGAGAGCTAAAAGTTCTACCATCTTTCTACCAGAGGTTTCCCTTGAGGTTTCCATCCTGCCATTGTGACAGACAGAGTCCCAAAATGAATTTATAGCACGGTAAAAGTGGACAATATTCAGTGCTTCTGACTCTCTCTGTCATGTTTTGAGTGTGGTAGAGGACCCTAAAGCAGAGAAAAAGGCAAAGGTCGGTGTTAAAGAGGATGTGGTGATGGGAGCTGGCTGGAGACATGGACCAGCAGGAAGACACTGGAGGTTGACTCACGGGTTGTGGACAGACTGGGCGATGTGGACAGGCAGGACGAGGACATAGACAAGCAATTGACACAGGGTAGACAAGAAATCAGAATCAGAATTCTGAATTAACTGACAAGGAACAAAGGAAGAGGACAGGACTAAGTAGTGGGGCTGACTGGGAATGAGCTGCAGGTGAACCACCCAACAGATGAGCCACACTGCAGCATTAGCCCAGCCACACCCCCGGAGAGGAGCAAACAGACAAAAATCCAAACCCTGACACTCTCCCTGATTCTCAGTTTGAAAACATGACACATCAGCCAGCAACTTAAATACATTCACAATTAATTGGAGATGCTATTGAACATATATTGGTTGACTTGCCTGACCAGCCAAAAGCACACGCTTTGACAAAACTTTACAAAGAAGAGTGGACCTGAAGCTGTATCCTGTCTCTCAGATTTCAGAGGGCGTGACTGACAGGCAGATTAGCCAATCAGAGAGACACACGCTCCATTTGTGTCAAAAAGAAACATCACAAAAGGGGGAAAAAAACAACATAAAGAAATGAAAAACAGCATGGATTTTTGCAGAATCAACAATTAAAGCACCAAACTATTACTTATCTCAGATAAAGAAGTTATATACACTCAACAAAAATATAAACGCAACACTTTTGTTTTTGCTCCCATTTGTCATGAGATGGACTCAAAGATCTAAAATTCATTCCAGATACACAATATTACCATTTCTCTCAAACATTGTTCACAAATCTGTCTAAATGTGTGACAGTGAGCACTTTTGCTTTGCTGAGATAATCCATCCCACCTCACAGGTGTGCCACATCAAGATGCTCATCAGACACCATGATTAGTGCATAGGTGTACCTTAGACTGTCCACAATAAAAGGCCACCCTGAAATATGCAGTTTTGTCTCACAGCAAAATGCCACAGATGGCGCAAGCATTGAGGGAGCGTGCAATTGGCATGCTGACAGCAGGAATGTCAACCAGATCTGTTGCTCGGGCATTGAATGTTCATTTCTCCACCATAAGCCGTCTCCAAAGGCGTTTCAGAGAATATGGCAGTACATCCAACCGGCCTCACAACCGCAGACCACGTGTAACCACACCATCCCAGGACCTCCACATCCAGCAGGTTCACCTCCAAGATCGTCTGAGACCAGCTACTCAGACAGCTGCTGAAACAATTGGTTTGCATAAGCAAAGAATTTCTGCACAAACTGTCAGAAACCGTCTCAGGGAAGCTCAACTGCATGCTCGTCGTCCTCATCGGGGTCTTAACCTGACTCCAGATCGTCGCCGTAACAGACTTGAGTGGGCAAATGCCCACATTCGATGGCGTCTGGCACGATGGAGAGGTGTTCTCTTCACGGATGAATCTCGGTTTACATTGTTCAGGGCAGATGGCAGACAGCGTGTGTGGCGTCGTGTGGGTGAGCGCTTTGCTGATGTCAATGTTGTGGATCGAGTGGCCCATGGTGGTGGTGGGGTTATGGTATGGGCAGGCATCTGTTATGGACGAAGAACACAGGTGCATTTTATTGATGGCATTTTGAATGCACAGAGATACCGTGATGAGATCCTGAGGCCCATTGTTGTGCCATACATCCATGAACATCACCTCATGTTTCAGCAAGATAATGCACGGCCCCATGTTGCAAGGATCTGTACACAATTCTTGGAAGCTGAAAATGTCCCAGTTTTTGCATGGCCAGCATACTCACCGGACATGTCACCCATTGAGCATGTTTGGGATGTGCTTGACCGGCGTATACGACAGCGCGTACCAGTTTCCACTAATATCCAGCAACTTCGCACAGCCATTGAAGAGGAGTGGACCAACATTCCACAGGCCACAATTGACAGTCTGATAAACTCTATGCGAAGAAGATGTGTTGCACTGCATGAGGCAAATGGTGGTCACACCAGATACTGACTGGTTCTGAGTCCCCAGACCCCCAATAAAGCAACAACTGCACATTTCAGGGTGGCCTTTTATTGTGGACAGTCTAAGGTACACCTATGCACTAATCATGGTGTCTGATGAGCATCTTGATGTGGCACACCTGTGAGGTGGGATGGATTATCTCAGCAAAGCAAAAGTGCTCACTATCACACATTTAGACAGATTTGTGAACAATGTTTGAGAGAAATGGTAATATTGTGTATCTGGAATGAATTTTAGATCTTTGAGTCCATCTCATGACAAATGGGAGCAAAAACAAAAGTGTTGCATTTATATTTTTGTTGAGTGTATTTTATTCTGAATGATACAAGAAGTTTGGAGATAGACACGTGATACAAATTAGTAGCTGTGGTTGGACCGTCTCAAGTTTGGACGGAGGTTTTTCACGCTCTATTGTCCGATTCCAGTCCTTTCTGGATTCAGACTAAATGCAGATGGGACTGGCTGGTCAGGCAGTCGACTGACATGCCAGCCTGACAAATGGAAAAGCCAAATTAAAATGTGACGGTTCATTTTTCAGCATCCCCTCTATACTTTATGAATACATTAATTTCCCAAGCCCCAATTATCTTATATTACACAGACAAGGCATATCGTCTGACACTATATTCAATTAGGTGCACCAGTGGTCAGAGTTAATATGGATTCCTTTGACCTTTCCATGCATTTAACCTCTTGCTTTTCTGACCTTGGCTACTCGGATTTGACCTGCTCCTTGTGAGAAAATTGCTCGCTGACTAAAACCACTTCTTTTTTTTTTTTCTGGGTCATATAATTTTTATTTTTTTTATTTTTATTTTTTATTTTGCTGTCACCAGGTGTACAAACATATGGCATTGCAATTACATATCACAGGTATAGTGCATTTACATACATTAGACAGCAGAGAAAGAGGGAAGGGGGTATAGGTGTATGTATGTGGGTGTGTGTGTGTGTGTGCGTGTGTGTGTGTGTGTGTGTGTGTGTGTGTGTGTGTGTATGTGTGGGTGTGGGTGTAACATTGCGGGTCATATGAAGGACAGTTAGACAATTAGAAAAAAGCAGGTTCAAAGGGTGATTGGCAGTCAGAGTAGAAAAATAATAATAATAAAATAGAATAAGTAAATAAATAATAATGATAACAATAGTAATAGTAATAATAATAATAATAATAATAATAATAATAATAATAATAATAATGGAGAAAGTGTATATTGGAAAAGGATGTGATGTTGGTGGAGTGGGATATTATGGCTGTGTTATGAGCTGTAAGAGAGGTATGGTAAGGTGGTTTGTGATACGGTGGTGGTGTTGGTAATAACAGTAACAAATAGTTAGTTATTAAGACCCATGCATGGGGTGTGATCCTTAATTCATTCTGTTTATTTTTCGATGTTGCTGTCATACAGTTGAGTGAGTTTATGTCCATTTGTTATGATTTTAAAAGTGATCATTTGTGGAGGGTTGTAACATGTAGTGGTGCATTAAAAAAAGTGGCCTGCGGTCTCGAGGTGTGTAGCCTTGTCCGCAGACCCCCCTATTTGTTCTTTGTGGGAATGGAGGTGTGCCCTAAGCTAATGTTGCATTAAAAAAAGACAGGAGAAGAGGACCAACAGGCCAGAGGTGTGTGGCCTCCAGTCTCTGGTCCCCCTGCCCCGCTTGCCCTATTCTATTTTATGGATATATTTTTGAGTGTTTGTTTGACAGCAAGATGGGTTGATGATGATAATAATAATAATAATAATAATAATAATAATAATAATAATAATAATAATAATAATAATAATAATAATAGACTAAAACCACTTCTAACACATCTTACGCCTTCCTCCTCCTCTGTAATGACCGCTCCGTCCATACTGCTGATGCTGTGGAGCTTAGGCTGTGTCCAGGTGATGCGCGGGGTTGCTGGGGTCTCTTGATTTCCGGCCCCTGAGCTCCAGTCCCAGGTGTCAGGGGGGACAGGCCAGGCAGCGGTTACAGCGGTTAAATGGATTTCACGATTCATGCAATGCCTGCTCACCAGAGATTATCCCCGACCATTTTTCAATTTCAAATCTGAAATATTCCCTTTTTTTCTCATGAATGAGCAAATTCTGTTAGGTTGAAATGGGTTCAAATTCAGATGGACAGACATTCAGATGGACTTTATTCCATTAATTAGAAAAATAAGAAAATATGTAAGAAATATATAAACTTGAGCCATGTGAGTCACTATTTGACTGAGAGCTGATGGGTTTTTCACTTTTCTGTCTGATAAAGACATTCTAAAGCTGTGCTGGTGCCCAGATAATTCTTGCATATGAATACGAGCAATGTACCAAGAATTTTAAAAGGCAAAAATAAGAACTAGTTAGATTCATTTAAATGTACTTCAGTCTTCACCTCTTTTCAATACCGCAGTAGTAAATCTAAAAACATTCTTTTCGTATTCAACATGTTCAAAACCCACTCCATTCCCTTTATCACTTGTGCATACACATCCTTTTACTTGTGCATATATATCCTTGTAATAAGTGCAAGTGCATAAAATAGTCAATTCTGACTAGTGCTGTCAAACAATTCATTTTTTAAATCAGATTAATCACACTTTAGAATTTTGTTTAATCATGATTAATCACAGTTAATTATTCTTCAAAAAAAAGACCAAAATATTTTGACAAAAATGCAATTTATTATCAAAAAGTTATTTTATTGTAATTTTTCTATCGTTGTTAGTTTTGTTGACAACATTGCCGCGGGTGCACTCGGCCAACGTTGTTTGTCGTGCTCAGGTTGTTGGTACAAGTAGCGTCGTTGCTGCCGCTAAATCAAGCTTTGCTTTAAGATGGTATTTTAAACTTGTGCTTCTGTGGAAAGAGAATTCATCGCTGCAATATCTGCAAACTACCTTAGTTTTATCCAAAGTCACGTATGGACAGACCTGATCACTGACCTAATGACCTGCGCCGCCTTTCCAATCACCATTGCGCTTTCCATAGAGGAGCATGTGCGTTCAAAATAAATTGTGATTAATTGATTAAAAAAAACATTAGTACGATATTTTTTGTGATTAATCGCATGTTTTAACACGTTGACAACCCTAATTCTGACCAAATAATGTTGTCACGATACTAACTCGATATTGATACTAAGGAACTGACTCAATACTTAAAGGGACAATTTAGAATTTTGGACATAGGGCCACATTTCCTCTTGTGGAGATGTGTGGAGACACTTTTTCTTCCATCCAGTCCTTGTATTTGGAGAGGTTACTGGTGCTAGGCTAGTGCATGTCAATAGCCATAGTTGTCCTGCCACTAAAAACAGTCTTACCCACTCCACAGTACAAGAGGCAAAACTATTAGAACTCCAGACTGTCCATGTGAATGTCTGTGTTGACAGAATAATGTTTGAAATAAAACTAACCTTGCATCGCATGAATCATCGCATGTTGAGGGACTATTTTCTCATATATCAGTCCACCGCTCCAGAGCTTTCTATCAGGAAGTACAACTCGCTGCTGCTGCTCAGACATAAATCCTTCAAATGCAACGTTGTTTTTACTTCTAAAATTATTATATCAACACAGACATTCACATGGACAGTCTGGAGTTATAATGAAAGATAGTATAGAGATAGAGTTATGAAAGATAGGATGTCATGGTAGTAATCTCATAGTTTCCTGTTTCAGTTAGTAGTAAATAAAGATAGTTATGTCACAGTTAGACTCACTTGTTTATCTTAGCTTTGTGGGAGGGTAGAGGGCAGTGTGGGTAATGTGGGATTGTTCTTTTTAAAATCGCTTTGTGTTGCCTTTTTGTATGGAAAGTGCTCTATCAATAAGTGCTCTATAAATAAAGTGGCAGGACAACTATGGCCATTGACATGCACTAGCCTAGCATCAGCAATCTCTGCAAATACAAGGACTGGATGGAATATTTAAAAAAGTGTCTCCACACGTCTCCAACACTCTGGCTCACGAGGAAATGAGGCCCTATGTCCAAAACTCTGAACTGTCTCTTTTAATACAGAATCAGATACAGATACCTCGGCAAAATTTTAGATAATACATTAAGTTTTAAAAAACACATTCAAAAGGTTTGCAATAAAATCAAATATCATCTAACTTCTTTTAAATCCATATGAAATTCTTGAACAAAACAAGGAGCAAAAATCTATTTGAATGCAATTATATTGTCGCATTTAATCTTTGGTGTTACACACTGGTCACAGCCAACAAAACCCCAATGAAACCTTTTGAATCTCTTTATAAACAAGCACTTAAGATTCTAGATCGAAAACCACGAAAATACCATCACTGTCAGATATTAACTAAACATAATATGCTCAACTTTCACAATACAATTAAATTAGCCAATTATTCAAGATGATCAATAATGTGGCACCAGCACCAGAGAAAAAGTGATCAGATGGTCAGAAAAACCAGGTCAACGGCCAATGGCCAGTGTGTAATACCGAAACAGAAATCATCATTAGGACAATCTGCATTTTCATTTAAAATAATCTCAGAATGGAACAAACTTCCAACTGAGCTAAAATTATTCAAAGAAAATTTAGCCTGGAAATTAAACAACAATTTTAAAGTTAGACTACAGAGATGAGAAGGGGACACAGGGAGGTATCGGGAAACAAGTTTTAATAATTTTTAAATAGTTGATGAAATGTATCACCAACACTGTAAATATTATAAATTGTATTGTTTTGTGCCTTATGTTCATTCCAGCCTTCTTCTTTGTTAGCCTGACTTGTCACAAACATTGTTTGTAATGTTGATTGTCATTACAAACAATGTCCAGGGGCAGATGGAAATTAGCTCCAAGAGCTAAAGTCTGGTACAAAGCATCTTTTCATTTTTATTTATTTTTTTGATTAATGTACATTGTCCCTGTCAAATAAATGAAATAAACTAAACTAATTCCAATACCACAAGATAATAAAAAACACTCATTTAGATGACGATGATGAATGTGATTTTCAACATTAAATCATAGTACTTTCTTTTATATTACCGTGTTGTCTTATATCTGTGTAATCCCTCAGTGGTCCATGGGCGTTTACTAGTTTATGTGCTCTTAAACTTGTTCTGATACAGCTAAAGATCATCCTAAAGCTTCAGGAAAGATTCATTTCTGTCCTGTGAATGTTACTTTTTTAGTTGACTAGGGGTTTATCACCTGCTTGTTTCAGCGGATGTCATTGCTCTGCCTGGAATGTCCCACAGTATGACATTAACCAGCTCTACCTTACATTTATTCAATTACAAGTGGTTTTATTGCTTAGAAATTCAGAAAAATCCAATGACTCTCCACAGATCTGACCTGTAACCTGGCTGGGTTTGGTCTCCATAAAGATAGATAATCTCTAGAATCATCCATGGCACCGCAGTCTCCTCTCTGGTGTATCTCAAGCCTGGGTTGACTTGTGTATTTTGGGCCTGCCTGGCTCATGTGTGCTCATCCAGCTGGAGCATTAGTGAGGTCCTCCCACGGCGCTGTGTCCAACTGCCCCTCCATCTGACCACTGGGGCTTTGAGGGCAAATGTCGCTCCTCTGCGAAGTTTGAGTTTTTCATCTGGAGCTAGAAAAGACAAAATGAAAAATATATATAGCAGCAGATCAGGTTAAAGGACCTGTACCTGATTTTTTCCATGTATTTGAGAGAAATTTGTTTTGCCATGGTTAGAGTTGTCAGAAGTATTGGAAATCACAAACGAATGGATACCAAAACTAATACTGAAACTAGATATGCATTTGAAGAAAAGTGCAAAACTCACATCACAGGAGAAAATCTCAGATGAAACACTGGAAATCCTAAAAATGATAAAGGAATAATGAGTTCATGCTAATAGTACTCCCAAAATAAATATAATAAAATGTGTATAATAAAAACAAGTAAAAATATAATTTTCAATCAAAAGTGAAGTTAAAAAGGTAGGTCTTGAGCGATCTCTTAAAAACATGAACATTCTCTTTGGCCTTGAGCTCCTCTGGTGGCTGTTCCATGGACGAGGGCTGTAGTATTGGAAAGAGTCTCTGTGAGTGTGTGTCCTGACTTTGGGAATGACCAGGAGCTGCCAGAGAAGCACGGGGTATGCGGGGATTTGTAGGATAAAAGCAGTTCTGAAAGATAAGAAGGCCCAACACCATTAAAGGGAAACTCCAGCACGTTTGAAGCTAAAGTCTGTTGCTAGAGTTGGTTGAATTCTGTCAGAAGCCAAAAAACGGCACAGATCAGTGTTGCCTTGGCGGAGATCTCACTGTGGCAGTGAGAATTAGTGTAGTGATCAGGGCAAGGTCTTAACTTCCACGTAAAATGCCAATTTGCTTCACACTGAAGAAGCTTAACACCACTTTAACCCATCTTACAACAGCCACGAGTCTAACAAACAAAACGCTCTGTCTGGTTCACTCATTAGTGTCTGGAAACGTTAGGAAACAACTTTATAAGCAGCCTTACACTTCCCTCTGTTGATTTCCCACTGCACATGCGAAAACCCAAAAAACTCAATCGCCGATGTCATTTCTAATCCCATTTATTTACGAGTGAATAATATTTTTTGAAAATGCTAAAAAAATACATTGCCAAACCATTTTTTTTTCAACAACTTTGAATTTCTCTTCTTCTTCACCATCAGTAGTCGATCCTCACTTGTTGCTTCTGGTGGCTCGAGCCTCTCGCCGCCGCTGAAGTCGGCAATCGAGTCTTTTAGGCTTTCGCAATGCACAGTTTTATTGTGATAGTCCAATCATCAGGAAGTGCATGTTAGCATGCTAGGTCACTAAGGAGAAATTCATTTCTGTCAAATGGACAAAAGGTTTAATAACTGAAAAAGCAGCTTGGATGAGCTGTAAATCGTATTTGAACGAAAAACTTTTGTTCAGTTGACAGAATTGAATTTCTCCTTTGCCGTGGATTTGCCAGCGATTACATGAACACACTAGTTGTTGTTAGCTTTACCGTCAAGCAAAACTCTGGTCTCAGAGTTGTGAAAAGCATTTAGAAATGCATTGTGGGGAATAATTAGGATGCTCAGAATGCATTTAAGGAAAGTGAGGAATAACTTTGGACCACTGCAAACCGTTTAAAATCATCTAGCTCTGTTCTGTAGTTTTGTGTTTTTTTTGTAGTTTTTTTTTAAGTGACTGTGCAGTTCTAATGTGTAATGCTTTATGAAGATATTACTTATTTTAGATCAATATTACAATTTAAAATATTAAAAATATACAATAATAACAATAATCCACGTGTGCCATGTATGAATGTACGTTACAATGGATTCTCTGCACAGTATATCGGTCTGCCTGTGTCTGCTACTAAAACTGAACACTGGTTTGTTTTTCTTTGTGTACCGTTCAGTTCTGCCAGCAGATCTGAAGTCATTCTTGAAATAAATTCAGAAAATACTTGAACGGTTTAAAGCATGGACTGTATTTGGGCATAATTAGCATCAAATCTGAGAAACACGGACTCAAACAGGACCAGCCAGGCCCTGTTTATCAAATGAAAAGGTCCTTGGCTGGTTCAGTTTGAGCGTGGGCCTGTGTCAGTCTGTGAGTGACCATGTTTATTCACGTATTCAATTGTAAGTGGCTAAAATTAAAAGTACTACAGGACAGACATCTGCTTCTTTGTGCTTGTTATGATCAAACCAGCTTGTCAAAGTTGGAACAAAGAGAATGTTAAGTGAATTTTATCAAGGGGAAAGACGTTATTGCCCTTCTTCCTACAGGATTTGCTGTTGTGTCGGCAATTACTTGGAAACCACTGAGTGTTCCAGCGCATTACATACGTCACCACCAAATAGCAGCGAATGGTTAAATAAAAAAAGTACCCAGCTACCATCAAGCGAACGAATCCTAATGCTGCAAGGTCAGACATTTTCCACGAAGTGAAATCGGCTGATGAATCAGGCTAATAATATTTCACAGTATGTAACAAAACAACTCCAATGTTCCAAAGTATGATTTTAACTTTCTATTCCCATGAAATCGCACAGGTGACATCCCATTTATTTCTATACATTGAAAGTCCCCACCCTGCAAAAAGTTTGGCCAAACTTTAAGATATAAACACTTAAATCTGTCAGAAAATGACTTAAAAGTAGAGAAATTATCTGTCCATGCAGCAAGATCATTTTACTCGACAAGTTATCTGAAAATAAACAACCTCTAGACTAGAATGAAGCCATCTCTGAACTAGTAAGTCGATAATAAATCTGAAAACATGAATAACCTGATATAAGTTTTAAAATCTTGGCCAGATCAGAGATATTTGCGTTACATATTATAATTTTTGATATATGTTATAATGTTGTTTCCTCAGCTGAAATAAAAGTGATATTCGCAAAAAAAAAAAAAAAACAATAATAAAAATTTCACAAGGTCAGAACATCAAGAAAGCAATTAAAGTTGAGAGAAGATGGCTATAACTTCTTCTGCTTCTGTAAGAACTGTAAGTAACAGTATCATAGCCATGTTTTTCTCTTTTATCTTTCTTTTTCTGGTGGCATATTTTTCAAAGCATGATCCTGCGCTTGTTCTCGAGTTATTTATTTCACTCGCTCTGACAGCCGCTGTATAGACATGCCCTACTCCATGATGAATGCATACTTACACAGGAAGAAATATTGAACACCACAAGGTCAAACGCTCCGCCATCCACTTCTTTCTTCTGTATGAAATGAACCTCAGCTCAGGGGAATTCAAAGGGAACAATGGAGATAAACAACCCGCCCACAGCTGAACACAAGGCCAACACCTGGGAGAGGAGCCGTGGTCAAATGTTTACAAAGTTACTTGAGTAGTATTTGGAGCATACTTTATACTCTAGTACAGTGTAAATATTTGATTGTAGCCTAATATCTAAATGGTGTACGTGCACTGTGACAAAAGCTCAAAAAATGTTTTTAAAAAAAGAAAAAAAAGTCAAGATGTGCTGCACTGATGCCTGAAGACACACCACAAAAATGCAGGAAGCCCTAGTCGCGCGTCCACATAGACTTTACATGTACATTGGACGCCCTGACGTTGCAGTTTAACATACCATCAGAAGGGACTCCCAGACTTCTTTCACCCCAGACGCTTCCTCCAGGGGGATCCCAAGGTGCTCCCAGGCCAGACAAGAGACATAGTCCTTCAGCGTGTCCTGGGTTTTCCCAGGGAGGAACATGCCCGGAACAGCGTTCAGGAGGCCTCTGGAACAGAAGCCCGAGCCACCTCAGCTGACTCCTCTTGGCGTGGAGGAGCAGCGGCTCTACTTCGAGCTCCTCACCCTATCTCTAAGGGAGCGGCCAGCCACTCTGCGGATGAAACTCATTACGACCACTTGTATCTGCGATCTCATCCTTTCGGTCACTACCCAAAGCTCATGACGTGAGGGGAGGAATGTAGATTGAGGTAAATCGAGAGCTTTGCCTTTCAGCTTAGCTCCTTCTTCACCACAACGGTCCGATACAGCGACCGCATCACTGCCGACGCTGCACCGATCCACCTGTTAATCTTTGGCTCCATCCTCCCCTCACTCATGAACAAGACCCCGAGATACTTGAACTCCTCCACTTGAGGCATGGACTCCCCACCCACCTCGAGAGGACAAGCCACATTTTTCCGGTCGCAGGCTAATCCAAAACAATATATTAATATGTTATTAGTTTTGTTTGTGACACTCTGAGTCTTCCTTCCCTTTGTAGTTGATGAACCACCTTCCTCCGCTGTTTTCGCCAGTCACCCTGAAAATTATCTGGAACCTATGGACCTAACTATTATTACTCTGCGCAATAGTAGCACAGTGTTGTCTACCATAAACCAGACACTCAAACTTCAGTTGATGTGCATGGCTGTTTAAAAAAAATACATTTGTGCACTGAACGCCGTCAGGAAGGTCTCAAAAATCCACAAATAAATGCAGGGGTCGTGACAAATACGTACAGTGGTTTGTTGTAAATGCAGTTTCATCGGTTTGCAAATAAATGTAACCGTGCTGGCATTTTGTTTTGAGTCGAGAAATGCTTTTGTGGAAATTATGTCATATTTGTTTCTAGACCATAAAATGTATGTATTTATATGATAATAAAGACACTAACCTACAGTATCTCTATAGCTTCAAACCAAAAACATATTCATTTTCTATGTAAATGAAATGTAGCTGAGTGTTGGAGAATTTGGCACAACTGTCACTTGAAATTTGGCTGCTTAAGAACATTTTGTGAATCTGGGGCAGAGTTCTTTCAGCATCTTCTTAAAGCAGAAGTAACAAACATATTTTAAGAAAAGATTCACGAATAAAGCTCAGTGACTTGTCTCAGTATTCAATTTGCTTTTCTGTGCTACCATAGCTACCAGCCTAATTATAGACTGAGAATGGGCATTGTTAGACGTGGGCAGAATTAGGTTTTCCACAGTATCTGGGGAGTTATATTTATACCACTGTACCTCCTATCATGGGAACTCCATTCAGCTGCAACTGTCATTACAAACCCAAGTGGAAATGGACCGCAGTGTGTGAAAAGCACCAAAACTCTATATGGGATACGGTATTTTATAAAAAGAAAGTCTCCTCCTTTTTTTCCAAAGAGATAGAGTGGAATAAAAGCCTTTTTTTTCCCATTTTGGTTGTCTTTATTGCACTGGAAAACAGAAAAACATGTGTCCTTACTCCGAATATGTATATATAAAAGGGACAGTTCGGAATTTTGGACATAGTGCCTCATTTGGAGACATGTTGGAGATGTGTGGAGACACTTTTTGAAATATTCCATCCAGTCTTTGTATTTGGAGAGGTTGCTGGTGCTAGGCTAGTGCATGTCAATGGTCATAGTCATCCTGCTACTAAAAACAGTCTTACCCACTCCACAGAGCACCCGAGGCAAAACTATTAGAACTCCGGACTGTCGACGTGAATGTTTGTGTCGATAGAATAATTTTAGAAGTAAAACCAATCTTGCATTTGAAGGATTTATGTCTGAGCAGCAGCAGTGAGTTGTACTTCCTGATAGAAAGCTCGGCAGTGGTGAACTCATATATGAGAAAATAGTCCCTCAACATGTGACAATTCATGTGATGCAAGATTAGTTTCTGTCCCTTTAAAGGGGACTCAAGTAGTATTTGGACAATATTCTGTACTCTAGTACTGTGTAAATGTTTAGATGTAGCCTAATATCTGACTTACAGCCCTGTAAAAAAAAAAAAAAGAGACCACTGCATTTTTTTCCCCTGAAATCAGCATCTCTACATGTGTGACGACCGTTTTATTCCAGCGTCTGTTGAATTCCAACACAAACACACCTCATTCTGCTTCATGAGGCACTGATGAGGAGATCACCTGAACCAAATCTGATTTAAGGAGGAAAAGTAGAAAAAAAATCAGAGTTATTCCACCAAATATTGATTTCTGAACTCTTCCCAAGTTAAAACATTAGTATTATGTTCTTTTAAAATGAATATGATCTTGTTTTCTTCACATTATTTGAGGTCTGAAAACGTTGCATCTTTTTTATTATTTTGGCCATTTATCATTTTCTGCAAATAAACGCTCTAAATGACAATATTTTTATTTGGAATTTGGTAGAAATGTTGTCAGTAGTTTTTTGAATGAAACAAAAATGTTCATTTTACTCAAACACATATCATATAGTAGTAAAATTAGAGAAACTTTGCAGTGGTCTCTTATTTTTTTCCAGAGCTGTGTGTGTGTGTGTTACGATTGACAAATTCTCTAAAAATGTTCCACAATACAGCATTAAATTAAAGGATCCATATCGCACAATTGATCTGATCTATGTTCTAATGTTGTTTCCTCATCACAAACAGACCTGACGTTGTGTTTTTCATTCACACAAGTTTAACACACACACCCTGCATTTTTAGGCCCTTTAGTCCTTCTCTCACACAAAAAACACTATATTCCACCTTGTGATGTCACGTGCCAATACAGGAACTCCCCCCACTGTGTTTTTAGACTTCAGGTAACAGCGTTATAACATGGCTTCAAGCTGACAAGAATGTATTTTGTGTAATATAGGACCTTGAAACAAAAAAATAGAGCCATACATTACTGAATTAACATAAAAACAATTAACAAAAATTGTTCCACTGTTGTGAAGATGTGAAGAGGTTTAATTGGCGTCAGGGGTTATGGTGGTACAAAACTACCAGCCTATTCTGTTTTATTGTCTGCAGACTGTTTTATTTAGTTTTTAGTAGACAACAAATCACCACTGTTAAAACTGGAGAGAAACAAGACAAAAGTGTGTTTGATTTGTCTGACAGAATCAATATGCAAGTCACATCAATAGAGAGCTTTTGTTTAAGACTCTGAACAAGAAAAATAAACACAAACTCACTGGTTAAGTCGGACCCAAGACAATCTGAAAAAATGACCCGAAGATGTGAAATCGACCATGTTTCAACAGTGTCCACTCGTCATGACTCAGAGTTGCATTTCAGTTGATTCGTGCATCTTTGTCCTGCATTTGAGGCTTGAGCACTGAGGAAATTTCAAAACTTTTTGCAAGGTTATTTTCAAAAATCCATGGTATGTAGGTTTAAAAAAAATGTCACATAGCCCTTTGTAAGCCATAAAGAAGACGTACTGTAAAATACAAAATAGGAGCCAGCTTCCAATTAACAGCAGGGTCCTGTTTAAACACCGGGTGCAGGTGTACATTTTGATAAATAACTGCCGGTTCCAAATACGTCAAGTCTAATGTATTTACTCTTTAAAGAGGCATGCGTGGTGGGTCCGAGAGCCAGGCGCGACAGGTCTGAGAGGCGTGCATGGCGAGTCTAAAAGTCCTTCACGGAGGCTTGTGTGGTGGGTCCGAGAGGCGTGCATGGCAGGTCTGAGAGTCTTGCACTGCGGGTCCAAGAGACATGCACAGCGAGTCCGAAAGTCCTGCGTGGCGGGTCCCAGAGTAATGCGTGGCGGGTCCTGGAGTTGTGAAAGGCGGGTCTCAGAGGTGTGTGCAGTGGGTCTCAGAGACATGCGTGGCGACACCGAAAGTCCTGCGCAGCGAGTCTGAAAATCCTGCACGGCGGTTCCCAGAGGCGTGTGTGGCGGGCCCAAGACTCCTGTGCAGCAAGTCCGAAGTCCTGCTCGGCGGGTCGCAGAGTCCTGCTGGGCGAGTCCGAGAGGCGTGAGAATTAATCGCCGGACCTAAATTGCCGCCTGGTCTCAAATAAATGATAGGTCTGTTGTGTGATTGAAACAAATAAACACCCAGGCTGTTATTTGGTATTTTACAGTAAATGATAATTGGCTGTTTGCTACGGTTCAATTTGACCATGACGATGCTGTTCTGCTCTTTTGACCAGGAAGTCAATGCACCTGCTTCTATAGACAATTTTACTGGAAGACGTTTGGAAACATGCACATGACAAATTCCGGTGTATTTACTGACACCGACGTGATAAAACCATGGGTACAGCAGCAGCGCTCTTCACAACCTGTCAAAGCTTTCCGTGACATGACTTTAATGACATCTTCTACGTCACTTACAGACAGCTGGTTATAACTGTTGAACTGCCGAGCATAACGCAACCCTACAATGACATCATTTATTTATTTTTTAGTTAGACAATAATGATGCACAAATTGATAGGCAATTTATAAAAGGAAAAAAAAAATACAATGAAATCTAGATGAAGAAAACCGGGACATTTTCTCAGTTTTCTATCTGGAGTTACTATCGTCAACAGAGCCCAAAGGAAGTCATCATCTGCAAGTTTCCAAACATCTGCCGATTCTGTGGCATAATCATGATTAGAACCCATTATTAAACTATTTTAGACCAATATTACAGTTTACAATGGACACCATTTCAAAATAATTATCTACCTATGTTATAGTTTAATACTTAATACATTAAATAAGCATATGTCTTAATCTTGATTACATCTATTTAGATTCATGGTATTTTGTGGTCTATACAGAGAGATTTACAAGCATAATTCAATGTTATTTTGCACTTTAAATGCAATGACACATCCAAGCCTTTAGATTTGGCACTCTCTCTGCTGACAGCAATATGGAGGATTAAGAAAGGCTTTAAGTTGGCATTTAGAAATGGGGCCGATGCTAATATTTGTAATATGTTATAGTGAACGCAATTTAAAGGGCTCATATTAATTCAGATATTTTCTGATCTGTGGTATAATGTTGTTTCCTCATCAAAAACAGACCCAGAGTTGGGTTTTGTTTCATTCATACATGTTTAACACACAAACTCTGCATATTTAGACTGAGTTCTTCTCTCAAACTGAAAACACCACCTTGTGATGTCATGTTTTGATACAGGAAGTGCTCCACTGTGTTATTAAACTTTGGATTATTATTTCAGACCTGGAATTGCCCATCTTTAAAATGTAGCTGGATAATTTCAGCCATGGAATTGACGGTAGCTGTTAACATGAAAACTACTGCTTGACATCACGAGAAGTATTTTGTGATTTGGGGATGTAGACAGACTAATAGTGTAGGATTACTCAAAAAATACACACAACAAACCAAACAAACGCACAGTTCAAGGTATGTTTTAAGTAACACAACATTCTAATACAGCTTAAATCTCACAAGATTCAATTTTGTGTAACTTTAAGCCCAAAAACACAATTCAGGTGGTTTATGGATTGAGGATTAGGTTTCCTGGTTTCCAATCTATTACATAACAGTGAAAATTGCAGCATCTACAGCTACATCCACACTCAAAAGTAGATTCTTGTCAGATTTTTTGGAGCTAATATAACTTTAAAATGGCATGTAAACAGCAAAATAATGACTCTCTCTGAACGTGGCCCCCTTGCTCCTCCCAGATTTAGCGGTTTGTGCATCATTTAAGTACCCTTAAAGGGCCAGAAATCAGATAATAATCAGAGTTTGTGTGTGCATGTAAACAAAGCCACTGATTTCTGAGCAACTACAGCAGATGACCTCATAAACAGGATTAATGAAAGGACGAAAGATGCAAAATACAACTCTAGGGGTGTTTTTTGATGACAGGATTACAATAGAACAGGTTAAAAGCTCTAAAAATACAAGCGCTCGCCTCACAAATCAAACATTAAGCTGTTTGGAATTCATTTTGCAAAAGTCAGATTCATTTTCCGGTTACCCACTATAATATCAATCGGAAAGGTTTGAATCACGGCTACAGTGTCCCTGCTAGGGCCTTTAAACGTACTGAAAATATTAAAACTAGTATCGCAACTAGATAAAAAACAAAATTGAGTTTGCATTTTAGTATTGTGACATCACTAGTCCCTGCATAAGACTGTTCCCCTGTTGTAACTGTAATGAAATGACTGTTTGGAGCAGAAAGGGCCTCTGACATACATTAAATTAGAGATCAAACAATGTGGGTTTTGATTCTGAATGTATATAGTAGAGATGTGTAGATGGGCTATTTTTTTTCATCTGCAACCACGTCACAAAACTCATCATCCATCCGCTATCCATTTGCACCCACGGTTTTTGACCAATTTTCAAAGCCGCACCCGGCGGAAATCTTGCTTGGTCGCCTCCAAGTTGCTTTGAGTTATTTATTTTTATTTGAGCCATTAAACCGCCACCCGCTCAAATTTAATTAAAATATTATTTTTTGTAATGCCATCCGCCCGACCAGTCGAGTCCTTGTCTGTAACCACCATCCGCACATCTCTAGTATATACAATAGCAATCAGAACAACCATGGCGATGAGCTCTGCTGATATTTGTGGGTACTTTTTTACTTTTACTCAAATTTTATGATTTGAAATGGGAACAAATCTATCCACAGCCCTATTTCACTGCAAACCTCATGGCACTAATGTGTAATAAGAAATAAGGATGCAATAATTCGATATTCAGATCAGATACTGGCACGAATACTGAAAAATTGCTGGATCTGACATCTGCACTGGAAAAAAAGAATATCTAGGTAAGTTAAAGTTACTTGGATTAAAAACATTTTACTTTATTTGAGTAGATTCAACTCAGATAAAATTATCTGCCAGTGGAATAAGTGTGTTTTTTTTTGTTTTTTTTAATTCAAGCAACATTTGATTTTGTTTATTTTAAGAACAAAAAGTTGTTTGTGTAGCAAGTGTAGCAAAGATGTATTTTCATATTTTAAGTAGAAATGTCTTATTCCACGGGCAGGTAATTTTACTTGTTATGTGAAATGTACTCAAATCATGATAAAACTTTCTTAATTCAAGTCATTTTAACTTGACTAGATTTAGTTTTTTGCAGTGTGCTTACAAGTCTCGGTTCATACAATATTCCGGTTGGGTCTAAAATTTATAAATTTATAATTTTTACTTTTATTTACCCAAAGTTGTAGACAAATAACAGCTAAATAACACATTTGGATCAGTTTCGTTTTATTATTTGATAAAATTCAGTCTCTGCACAGGTATTGGTTGATATCGGATATCGTATACTCTACTTAATGCTATAGTATCAAAATCAGTATTGGAAACTAAACTGGATCGGTGCATCCAGAATATTCAGCTAAATGATGCAGATTCAAGATCAAAAACCAATATGTGCTGTGCTAAAACTATTAAAAACCTGTAAATATCGGTTATCTGTCTTTAGTCTAAATGTCCTTCATGGGAAAGAGATAATTGCCTCATCCATACAGCCTATAGAAGCCCAGGCACTCAGACAGACAGATGTATGGAGCTAAATATACCTGCACTCGTAATAAGGGCCATCGGAAACCAATTAGATCTGAGAGTGAGAAGGTTATGAGCCTCTCCGCCCTGAGAGGCCGTCCTGCTGATTCCAAGCCCCAGTGCCACTGCAGAACATGTGACGCTGCTGTCTGACTCAAGGACTGAAGGAACAGAAGCACATCCACGGTTATTCCAAAAATGTACACTCCTGGTCACCCATAGTCATAGTCTGAGTCATTTCTGCAACAAAATAAAAAAAACAATCCAACATAAGCTCTGTTTAAATATGTTCTACCAGACTGAACTTGGACTTTAGAGCAGAACTGGGCCTTTTTGCCGACTGTGGGCTTTACGTTTGTTTATGAGCAGTTTATACACCAATGATCACGTTGGTTCGGCTTTCCGCTATGTCCCGATTTTTTTAGTGCTGTCAAACAATTCTTTTTTAAAATCGGATTAATCACACTTTAGAATTTTGAATAATCGCGATAATCACAGTTAATTATTCTTCAAAAAAAGACTAAAATAATTTCAAGTAGCGCCCTTGCTGCAGCTGAATCAAACACGTGTTTTGCTTTAAGGCGGTATTTTAAACTTGTGCTTCTGTGGAAAGAGATTTCATCTTTGCAAAATCTGCAAACGACCTTAGTTTATCTAAAGTCCCGTCAGGCAGTTTTTTGAAGAGAAATTTGCCGCTGAGCACCAGTCACAGTCTCATCTGCCATCTTCACATCCATGTATGGACCTAATCACTGACCTAATAACCTGCGCTGCCTTTCAGGTTACCATCGCGCTTTCGATAGAGGAGTGTTCAAAATAACTTGTGTGATTAATCTGCATCAAAAAAACATTAGTGCGATATTTTTTGTGATTAATCGCATGTGTTAATGCGTTAACATGACAGCCCTAGAGTTTTTGGCTTCCGATCTGATCTGATTTTTATAAGGAGTGCTCTTTCTGTTACCTTTCTTTATAGCTCCAGTAGCGCCATCTCTATAATGTAGAGTCATGAAGGAAGTTTGTACCTTAGCTCCAAAAAGTCCATTAAACTACGAAAGCCTTACCTACGTTAACTTCTTTGAAATGCCTCCGCCAGTGTTTGTTGCCTTGCGTTTGTAAATCTCAAACTCGTCTGGATGATTCTTTTGTAAGTGATGAATCAAATTGGTAGGGTTAAAGTGGCTCTGATGGTTCCGCCACGAGAAACGGTTTGTTTGGAGCAGTTACATGTCGCTGTTTGACTTTTGTTTTGTTATAGTGTAATCAAAACGTGTTTTGATTTACGGCTGCTGTAAAGCACATTAATGCTGCAAAAACATGTGAAACTGGATCGATCATGTGACTGTATCCAATACTGTCCAATACTCAAAAGAGCCGGATCGGGAGCCGACACCGATAATGAGGAAATATTTCAGCATTTTTATACAGACACAGCTTAGTATTTTTTTACTGCTAGTACACGCACACGTGGATATTTTCCACGCTAGATTGCATCATTTACTTAGTAAACCAGATAATATTGACTGTTTGTTTCTGCTGCCTATCTGCAGTTATGTCTTATAATATTCTTTTAGAGTTAATGATTACAGGAGACTCTGGCCAATCCAAGGAAAGTCCTGTTTATCTCATGGTAACGAGACTACCTGCCAAATGACGTAACAGCACCAAGCAGCATTTTTCTTATCTCGTGTGTATAAATATCTCTGAGCGAGGGTCAGCAGGCAGTCAGAGTACCTGGTATAAGTCCTGAATTAACATCATAAGGCTACGAGGGAAAGAACTGGCTCAGACCTCTGTTTAGAGCAGCTTAATTTCTGTATTAGAAGTTAAGGTAATAAACTTTGGTCTGAATTGAAGCGGACAAATCCTGGTGGTTATTCTCCTTCACGCTCTACAATACTGAATATCGGATTGGGACGTCCCTACTTTCCGCTAAATGCCTGGATTCCAATATGGCCCTGTATAAAAAGCAATAGCCCAGCCCTGCTCTAGACTGCAGGAAGGTGAAAAGGAGATGGGACCAGTGAAGTGTGACATCCGGACTGTGCCTCTGACCAGCCTCAGCGGCGTTTGCCCACACCGCCCTCCATTGTTCTCTTCCACACACTAAATATAAGCTAACAGATGTGTTTGGAATGAGCCATGGACACTGTACCAGGGGAGCTTGTATTTATACCCGACACCTCTGCCAAGGGAGCTGTTTGGCTGTGAGTGTACAACCCATGTTATGTGCAGAAGAAGTGGGCCGGGATTTCTGATATTTGTAACGTGGATCCACAGGGAGAGAGACACTAATTAAAATGAGAATAATGTGACAGTAGCACAGATTTACTGCAAGATAATTTAATATTCCCTCACTATCGGATCGGAAAAGCCTTCAAAGCTCCATATTTAAACATAGATTTGTGCTGTATGTAACTTCTCCAGTGAGGGATCAGCCACATGCTTCTCTCCATGGAGATGTTATTGAGTTGCCTGAAAGGTTCCACATTAAACTTATTTATCTCCCTGGAAATAAGGACAAAACCAAATCACAGGTCAAATATGTGGGGAGGTGATGACACTCACGGTAATTCAAACACCTATAATTTGATAAAGGCAAGATATAGAAGTTTAATGCCAATTATGGAGCATTCCAGACAAGCAAATGACCAAAACAGTGGCTTGTACTCTCGCCTTTCTGTGTTTGCATGTTCTGCATGGGTCTAGGTGTTTTTTTTTCCAACCACTTCATTTCCCCTAATAAAATATGCTCTGTGTGTTGTCACCATCAGAATTTTCAATGCGCCTAATGTGCAGTATGACGGAGCACCCGTAGAGCGCCCGTCAATCCCTGACTGGCACACCTCTCCCTGGCCCAAGAGCCGCCTAAGCCAACAGAGCGATCCCCCCGTGTGGCTAAACTGTTTCCTGATTCTGATTCGCTCAAACTGTTCCCCACTACCCGGACTCTGTTTTTTTGCTTGGCGTTCGAGGTGCACACTCGGCCGCTATGCGCCACACACTTACCTCCGCTGTCGCCACGCTGCTCTGACTCTGGGGGGCCAAACCGGGGCACTTCCTGGCTCTGCCTTTAAGTAGCGCACCGTGGCGCGCTGTATGGGGGTTACCTGACCCAGGACTGAACCATTTTGGTCAATTTATGTGTTTATTGTGTTTTTCTTAAGTTTATTAGTTTAATTAAATGGGTTATTTAAATTATTTTTATTATGTTTATTCCCAACCTTTTTTATGTTCCTGAGTTTAGTTTTTGCTTGTTTAAACATTAAACCCTCTATTTTGTTACTTGGTTGGCCCAGGGGGAGGGGCTAGGGGGTATAAAAGGGGGAGCTCCACTCAGGGAGGAGAGCCTGTCCTTGGTGTGACATGTGGGTGCATCCCTCTGATGAGAGCCTCAGTAATATTATCTGTAAATACTTCTTTTTTTTTTGCTTCCTACTTCGCAATTTTTGCTCACTTGTAAATATTGCTCTGTGCACTTTGGGCTGTGTTGCAAATAAAACTCACTTAAGTGAAGTGTTTTTCGACTGTGCCATCATTTCCACTTTAATATTTGGACGAACCTGTGACATGCAGAGATTTTGAAAGCGAAATACTAATCTTAGTAGGTATTCTGATAACCACAGCCGCCAATACATAAAACACTGAACTGGACTTTGCGCTGTTGCATAATAACAACAAAACTGCACAGATGTCCCTGTGATGCACTTCCGTACTCCTGCCCTTTATGCTGCTGTTATGACACTGTTTACACTGGGCTTATTTATGGTGTCTGGCACCTTTGGTATTGCAAACTATGCAGTGTTTGCTGTTCTGAACATAATCTTGTTGTTTTTCTATGACAGTGACTGTAAATTCTTGAATTTTGATCCTAGTGTGATAGATAGCAGGGCATTACTGCCAGAAACATGGTGATGGTTGTTTTAATTTTCCGTTATGAGCTCTGTAGGTAAATTTCCTCCAGATGGAATAATGGCGAAGCTTAAGTCCAGATGCTGAAATGGGACTTCACAGCAATGAAGCGACAAATACGCCTACCTTAACCTTAAAGCTAGACAAGTTTGTTTGTGAAGCACAATTTGTACACAAAGTGATTCAAAGTGCTTGCAGTAAAATAAAACTCTTTTCCTCCAGGCTCCAAGTGCTTTAGTTATCTCTTCACACCTTATATCTCAGCTCATTTGTCTGTGTCTAAATCTTTTGTGATTGAATTGTTTCAAGCTGAATATCCAGTCTTATTTGTACTTTCTTCAGCAACACCAAAAGTAAATGGAGGATGGGAATGGCTTTGTGGAACTCCAGAAAACTTAATCTAACAACAAAAAAAGACTGTGCTTGTTCTCCTCCTCATACTTACCTGGATCATGGACCTGAAGACAGAGCATTAAGGCAAGTGCTGCTCCAGTTAGGCCCCAGACAAGTGCACTGTGTGTAGTGTTTAGTCAGTAAGTCAGCTCACACACTGCAGGCTCCTGCTGAGCTGCTGTAGTGCCAGGAGGAGGCCACTGCAAAGGTGTTCTGTGAAACAGAAAAGCAGAACAAGCACATTCTCACATTGTGAAATACAAGTGAAAATGATATTTCTATTGCAAAATAAGTTTCATTTGACTTTTCAGTCTAGTCTGTCCTTGAGCTGAAGAGAGTTATAACTGTGCTGTAATATTCAGAGATACAAGTTTACAATTCAAATGGACACTGGCACTTGTGCATTGGTATTTCATTGATATTTCTAACTTAAAGGTACAGTGTCTTTCTGGAGGTGGCACGTCACCTACATGAGTCCATGTATAGAGAATGTTAAAACCATCCTGAAAATCCCCTGTGGAGACACAGTTTACGCCATCTGTCGAATATTATAGCCGTTTTATTTTAGTCTTCCTTTTTGGCAAAAACAAAAGATACTAATTGGAGCTTTAGCATAAAGTCTATGTACATAAAAAACAGAATAGCTGTTTGTTTAGTTTCTTTAGCAGTTTAGGTGTTAGCACAAGCTCTACTGGTAGCAGGGGGAATGAAGCATTAAAAGTAATTTAAAGTAACCCTTCAGTGATGAGGCCGTAGGCTAAAATGATCATATGGTATATGTTATATCATATGTTCAAAATAGGTGTAATGTCAGTGTTGAAATGGTCAGAACAAGTTCAATGATGGTTTGTGGACTGATCTGCAGGGGACTTCTGGGTTTACGGTCTATTGTGTAATTTATCTGGGCAAACGTAAAACAGGGGTCTTTTCAGAGCAATCACAATAGGGAAGACTTTTTCAGAAACCTTTGTGAATGAAGTCAAATCTAACTCCAGGTATGTGTTCAGTGAGGTTAAAAAACAAACTACTTTATAGAATCATTTGGATAATATCAGCCCTGTAATTTCCAATCTATACTAAACCAAAGGTAAAACGTAGCTGTTGACTTGAATGAAACAAAACACGACTAAAACTTTACAAGTCAGTTTAGACCATTTCAGAATATCAAACTTGTCAGTCTTTATGAACAAAACCTACAGCAGTGACGCAGGACTACAAACTCCGAAAATCAGCGCAGTGTCTGTAGACGGGAAATGATCGGCTTGATGTAAAGTCTTTGATGAGTGGGAAGAAAGCAGAAGAACATCACATTATTTGGTCCTTGTTTACTCAAAAGCCTTAAGGTGTAGTGAGCTTGTTTTCTCATTTTTCCCTTCGCTTTAATATATTTCCGTACATAGCTTAGGTCACTGTATGCTCGCGGCGGAAGAACAGAACAGACTGCAGTGTGGGCGGCCGGCTCGGATTGATGCAGCGTCATATGTTTAACTTCGAGAGCGCACCAACCTTTCCTTCCTGAATAAGGTACGAAGAGAGAGGCTCCCATCACTGCGCTCCCATCTGTCGTACGAAAACACAGCATCTCAGCCAACACGCAAACACACAGTTCCTCTTTCATATAGGTTGATACTGAAGTGGCAGCGTGAAGAGTCCAGACTGCTCTCGAAATAAGCCCATCGTTCACCTTTCAAAGTAATTCAAGGGCGTTCTTTCATGCTAATCTAATGTTTTAGCAATAGAGGGTTTGTTCCAGTTCTGAGCAGTACAGTTATACCGTTCTGTCAGTTCTTCTTCACAACATAATTATCTGTAATTATAGAAAATGATATAGATTAGTACTTAAGGAAAAAATAAGTATCCATAGCAATTAGAAAGTTCAAGTTTGCTTAGGAAACAGTTAGTAGTTTGCTTAAGAAACAGCATAACAGTAATATGTTGTAGTTCTCGAATAAAACAATGGTACATTTATCTGTTTGGCAGAGAAAGTACTGTAGTCATTGGCAACAATAATCTATTATCACAACGGCTGAGTAGCGAAACTTCTGGTGAAATACCTGTGGAAAAGTGTTGCATATTTTTGACCAGCTTCATAAATCTGCCCCAACACCAAATCTTCATCCAACAAGGTCGACAAAGAACAGATTCTGTCCATGAAGAATTTATCCACAACTATCAATTAAAGAAAAACGAAAACTTGAGGCGAGCAACAAAGAGCATCACTGAACTACTGAGCAAAACTAACATTAGGGTCATGAATAAAACATAAATAACTTGTTCAATCAGACTGATTCTTGAATTAAAATTATAAATCGATTTTTGTGAGGTCGATATATTAGCATAGACAGATGGATTTGTGTAGTTTCAATGGTCGACATTTAATCTGTGAACATCTGTAGCATTTAAATGAGTAGCTCTCTGGTATTTTTGTTTTGTCAACGTAGCTCATCGGAGGAAAAAGTTTGGAGACTCTTGGTTTAATGTCATACTGTGAAACATTCCAGACAAAGCAATAACATCTCCATGGAGGAAAGCATTTGATGGACCCTCTAGTAGAAAAGTTACACAATAAATCTTTAAGTAAGACCTATTGTGCTTGTGTCTGCTGTTTAGTTATAATCTAAGACACACATGGATCATTATGTGTCATGGTTTGAGTGTGGTTGAGGACCCCAAAGCAGAGACATAGGCGCAGGTAGATGTTTAAACAGGTTTATTGCCGGGTATGAAGGATGTGGTGATGGAAACTGGCTGGAGACATAGACGGAGGGAAGACACTGGGGTAGACTCACAGGTAGACAGACTGGACGACAAGGGCAGGCAGGACGACGTGGACAAGCAGGATGAGGACGAGGACGTGGACAAGCAGGACGACGACGTGGACATGGACAAGCAGAACGAGGACGTAGACAAGGGATAGAGGAGGAATGAACTGACAAAGAACAAAGGATGAGGACAGAACTAAGTAGTGGGGCTGATTAGACAATTAGCTGCAGGTGAACCACCGAGCAGGTGATCCACACTGCAGCATTAGCCCAGCCACACCCCCGAGAGGAGCAGACAGACACAGAAGGGAGGGGGAACACACAACAAACGCCAAACCCTGACAGTACCCCCCCCTCAAGGGACGGCTCTCAGACGTCCCAAACAGCAACACAAACACGGGAGGGTGGAGGGGGCCTGGACGGAGGGACACAGGTAAACTGGCACCCAGAATGGAGAGGGGCGACCAGCAGCAGCCCAGGAAGGGACACAGCCACCCCGGACGGAAACGAGTGTCCAGCAGCGGCCGAAGAAGGGATACGGCCACCCCAGACGGAGACAAGTGTCCAGTGGCAGCCCAGGAAGGGAATCAACCACCCCAGATGGAGAACGGTGTCCAGCGGTGGTCCAGGAAGGGATTCTGCCACCCCAGACGGAGAACAGTGTCCAGCGGTGGCCCAGGAAGGGAATCTACCACCCTGGACGGAGAACAGTGTCCAGCGGTGGCCCAGGAAGGGAATCTACCACCCTGGACGGAGAACAGTGTCCAGCGGCGGCCCAGGAAGGGAGTTGACCACCCCAGACGGAGAACAGTGTCCAGCGGTGGTCCAAGAAGGGAATCTACCACTCTGGACGGAGAACAATGTCCAGCGGTGGTCCAGGAAGGGAATCTACCACCCTGGACGGAGAACAATGTCCAGCGGTGGTCCAGGAAGGGATTCTGCCACCCCAGACGGAGAACAGTGTCCAGCGGCGGCCCAGGAAGGGAGTTGACCACCCCAGACGGAGAACAGTGTCCAGCGGTGGTCCAAGAAGGGAATCTACCACCCTGGACGGAGAACAATGTCCAGCGGTGGTCCAGGAAGGGAATCGACCACCCCAGACGGAGAACAGTGTCCAGCGGTGGTCCAAGAAGGGAATCTACCACCCTGGACAGAGAACAATGTCCAGCGGTGGTCCAGGAAGTTCAAAGGACATGGCGGCAGAGAAAACAGGAGGTGGGACAGGAGTAGGGTTAGTGGCTGTTGCAGAACGCTCCAGAGGAACAGGTGAGGACAAACGAGGCAGCTGGGAATAGGAGCCTGCCGATGCTCTACACTCTGCGGGGTCCAAGTGGTCAGTTCATTCCTCCTCTATCCCTTGTCTACGTCCTCGTCCTGCTTGTCCATGTCCACGTCCACGTCGTCGTCCTGCTTGTCCACGTCCTCGTCCTCATCCTGCTTGTCCACGTCGTCCTGCCTGCCCTTGTCGTCCAGTCTGTCTACGTGTGAGTATACCCCAGTGTCTTCCCTCCGTCTATGTCTCCAGCCAGTTTCCATCACCACATCCTTCATACCCGGCAATAAACCTGTTTAAACATCTACCTGCGCCTATGTCTCTGCTTTGGGGTCCTCAACCACACTCAAACCATGACATTATGTTATAATTTGGACATTTTAAATTGCAATACTCATCTAAAACAAGTCCGCTAACTTCCACATTGGAAAAATGCGGTGCCCAAAGGAAGCATCGCATCATCATCAACAAAGAGTCGGCACCTCTGATGTACAGCTGGTGATCACGCGAGTAAACAGCGGATGTTTTTTTCATTTATGCCTTTGTCTCAAGGGGCTTCCTGGTAAAAAAAAGGTGGAAAGTGTTCAAACGGTGCTCTGCTCTGGGGGATTTTGCAGTGTTGATTTGACAAACCTCTGATACTGTTTGGTCTTGAACTTACTGTACTGAGTATATTTCTAAACATCAAACATATCCAAGGTAAACATTTGGTTAATAGAAAAAAAAACACTTAGTTGCCTCTAGATTTGGACAGCTGCAACAAAATATTTGCAACTACAAGATAAAGAAATGCAGAAACAAGCACTTTTCTTGCTGCTTGTTGTAAACATGGACATTCAGAAACAAGGTACTGAATAATGTAACACAACTGACAATACAAACATCGTACTAGTTTTGAACTGCAAGTGCAAATGCAACTTTATTTATAATACACTTTAAAAACAACACGGGTTGACCAAAATGCTACAGAACATGATTCCATAAAATACATAAATAAATAAAAATAATAAAACAACATATGAATAAAAACAGAATCTAATAAAATGTTAACATCTCAAACTTTGTCAAAGTCCAAAGTGAACAAGTGTGTCTTAAGAATAGATTTAGGCTATGTTTACATGTAAACGGCCAAAAGTGCGTTTTCGTTCTCTCTCTTATTCTGCATTTGCACGAGCGTTTTGGGTGGGGGATTCTGCTGCACACGGAGACGCAAAACTTGCAGTTTGTTGATGTACCGTAAATTCCGGACTACAGCGCGCACCCTATTAAGAGCCGCATGCTCAGATTTATGAAGAAAAATCAATTTTGTAATTATATGAGCCGCACCATATTATAAACCGCTGGCCAAAGACTAGGCGGGGGATTCGCTTCGCGCCCCCCGCCGCCTGGAGCGCCTCGATGGGCGCGGACGCGTCCCCGCTGAACTCTGGGGACGGACTCGCTCACTGGTGACACTTGGGACACACACGCGCCACAGGCACTTACACACCTTCACACACTTGGGACACACACACGCGACATGCACATACACACCTTGGCGCTCTGGGAATAAACCACGGTAGCGATCGCTTTAGCCTTCAGTCTGATTTGTACAGTGGAAACACCGCCTGCTCTTTGCGTGTTAACCCAGTCCTCCAGAAAGTTTTTAAGCTCAGGCCATCTGCTATGGTTACCTCTGAAAGCTTTGGTTGTCTTTTTACACTGGCTCAGTTCTTCTTGCTGGAGCCTCCACCTTCGCACTATCTACTCGTTTATGCCAATTTTACGGGCAGCAGCTCGATTTCCTTCTTTAACTACCAGAGTGATCGCTTTTAGTTTAAAAGCTGCATCATATGCTTTTTGTCTGGTATTCTCCATGTTGATGAGGGTTAGCAAAAAGACTGAAATAAGGAAGTTGTGATTAATCATACAATTTCATTGGACCTCAGTGAACTACTTATTCATTTTATTGGTCCATGTTTTTCCCGCGATGAAAAAAAAAATAAAAAAGCCGCTTCATATTACACGCCGCAGTGTTGAAAGTGTAGAAAAAAAGTAGCGGCTTGTGATCCGGAATTTACGGTAGTCTGCATGCCCAGTGTGTAGGTGGCAGCACCACCAAGACCAAATGCCTGCGTATAACCCTCATATATAACCCTTCTGTTATGCGTCTATAGTCGTCTTTCTCCCTGGCGCGTCTCCAGTGCACCAAAAATGTCTGTGATATGTTGAAATTGTCTTCTCTATTCTGAATGACTCTTTGTGATCAGTGGAGTCACTTTCTGACACGAGTCCTGTGGCATTTGCAGCTGCTCAGGCAAGTTGAAGCTCTGTTCATGTTTTTTTTTCCTGAATTCGTTCTCATGACGTAATCTGTACACCACAGCCCATGAAAATGCAGTTTTCCGTTTTCAACCGTTTACATGGGGACGACAGGATGGAGCGTTTTCAAGATTTCCACTCTGGAGGGCTTTTCAGATTTTTGCATTTTCAACTTGCCAAAACGCCGTTGCTGTCTAAACGAAATGGACATCTGGCAAAATGTTTTGGTTTTCCACACGTTACTGTTGTTGTGCAAACAGTCCCTTAAAAACAGGTACAGAAGAGGCTTGTGTAATGTGCAAAAGCAGCTCATTCCAGAGTTTTGATGCAGCCACTGCAAAGGCTCTGTCCCCTCTGGGCTGGTCTTTGGCACACTCAGGAGGAGCAGGTCAGCCGATCTGAGAGACCTTGCAGGAATGTAAGGATAGAGGAGCTCAGCGAAATACTCAGAGCAAAATATCATCTGATCGAAAGGTATGGAGCTTCAGTTGTCAAAATGGACTCTGCATTTTGTTCTGATTCATGATTACAGGTTCATTTATAAAGGCCAGAGTGGAGTTTTAGTATAATGGTAATTAAACTAGCATGCTAACGGGTACTTCCAAGTTTTCGGATGATAAAATGCTTTACAACTAGACGCAGAAAGCGCATTTAGATCTTAAGAGTTGCTTTTATAACACACTGGATGAAAACAGAATTTACTTTATTAGAAAAAAAGGGGTTGCCATATTTTGAACGCCAGTATCTCATCGGTGTGATTGAGTCTCAGAGTGTAGTTCTGTCTGCTTTTATTTTCTAGGGTCAGTGCTCCGTCGGAAGGCTCTATTTCTCTACGCCATCTGTGAAATTCAATACAGGAGTAGAATAGGTTTTGTGTATTATAGGTTACTATGAATACAGATGAAACGGTGAAATTTAAAGCTGCTGATCACAGTGAGGAGCGGCACAAGGGGTCAGCAGTTTGAAATGCATAAATTGTAATTTTTTGTTACCGGTTTCGAGTCGGGAATACCTGAATGCATTTTCATCTGCACAGCCCTCAGATAAAAGAAGTCCACATGACGCATTAACCACAATTCACAGTGTGTTTCGAAGCCTGCATCAAACAGAATGTGTGATACGGCACAGTACGGTGTTTGTATGTCTAACGCAGAAATTCGCCTTGAGTTAGTTATGGGCGCAATTCTAAGCACATTTTAGGCATATATTTTCATACCTTAGAACTTACTTATTACTTCTTGGCTGTGGTTGGATTACAAAATTGTATAAACCCCAAACAGGCTGTAAAAAGGAATAAAAATATCCTTTTCATGTCTTTTAAGGTTGCTGGCAGCTGCAGCGTCGTCACCCAATGGTTTTGACACATTGCCTCATGGAGCTATAATGAGATGTTGCCTGGGATCCACAATAAGCACTTTTTTCAGTATTTACAAAGTTGTGAGTCTGGTCACGTTGAATCTCCTCGTTTTCAGATGGACGTGATTAACATGTGGATTAGTCAGGGACAGGCACGGTCGCCCGTATCAAAACAAATATGGCTGCAAGGAAAAAGACTCCAAAATTAATGAGCAAAGCACTAAACTTGTTTCACTTGCACATGGATGATCACATTTGGTCCGACTTGAGGGTGTGGGGACCAAACTGATTTCCCCTCTGGATAAAAAAGAGATATTATTCTGGATTTGCCAAACAAAAATCAGATGGGCTGTAAAAGACAATTTTCTCTATTTAATGGGTTTCACAAAGTTGAGAATCTGGGGCCGCTGCCATAGAGAATAACAATTTAAAACTGAAAATATCTGTTTGAATGGGATAAAGTCCTCTAAATGTTACATATAACAGGAAGCTGAAACCATGAATCAATCAGTCAATTAGAGGTGCACTGTGGAACATTTCTGCTTGAGGGTCGGCCACCTGCTTCTCTCCACCAAAACATCATCTCATTGGGGTCAAACCTATGTTCCCATATTTCTAAGAATTTGTTTTTTACTGAAATTTTTCACTGTTTTGTTCCTAAATCATGATATGAACATAAATAACAGACCAATCAGACGCCTTCATTCCCTGAGGTCACTGCCGCCTAGCGTTAGCAACAGGTTTGATTGACAGCTAGTTTCGTTGCTAAGTAAGTTACATCCTGTTTTCCTGCCCGATTGACTATTTTTGAAATAAAATGACAAACTATCTCAAACAATTACAATAGCTAATGTTACTAGAATCTTAACTAGCATAATTTAACTAGCATAAAGTAAAGTGAATTTTGTTAAATTTCTAACTCTATTGTTGTTCAGACATAACAGAAGATATAGCATTAAACCAATAACTTAAATTTACTATTTATTTTGATGATAAAAGCTAAAAGTTTCCTTATTATTCTCAAGAATCACCAAAATACAGCGGTCCGTGCAGAATGGTGCAGATTATCGCATCCATAGACAGTATATATGATCACATCGTCGCTCTGCCATGAGTAGAGCGGCACATTTAACAACCTCAATCATGATTGGCTCTTGTGGTTGCTATGATACTCGCAGTCGGATTTCCAAATATGGAGCCTGGCTCCAGAGATTTGAGCAGCGCTGAATGCTGTGGTGACGTCACACTCACTTAGTCCACTCATATATACGGTCTATGGTTACAAGTCAGATATGTGGAGAAGCGAGTCTGATCACAGTAAGAATGCAATGCGATGTTTTCAGTTATTAACTTTTTTAGCCATAAAAACACATGTAATCAAAATAACTTATGGCCCGCGGTCTGGCTCTTCACTTCGCGCTGCGCTCCCCGTTTGGCTCCGATGTTCCTTGTGCCATGATTGGAGAATTAACTTCTCGCTCTTCCAAGCCCCTTCCTGACCCTTAAACACCGTGCCCGATAAAAGTCCTTTGCAGCAGCTCCTCCGGGCGGCTGGTTGCCACACTCTGCTTGGGACGTGTCTCTTGGTTGGTCCGGTCCGGTCATCCGTGTGATAATCCGAACAAGAGGTCGCTTTTGACTTTTGTATTGCCAACTCGGCTCGGCCTTTGGGCATTTGTATTTAGTTTGGTTTCCTTTATAGGGATGCACTGATACCAATACTGGCCTCAAATATCAGCTCCAATACTGAAAAATGTGTTGGTGTCAGTTCCATTATAGGAGTTAAGCCTTTATCCTGGTTTGGCCTTTAACCGGAGGTAATAAAATTATTTTGACTTTAAACGTATCATAATGTTTGAACTTTTATTCTTACAAAGCTGTTCAGTATTGATTCGAAGGATAAATGACAGAATCTCTTCTTGTGTTTTTTATGGAAACTAGGAGATACTTAAGTCAAAGTATCGGTATCAGAACTGAAAAGTTGGATCACTGCATCCCTATATTTTTTTGTTATTGCATTTCCTTACATTTACTTTATAAAGCCACTTTAAATTACATCTTATCTTGTTTGTGTTACTTTCCTTTGTCCCTAGCACTGGTTTGTAACTTAAAAAAAAAATTAATTTATAATGTCTCCATGAAGACAAGCCAATGACAAATCCTCCAACTGAAAAGTTACTGTGCACCTTAATTAAAAACACTTTATATTGTTATACTTTAGCTAAATAGTAAGTTTCAAACTTAAATCAACTGAGAACTGCAATTCCACATTTTGTTGATATACAAAAATATCCTCTGTCCCACTCACATTATATCTTTTTAGAGTTAATTAATTTTCTGGCTTGTTTTTTTTTTTCTTTTCACTTTTTCCAATTAAAACTCACAATCAACCATAACTTTTATAATTCATGCTTCAGAATCATAATTCAAACTATAATTACCCTTCTGTGCTATTGTTTTTATGCTTTTTAACCCACACAGTGACACAGCTGCGCTACTTGTCATTACGTTAATCAAAAAAACAAGAGAATAATTCATTTTCACCGTGAAATAGGCCTTCACGAAACGGCTCTCGACGCCGCCGCGATGCAAAACCGAATCATGGTCCCCAATCATCCCACCGTGCCAACTCCTCATCCCCATCGTCGGTGCGTTCTGGAGCAGATTGGGTTAGCGACGGTAATGGGACAGACAGATGAGTGGAAAAGCGTCGTTGTCGCTGTCCCCGGGTACGGCCTCCCCACAGAAAAGTAAAAGCTTGTGATTTTTTTGCGGGGAGAATTCAATGGTGCTGAGAGAGGCACTTTGTCAAGTTCGGATTCCTCTGAGGATGACCGCGATGCGCGATTGTGTTTCTGCATTTTAGGTGTTTTTGTGGGGTTTTTTGCTTTGTTTTGTTTCGTTGGCTTATTTTGGAGTGAAAAGTTGGAAACGACATTTATAGAATTCTCCAGGAAGCTTTGATCACGAGATATCAGATGATTTCACCTGATTTATTTAAGGGTTAAGGTTTTAATGTTTTCTCATCAAAAACATACCTGGAGTTGTATTTTGTTTCATTCACACATGACAGACACAAATCCTGCATATTTAGTCTGTGTTCTTCTCTCAAATGGAAAACACTGCCCCATCTTGTGATGTTTTTAAAATCCATACAGCTTCACTAGAATCATTTGGATGATTTCAGGCCTAGGATTGCTAATTTCTACTGAACAAAAGATAAAGATAGGCATGATACTACTGGTTCATGACATCACAAGGTGGAACAGAGCATTTTGAGCAAGTGAGTAATAATAACCGGTTACTCAAACACGTGTGAATGAAATAAAACACAACTCCAGGTCTGTTTTTGAGGAGGTAACAACATTCTAACATGGCTTCAAACTCACTAGAGTCTATTTTGCGTAATATAAGCAAATAGAAGTAATGTGTTTATGTCGTCAGGTGATACTGCATGCAAATCCAACACTTTTTTTAGTAGTTCGGCAGTGTTTACGTGCTCCGACCAACGACCGCCGCAACATGAGGGAGCTAATGTGAGCGCTACAGCGATAAGTATATAAGCTTGTATAAGCTTTATAAGAATATATATAACAAGAGCTCCGCCAGCAGGGCAAAATACGCCCGTACTTTGAATTATTGTATATAGAATTAAGTTAGAATTTGTCAAACCTAGTTAAAGATGAATTGTTGGTGCAGTTTGGAAGTTTGACATTCCTAGGTGAGACGGTTGTCGAGTTAGAGCGCGGACAAGAAATTGTCCACAGACAGACGGACAGACGGACAGACAGACGGACGGATAATCAATAGGGAAATCTGGCTCTTGCAGTAGGAGTATGAGTATGACATCATCACATTTTAGAATCGGAATTCCACCAATCAGATTGCAGCAACAGAACTTAAAGACACTACAAAGCTTTGAAGTGTCCACAGACGGATGGACGGACAGACGGACGGACGGACGGACAGCGCCATACCATAATACGTCCCGTTTATCACGGGCGTATAAAAATGGTGCGGACTTGTGATTCTCCAGGCTGTAACAACAAAAATCCAGCTTCAGCTTGTCCCTCTCTGTCCCTCCTCTCTCTCTCTGCTGTTCTGACTCCATCTGGTGAATTTGGGCATCAATATATTCGGGTTCATAAAGATCTCCCCTTGGTTCTATGTTAAAGGCAATGTATTCATCGCCGGTGTCGTAGTCACACATGATGGCGTTAACTTTCTGAGCAGTAAACACAGTGAAACAGGTGCGGCTTCACCTGACGGCAGCGCGGAGTGATACGATCGGACAGAAAATAGTACCAAGTGATTATGAGGTCTGACTTTTTCATGGATCACGTTTTGTGACGCAAATGTATCACTCTTTTGTACACATAATGTTTTGAGAAGAAAAACGCTTTATTTTCCTTAACCCAAGCCAACTTGCCGGACACTTTCGTCAGCACCGAAACCGGGGAAGAACTCGTCTCACCGGACGCTGTCGGGAGGTAAGTCAGTGTTGATGCCCGACACTGCTGACAGGGACATACAGATTCATGTCAAAAAACCTTGAACTATCCCTTTAAACCTGAAAAACAGAACAATTGTATGTTATTTGTAAGTTACTCCTCAGTCACCTTATGCATTCTGAGCATCCTAATGATTCACCACATTGATGATGTTTGACAAATCTCAGAGACCGTGATGTGGCCGTAAAACAGCAACTAGCATGCAAACGCACACTTCTTGAATATCAGAAAACAAAAACACTTTCTAATTACTGTAGATGCAGACGGCACACGATTTACTTTGACCCGAAGAGCCACTTATACACTATATCAGTAATAGTGAGACAAGACAAACTTTGCTCTAATACACGTGGAAAAATCAGCGCTTTAAATTGTCTTTCCGGCAAGCCTTTGGCCTTGTCCACACGTAGCCGGGTATCTGACAAACCGAAGATGTTTTGCTGCGTTTTGACCTGTCATCCACACGAACACGCATCAAAAACGAGTATTCAGGGAAAACTCCGGCCAAAGTGAAGATTTTTGAAAACTCCGTTTATGCGTGTTTGTGTGGACAGAGATAACTGGGGTTTTGCGTTTTAAGACGTCACTGTCTGCGCCAAAAAAATATGAATCTGCCCTGACGTCAAACGTGCGACATTTGTTTAGGCGACTGCAATAGCCAAAGGAGACTATGGACCGGTGTCGTGTCTTGAGAGCTGTGGGAGCATTCATTATTGTGCAAGTGCTATGTACATGTTTAATTGCACAAGTCCAACTACTGCTCCAAGAGCACAGTCGACGGACATTGCAGTCGGTGATACCCATCTTAACCACTCCACCTAGGCATGTTCCACGCCGGAATCGTCGACGCCGCTTTTGGATCAGACCGGGACGCACTGCCAGCTGGTGGGAAAACTTCGAAAATGAACTCGTACCCTCAGAAGAATGGCGTGCTAATTTCCGTATGTCCCGGTCCTCACTCCTGTCGCTGTCGGAGTTATTACGTCCTTACATCGAGGGGCAGTCCACTGTCATGCGATCACCCGTCAGTGTCATCAAAAAAGTTGCGTAATGCACGCTTTATTATTTAGCTGACGAGGGCAGATTACGGAAAACAGCCAATGCATTTGGTTTGTCAAGACAGGTTGTCTCAAAAATTGTCAGGCAGGTGTGTAGAGCTATAACAGTGCACTTGGGACCCCAGTTCATACAACTGCCAACAACTGAAGGTGCAGTTCATTCACTAGTAGAACATTTTGAGCAGACCCATGTCCTCCCTCAGTGCATGGGTGCAGTGGATGGGACCCACATTGGCATAAAGCAACCTTCAGCGAATTCCACTGATTATCTGAACAGAAAGGGTAATTTTACGTTAAATATTCAGGCAATATGTGACTATAAATACTGCTTCATGGATGTGGTAGTTAAATGGCCGGGGAGCGTCCATGACGCCCGTATTTTCTCCAACTCGACCCTCAATGACTTCCTCAAAAGTGGAAAAATCCCTCCTTGTCCAAAACAAATTGTTGACAATGAAGCACCCATTCCAGTTTACATTTTAGGTGATCCCGCATACCCATTACTGCCATATCTAATGAAGGAATATGCTAATGGAGGAAGCACGGTTCAAGAGCAGTATTTCGGGCTGGCTTTGTGCAGGGCGCGCATGGTTATAGAATGTGCCTTTGGGAGGCTAAAGGCTCGTTTCGGAGCTTTGAGGAGAGACATGGACATAAATCTACAAGACCTGCCTTTTGTCATTTATGCATGTTTTGTGCTGCACAATTATTGTGAGACCTCTAAAGACACAATAGATGACAATTATGTTACTGAAGCCCTTCAGTATAACAGGGACAACCAGCCAGACACAGAACCAGTTGTCGTCAGAGGAGACAGCTTGACAGCTGAAGGAAAAAGGGTCAGGAGAGTTCTTACCCAGTACCTGGATCCATAAAGGGGACGATGTTTTTTTTTTTTTCATGCAAACAAAACTCTTCAAAGCTGTTTAACTGTTTTATTCTGTAACAGTATTTTAGTTATAACAAGTTCACATTTTTAGTTTTGGGAAAAAAGGCACTTGTGAAAACAAACATTGCACTTGTTCTTGAACATTTGGACACAAACGCACACAAAAGTCTTTAAAGTTGTTTAACTGTTAAACAGTTTAACTGTTAGCCTGTCAGCAAAATGTTAGCCTATGAATAACATTTTGTTGATTTTCATGTTTTGCACAGTTGTGCACACAATTCTTGAAAATAGAAAAAAAAAAATAGCAGCACTTATCAAAACAAACATTGCACTGGTCATTGAACATTTGGAAATGTGCAAATAAAGCTTTCACAAAGCTGAAAATGTACAGTATTTAACTTATTATCGTGACTTAACACGAAATGTGATCAATATTCATCACTGAAAAGAGCTTGAGTGTAAGAAAAACCTGTGAGCCCTGTGTCAGCACTTGTGCTGGAATGAGCTGCATCTTGTGTGTTGCCTGCATTCTGCTGTATTCCTCTGACAGGAGGTGAGCTGTTTGGGAATGACCGAAATGCCTGATTGGGATGTGCTGATTGTGTGTAAGGTGTGTGTGCCATGTGCCCTCTTGCTTCATATGGCATGTAGTGTGATGGCTGAGGAGGTAGTTGAGGCTGCATGGCTTGTTTAAGGGCAATACAACATTCTGACACGGTTGTAGTGAACATCTTAAGTATAGTGAAGTTATCAGATGCTTGCTTCTGTGATGTCTCCAAAAGCTCCACCAATCTCTTCTTCAAACGCTGGTCCTCTTCCACTGCATTAAGCCTCTGGGTCTCCGCGGGCAGCTTTCTCTTCATTCGGCTGTGCCGATGTCCATTCAGTTTTTCCTTTAAAGAAGTCAAAAGTTCATATTTGAATGTTTATATCACTGCAACTAGCGTCCAGGTGGCATCTGCATGACTAATTCTACATTAGTTTGGGGGCTAGCGCCTCTTTTGTAAATTCATACATCTGTATTTACAACATACTGAGTGCTACACTGTCATGTTATACACCGTTGGAATCAGCAGAAACACGGCTAACAATTTATCCACTTAATTTTCACCATAGCATTTCACATCTCAAACTGAAGCCATCTATATCCACACATAAAAATACAACTGTCTGGGGCTTTTAAGCAAAACTGCAAATACCTGTAGGCTTACCTGCAACAAATGTCTTCTTTCCTTCACTGAGGATGTCGCACTGCTCTCCAGCTCGGTATCAGATGGCTCAGTCTCCACGGTGGGCAGGGCGCGGTAAGAAGCATCAGGAGGCTGTCATTCAAATCATTTGTTTCTATGCCAAACGGTATGGTTGTGGTCGCGGTGAACCACCCCATATCTGTTCGCATAATTCGAAGTAGAGCAGGACGACTCTGCCAAACCCGCTCTTCGTCGCTTATCAACAGCCAGCCGATATTTACCCCTCACTGCCTTGATTTTCGTGGTCAGGATACTCGCTGCTAGCTCGCCCTTTTCATGGGGAAAGTCGTTGGAACTCTCTGCGGGATATTGCTCCAAAAACATTGTCAATATGTCGACATATTTGCTCTGGCAAGATTCCCAATCAGTATTTTGCTGCGTCTTTTGAAGTTTATACTCCAAAACTGTGCTCAGGAGCAATTCTGACTCCGAGTCTGTCCATATAAATGAGCTTGGCGCCATGTTTTCTGTTTAGGCGGAAGTGACGGCGAAGTGAGGGCTCAATGGAAATAGCGCCATCTACAGGTTTGGAATGCGTATGAATGTGGTTGAAAACGCAGATGTTCGGTTATGTGTGGAAGGTATTTTTTTCGAAGACGAGGTGGTGTGGATAAAACTATTTTTATAAACGGAGGGGGGGAAATGTTCGGTTTTAAAAATACCCGGCTACGTGTGTACATGGCCTTTATCTGCTCTGGAGATAAGTACGGACAGGTTGTCGTAGTGTTAAACGAAAGTTCTATCCAAAGTTTTGAGGTATTCAATTTGCTGTCAGAAGTAAGTCCGGGCGGATACATTATCTGCAAAAATGGAAATGCCATAGAAAGACAAACACAGAAACCCAGATGCAGCACAACAAAACTTTCCTATTGAGCTGTCTAGGCATCTGAACATCCCTCTGGTCTCTTCTGTTGATTCTGCACATCCTCTCTGCTCTTTAGGAGATCTCACCAAATCAATACAGTTCTGTAAAGGAAAAAAACCTGAACCAATTGTGCTTTGGTTCCAGAACAAAGCTGAGAGAGGAGAGATGTTTTTTTCTTTTCTTTTACTGCACAATAGGCACCTTTCTAGTCTCAACACCTTGTTTACGAGGCTTCCCACCAGCACTGATAAACTGGCACAGATGCTTTTTCCATCATGTCTGAACTTTGGTGCTGCAGGCTTAGCTCAAATGTCAGAGGAAGGATTTTTATTGTTTGTGAATTGGTGTAATGTCAAAAATCAGATCAAATTAAAATCAGATTGTTGAATTTAAAGGGGTTTTACACATGGAGTATTCACTGTTATCACGTTGCATATTCAGCATGTTACATTTTATTGTTTTGAAAATGCTGCATTTGATGAAAACAACTTATTCATATGATAAATCAGTTTCACTTTCATTTTTTTATGCTCTGAGTTCCCTCCTCTCTTTGCTCTCCACTCTAAGTCACTCCACCTTCAGAGCACTATCGCACTGCGGTGGGCGCGGGGGTGCATTTCGCGAATGAAATTATTGCACATCATATCAGGTTCATGAAGTTGTGCTGTATTGTTTGGTATCATGCTTTTGTGCATTTGTGAAAAAATGGTCGTGGGAGCAGGGGTGAAGTTGGCTTGTGGGTGGAGAATTGAACATAGTCTTAAAGCTAACTGTAACAAGAGCTCCTCCAGCGGGGCAAAATACGCCCGTACTTTGAATTATTGTATATAGAATTAAGTTAGAATTTGTCAAACCTAGCAACAGAACTTAAAGACACTACAAAGCTTTGTTAAAGACACTACAAAGCTTTGAAGTGTCCACAGACGGATAGACGGACGGACGGACAGCGCCATACCATAATACCATCCATCCATCCATCCATCCATCTTCTCCCGCTTAATCCGGCTGGGTCGCGGAGGCAGCTTGCTGCCCAATACTCATACCCAATACTCATCATACCATAATACGTCCCGTCTTATTACAAAGGGCGTATAAAAAGGGTCCAAATCGGGCCTAGGAGACATGATTAAAATACTCAAACATACATGAGTCTGATATAAAACCTCTTCAGGCATGTACTGTATCTGATGAGGGAACAACATTATAACATGGTAGAAAGCTCCAAAAAGTAGATTTTGCACAATACCCCTTGTTTAAAAAGCAAAGCTATTGCTGTTAGGAAATGATCAGATAGAAGTTGTTTGCACCATTCATCACAGTGTGTTCACTATGTAACATTTTCGCTTATTTCCATGGAGATGTTATTGCTTTGCCTTGAATGTTTGGAATTAAACTTGCCAAACTATGAAGACAAGCCGCTAATGCCACCAGGCCAAGTTACTGTGTAGAACAGGGGTCTCCAACCTGTAGCTCAGGAGCTACTAGAAGCTCTCTGCCTCCTTCAACGTAACTCGCCAAAGGATTTCTGAATTATACATATCGTGCTGAAGGACTCAATTTTGATGAACTTTCATTAAAAATGTACCATTTGGTGCCTAACTTTGTGCATGAATAAATGGATAAACGTTTATATTCTATAGCAGGAGTCTCCAACCTTTTTCCTCTGTTAAGCTACCTTTACAAAACAAAAATAACAGAGAGCTGCTGATTTTAGTGGTCACAAGAAATTGAGTAAATCGAAGAGCCAGTGCCTTAGATGGGTACAGTTAGATGCCCATAAAACATAAACCAGGTATTAGTGCACAAAGTTAGGAATCAAAATGATACATGTACAATGGTAATAATCATTTAATTAACAAATCTGTTGTTTTTCAGCACAATACATATGATTCAGAAATCCTTTGGCGAGCTACTGTGAAGGTATCTAACTGTTCCCCATCTAAGGCTTTTCTATGCTCAATTTTTTGTGGTCGCTAAAATTAGTAGCTCTTTGGCATTTTCTATTTGTAAAGGTAGCTCACCGGAAGAAAAAGGTTAAAGACTCCTGGTGTAGAGGCTCCCTCACTCACAGTTAGGAGCGAGGGTAAGCAGCCTGTTTTCCAATGCAACATAAACACCTGTAATCGAATAAATGCCGGACAGAAAGGTATAATGGAATATGAGGGTGCATTTCAGGTAAAACAATAACTTCTACATGGAAACAAGTGAACAGAGACTTTCCACCACCCCTTGTTTGTCTTCATGGAGATGATATTGTCTAGAATGTTCTGTAGTAGTACTTTTTATTGCAAAAACATGCATCCTAACCAGTAAACAAAATACAACTCCAGGTATGTTTTTGGTAAGGGAACAATGTTAAGGTTACAGTACACATTATTGTCACTGTACGTCTTGTTGCTAGGCTTGTCAGGACTATCTTAGTGTGACAAGGATGTTTTAGACTGATTGGTGGGAACTGGAGTGCCTGGAGACACGGGGAGAAACCTGCAAACTCTGCACAGAAAGGCCTGGAGGACTCAGGAATCGAACCTAGAACCTTCTTATTGTGTTGTGCGAGTCACTCAGCAACCTCAGGTCCTATATGACACAACATTTAGTCTGGTGAGCTTTAAGCCATGTTGGAATGTTGTTACCTCCTCAAAACATAATAGAGATGTGTTTTGTTTCATTCAACACGTTTGAGTAACCCTTTATTATTAGTCTGTCTACATCTCCAAAGCTCAAATTGCTCTGTTTCACTTTTAAAGTCAGTAGCTATTTGTAGCCTAAACTGAAGTGCTACATACAGCAATACACTAGAGCAACCTTAAACTGTAGCCCTCTGTGAAATATTTTGGTTTTACCTTTTGTTCAGTTGAGATTGCCACTGAAAGTCTGTAATATCCTCTGGTGCACAGAGAAGCGTTTAGCCTTGTTTCAACATGGCTAAAAAAATAGATGCTCAAAGTTCAAAGTTAGTATAGTGACTATTTGTCAAAGAAAAGTAACAAACAAAAGCTTTTGGGCACCATTGGGATGTGGTTTATGCAATAAAGTAAAAACTCAATGTCCAGAGCTTCATTTCCAAGATTTATTCCAGTTTATGGGAAAACAACAAGGGGTACATGATCAAGGCCTACTCTCCTGTTGCCTCTGCACTCTGGTCTACCTGCACCACCCTCTTTTATACCCGAGGTGTCCCATAGATTAAACCAAAACAGAGAAGGTGCTAATGGTAAATAACAGCAAATTAGACTAAACAAATTAGCAAACAATAGAAATAATAATGAACTCAGGTTCAGGAGCAGGACCACATCTCAACAACCCTCTCCTCCTCTCCAGCGAATCACAGCTCACTTCTACCACACCTCAATTTCCCAGAAGCCTATCTGTAGCGGCCTATCCTGGCAACCCAGTTTGTCCCAAATAACTTGACCCCACCCTCCCAACCCCGATCTGTTCACTTTCAGATATAAGTCGCCTACGAGGTCCCGTTCCTGCTGGCCCATGTGAAGATTGAGGCCCCCACCCTGAGTCTCAACCCAGCCGACCTGCCTCGTTTCTCTTGTGTTGTTGGTGCTGTCCTTGCTAGTGAAATAATAATAATACATTGTATTTATTAGGCGCCTTTCTGGACACTCAAGGTCGCCTTACAACAACATAAAACAAATTAAGTACGATTAAAATATACAAATATAGCCGCAAGCGGCGATGATCGGCCCTCGCTTGCACTCGCAGAACTCGCAGAACTCACAGGGGGGGCTAACACGCCCTATTCCTTCCCCCTTTTTTTTAGGCCAGTTCGGCTATGGTGATTTTTTGTTGGGCAGTGTTATTTTGTCTATTATTTATTATTTATTTAATTTTTATGTCAGTCTCAACTTTGACCAGTTGGGGGTTCTTTTGAAGATGCGTCCACATTTGAGGTTGTAGCTGTTTTTACAGTTTCATAAATGAAAATGTGGCAGAATTAAATGTCTACATAGGATTACATTATGACGTTTAATCCAAGATGGCAGACTTCCGGTTTGGCACGGGGCGTGGTCACAATATATTTTTATGTTCCTATTGCCATGATGCATCAGTGTACCAAATTTGGTTCGGCTACGCCAAAGTTTTTCTCGGGCGTCCTATTGACGAGGACAGATGTTTGGGCTGTTGCCATGGCAACACAATAAGAAATGGTGTGGGGGCATCCTTGACTTTTTTGATCGAGACCAGGTCACGAACGTGTGTACCAAATTTTATATGTCTACGACAAAGTAAATTTTTGCTGTCCCATGCAATCTCCCTAGGGGGCGCTATAGTGCCCATGTGAGATTTTCTTATATCATTCTGTTCAGGGTCGGGGTGTCCACCAACGATTAAAGTTTGAGCGAAATTGTCCAAAGTTTGTGCAAATTATTGCTTTTCAAAATTTGATGGCGAGCTGCAAAAACGAATCCGAAATTTGAGCCGTTGTCACGGCAACACCGTTTGATCTTTTTAAAAGCTTTTAACAACTTTTACTGTCCCACTCGTCGAGATGACACAGAATGATTCTGGTGAGGCTGCGTCAAAAACCCTAGGACGAGTTCGTTAAAATATGACTACAGGAAAATGCGCCTTTGCCACCAGGTTACACGGTCTATCCAATATGGCCGACTTCCTGTTGGTTGCCTAGCAACCACGTAATATACTTTTTTGTTCCTATTCCCATGATGCATCTGTGTACCAAATTTGGTTCAGCTACGCCAAAGTTTTTGTCGGGCATCCTATTGACGAGGACAGATGTTTGGGCTGTTGCCATGGCAACATGATGGCAAATGGCGTGGGGGCGTCATTGACTATTTTTGATCGAGACCAGGTCACGAACGTGTGTACCAAATTTTATATGTCTACGCCAAAGTAAATTTTTGCTGTTCCATGCAATCTCCCTAGGGGGCGCTATCGTGCCCATTTGAGATTTTCTTATAAAAATCTGTTCAGGGTCGGGGTGTCCACTAACGATTAAAGTTTGAGTGAAATCGGCCAATGTTTGTGCGAATTATTGCTTGTTGAAGTTTGATGGCGATCCGCAAAAATGAACCCGAAATTTGAGCCATTGTCACGGCAACACCGTTTAATTTTTTAAAAAGCTTTTAACAACTTTTACTCTCCCACTCGTCGAGATGACACAGAATGATTCTGGTGAGGCTGCGTCAAAAACCCTAGGACGAGTTCGTTAAAGTACAAGGACAGAAAAATGCGCCTTTGCCACCAGGTTACACGGTCTATCCAATATGGCCGACTTCCTGTTGGTTGCGTAGCAACCGCATAATATACTTTTTTGTTCCTATTCCCATGATGCATCTGTGTACCAAATTTGGTTCGGCTACGCCAAAGATTTGTCGGGCGTCCTATTGACAAGGACAGATGTTTGGGCTGTTGCCATGGCATCACGATGGCGAATGTTGTGGGGGTGTCATTGACTTTTTTGATCGAGACCAGGTCACGAATGTGTGTACCAAATTTTATATGTCTACGACAAAGTAAATTTGAGCTGTTCCATGCACTCTCCCTAGGGGGCGCTATAGTGCCCATTTGAGATTTTCTTATATCATTCTGTTCAGGGTCGGGGTGTCCACCAACGCTTAAAGTTTGAATGAAATCGGCCAACATTTGTACGAATTATCGCTCTTCAAAATTTGATGGCGAGCCGCAAAAACGTACCCGAAATTTGAGCCGTTGTCACGGCAACACCGTTTAATTTTTTTAAAAGCTTTTAACAGCTTTTAATGTCCCACTCGTGGAGATGACACAGAATGATTCTGGTGAGGCTGCGTCAAAAACCCTAGGACGAGTTCGTTAAAGTACGATGACATGAAAATGCGCCTTCGACGCCAGGTCGCACGATCGGTCCAATATGGCTGACTTCCTGTTGGTTGCCTAGCAACCGCGTAATATATTTTTTGGTTTGGAACGACAAGACCCATCCACCACCCGAATTTCGTTTGTCTACAACAAAGTTCATTTTTCGGGTATAGCCATAGGCGCAATGTATTTTGATTTTGCAGGGGGCGCTGTCGCGCCACTTTTTTGAATTTTTGGATGTGGAGTATTTGTAAATTCCTACTTTGGCGTTCTTGAATTTTGTGCAAAATTTCGTGAGTTTTCGTCAGCGGGAAGTTGCCGAACTGTGTTCGGGGGGTGGAGGAAATTATACGCCTGTTGTAAGACGGGACGTATTATGGTATGGCGCTGTCCGTCCGTCTGTCCGTCCGTCCGTCTGTGGACACTTCAAAGCTTTGAAGTCTTTGAAGCTTTGTCTTCATGAAGAGGCAAATTCCGATTCTAGAATGTGATGATGTCATACTCATACTCCTACTGCAAGAGCCAGATTTCCCTATTGATTATCCGTCCGTCTGTCTGTCCGTCTGTCCGTCTGTCTGTGGACAATTTCTTGTCCGCGCTCTAACTCGACAACCGTCTCACCTAGGAATGTCAAACTTCCAAACTGCACCAACAATTCATCTTTAACTAGGTTTGACAAATTCTAACTTAATTCTATATACAATAATTCAAAGTACGGGCGTATTTTGCCCCGCTGGCGGAGCTCTTGTTTGGCTTGTAATCATGCATAGAATATAATTCCCAAATTTGATACAAATCCGATAATGTTTACGTTCCACGTATACACTAGGTGGCGCTATAGAGTTCACTTTTATTATATTTCATATTCCATCACATTCAGGCCGGGATCACACAATAGTGATGTCAGTTTGAGCTCTGCAGGCCAAAGCCTGTGGCCATGAGAGGTACGTAAATTAAGGTGTTATTCGCGGGCGTCCTACGGACAAACTGTGAGGAAGTGCACTTAAAAAAATACTAAAATACTAAAATTCTAAAAGGTCAGAGAGCAGTGCTTTGTTGTCACGGCGACAACAGACGAACAGCAGGATTTTCACAGGGCTGCCCCAGGAACAAACTGAACAAGTAAGTAAGTACACGGCAAGATTTTAAAACGCCTAATTGTGAGGAGCGTAGGTTGTTTGTGTGTGTGTGTGTGTTTTTTTATACGCCCGTTCTAAGACGGGACGTATTATGGTATGGCGCTGTCCGTCCGTCCGTCCGTCTGTCCGTCCGTCCGTCTGTGGACACTTCAAAGCTTTGAAGTCTTTGAAGCTTTGTCTTCATGAAGAGGCAAAACATGTGGGGCATGCGCCGATATATATATAAGGTATACTGTATTTGTGTATTTTATTGTATATTTTTTATACGCCCGTTGTAAGACGGGACGTATTATGGTATGGCGCTGTCCGTCCGTCCGTCCGTCTGTCTGTCCGTCTGTCACAGCACAAACGAAGCACAAACGATTGAGTTTTTGTGCAGGTTTGACTCTGATGAGGCGACTTCACGCAGGTTGTAAATAATTTCCCCCCTTTGCAGGTGTGACATCATCACGTTCTAGAATCTGAAAAACCAATATTGAAATATACAGAACAAGAGCTCCTCCAGCGGGGCAAAATACGCCCGTACTTTGAATTATTGTATATAGAATTAAGTTAGAATTTGTCAAACCTAGTTAAAGATGAATTGTTGGTGCAGGTTGGAAGTTTGACATTCCTAGGTGAGACGGTTGTCGAGTTAGAGCGCGGACAAGAAATTGTCCACAGACAGACGGACAGACGGACAGACAGACGGATGGATAATCAATAGGGAAATCTGGCTCTTGCAGTAGGAGTATGAGTATGACATCATCACATTCTAGAATCGGAATTCCACCAATCAGATTGCAGCAACAGAACTTAAAGACACTACAAAGCTTTGAAGTGTCCACAGACGGATAGATGGACGGACGGACGGACAGCGCCATACCATAATACGTCCCGTCTTATTACAACGGGCGTATAAAAATAATTCCTCTATCGTCATGACGACACTGAGCTGAGTGATGTCATACAGGTCGATTCTGTCTCCATGACGACTTTGACTTTGAGCTTTGACTTCAAAAGACAAAGACAAAGTGAACGTTATTCTGGAGCTGTGGGGGGTGAATGTTTCGAGACTTGATATCAGAAATTGGTCAGACTCGACAGAGAAAGACACAGCAGAGAAACCGCAGACGAACTTCCATGCTGTAGGTCAGTGGTATCAATTTTATGTGACTTCAGGTTTTTTCACACTTGTTATTATTATATTGGTAGTGAACTGCCTTATTGTGCTTACCGGTATGTGCCATAGAACGCCAGTATTGGAATCTTCCAAACTGCACCAACAATTCATCTTTAACTAGGTTTGACAAATTCTAACTTAATTCTATATACAATTCAAAGTACGGGCGTATTTTGCCCCGCTGGCGGAGCTCTTGTTAAATTTAGTAATATTATAAATTGATTAATGGCATGTTAATGATTACAACGTCGCCCGTTAACGCTAACAAGCTAACTGGTTGCTAGCCATAGTGGTTGGTTAACTCGCACAAACCTAGTCACTCTAATCTAATATCAGTATATCATACTCGCCAAAATTATTGGAATACGGTAATTAAACATAGCTTACTTCTACAAGTTCTTACCCGACACTAGTTGGGTATGCTAACTTGTTTTACCGGTCCTGCGCGAGAGATGGCTTTACCGGCCTCTTTGTACAATTAATAAAATCAAATGTCCCTTTTCTTTTGACAGAGCAAAATGCAGATCTTTGTTAAGACTCTGACTGGTAAAACCATCACTTTGGAGGTTGAGCCCAGTGATACAATTGAAAACGTGAAGGCCAAGATCCAGGACAAAGAAGGTATCCCTCCTGACCAGCAGAGGCTGATTTTCGCTGGTAAACAGCTTGAAGATGGCCGCACCCTCTCAGACTATAACATCCAGAAGGAATCCACCCTCCACTTGGTGCTGCGTCTGAGAGGCGGTATGCAGATTTTTGTCAAGACCCTGACCGGAAAGACCATCACATTGGAGGTGGAACCCAGTGACACCATTGAGAACGTGAAGGCAAAGATCCAGGACAAAGAAGGTATCCCTCCTGACCAGCAGAGGCTGATTTTCGCTGGTAAGCAGCTTGAAGATGGCCGCACCCTCTCAGACTACAACATCCAGAAGGAATCCACCCTCCACTTGGTGCTGCGTCTGAGAGGCGGTATGCAGATTTTTGTCAAGACCCTGACTGGAAAGACCATCACATTGGAGGTGGAACCCAGTGACACCATTGAGAATGTGAAGGCAAAGATCCAGGACAAAGAAGGTATCCCTCCTGACCAGCAGAGGCTGATTTTCGCTGGTAAGCAGCTTGAAGATGGCCGCACCCTCTCAGACTACAACATCCAGAAGGAATCCACCCTCCACTTAGTGCTGCGTCTGAGAGGAGGAAACTAGGAAACTCCTGTTTTGGAAGAATTGTTCAAATTGCTGTTTTTTGTTTTAAATATGTTAAATACTTTTCAATAAAGTTCATGCAATCCAGTGCTGCTTCTTTATTTGCTGTGCATTAGACCTGGTAATAAGACAATTGATTCCACAATTTATAAACAAGCAAATTGGCCTACACATTGTCTCCAATGAAAAGCATGAGTAACACTAGCTAAACAGTACAATACAATGGCAAGAAAACACTTGTTCATAACACATTTTGGTTGTTTCTTCACAATCGAATGTCTTGTTCTGCCAAAAGGGTAAAGTTGACAATACATTTGACACTACAGAATGGTCTCTGCACAGGAGTCTTCAAAGTGGGCTCTCGGTCTGCTGTAGTAGTCTCTAGATAGGTCTGGGCTCCTTTTGTAGCTGGGGAGACAAGGGTGATGTTTCCTGATAAAGTCAGATTGACAGTTGTCGGTCCTCTGTACCCGGAGCACTGGGGGCGGCGTAGAGTTCCCTGAACTGTAGCTCATCTGGGAGTGCACAGGCGAAGGGGGACAGATCTTCAGATGCACGGTGATGCTGAGAAAGCCAGGTTTACACAAATCATTCTAGAGTCCAGACCCGGACACGTAGTTAGGCAATGCCCTTCTCTGACTTAAGTGGGCGCTGTTGACCATAGCAAACAGTTTCTCAACTGAATTCTCAGTTTAGTGACTTTGTTACTGCAGACAAGAGAACTGTTATCCAACTAAGATTACTGTAAAGAAGCAAGAGCCAGATTTCCCTATTGATTATTTTTTGTGGGTCTAAGCATGAACAAAGGTCTGGAGAGTCATTCAAACCTGTTAAAAATGCACAGATTTGAATTACTCACCATTTTGACCATCAGTCTATGACCCTCGATCAGCCCTCACACTGTTCTGTGTTTTAATATGTGGCCCTTGATGAAAAAAGTTTGGACACCTCTGCTTTATCCCATGTGCACAGACAACAAATAACATAATCTCTAACCACTACAGTAATCATAGAATCATAGATAAATAAATTAACCTAAAGATACTAGTGTACAGTAGAGTAGCTTCAAAGTTGGGCAAATCCAGGTCGGCAAAATATTCACATGATTCCAGTGAAGATAACACAGTGGAGCACTTCCTGTATCACCACATGACCTCACAAAGTGGAGTCTGAGAGAAAACGCAGCCTAAATACGCAGGGTTTATGTGTTAAACATGTGTGAATGAAACAAAACACAACTCCAGGTCTATTTATAACAATATATACATAAGATATTACCATAATATCGGCTCTTTAAGCATAATATGAAACCTTGTCATGTTTTTTTTTTTTTTTTTCCAACCACAACATGGATTCCCAGCTTTACAATCCGCATTATGACACCTCTGCCCCTCCAGTCTCTTCTTGACGGTTGCACCAGCTGAATATTTAATCCGATTTGAGAATATCTACTGATTGATAAAAACCATGCGAAAAATATATCTTATGACAAGAACCACTCCCTGATGTCAACGCCAGTGCACATCCCGATGAAATTTTTATTACCACTTATTGTCATACGCAGTGTTTGGGGGCTCAGGGTACGATAAGACTTCAATAGTGGCTGTGAGCTGATCCTTTTGTGCGCGGAAACTCCCCGAGCGCTGCAGAAGTGGATGAAAGGACCGAAACATGAACAGACCAGGGTGTATGTGAGAGAGAGAGCCTCTAATCTCGGATGTCAGTGGTAGACGCTGTCACCGGCTCAAAATACAAGCCCGGAGAACGTGTGCCACACCGGGGGAGCCACGGTTGTTATAGATACTATGTTTTTTTTAGTATGAGGATAATGTTATGGGGTGATGGTGATCGGTATTTCACTTTCTGCATATATTGTGTTGTCTAATATTGTAATGCAATATAACAACTGTGAAATTTTAACGAAACATGATCTATTTAACTTGGAACATTTTACCACTTTTAATCATCTTAAATGTCTTAACCCTTTTAGCCCTATTATTTCCATGCATCAAAATCCCGCCTGGATTCTGGATCCTTTGAATGTCAGAAAATGTGCTTTTACCCCATTTTACCAGGATGAGTTCAGCGTTCAATATCTGGCATTTGTTCAACATTAACTTTTACTGTGTATTTGTGGCCATACCGGCTCGTCAAAGCCTGATCCCGTCAGATCTCAGAAGCTCAGCAGGGCTGGGCCTGGTTAGTACTTGGATGGGAGACCACTGGGAATTCCAGGTGCCACAGGGGGGCGCCAGTCACAGAAACTGGTGTTGTGTCCTTAGGCAAGACACTTCACCCACATTGCCTAGTATGAAAGTGATGTGTGCATGGCAGGACTCCCTTGAAAAAGAGATTAGTAATCTCAATGGGACTTTCCTGGGTAAATAAAGGTTAAATAAAAAAAAAATTAATGTGTAATAACAGTTGAAAGAGAAGAAAAACACACACACACACACAAAAAAGCAAAGAAAAAACACATGTAAACTACCACAGCTCTCTCCAAATCACCACTCTGCACTCGATACTACAGGCTCCGTGGTGGGTGCTGCAGAAATTTACCATAATAACCCTGTATGGGTAGAAAGTGCAACTTCTCTGCTTTCAGGAACTGTTAGATTTTTTTCAATAGTGCATGTAGTTCCGGAGATACGGTAATGAGAAGTTGCGCATGGAAACTGGTGGGTGCTCCCGTCGGTCTATAAGGGTTAAATGTGCAGTGCGTAACTTTTCTGGTGGAACGTCAAACGCTTTTCTTCTTGGAGATGTTATTGCTTCACCTGGAATGTTTCACAGTATGGCCTTAAACCTTTCTATCGCCATGGAGACCAAACCAGACCAAGTTACAGATCAGATCTGTGGATAGGCCACCTTGCTCATAGTCAGATTTTTTATTTTTTTTTGTCCAATATATATATTTTTTGTATGTTTGTTTTCATACCTGACAGTTTCGACTGCTCACCAGTGGTCTTCTTCAGAGTGGTCACGTGATGTTGCCTAGCTGTGCCGTGTCCGGTCAGCTGATTTAAACAATGGTCTTGGCAGCTTCCTTAGGACAGTATCCCAGGTGTGTGAAAGTAAAAATACAGAAATACGGAAACATCCCCACAGGACTATGAACCGGGACGAGGGAGCTTTTTTACTCTCACACACCTGGGATACTGTTTTGAGGAAGTCGGATTTCAGGTGGCGCTGTCGTCCTGCCTCCACTGGTACTGTGCCAAAACCTGTTTAAATCAGCTGACCGGACACGTTAACAGAAACCAGTGACCATTTGAGGAACCCTTGGTGTCATTGACCGCTTTGATGTATCTCGTGTGAGCTGTTCCCAGGCGTGGTCAGTTTGTCAGATCTGGGATACATGAGGGGGCTATTGAAACCAGGAATCGGGGCGCACCAACAGAGATGAGGGGGCATTTACCTCGGCTCACATCTCCAGAGGCCTGGTTAGTCTGATACATCCGCCGGATCCGTCAAACTGTCCACGCCTGAGAACAACAGCTGGCAAGACCATTTTAAGCAAATAGTGTCTTCGTTTGGTTTCCCATATGTCTCAAATATAGAACTAAACTTTTTCATTTCTTGATCAATACCTTCCTGGTGATTGATGTTTTCCCCCCATGTGCAGCAGCAACTGTACAAATGACAGTTGTTACAATTATAGACTGACCTTATGATAAGCCTATGGTTGTGAATGACCTTTACTTAGTATCACGCAGTTCAGTTCAGTTCAGTTCAGAGTTGTTTGCTGCAGAATGAATCCAGCATCTGTCTTGTTTCCTCTTTCCCCTACATCTTTTCATGACATTTTATATATTTAGGAAAGAATATACTGCACGAATACCAAGAAATACCAGCAAAACAGGTCTAAAACACAGATTTAGAAAAGTTGATTGTTGGTGTACCTCATAACGATAAAAAACATGTATTAAAAAGTGTATTTGAACTTTGGCAAACAGTTAGAAAGGAAAAGTTTGTTTTATATTATTTTGTGGTATGGGGGTCACACTCTTGGTTCTGATTCAAAGTAATTTGTTTGGAAAAATAACCCTAAAACACTGCTAAATTTCTCTAGGGGCAAGTTAGTCATGGTATTTTACAATTGAAGTTTTAATATACTGTGTTAAAGAGGGGATACTTTTTGGAGCTCTGTACCGTGTTGTCATCAGAAACATGCCTGAAGAGGTTTTCGATGTCATCCATGCATGTTTAAGTGTTTTAGGAATCTCTTTCGGAAACTATTCGGACCCTTTTTACTGTTAAATGTGCAGTGCCGTCTAGTGCTTCAGTCTGAGTCATGCACAGGATCGGGTACCTGCGGATAAGCGACGGATGAACCATAAATTTGAATGAAACAAATGAAAAATGTTGTGCTGTGTCGGGTTTGGGTCGGGTCGGACGCAGGAGAGCGCGGGTCTAATCTGCAATTTACAAAACATCATGTGCGAACAAAATACAGCGGCTGTATTTTAGTGAAATGCAAAAATGCCAGTGTTTTTACAAGATGATTAAATGTAAAATCCATATGTTTTTGCTGCGTGCATTCCAAGAAATCTCTGCCACTCTCATTTTCAATCCACACATGCGATGTCCCGAGGAGCTGAAAAGAAAATTAGAAAGTGGGGAGTACAAAGTTGTGACTCTTTTTTTTTACTCTCGGACTGATTTTCATTTGGGTACTGTTCAAGTGTTGGTTTGTATTTATAGCGGGTCAGATCGGGTGCAGAATTTTATTTCAATTTTGTCTGAAAACAGATTGAGATATGATGGGTATGGGCGGGTGCGGTTTGTCAAAATCAGACCCGTGCAGGACTACATCACCCATGCTCCCTTGCAGCAATTTTCATAAATATATAAGAGTATGATATAAAACAATACACTACACAATTGGACAATACATTAAACCAGCGGTCCCCAACCCCGAGGCCAGTACTGGTCTTATTTATTATCCAAGTATGAACAATGTTTTATTTTGAAAAATGTCAGAATTCGCTCCATTACATCTACATATTATTATTACATATTATAATATTTACAAAATGCCACAGTTTTTGTGTTGGTCGTATCATTTATTTTGTCATATTTATCCACCAAAACTTAAACCCCAGTCCGTGAAAATATGGTCTGACATTAAACCAGTCCGTGGCGCAAAAAAGGTTGGGGACCACTGCACTACAGAACTTCTGATGTTGTGATGGTCTGAAGGGGGAGCGAAACTAATTAAACCTGTTCATATGTTGTTTTTGGTGAATACGGCATTTTCAAAACAATCAGGTAATCTCATATGTTGATCTAAATATATGTGTAAGCAGTTAAAATATCTCCAAAGTGCCAGGAAATGTTTTAATATGCCATATGCCATACTTTCTCAGTCTGGAAACAGAAATTGTGATTATTAAAATGAAAATATGTTGAAGAAAACTGTTTTAATGAAGAGGCTGGAACGTACTTGTGAACCTGTCAGTTGACTGTACTGTCTGTACTCATCAGAACAGTGCAGCTTTTCTGCTTTCAGCTTCAGCTTTTTTTTTTCTGTTGCAAGTTTAGACTCACTTATTATGCCTGTTTCATAAAAGAGTTTTGCTCCAGGCACATTTTATCCTTTTTCATGGGGTTAGTTTTCCAAAAATAGTGCGGAAGTAAAGGGTTTGATATCCATCTCTGTCCCCTGACCCATCCTGATCTGCCTCTTCACTAATGCACATGGCCCTGTCTTATAAATTTCACATGACAAATAAAATGAACTGACAGTGCAGTAAGACTTTTGTACTTTAAATATGAAAATACATCTTGCTACACTTAAAATAAGAAAAACAACATTTTGCACTTAAAATAAGAAATAAAATCAAACACACTTATTCCATTGGCAGATCATTTTACTTGTCAAGTTGAATCTACTCAAATAAAGTAAAATGTTCTTAATTTAAGTCATTTTAATTTACCTAGATATTGTTTTTTTCCAGTGCAGCTTTTCCTGACCGTGACAGAGAGATGAAGAGATCTGGAGTCCCTGACCGTTGTACGGCAGTAGCTCATTTCTCCAGACAGGTTACTCCAAGAAGAAAAGATGAGTCAAATGCAAAGAATGAATTTCCCCAGTTCTACATTTTAATAAAGGGCCAGAGGCCTCATTTGTAAAGTTTGTGTGCAGTATAAAGCATTGTGTACCCATGAAGACAAAACCGGATGCCATGATCAGATTTCAGAAGCTCAGCAGGGACGGGCCTGGCCTGTACTCGGATGTGAGACCACTGGGAAAATCAGGTGCCACAATGGAGCACCAGTTGCAGAAACTGTCATTGTGTCCTTAGGCAAGACATTTCACCCACATTGCCTAGTCTGTGGTGTGTGAGTGTTGGTGGTGGTCGGAGGGGCCGATGGTGCAGTTTGGCAGCCTCACTTCCGTCAGTCTGTCCCAGGGAAGCTGTGGCTGTAGTAGCTGTAGTAGTTTACACCACCGAGTGAATGAATGTTGTACCCCTGAAAAAGGTCAGTGTTGTACTATACTCCTGAAACAAGAACCACCGGGTGATTTTGTGCTGCTTCTCTCATATAGAAGTTTAATACAATCAAGTATAAACAGTATTTTACATGTGGCTCATTAGCCCGTATAGACACAAGATGGTGGAGTCCACATTGCAAAAAAAGGGCAGCTCTTATTTATCAAAACAAAGCAATAAAACGACTGATTGAAAGGTTTTCATTTTTTCATTCTGCACTCTTCTCTTCTCTCAAATTCTCTGTATTTTAAAATTTTATGACGATTATTTCTGTTTTGATTTGTTTGTATTGTGATTTTAATGTATTTCTTATTCTGTAAAGCACTTTGAATTACTTTGTGTACGAATTGTGCTATACAAATAAACATGCCTTGCCTTAAAACATTTTCTTAGTTATTCCAACAGGTAAGTATTTTAACAGTGTACATATAATAGGTGTAAAATACGTGGTAAGCCCCACCTGAAACAAGAAGAACCACGGGGTGATTTCGTGCTGCTTCTCTCATATAGAAGTAGAGAAAGAGCGCAAAATCCCCCAAGTGGTGGGTGAAGGCATTACCAATCACCAAAAAAAACAAAAACAAAACAGATTGCAGGCTTAACAGTCGATCACAGATTTTACAGGAACATTTAGAATAAAATAGAATAGACATTTTTGTGAACTTGCAACTTATTGAAGCACTTCTAAGGCTTATGTAGATTAATTTATTGCAAACCACATCAGGCAAAGAGCACAGTGCCACTCTAACCCATCACAAATAAAGCTCTGTAAAGTGTTTTGGAGTGACTACAAAAGCGTTATATAAATCTGATGCATTATTATTATTATTATGAAGTCATAATTTATTCACGCCATACTCCACTGCTACTACTTCTGCCACCGCCAATCATTCACACTACATTCATCAGCTAATGCCTCATGTTCTTAGATTTTTTTTTTCCTTAGCCATATGGAGAGATTTGTCAAAGTTTGTCCAAATACACAGCCCACACTCTCATCTCTGCAACTCTACAATTTTGGGAAAAAAGTCCTAGAAATGTGGAAAGTTTTTCCGACTTTTCTAAAGTTGAGAGTCAACCTTGCAAATTTTGCTCTTGGAAGAAGTTGTCCAGGAAAGTTTTAGAGATCTTTTGACCACTTTAATTAGCCTATAACACATCTCACAAATATTTAATCGGTCCACTGGGACGAGTCAAAGACAAACCGCTTCAGAGAAAAAGGGATTTGCTTAGAATTCTCCCTTTGCTAATTACCAGCAACTACTCACATGTATTTCAAAGGAACTGAGGGCGCAAATCACTGTCAATTGCATCTTGTGAGTGTAATTCAGCCTCTGAGGTGCTCAAAAAGTCATGAGACACAAGTGCATTGTCTTGTCACTAAATCAACCCTTCTTTCATTTGAAATTCATTTGGCCCTCTCTCCAAGCGCCATGACAAACGAGAACCGCAGCCACAAGTTCACTCATCAACCACACCACAAAGCCTCTTTTATAATGCATTTATTAATCACCATTCATTCTCTGCAAGGTCTCTCGCTCCCATTGCTATTCAAATCAAAACTGTTACCGTAATCAAACAGTAGATAGTGGTTATGAAACTTGACAGTGCTGCTGAAATCCTGGGCTGTGTGTGTGTTTGGAGAATCCTTGATAAGACGATGCGCTCCCTGCTGCGATGGCGCATTTATTAGCGCATGGTGCCATCTTGATTAGAATTTCCTAAGCAGTTTGGCCTTGGATTAATTCAAATGTTCGAGTCACGCAGAACAATTGGTTTTCTCGATTAGCACGGCTCTGACTGCACGTCCTTTCTCAATGATAAGAAAAATGAGGAAAATATGCTTCAGGACTAGCACAGGAAGTTTACATCCGGACTAAACCAAAAACTGGTTTAGTCCTGATGTAAACTTCCTGTGCTAGTCCTAGACATAGTTTCAGGTTTACTCCCAGTTTAGTCCTAATTTTGGACATTCAGAATTGTATTTGGAGTGATTTGTGCATGTTTGAGCAATCTTTAATCCTTTATTTTGAAGATGCCATATTGATGATCTGACCACGGTTTTTCACTGTACTTGCTTAGAAAATGTTGCTCATTTTGGTACAAATGAAAAAAAAAAAAAAAAGTCCAAACTGTTTTCAACGCATATCAAAATGCAGTCAAAGCAGAAGGCTGTAGACTGGTGCTCAATAATAGAAATTTGTGCAGAGCAGAATGATTTTTTTTCTTCTTTTTTTAACTTCACAACAGTAATGGTATCAGCCTGCTGTGGTGATTAAGGAGTCAAAAGGCAAAGCTCGACATTTACCGCTCAATCTACATTCCTCCTCTCACCTATGGTCATGAGCTTTGGGTAATGACCGAAAGCAAGATCGCGGATACAAGTGGTGAGTGGTGAGGAGCTCAGACACATGGAAGGAGCTTGGCTTAGAGCCCCTACTCCATCACACTGACAGGCACAAGATGAGGGGAAGGTATTTGTTCCGGATGCTTTCTGGACGTCTCCCTGAGGTGTTCATGTCCCACTGGTAGAAGACCCCAGGGAAGACCCAGGAGACAATGGAGGGACTCTCTGGGCTGGCCTGGGAACACCTCGGGATCCCTGGATGAGCAGGAGGAAGTGTCTGTGGGTAGGGAAGTCTGGGGCTCCCTGCTCAGACTGCTGCCTCCACAACCAGGCCCCGGATAAAGCGGAAGAAAATGGATGGATGTTTTTGATGATTGTAACATAAATAAGAAACTAGCATAATATGGACCCTTGCACTGTTTTTGTACTTTTTATTTTATATATATAGTATTTATATTTCAATTCTCTTTGTAAATTTTGTACATATACTTATTCACTTTATATTATTATTTTTTATTATTATTTCTGTTTTTATTATTATTATTTATCTTAATTGTATCACACTTCTTTTCCTTTTTTGCACTAAACTGTCCTGGAGCTACTGTGACTGTAGAATTTCTCCACTGCGAGATCAATAAAGTCCTTATCTTATCTTATTTTATCTTATCTTATCTTAAACCAGGCATGTCCAAACTATGGCCCAAATGTGGCCCTCAGACCAGTTGTTTTGGCCCTCAGACTTCCAGGTGAATTGGCCCATACTACTGCAAGTAGTACTTTTTACTGCATGTTTTTGAAATCTACCCTGATCCAGCAGATTTTGTGTGCCCTTTTGAGGGTCTAAGCATGAAAAAAGGTCTAATGTGTCAATCAAACCTGTTATAAATGCACAGATGTGAATTACTCACTGTTTTGACCACCAGTCTATGACTCTTGATCGGCCCTCATGCTGGTCTGTGTTTTAATATGTGGCCCTTGATGAAAAAGTTTGGACACCCCTGCTTTAAACTGTTCCCAATGGTCCAAATTTATGGAGTTCAGATTAATTTTAATGGTAATTCTAATAGCTACAATGGTAACAATGCATTTCCTCAACTTTATCATTTGCAGACATATTTTGAGAGCCACTTTAACAATATATCTGAACTGGGGGAGGACAACTTTTACTCAACTGCATGAAAAAAAATTGGTCATAGTGATAATAACAGAAATCTCAAATTCTCATCTCTAAAAAATGCAATTTGTGCTGTTGGTAACTTCTTGTTCTTTTCCGTTCCATTTCCATTATTTCCTAAGACAGAAAGTAGAACCACGCGTCCTGTCAAATAGGCCTGTTAAAATTTCTCAGTGAGATGTGTAAATGCTGAGGTCAGGTTGAGTTGGAGAGTTCAGGACTAATGAGGACCGGGATCACTCCTCGTTATGAGACTGACATATTTTTCTCCATTGTGCCCCGACTACAGTGGCCTCTGTTAATTACACTGCCCCTTTAGCAAAACCGCTGGGACCAGAGAGAGAAAGGGAAAGGGAATTTTGGAGAAGTTTATAGTTTCATATCCTGGTTGGCGTTAGAAGCAGATGTGACGACAGCCTTTCTATCTTCATTGAGACCAAACCGGACCATGTTACAGGTCAGATCTGTGGAGAGGCGACCCCGCTCACAGTCATAACGCGTTTTTCTAGATATTTTTTGAGCAATAAACCCACCTGTAATTTAATAAACGTAAGGTAGATCTGTTTAATGTCATTGTATTGAAACTGTTTTATATTGTGTTCATCCAGCCTGCTAGAGGGCGCTAGTCGCGATTGTGGTAGTGTATTTAGCCAGAAGGAAAACAACCAGCTTGATGAATGTCAATCAGTCCATGATGTGTTTCGCTGTAGAATCTGAAGCCATCCTCCCATTTTCAGCCCTTTGAGTGGCAACATGAGTAAGTTTTTATGTTAAATATGAATGTTGGCAAGTGTATTTGTAGCACTTTATCAAAGTTTGTGACATTTTATAGATGCTATTTGAGATGTTCCAGTAGTGGTAATGGAGTTCCAGTAGTGGTAATGAGTTGTCTGTGTTACTGCTCAGCTAGTGTTACCATTTTATTGTCTTCATAGTCTTTAAAGGACATTTTTGCTTTTGCTGCTTACTGAATACTTCCTTGTATTTTGTATCGCTGCAGGTTCACACTTTTTTGCATTAAATCAAATACAACACCTGCCTGTTCCTTGGAGGAAATGATGCAAGAGAGAGTTTAGCTGGCTGTGAATCTCACATTATGGCTTTAAACTTTCCTATCTTCACTGAGACCAAACAGGACCAAGTTACAGGTCGGATCTGTGGAGAGGCGACCCCGCTCACAGTCAGAACGCCTGTTTTTCTAAGTATTTTTGAGCTATAAAACCACCTGTAATTGAATAAATGCAAGGTAGATCTGTTTAATGTCGTACTGCGGAACATACCAGGCAGAGCAATGACATATACATAGAAACAAGAAGGTGACAGACCCCTAATCAAAAAGTTACACAATGCAGCTTTAAGTTACATTATTAATTAAAACACATAGTTTAATTTAATGACTTTATTTAGACATATATTTTCTAATTTGGTGCACACATTTTAGTTAATATGAGTTATTTACTTACATTTGTTTTTGTGTTTTTTAGTTGCCCGATAAGGAACCGAACAACAGTGGTGGAAGGTAACAAAGTACAAAAGTAAAAGTACAATATGTAAGTACAAAATTTTTTATATCTGTACTTTACTTAAGTCAATTTTAGAGTGGATACTTTTACTTCACTACATTTGAGAACGTGTATCTGTACTTTCTACTCCACTAGATTTTAGTTGTGGACTGAAAATTAGGTGAGACCTGCTGAAATGGTGGAGACTAGTTTTTAGCACATTTATTTTGAGTTAACAACCCAACTTTGAGCAAACAGCTAGAAAAAGTGGCTAGAAAAATTAAGAAATCAGTTGAATCACTTAAAATCTGCTAAATTCTTTTTCAAAATCACAACATTTCATCCTTTAGTTGTGCTAAAACTCTGCAAAATACTTAATACTCTTAAAGCACATTTTTAAACAGATACTTTAGTAGATATTTGCATGTGATACTTCTACTTTACTTGAATAACACAATTGAGTGCTTCACCCACCACGAAGCCAAAAGGTGGAGTACTATAAAGTTTAGTTTTTGCTTATTTTATCACTGTTATTGTCTGTACAGTTTGCATTATTATTATTTTGTTAGTAGTTTTAGTTTATCTTTTAGTCTAATAGCTCCCTCTTGTGTTCAGTTTTGGGTTAGTCCTCCTGCGTTTAAACCCCTGTGTTCTTTTGTCTGGTTGGGGTTCATTTTGTTCATTTTGGTTCTTGTTGGAGCCAGCTTTTTGTTAAATATTCTTTACCTAATTTTGAGGTTTTGTTAAATTATCTTTTTCTAAATGTATTTTTGGTTCACTACAGTAACCAAAGAGAGATGAGTTGTGAGACTAGTTTGACCATTTTGTTGAAGTTTATAGTTTCACATCCTGGTTGGAGATGGGAAGCAGATATGACTTTATAGCACTTTATAATAGCTATTTTAAAGAAGACCTGTTGTGCTTGTGTCTGTATAGTTATAATCATTGACACCCGCAGATCATTATGGTAGCATTTGCAATACTGATCTAAAATGAAATGAAACGGCTGTGCTCAACAGGAGTCAATGTCGCAGGAAACGTCTTCACAACAAAGAATTGACAAATCGGACGGGTAGCTGCACAAGACTAGCAATGCAGTAGTACGAAAATGACTTTGTGAATCCTACATGTATATAATAAAATCTGAGAATGAAGTACGAAGAAGTGGGCATACACCGGGTACAGGGAAAACGGTTGATCGGCGATATGGCGCCTTGAAAATAAACAAGTAAAAGTCGCTCAAATATACATGTCCATCCATCCATCTTCTCCCGCTTAATCCAGCTGGGTCGCGGGAGCAGCTTGCTGCCCAATACTCATAGCACCTGACCCCCTATGAACCCCTCTGAGTGGTGAGCCCGCAGGAGGGTTTACATCATGGTCCTTGATGCGATGCAATCTGAAAACGTTATAAAACAACTTTATAAGCAGCCTTACACTTACCTTTGTTGATTTCCCACTGCACATGTGAAACCCCAAACTGAACTGAAAACTGAAAGTTGTTGAAAGAAAATGGTTTGGGAATGTATTTTGGTATTTTTCAAAAAAATATAATTCACTCGTAAATAAATGGGATTAGAAACGACATCGCAAGAGAGTCTTTTGGACTTTTGCATGTGCAGTGGAAAATCAACAAAAGTAAGTGTAAGGCTGCTTATAAAGTTGTATTATAACATTTCCAGACCACTAATGAGTGAGCCAGGCAGAGCGTTTTGTTTTTTAGACTCGTGGCTGTTGTAAGATAAGTTAAAAAGTGGTATTAAGCCTCTTCTGTGTGAAGCAAATTGGCATTTTATGTGGAAGTTAAGACCTTGCCCTGCTATGCTACTACTACTACTACGCATGTTGCCTTGACAGACTCACTGCCACAGCAAGATCTCCGCTGAGGCAACACTGATCGGTGCTGTTTTTTGGCTTCTGACAGTGTTTAACCACCTCTAGCAATGGACTTTAGCTTCAAACGTGCTGGAGTTCCCCTTTAAAGATCACAAGAGTCAGTTTTGCATAATAAAGGATCTTTAAGAATCTGTTCCACATTTTAAACCAAAATTCAGTGGACAATTTTCTAATGTGAAGTCGTTTTAAAATGATAATTGGTGTACAATGAACAAACGTCTGTGTATTATCCTCAGTAAATACCAGAAAAAGGTACAATATACTTTTTAAAGCTACAGGCTGTAACTTTCCCACATGATTCCATAGAAATAGAATGTTAAACCATACTGCATGGAAGTATATTTTATGCCATACTCTGTAGTACAATAGCCAAAGGAACAACATACCCATGGAACCAAGCAGGAAGAGGCCCTCCTCCAGGCCAAATACTGTATTTTCCGGGCTATAGAGCACACCGGTATATAAGCCGCATCCACTCCATTTAAAAAAATAATAAGAAAAAAGTTATACAAGCCACAACCGGGCTATAAGCCGCTGATATCTATGTTGAAAAATTAGATATTTACTGCATATACAGAACGATTTTGTACTGTAAATGTACATTTATGTACCTGAGCAGATTCTTTCCGAACAGTGCCTTTTAACACAGCAGCAACTGTGCTGATTAAACGAGGTCAAAAAACAGAAAAGAACCCGTAATTGATTTACCTTCATTTCTCCTGTGCAGTGAAACCACAAGTCACTTTAATCATCTCTGCTGACGCCGAGCTTACTGCGTGGGACACAATTTTCAGTCCCACTCCCGCCTGCTCCTGTAGTCTTCAGTACCGCTACCGCCCGCGCCCGCAATAAGCTTTTTTTTCAGAATGCTCTTATTTTACATCCATGGTCCCGCGCTGTTTTGTGTTGGGTCCCGCTGGTCCCGCGGGTGCAGGGCTCTACAGCGGTTTCCTTCCTGGAGCAAGATCGATGCCTTCAATTCAAAACTTGCATCATACAAACTCTTTCGTGTGCTTTTCTTGATGAAGGGGCGAGGATTTGAAAATAATTACCAGTTAGTAATTTATTGTGCGTGTTATATCTGCTAAATAAAAAGCAGCATATTCTTCTTTGCATTAATTTTCTGTCTATCTTGTTTTTGAAATTCCGGTTAGAGCGCCCCTAGCGGTGGAAGAAAAATCCAAAATTTAGCCACTCCTTTGTAAAAGGCGCATGGTTCAAAGCCTGGGAAAAAAGTAGCGGCTTATCGTCCAGAAAATACGGTAAGTCAGATTTGTGGAGATGCAAGCTCGCTCACAGTAAGGATGCATGTTTTTCTCTGGTTTTCAAGGCAATAAGTACAACTGAAATGAAAAAATAAAACAAAAACGTGCTTTTATTTTAGTTTCTTAGCCAAAAATATATTGTGACTTTAATCGAGGTTGCCAATATTACTAGAACACAGCGTACTAATTCTCCCAGTGAAATTACTAGTTTATTTTTGACTTTCACCCCAGACTGAATGATGTATCTAGGCTATGATTGGCTGAGACTGGAGAGCCGTTCTCAGCCTTTTGTTGTGCTGTAGTGTATGGAGGTCCCATGGAAAACAAGGTGCGCGCGACCCGCTCTACACAGGGGGCCCGTGGCTGTTTTTGGATCAGACAAAGAGAGAGCTCCCTGCTATGGCCCTGTGGAACGTTTGGTGAATAATGGGAGAAAACCTTTCAGGGGCTGCACGTGTCCGGGTTGTCAACAAACTGCCATTTCATACCTTTGTGTTGTGCTGTTGCATGTTATCGGTAAGAAGTTTTCTTTCTCTGTTGGCAAAAATCTCCCATAAAATGCACCATTTCAGGCCGATCCCAACAATGCGCTATGGCTTAAAATGTGTTTCCATGGTAACATATTGCTTTTGTACTTTGAATGAAGATATACCAGTGTGTTTTTTTATTATGTAGGCCTACTGGAGCCCGATCCCAGGCCCCTTAGGCAAGAGGCAGGGTGCAGGGTCTTCGAAAGAAATAACAATACTGAAAATCAGCGTACAAGTTCAAACTGGCTGTGTGCATCACGGCGCTCGGCCATTTACAGTCGCTATAGTAGCAATTGTGTCCGCAATTTTATTTAGGTTGTGTTTATTGCACTGAAAATATACAGAATATTGCATCCTTATTCTGAGCGGGCTTGCATCTCCACAAACCTGACTCAGGAGGGGGGTCTTCACTTACTTATCCCAGAAAAAAAGGTTGTTCCTTTGGCTATAACATTCAACAGTGTGGCATTAAACATATCTTTTCTCCATGGAGAGTACAGTACAAAGTATGTTTTTTTTTCTATTTCTACAGATTCATGCAGGTAATGAGGTCTCAGAAAGGTACATACGGTACCTGTAAGCGACAACAGTGACGTCTTGGAGAATAATCACATCACTTATGTCATCTGAGCTGACAGGGAAGACAGCTCAAAACATCTGCATTTATACAGTGAAAAGACAAACTAAAATTCTGATCCATCGACAAGCTAATTTTTAACTCGGGGCCATTCCAATTTGAATTGGCTGATTCAGGGGAATAGTTTAGTGTATGTTGGCGGCACCTTCTGCTTCTTTTATGTCTCTGGAGTTTTCACAGAGTTGTGTTGGCTAATGGTCACATTTACACCTACCTTCAAGGCACTCAAAGCACTTTAAATAGAATCCACTCATTCATTCATGCACTAGTAAACAGACTTTGGGGAAGAGGAGATTTTTACCCAAGCACAGAGCAACTAACCTGAGTCATGCCAGATTGGTATGTGCAGCACTCTGAGTTCTACATATTATCAGTCTGGGATGGCTCTGGCTGAAAGCAACTGGGAAAAGAAGAAACGTCATGACGAATGTTTGAGTCTGATTGGTCAAAGTGCCACAATAGCAGAACAAGATGAGAAACCAAACTGTCTGTGTCACCATGTTTGTTTTGGTTTGTGTGGACGCTGCGCCTTTGGCTTTTGCGCACACCTCAGTGCTGCTCTGATTAGTCCACCAGATGCTGGCTGAATTTGAGTAAGAATTTGAGTAAGAATTTGTGAACTCACAAACATTGCAAGAATCCATCCTGCTGTGCAATGTTACACAACAGATTTCACCTGTCAAAGCTGAAATCAAACCACAAACCTGTTGGCCAACAACAACCACACCTAATATGTGACATAATTGTTGACATTATGTTAAACACTTCACAAATTACCTGAATACTCGGCCGTGCCTGTGTTTATAAAGGCCAGTTTAATTTGTTCTCAAACGATGGCCCATGGAGTTGTATGGATCCTATAGAATTAGAAGTCACTGGGTGGACTAACAGGGTACACACAGTACAGGGCTGGGGCTTGGTTGTGCATTGGATTAAAGGGGAAGGCAGAGGACACCCACGGGGAGTGGTGGGCACCGCTTTACACACTTTTTCTGGCTGTAAAAAATCTAATCTGCTGCCAAAACTGTGATGTGTGGGGAGGGGGACACACCATGGGAGCCGCCTCATGTTTTGATCTCTCTGTTCCAGCTCAACTACAGGCTAATCATGCACACAGCAATGTCATAACAAGAAACATCATTTATCTGCTCAAAGGATGCGCCTGGAATGCTTTCTAAGAATACGTGGTTCGTTTTATTGCAAGTACCGATAACCCTTGTTAATATTCTAGTGCAGTCGGGACAATGATCAAACAGAAATACTAACATTTATGTCAAATAATTAAAGGGGCCCTATATAACTTTTCTGGTGGAGGTACCGGTACACATGCTTGTCTGCTGCTTGAGAAGTAATGCTTTTTCTTGGATTGTTTTGAAGTATCGTGGAGAAAAGTAATGTTTCAAACTTGACTTTGGCTCTAAGGAATATAGTCACATGGTCAGTGGTCAAATTTTGATATACGTTTCTGCCATAAAGGCACTCAAAGGGCTTTACATCAGGGAACCATTCACGCATTCACACACACATTCATACACCAGTGTACACAGACACTGGTCATAAGGTGTCTTGCCCAAGGACACAACAGCAGCATTCATCTGTGGGAACTGGAATCGAAAACCTGCAGATCAGTGGATTTGACCGCTCTAACAAGTATGTTTATGTCGAGAGCAGGAGGCAAAATGCCAGCTTTTGGATCAGTGGACAAACGCTCGACCGACAGAGCTACTGTTTCCTGTTACACTCACATTACTCAATACTGATTCTGATGCCACGATAATAATAACTAACTCTTTGGTCCAATGAGGCTCATTTGGTCTACCGATAATTTATGTTGTTTCTTTTTTCAGACCAAAAGTTTGTTTTCATACCTGACAGCTTCACGGTCTTCCTCAGAGTGCACATGATGTTGCTGTGACGTGTCCTCTCAGCTGATTTAAACAGATTTCGGCGTTGTCTTCTTACCGGTGGAGGCAGGATGACAGCACCACCTGCAGTCCCACTTCCTCAGGACAGTATCCCAGGTGTGTGAGAGTAAAAAAGCCCCCTCTACCCGGTTTATAGTCCCGTGGGCAGGTTTCCATATGGCGATTGCCTCTTTAATCCAGCGACAATGTTTGTTTTCCTCTGTCCCAGTGACGTTTGCCCCATCCTCATCTGTAATGTGGTTCTCTCTTTTTCAGTGGTCAGAAATGGACGATTTGAGTTGTTCCTGTTCTGCTTTGTGTTTTGTTGCGCCTTCGCTCTTTCCTTCTCGCATTCTGTCCTATGTTCCTTTTTCCGTGTGCAGAACGCCCTCCCTGTTTCCCCGACATATGTTTTATTGCAGGACGTGCAGGGTATTTTGTATATGACGTTACATTTGTGATCCAGTTCAATTTTATCTTTTGGGTGGACAAGTAATTGTTGGAGATTTCTGTACGTTTTCAATGGTGTGTTAATATTGTGTTTTCTCATTGCCCTGTGCACTATTTCTGTTATGCCATATGTTATGTACGGTAATGTTACCATGCCTGCTCCCTTTTTTCAGTTTTATTTTTGTTTTTATACGCCCGTATAAAAAGACGGGACGTATTATGTTATGGCGCTGTCCGTCCGTCTGTCCGTCCATCCGTCTGTGGACACTTCAAAGCTTTGTAGTGTCTTTAAGTTCTGTTGCTGCAATCTGATTGGTGGAATTCCGATTCTAGAATGTGATGATGTCATACTCATACTCCTACTGCAAGAGCCAGATTTCCCTATTGATTATCCGTCCGTCCATCTGTCCGTCTGTCTGTGGACAATTTCTTGTCCGCGCTCTAACTCGACAACCGTCTCACCTAGGAATGTCAAACTTCCAAACTGCACCAACAATTCATCTTTAACTAGGTTGACAAATTCTAACTTAATTCTATATACAATAATTCAAAGTACGGGCGTATTTTGCCCCGCTGGAGGAGCTCTTGTTCTTTCTGTCTGACCTGTTGTTTTCCTTTGTTTATTGCCCATTTTGGGTAAAAAAAAACTTGCAGTTTCTTGTCCACCCAAAAGATAAAATAGAACCGGAGCATAAATGTAACGCCATATACGAAAGACCCTGCATGTCTTGATATAAAACATACATCAGGGAAACTGGGAGGGCGTTCAGCAATCGGAGAAGTTACCGTCTCCTCTGTGAAAGTCTGATTTCGCCGTCAAGCAGGAACTTCCTCCTCTTCAGTGCGTCTCCTCTCGACTCTCTGTGTTCAATAAAACGTCTCCATCACAAACTTTCAGCGTCAGTCACGTTTATTTCTTCTTCCTCGCTGTGTGTGGATGGAAATCTCCGAGCGTAACGATGTCTGAAGGGGAGAAAGTCTACGCTGTGGTTTTAGGCCCTTATGCAGATTATTTTAATGACAGTAAAGAATCTGATATCGTTGCTACTTTTTGATACCTCAAGTACCGTATTACTGTATTACCACCCAACCCTACTAGGCAGTCAAGTTGTAGGTCAGATCAGGCCAGATTCACATTAAAAATCATCCAATAATTGTATACATGAAGTACATCTTTAAAATTTGTGCTCACTGTTAATCTATTCAGATGTTTTGAATCATTGACTCATTACATCACCAGTCCTATATTTCATCATACAGTGCAGTGGGAGAGATGTGAACATTTGAAGCTAGGGTTTTCATATTTGGAGATTTAGATGACAAATGAGGCGTTCGTGGCATTGATCCCAGCTCTAGTTATTACTGCTGTTGTGTCCTTAGGCAAGACATGTAAGATAAATCCAAACCATCACTATTATTACATTACACTGTCATTTTGTGTGCGGAAATGAGGCTGAATGATACTGCCAATGCATTTAAAAAGAACAGTTTTATCCTATCAGGGACATTGCTGGATGTGAGCCTGTTTTTATCTTTTTTTTCCCCCTCATTTTTCAAACCTTCATTTTACAAAAGGAAGATGTTGTGATTAATTTGTATTGCTCCAATCATAACTACTGTGCAGTTCAGACCATTTATAGCCCTTTGTTAACATTATGGTTGCAAGGCCACAGTTAATATAATCACCAAAATGCAATTATATTTCATTAATTATGAGTCATATTTAATAAACCTAACAAAATATATCATGCAGATTCAACTTTTATGGAGCTTTCTACAGTGTTATAATCTGCCCTCATCAAAAACACGGCTGATGTTTTAAATGTCATCCATGAATGTTGCCGTATTTAACCATTTCTCTGCACTATTTTATACTATTGTACGTCACCTATCCTCCCACAAGGTGTTTTCCCATAAATGTACAAAAGCATCCTAAAAAAAGCACACTACAATTTCACAAATCTGATATGTGACACTGAGGTTTCATCATAGCGCGTATATATCAGATCAGAATCAGAATCAGAATTACTTTTATTCATCCCCGAAGGGAAATTTTCTTTGTTACAGATGCAACCGACCAAGAGCATGTACATCAAACAAGTTACAAAATAAGCTAAATACAATAAGATAAAAGATAAAAATAGCTCTCTCTGGGAAATTATTTACATCATTGACCTATTTATGACTATATACATGTGTGAGCAGGGAATAGGATGAAAAGGATTGAGTAGTTTGTGAGTTAAAGTGCAGCGTTCAACAGTTTGATGGCGACAGGCAGGAAAGATTTCCTGTGTCTCTCAGTGGAGCAGCGCGGCAGCCGCAGTCTATGGCTGAAAGAGCTCCTCTGATTGGCCAGCACCTCGTGGAGGGGGTGGGAGGGAGAGTCCAGAATAGTCCAGATTTTGTCTAGTATTCTCCTGTCCAACACCACCGCCAGAGAGTCCAGCTCCTCCCCCACAACATGTCCAGCCTTCCTAATGATCTTCTCGAGTCTATTAGTGTCCCTCACGCGCAGACTGCTGCCCCAGCAGACTACAGCGTACATGATGGCACTGGCCACCATAGACTCGTAGAACATCCTGAGCATTGTCCTGCAGATGTCAAAGGACCTCAGCCTCCTCAGGAAATAGAGGCGGCTCTGGCCCTTCTTGTAAACCGCGTCCACGTTCATGAGTGGACTAAGTGAGTGTGACGTCACCCACAGTGTTTAGCGCCGCTCAAATGAGGTTTGTGATGCAGTCAGGCTGCATATTTGGAAATCCGACCGCGAGTATCATAGCAACCACAAGAGCCAATCATGATTGAGGTCTTTAAATGTGCTCACCGGGTAGCGGTGATGCGATCATATATAAGGTCTATGGATGCAATGTGATACAGCATTCTGCCCGGACAGCTCTATTTCTATTTATTTGAGAGTAATAACGAAACTTTTAGCTTTTATCATCAAACTTTAAATAGTAAGTTTAAGTCATTGATTTATGTTATATTTTCCGTTATGTACGAACAACAAGAGAGTTGGCAATTTAATGAATTTCACTTTACTTTATGCTAGTTAAGATTTTAGTAATATTAGCTATTGTAATTTTTATACGCCCGTTGTAATAAGACGGGACGTATTATGGTATGGCGCTGTCCGTCCGTCCGTCCGTCTATCCGTCTGTGGACACTTCAAAGCTTTGTAGTGTCTTTAACAAAGCTTTGTAGTGTCTTTAAGTTCTGTTGCTAGGTTTGACAAATTCTAACTTAATTCTATATACAATAATTCAAAGTACGGGCGTATTTTGCCCCGCTGGAGGAGCTCTTGTTTGAGATATTTTGTCATTTTATTTAAAAAATAGTCAATCGGGGCAGGAAAGTGGGAAGGGAAGCACTAGCTGTCAATCAAACCTGTTGCTAATGCTCGACGGCAGCGACCTCGAGGAATGAAAGTGTCTGATTGGTCCATTATTTATGTTCATATATGGATTTAGGAACAAAACAACAAAATGAAAAATTCAGGATCATGTGTCGCGGGTTCATACGACCAAAATGACAAGGCCACAGCAGCAGGTACAGACAGAGGGACGATGAGATCCCAATGTAAGTCCATGGGAAAAAAGGAGAGAAGTAGCTGGAAGAGCCTCCTGGAGCACTTCCAGTTTGGCATGCGGCGGCTAACGCTTTAGCTCTGTCCACTCATATATACAGTCTATGGGCTACGTCCACAAGGCAAGGATTCTGGATTTTTTTTTTGCAGGTTAAAAAAAATTGTGTCCACACACGTGTCGGATCAATAAATATTCAGACGACAACGGAGCACTGAGTGATGATGTAATACATATGCCACACCAGTATGCGGTGCTGTAAACAGGATACAGCCAGAGCCACTGGACACACAATATTACAAAGTGGTACAAAGGTAGTGGGTTTAAAAGAATCCAACGCGTGTAACTGTATGTGTCTCCACTGGTGTTGTACTACATAGTAGGTTAAGAGGTTTTGATGCAACAGTGCACATAAACCTCGAAACGCCGACTCTGCGTAAACGAAAGGCCAAAACGAATAAAAACTTCACCTTTTCGACCAAATCGTCATGTGGACACCACCTGAATGACACTGAATCTTATAACACATGTTAATACATTATTTTCGGTCAATATAACTATATAAATAATGATAGTTAGAAGCACTGGGGACAGGAAATCAACTTTTCCCAGTTTCTATTTATCTGACAGTCCTCTTGAAGTGTGTGAAGAAATTAAATATTTAGGTCATGTCTTATCTAATAATTGGACAGATGACGAGGACATTTATCGGCAGTGCTGTAAAATATATGCTGTATACATGTTGTTAAGGAACTTTTACATGTGCTCTAATTTTGTGAAGTGTTCCCTGTTTAAAACCTATATCACGCCATTCTATACCGTGCAATTGTGGTCAGATTATAAGAAATCAAGTTTACAGAGGTTAAAGGTCGCCTATAATGATGCTTTGAGATGCTCCTTCAAGTCCCTCGGTGGCACAGTGCGAGTCAACTGTTTCCAACTGTATCCATAAGTTTACCAGCTTGTGAGGCATTTTTAAGACGACTCATGTTAAGTTTTATGTGTCGCCTGGACAGCTGAGAAAACCAAGTAACAGCAGCTTTGGTCAGTCCTCAGAAAAGCTGCTACAGATCTGTATCTAAACTGAGACGGCATTGGTGTAATAGTTTGTACCTCTTATAATTGTACACATTTTGTATCTGCATTATTATATATTCTTATATTTTTCGTTTATTGTATGTGAATTGGACTGTTTGTAATAAAGTTATATAAAACATTTTCAAAACAACAAAAGGTAACATGGTGATCTAAATGTTATGTGTTTGCTGTTAATACCCCATAGAAGTTTAATACCGCTCTTCAAATATGATGTTTCAAAAAAAGTCTATCTCATCACATGCACTTTAAGCCTTACTGAAAAGCCCATTACTTTGACAATTGTTCATCAGAGGATTAGTGTATTTCATCTTGTACACAAAGACAAATCTAATGACACATTTGAATACTTTTATTATACATTTATGAGCTGATTTAACAATTCTGCATGTTTAAACAGTGAGTGCAGCTGATTAAACCTGCACCGGAGCTGTGGAGTTTGGCTGGGGAAAAACAGTGCGAAAAAGCGATGGCAATGACAATATAAAGTATGATGGCACCCTCCCTTCTCATTCCTCGTGTTGGAATCTAATTAAAAGTACAAACACAGTCCACCAGCAGAGTCTTTGGATCGCTGCTTTTATTACCTGATGAAGAAGCAAAAATGTGAGTTTACAAACAAAATCAAATCCATCTCGTTCAAGTCCCAATATTGCATCTGCAGAGAATGAGCAGTGCTTCATTTTAACTTGGATCACAAAACAAGCATAGAAGTTTATATTTAGGTTATTTTGAATTAATGTGTACATTTCTAATGCGTATCTGTCTCTGTGTACATACATGAAATCATACTATGTCACACAGTAGCCTACCTGCAGAGGCCTGTGGTACAGTTCTTTTAGTTTGTTCTTTACACATTGTTCTTGTCTGCTGTCCAACAACTGCGCTGTGGTTGGTTGGATTAAAAAATATATATAAAAAATGTAAAAAATAAAACTAATATCATCCATATTGCTATATTGTTAATACATTGCTAAAAAAAATTAAAGGAACACTTTGAAAATGCATCAGATCTCAATGTGAAAAAAACATGTTGGATATCTATACAAATATTGACAGGGCAATGTCTTAGGAACAAAACGATGCCACCTCTTTTAATAACAAAGGAGCAGCTATGGGTCTTGCTGATGGGTTGACGACCTTCTACAGCCCTGTCCAGCTCTCCTAGACTAACTGTCTGTCTCCTCAAATCCCCTCCACATTCTGGAGATTGTGCTGGACACACATTAAATCTCCTTGCAGCAGCACGTCCGGATGTGCCATCCTGGAGAAGTTGGACAATCTGTGCAACTTCTGTAAGGTCAAGGCCTCAAACTCCCAGTAGTAATAATCGCTGTAGCCAAAGCCAGCCAAAAAAGACCAAGAGGAAGAAAGTTGAAATGACCTCCACATGCAAAACCAGTCCTGGTTTAGGGGTTGTCTCATTGTTGCACCTCTAGTGTACATGTTGTTCATTTCCATTAAAAGAGGTCTCATCCCTTTGTTCCTAAGACATTGCCCTGTTCAGATTTGTATAGATATCCAACATATATGATAGATAGATAGATATTTTTTCACTTTGAGATTGGATGTGTTTAGTGTTCCTTTAATTTTTTGAGCAGTGTATTAGTATAAGTGAAAATATAAAACTAGTATATTGTCACTCTTCAAGGCTTTCAAAGCGCTCTACATCAAGGAACCATCGCTCTCCCAACAATGTTTATGTCAAAAGCGTTAATCAAACCACTAACCTTCAGATCAGAGGACAGACTCCAACAGAGCTATTGCCCCATTATAAGAATGATAAAAACTGTGCTGCTGGTACAGCTTGTATTATCCATAATCTCTCTTCTTCTCTCGCTACACTTCTGTTCATGTGAGGACAGAGTGGTGCAGCAGAACTTCTGTTTAAGTTTGAACTGTCTGAGCCCAAAAGAAGTTTGTTCTAGTTCTTACAGCCTCCAGAACAAGAGCACATTTCCTGCTTCTTGCATTTGCAAGTGCACACACTGACAGTACTGGTGCCTTTGCTCCTCTGAACACTGGGGACAGACGGAGGGGTGACAGGAGCAAGAACAGGGAGATTTTCAAAAGTCCAATATTCCCACTTTCTGATCTATGTTATGATGTTTCCTCATCACAAACATACTGGAGTTGTGTTTTTTCATTCATATGTTTAACACACAAGCCCTGCATACTTAGAGTTCTTCTCTCAAACAGAAAGCACTGTTCCACCTTATCATGTGGTAATACAGGAAATGCTCCACTGTGTTTTTAAACTCCATACACCTGAACTAGAATCAATCAATCATCATCAAAACTACTGTTTCATGACATCACAGAGTGGAGCAGAGCATTTTGAGCTCTGGAGCTGTGGACAGACTAATAAAGGATTACTCAAATGACACCAGGGACTGCAGGGGGAAATTAGCATATTTGCTATAACCTGGCACAAACATATTACCTCTTTTGTGTAGGTCAATGTTTTTATGTGCATGCCCCTGTCAAATAAACTAATAAACTAAACTAAACACAAAACACAACTCCAGGTATGTTTTTGATGAGGCAACATTAATATGGCTTAAAGCGCACAAGAGTCAGTTGGCACAATATCGGACCTTTAAATTTGAGGTTCCTCCATGTATAAAAGATGATGAACACAGATACAAGCAGGAACTCCTCATGTAACATGATAATAACTTGACAGATTATTTTCACATAACTGTCTGTCTCCAGTTCTCCAATAACTAAACTTAAGTAATTGCAAAACGAAGATTTAATGGGACCTAGTTTTTTGTTGCATACATCCGCACGTTCTTGTAATTAGGACATTTTGCTGGTGGCTATTAAAAACACATTCTGGTTAAAAGATCCAGCAAACTCCTTGGCTGTCTGTTTTGTCCGTCGCCATGGAAACATGCAGATAAGTGCATATTTCAGTGGTCACGTGTTCTGATTAATAACGGTGGTTTTATGGAGAATAATGATTGTTTTGGACATTTGTAGACTCCAGGATGTTGGACCACAATTCAAATCAGCTGCACAACTGATATCGCGCTATTAAAGGACAAACAGTCTGCAAAATGTAGCTTTCATTTTACCAATGTTATAATCTCATCAATTTCATAATCTCATCATGCACACACCACAGACACGAGGAGAAACTTATGAGACTAAAAATGTCTGATCGTAAAGACTGCAGCGGGATCTGTCTGCGAAAAACAGGCTGCAAAGCTGTGAGTGCTATGGCGTCAGCTGTTTCCTGTCTAAAGCAAAACTACTCTCATTGAGACTCTGAAGTGTTCAAAAGATCAGAGCTCTGCACTTCTAGCTTAGATACAAGTCAAAACTGTTGTTATTATTTGTGAAATGTCGTGCATTTCACAAATAATACTTCAGATACAGGATCTTTAACAGCATTAAAGATTAACGGTAAAGTCCACAGGAAGTAGAGTGACTATCGCTAATCTGCAGCTTTATGCTCTGTCGATGTAAGCAAAACACACAAAAACACAACTTTCACCTTTTTACTTTCAAAATGGATTAATACCGCGGTTTTGTGGACTGGATGTCATTATTTGCGGAGGAAAATTTCTGTGGATAATGTGGGCGAGATGCTGCACTTTAAATATACCACTTTATGGGAGGTGAGGAATAAAGTCTTTATTTTCACTATATCCCGAGTTTGTATGTTGTGTCAGTTGTTACTGTCACTTTCCTGATGTTTGGTGGTTCTGATCTGACACTGACACCACACATGAGAAGCAGCGGCTTCAAAATCTCACACAGAGACAAAAAGTCGGGTCACGCCTCCTCGAACTCGGGGAGAAGAAATTGCAGCCAAATGCTCCTGTAGTGTGCGGTGACCTTTAAAAAGCCTTGAATTTACTTTAAATAAACCAGTAGGGACCCTGTTTTAATCAATTACTCCATAAATGTCTTAAAACTTGGCATTTGCTTGTGTCCTTTGAACTGTACATGCTGCTCTTAGTTGGTTAAAATCCCCTGATATGATGTTAAAAACTGGGCTAAGAAAAAAGTACAAAGCTTCAAAAACTGCTCAGCTAAAAAAGTTAATTATGCAACTTTGCTCTTAGTGGGTCCACTGTCTGCTTTTCTCAGTTTTGCGTTTATTCGATTTAATCAATTACAGACGTTTTCATTGCTTGTAAAAATATGCATTCTTGCCGTGAACAGGGTCGCCTTTTCACAGATATGACTTATAACTTGACCGGGATTTTCTCCACGGCAACAGACAGCTCCTTGGCTGTCCGTTCTTTCCGTCGCCATGGAAACATCATGCGGATAAGTGCATATTTCGACGGTCACCTGCTCTGATTCGTAGCATCCTGCCTCCTCAGTGGAAAAGCAGGCGCCCCCCGAAACCGCGCCGTTTCCTTGGCGACGGGGGATTCAAACCATCGCATCCTGCCTATTCAATGGGAAAGCAGGCGCCCCCTGCGACCGCGCCGTTTCCTTGGCGACGGAGGATTCAAACCATCGCATCCTGCCTATTCAATGGGAAAGCAGGCGCCCCCTGCGACCGCGCCATTTCCTTGGTGACGGGGGATTCAAACCATCACATCCTGCCTCCTCAGTGGAAAAGCAGGCGCCCCCCGAAACCGCGCCGTTTCCTTGGCGACGGGGGATTCAAACCATCGCATCCTGCCTATTTAATGGGAAAGCAGGCGCCCCCTGCCACTGCGCCGTTTCCTTGGCGACGGAGGATTCAAACCATCGCATCCTGCCTATTCAATGGGAAAGCAGGCGCCCCCTGCGACCACGCCGTTTCCTTGGCGACCGGGGATTCAAACCATCGCATCCTGCCTCCTCAATGGGAAAGCAGGCGCCCTCTGCGACTGCGCCGTTTCCTTGGCGACAGAGGATTCAAACCATCGCATCCTGCCTCCTCAATGGGAAAGCAGGCGCCCCCCGCCACCGCGCCGTTTCTTGGCGACGGGGGATTCAAACCATCGCATCCTGCCTCCTCAATGGGAAAGCAGGTGCCCCCTGCCACCACGCCGTTTCCTTAGCGACGGGGGATTCAAACCATCGCATCCTGCCTCCTCAATGGGAAAGCAGGCGCCCCCTGCGACCGCGCCGTTTCCTTGGAGATGGGGGATTCAAACCATTGCATCCTGTCTATTCAATGGGAAAGCAGGCGCCCCCTGCCATCGCGCCGTTTCCTTGGCGACCGGGGATTCAAACCATCGCATCCTGCCTTTTCAATAGGAAAGCAGGCGCCCCCTGCGACCCCGCCGTTTCCTTGGTGACAGGGGATTCAAACCATCGCATCCTGACTCCTCAATGGGAAAGCAGGCGCCCCCTGCCACCGCGCCGCTTCCTTGGCGACCGGGGATTCAAACCATCGCATCCTGTCTATTCAATGGGAAAGCAGGCGCCCTCTGCCATCGCGCCGTTTCCTTGGCGACCGGGGATTCAAACCATCGCATCCTGCCTTTTCAATAGGAAAGCAGGCGCCCCCTGCGACCGCGCCATTTCCTTGGTGACAGGGGATTCAAACCATCGCATCCTGACTCCTCAATGGGAAAGCAGGCGCCCCCTGCCACCGCGCCGTTTCCTTGGCGACCGGGGATTCAAACCATCGCATCCTGTCTATTCAATGGGAAACCAGGCGCCCCCTGCCATCGCGCCGTTTCCTTGGCGACCGGGGATTCAAACCATCGCATCCTGCCTTTTCAATAGGAAAGCAGGCGCCCCCTGCGACCGCGCCGTTTCCTTGGTGACAGGGGATTCAAACCATCGCATCCTGACTCCTCAATGGGAAAGCAGGCGCCCCCTGCCACCGCGCCGCTTCCTTGGCGACCGGGGATTCAAACCATCGCATCCTGCCTCCTCAATGGGAAAGCAGGCGCCCCCTGCGACTGCGCCGTTTCCTTGGCGACGGAGGATTCAAACCATCGCATCCTGCCTCCTCAATGGGAAAGCAGGCGCCCCCTGCCACTGCGCCGTTTCCTTGGCGACGGAGAATTCAAACCATCGCATCCTGCCTCCTCAATGGGAAAGCAGGCGCCCCCTGCCACCGCCCCGTTTCCTTGGCGACGGGGGATTCAAACCATCGCATCCTGTCTATTCAATGGGAAAGCAGGCGCCCCCTGCCACCGCGCCGTTTCCTTGGCGACGGGGGATTCAAACCATCGCATCCTGCCTCCTCAATGGGAAAGCAGGCGCCCCCTGCGACCACGCCGTTTCTTTGGCGACGGGGGATTCAAACCATCGCATTTTGTCTATTCAATGGGAAAGCAGGCGCCCCCTGCCACCGTGCTGTTTCCTTAGCGACGGGGGATTCAAACCATCGCATCCTGCCTCCTCAATGGGAAAGCAGGCGCCCCCTGCCACCGCGCCGTTTCCTTGGCGACCGGGGATTCAAACCATCGCATCCTGTCTATTCAATGGGAAAGCAGGCGCCCCCTGCCATCGCGCCGTTTCCTTGGCGACCGGGGATTCAAACCATCGCATCCTGCCTCCTCAAAGGGAAAGCAGGCGCCCCCTGCCACCGCGCCGTTTCCTTGGCGTCGGAGGATTCAAACCATCGCATCCTGCCTCTTCAATGGGAAAGCAGGCGCCCCCTGCCACTGCCCCGTTTCCTTGGCGACGGAGGATTCAAACCATCGCATCCTGCCTTCTCAATGGGAAAGCAGGCGCCCCCTGCGACCACGCCGTTTCCTTGGCGACGGGGGATTCAAACCATCGCATCCTGCCTCCTCAATGGGAAAGCAGGCGCCCCCTGCGACCACGCCGTTTCCTTGGCGACGGGGGATTCAAACCATCGCATCCTGCCTCCTCAATGGGAAAGCAGGCGCCCCCTGCGACCACGCCGTTTCCTTGGCGACGGGGGATTCAAACCATCGCATCCTGCCTCCTCAATGGGAAAGCAGGCGCCCCCTGCCACTGCGCCGTTTCCTTGGCGACGGGGGATTCAAACCATCGCATCCTGCCTCCTCAATGGGAAAGCAGGTGCCCCCTGCCACCGCGCCGTTTCCTTGGCGACGGGGGATTCAAACCATCGCATCCTGCCTCCTCAATGGGAAAGCAGGCGCCCCCTGCCACCGCGTCGTTTCCTTGGCGACGGGGGATTCAAACCATCGCATCCTGCCTCCTCAATGGGAAAGCAGGCGCCCCCTGCCACCGCGCCGATTCCTTGGCGACCGGGGATTCAAACCATCGCATCCTGCCTTTTCAAAGGGAAAGCAGGCAGTGGCAGGGGGCGCCTGCGGTGGCAAGGGGCCTGCTGTTTTGTTACCGCGGCAACGGTCTGTTCTGTCGACAAAACCCATGAGAGGAAAACTCGAGTCCGTGACAACAGCAGGCGGTCTACTGCCGAGTGTGACAAAGCGACGATGAACGCCAGGAAACCACTTTAACAATGTCGTTTATTCGTGTAAATCTTGAAAAAAGAAATCTGACTAACCCTTTAGAAATTTCAGATAGTTTCTCTTATGGTTCTATATTCTGCATGTTTTGCTTAAAAGAAAAAGGAGCAATGCCACAACAGAAAAGCAGGTTGTGGACCATCTTACAGAAAAGTGACATACTCTACCAATAGGCAACAGTAGACGGCTGCTGAGGGCCCCCAAACCTGAAGGCATACCCAACCAATTGCCCCTCAGTGCCACTAACTAATTAAAAAACTACAATACACCCAAAATGGCGCCCCTAGAATCCTAATGAATGTCAGAAAATTCAAACACATCACTCCCATTCTCAAATCACTGCATTGGCTCCCTGTCTCATCCTTGATCAAATACAAAATCCTCCTGTTGACCCATAAATACATCACCAGTCAGGCACCTCTATATCTTCAAGATCTGATCACTCTACAATCTTCCAGCGCACCCTAAGATCTTCAGGTAGTATGCTCCTTCAGGTCCTCAGATCTCCAGGTAGCTCCTTCAGGTCCTCAGATCTTCAGGTAGCTCCTTCAGGTCCACAAATCTTCAGGTAGCTCCTTCAGGTCCTCAGATCTTCAGGCAGCTCCTTCAGGTCCTCAGATCTTCAGGCAGCTCCTTCAAGTGCCCAGATCTTCAGGTAGTATGCTCCTTCAGGTCCTCAGATCTTCAGGTAGCTCCTTCAGGTCCTCAGATCTTCAGGCAGCTCCTTCAGGTCCACAGATCTTCAGGTAGTATGCTCCTTCAGGTCCTCAGATCTTCAGGTAACTCCTTCAGGTCCTCAGATCTTCAGGTAGCTCCTTCAGGTCCTCAGATCCTCAGGCAGTTCCTTCAGGTCCTCAGATCCTCAGGCAGCTCCTTCAGGTCCTCAGATCCTCAGGTAGCTCCTTCAGGTCCCCTCCACTAGGCTCCGTACAATGGGGGACCGAGCCTTCTTTTCAGCTGTACCACGAATCTGGACTCTGGAACTGCCTCCCTGTCCAGCTGGACCTCTGCTGCAGTGGAAAAGGGAGTGGCCTTAGATTTTCGAATCAACAAACGGTCCTCCCGAGCAGTTGTCTTGCGGGGTCTGCCGGACCTGGGCTTGTCAAAAACAGCTCCAGTCTTTTCAGATCTTTTTCTTATTCTTTGTACTTGACGCTGAAACACATTGAAGGTGTCAGCCACCTCAGCAGTGGATCTGGTCTTCAGCCTCTTGATAATTAACGCTTTGGTCTCAGGGTGGATCTTAGGCATGTTGTCAGAGGTGAAGTTGCAGTTGATGTGAAGCTCTGGTGTGCTGGGGTTCTTTTTATACACACCCACTAATTGATTGATCAGTAACTGATCACAGGTGAGGCTGTAATCTAGGACTGGGTGCATCATATGACAAGGCGACAAGACTTTTGTCTTGCCAAACTCTGACCTTTCTGTGTTCATTAAATGATCAATCTTTCTTCAGTGAAGCAAATTTATTTTAGTATATTGAGCATAATTTGGGAGGGTTTTAGCTTTCATATGAGACATTTCTAAAACCAATCGATTAATTTAAAGTCAGGTTATAAGCTTTTGTTTCTACAAAATGGATAAGCGACAAGACTTTTGTCAGGGACTGTATAAATGGACATAGCTAATGCAATAGCCGCCGTGTTTAAAATTGGAAGTTTGGATGTCGGCGCTTCAGGCTCCTTCTGACCCTGGTTCCCATTGACTTACACTGGAATATTGTTATAAGACTGTGGCTCAAGTGACCCAAACCTGATTTTTTCGCCCCTGTGTGACCTGTATCTGATCTTTTAATGACAGCCTGAATGACACAGATCCGATTTTTTTCAAATGCGACCCAGACCACTTGGATATGTGCTCCTAAAACCGAAACATATCCGATCTTTTGACATGTGACTTCAGACTGAACGGCCAGGTCACATTCATCCGACCTACACGACATCAACAAGTGAGAGGTCGGCTATTGTGCAGAGTAACAAGCACCTGTTGCGAGCCAAATCATCCCAACGCCGACATGTGTGCTCACTGAAATAGGCCTCCGAAGACATGTTTCCTCCCACGAGAGTGACAGCAACTTTAAAATCTCGAGGAGCTCAATGCAGCGTCCATGTTTAGGCGACTTCCATAAACACTGAGCACACTGCTGTGATGTCGTCGTGTCCTCCAATGCTCATGCGTGACACATTTGGGGCGTTTAAAGTTCACACTGGAGATCACATACAAGTCACATTTAATTGGAAATGTGAACGACCTCGCAAAAATATTGGATTTCACAAAAAAATCTGAATTGAGCATTAACCCCTGCAGTCTGAAGGTAGCCATATTGTCTCTGTAACTACTGCACTGAGCCTCCTCATTGTGGTCTTAAAATGCTCATATTAACATCATCCTGGTGTTTTTGTTCTTTATTTGTCCGTTCAAAAAGTGTGTCACAGATAGAAATCCTGCACAGTTATAGACAGAAATTAATCTTACCTGACCAGCCCGAGTGGTGGATATAGAGCCATATCCTGTCTCCCTGGTTTCAGAGGGGGTGATTGACAGGTGGATTAACCAAATGTTACAGCTACTGCACTTTTGAAATATATTCTACAGTCATTGCACTTTACCTTCACAACTGATGTCAATCTTAACTGATTGTTGCGTTCTTGTTTTTTTATCTTAATTGATTGTTGCTTTCCTCCCTTGACGTGTGCTGCTGATCTGGTTAAATAAAGGGTAAATAAACAATAAATAAAATCAGAGAGACACATGATCTGCGTCAAAAACAAACATAAAACGGGGAAAAACAACATAGGACAAAAAAGAGTGGGGATTTTTACAGAATCAACCATCGGACCACCAAACTATTACTTATTTCAGGTAAAAAGTTATCATTTTATTCTGAATATAAAAGCGCTTTCAAGAGATTTCTTCCATATTTGAGGAACACGCGATACAATTTTGGACAGAGGTTTTTCATTCCTCTTTTTGTAGCATAAATCATCACCAGACTCATATATTTCTACGTCAAATCTCATTCAATACAACTGCGTGTTTGCGTTAACACATCTGGGCATGTCAGTAATCCGCAGGTTTAATTGTTTTTCCTGTGGCAGTTCCAGCTGCTGTCAGTAAATGAACCAACTACACCAGGTTCCAGTATGAGGAGCCTTCTTTACAAAGCCACAAGTTTAAGTTCTGCATCTGATACAATTGTTAAAGTGTTATTTAAACTAAGGATGCACTGATCCGAAACTGGTATAAATCCTGAACTTTGTGCTGGATCGGATATCAGCTTCCAAATATCGGTTTATCCTTGTTAGATATACTGTATACATTGATGTGATAAGACTAATTTACTGGTCGTAGTCTCATAGTCTCATAATGTTTGATTTTTTTTATTTATACAAAGCAGTTATGCAGTTACTTCAGAGATAATTAACAGCTACATGACACTTTTGGATCACTTTTATTTAATTTTTATTTAAAGAGCCCATATTTCACTAGTTTCTGATGTACTGTATGTTATAATGTTGTTTCCGGGGGAGGAACCAAGATGGCAGCATAGTTGCAGGCTCTCTTAAAAGTAAAGTTATTCAGTCCTTGTCATGTGAGAATATCGTGCTATAACGCCCTACTTTTAAGACTGAAGTTATTAACGGAACTTTAAGCTGACTGACGATAAGTTACAACCCCTGTTTCACCTTTAGAAACTTTTTTTGCATCGATATCTGCTAAATCCTTTGCTAGCATGAGTGAACATGGATATGGCCGGGCTCTTGGAGGCGATATTGAAGAAAAAGAGATAGACCAGTCACCGACAGATAAGAAAATTAGTCGGGATCACACTCCACTTAAAAGCCCGCATCCCAAAAAAATGAAGCAAAGTGACATAGAAGAAAGCACCGGAGCAGCGATTCTCCATGCCATACAAGCATTGACCCAAAAGATGGAAGAGCAGACTGAACTTTTAAAGCGCTTTTGAAAACGTGAAGCCAACGCAGCGGCTGCCAAAGAAAACAAGGAGGAAATCATCAAAAGCGAAAAACGAAATCCATGAGTTGCGGGTTCAAAATCTCTCTATGAAGCGGGCATGTGAAGAGCAAGCCTGATAAGAGAAGATGGAATTTGAGGTTGACTGGCCTTCCAGAGAAAGAGGAGAAGACGCGAGAGAGGTGGTCATTGGAATTCTAACGAGTGGTGCCTTTATCCGTGGAGCGACAAGTAGAGACGGTGGATACCGTTCATCGTTTGGGCAAGAAGGCGAATGCTGCTACCTCCAACAACGTGGCTAGAGCAATCATCATCCAGTTTGCGATGAGAACCGTATGCGGACGACGCGTGTGGAAGAGGTTGAAGGATGCCCATGTGTGCAAGGAAATGCGCATTCGGTTCAAAGAGGACTTTTCAAAAGAAGATCGTGAGGCTCAAGCAAGCTGTGGCCGCTGGTGGAGGGGAGGCTAGAAGAAAGGGGCGACGAGCTTTCTTAAAGGAAGGGTATGCAATGATTGATAATCAAAGAATAGACCCAAAATAGGCTAAGACATGTCATGTATGCCCAGTTGTTATGTTGAGTGTTGTAGTAGGCTATGTATTAGGCCTGTAGTTGTAATGTAGGCTTAATGAGTGTTATAACACCCATGAGTATGTTTTTTAAAAGGACATGGGTTACTCATTCCTGCATCGCTTGACCTTGTGCATTTTGTTCAAAGGACCGTTCAATGCTATCTTTTATGTCTTTAAATACTAGGGGTTAAGAGACAATGTGAAACGAAAGGCTATTTTTTCTTTTTGTAAGGAGCAAAGGTGAACTGTGTTTTTCTACAAGAGACTCATTCAGTTAAAGAGGACTCAACATTTTGGAAAGGTCAATGGGGTGACAGTCTTTTTTTTAGTCATGGTACATCACATTCAGCAGGCGTAATGATTTTGTTGAACAGATTTCCTGGTAATATAATTGACCACAAAAGTGATGACAATGGGCATTGGGTTGTGGTGATTGTGGAAATGAATGGAGTGAATTACATCTTGTTGTGTGTTTATGGGTTTAACAGAAAAGTGCAGAACAAATCTTTCTATTCGTCACTAATTTCTTTGTTGGAAGGATGGAAGACATGCTATACAACGGATAACGTTATTGTAGGTGGAGACTTTAACATAGTCCCTGATCTCTGGCTTGATCGCATGCCTCCCAAAGGGAATTGCCATAATTACGATGAAATTTTTCTTGATCTAGTTACAAAAGCAGGGTTGACAGATTATTGGAGAATGCTTAATCCCAGCACACAACAGTTTACATGGTTTAATGCAGCAAATAATGGTCAGTGCTCTAGGCTAGATTACTGGTTACTTTCTGACCATTTAGTTAACTACGTGTGTAAGTGTGAAACTTCTGCTTCTCCTCTGACAGATCATTGTGTTGTAAAATTATCTCTTTCTATGAATAGAAATGAGACTATGCCAAACCACATCTGGAAATTCAACAATATGTTATTAGAAAATGCTTCTTTCTGTGCAGAAGTTAAATCACTAATTGGAGAAATTGATGGCTTGGAAATGTTAAATCTAAGTAAATGGGAATGGTTTAAATTTCAAGTTAAAGAGATGGCAATAAATACAAGCAAAGAAATGTGCAAAATTAAAAGATCCAAACAACAAGACATCATCAAGAGCATCAACCAATTATGCTGTAAATCTGATTTATCCGATGATGAATATATAAGATTGAACAATCTCCAATCTCAACTTGACACTTTTTATTTGGAAAAAGCCAAGGGAGCTTTTGTAAGGTCAAGAGCTCACTGGATTGAAGAAGGAGAAAAAAATTCTTCTTACTTTTTCAATCTCGAAAAACAAAGACAAATGAAAAAGAGAATTCAAAAGTTGAATATAAATGGATCTGTAAGTGATAATCAAATGGATATTAATAGGGAAGTTACAAAGTTCTATAGCAATTTATATAACTCTCAGTTTTCAGAGACAGGTTGTTCTTTTTTCTTTGAGGAAATTGGAAAATTTAATACAAAGATAAATGATGACTTTAAACAAATTATGGAAAATGACCTTAAAATTGAGGAATTGGATAGGGCTATAACAAGTATGGCTAAAGGAAAGTCACCAGGAATAGATGGGTTAACCATTGAATTGTATGTGTTTTTTTTGGAAAGAAATCAGAGTATTACTTTACAAAGCCTTCAAGGAATGTATTTCAAGTAAGAATATGTCTGCCACTATGAAACATGGTCTTATAACATTATTACCAAAACCTAACAAAGATTCCCTCTTTTTAGATAATTGGCGTCCAATAACACTCCTCTGTAATGATTACAAGCTTTTGGCACATGTCTATGCAGATCGCCTAAATGAGGGCTTGATGAATATAATTGATGAATCCCAATCAGCCTTCATTAAGGGTAGAAATATTCATAATCACATAAGATTAATCCTAGATATGTTAGACTACAGAGAGTTTATTTACACTGATAGTTTTGTGCTCTTCCTTGACTTTTACAAGGCTTTTGATACAGTTGAGCATCCCTTCCTTTTGAAAGCTCTTAATTATCTTGGTTTTGGAGAAAGCTTCTGCAATATAGTTCAGATGTTCTATCCTAATATATACAGTTCGGTAGTCCTAAATTCAGGAACGACTCCTAGGTTTGAGGTGATGCGTGGTATTCGGCAAGGGTGCCCCATCTCTCCCAAATTGTTTATTTTGACTACTCAGCTATTAGCTTTACTTGTTAGTAATAGTCAGGATCTACTTGGTATCACTATCTTTGAAAAAGAGTTTAAAATTAGTCAGTTTGCGGACGATACATCCATATTCCTCAAGAATAAACACATGGTACAAAAAGCTTTAGATATAATTAATATTTTTCAAAAGCTTCCAGGTCTAATCCTCAATACAAAAAAATGTGAACTACTTCCAATTCATACTTGTCCAGATTCCTCTATTGCTTCAATTAGAGTTGAATCTGAAGTTAAATATCTTGGTATAACAATATCCAAAAATTTACTTAATAGAGAGGATTCTAATATCTTGGTCCGAATATCAGATATGAAGAAAAAACTTAGCCGATGGTTATCCAGGGACCTAACCATTTTTGGTAGAGTGATTCTTTCTAAAGCGGATGGCATTTCACATTTAATCTATCCTTGTCATTCGCTTTACATATCCACTTGCAATATAAAAAAAGCAAATTCTATTATCTTTCAGTTCCTATGGAAGAATAAAACGCACTACATAAAAAAATCACAGCTGGTTAAAGAATATAATGTTGGTGGTATAAGAGCTCCTGATTTTGAAACATTAGTTGGGACTCTTAAGGTTAAATGGATTAAAACATTTTTGGCCCAGTCTGATTCTCTGTGGTTCCATATACCTAAATCTCTGTTCAGTAGGATAGGAGGATTAGCAAGATTCCTTTGAAACTTTCAAGATTTCACAAGCAGAGTCTCTATTTCTGGAAGATGATATTTACCCATAACTTTACGCCACATGGAGCAACTTTATGGAATAACAGAGTTGTAATTATCAATAGAAAGTCTTTGTTTAAGAAGGACTGGTATGAGAGAAACATTTGTTTTGTTACTGATATAATGGATGGGGATGGTGAATTTTTGGAGTACAATGTCTTTTTAGATAAGTTTCAGTTGATATGCTCACCTCATCAGTATAACAAAATTTGCAAGGCAGTCCCCATGCCTTTAATCAAATTGATACAGAATATTAAAAGGACCTCTACTGTTAGGTCTATTTTACCCCGATTAATCGTAGCAGAAACTCCAATTAACAAGGAGTGTAATAACAAAATTATTAGTAAAGCTTTTAAAATGGAGCTCTTTCATAATTTTAACAGAGCCTTGTTCATAGCGAGTGATGAAGCAAATATGTTGGTCATAGAAAAGGCTCATACAAAATATGTGAAATGGCCTGTTTCTCCTAAGGTCAAGGAAACTCATTTTAAAATAGTTAATAAAATATATCCAGTGGCTGAGTTTCTTAAAAGAAGATTTAGATTTGAGGTAGAGCCTTGTGGTTTTTGTATCGAGTCAGAGGAGACTCTGGAACACATGTTTTACTTATGCCCGGTAACTCAGAGATTTTGGTTGGATGTGAATGAATGGCTGTCCTTTAAGATTAATGATATGCAACCTTTTGTTATCTCTCATATTTTTTTCTTCATGGACAATATTAATTCTTCTATTTCTGATTTGGTAAACATTGTAATACTTATGGGTAAATATCACATTCACTGTTGTAAGTGGAGAAATATCAAGCCCTCCTTTTTGTGTTTTATTAATGAGTTTAAGTTATATTGTCTTTCACTCCGTAAATTAAAATCCAAGATGGCTTGTAAAATCCTTAAAGATATTTTCTCTATGTTAATACTGTAACATGCTCCTATGTGTCTCTCCTGCCCCATTTGGTTGTTGTTGCTTCTTTTTGTTTTGTTTTATTTTTGTGTTGGTTTGTTGTGATATGTATTGGCAGTTTTGTGTTGTTTTTTCTTCAGATTTTGTCTCCTCTACGAGATGCTGTACTTCATATTATTTAATAAATAAATAAATAAATAAATAAATAAATAAATAAATAAATAAATAAATAAATAAATAAATAAATAAATAAATAAATAATAATAATAATGTTGTTTCCTCATCAAAAACATACGTGAAATTATGTTTTGTTTTGTTCACACATGTTTAACACACTTAGCCTGCGTATTTAGGTTGAGTTCTTCAAAAACACTCTGTTCCACCTTGTGATGTCATGTGGTAATACAGGAAGTGCTCCACTGTGTCTTCAAACTCCAAACGCCTCTGCTAGAATCAGTTGGAATTGCTAAGGTAAAAGGTGGAGGTGTTAACTTGAAAACTACACCTTCATGACATCACAAGGTGGAACAAAGCATTTGGAGTTGTGAACAGACACAACTTCAGTTAGTTTTGGATGAGAAAACAACATTCTAGCCTCGCTTAGAGCTCATGAGAGTCAATTTAGTGTAATATTGGAAAAGGAAATTAATGTTGTTTTCAGGATTTGCACTGGTACACAGCAAGAAGTGGAGTGTTAAAATTGACTCTCACAGAATCAATTTTAATATTTTCTCAGAGTTTATATGAGTCCAGTTTTAGAGTTAATTTAACATTTTTGGAAATGTTAATTAACACCGGACCAAACCGCGAAATCAAGAGTTTTGAGAGTAAATCAAGATATATTTAGCTTTAGAATTTGATTTAGCTAAACAACATACAGAGGTATTTTACATTTTATTTGAGTGAATTTAAGATGAAATTCTGTACAAATCTGGTTCAAACTGGTCTTCTCTCACAGGAGTTTGAAGTGGTTGGCAGAAAGTGCCAAATTAAAACTAAGGCAGTCTTCAAAACAGGAAGAAACTTATAGAAAACATTTGTATTTTGTTTGTGCTGTGACAATTTTCATTTGTGCGAGTAAAAAAGTTCATAACAGTCTTTAGTAATTTGCTTTTGATTCACATTTTATATAATAATACAGACTTTTCCACAGCCTGAGATTGTTTATCGCCACTAGTTTTGCAGAGTTTGCCGCCATCTGCTGAGCGGAAATGACGTCCTGTAATTACCACAGAAATAATAATTAATAATTTTAGAAATAAACTCGCACAAATGAAAATTGTCACAGCACAAAACAGCACATACGAAATACAAATGTTTTCTATAATTTTTTGCCTGTTTTGAGCTCTATTTAACATTTACAGGGGCTGGATGACGTCATCGGCCGAAAATCAAACTGCGAATATCTCAAGAACCAGAATTGCACAAAACAACACAAACGATTGACTCCATTTTGGGCGTTTTAGAGCATTTTGAAGCTTCCTGGGGGCTGACCCCAATTTGACCTATAAAAGAATCGTTAATTTCTCCAAAACTAAAGAAGCACAAATGAAACTTTTTGCAGCTCAAAACAGCACAAACGATTGACATAGTTTTTGTGTAGGTTTGTGTTTGATGGGGGAACAACTTCACGCAGGTAGAGGACAGTTCTGAAATCTAAGCTGTTGTCCCGAATCTGGACATAAATGTCCCGAAAATGACTCTCAAAAAGAATACTGAGTAGTTATTTTCTGATAAACATTACACTGCACTCTGCACTGCCCCTGACGGTTTCTAGATGCCCTGTTCTCAAGGCGAACATTCTCCATCCTCCGTCATAACAGGGAAGAGCATAGACTGTAGAAATGAGCAGCTGTTTAGTCTTTCTAGGGGGGCGTAACAGAAAATAATTGAGAAGCGGAAAATAATTGAAGCACTGCACTAAGGGAAGTTAAATGAACACGAGGGGAAATTGAATTCAACCAAATCAACCCCAACTCAAACCCCCATTTCACTTTCAAATAGTTAAAATAACACTTTTTCTGTTAAAAACAACTCTGAAATATTTTATCCTGAATATTTTTGCTGTGTATCGGGAGACATCTTGACATATTGGTAGATACTTAAAGTTACAGCGTCAAAAACGGTATCAGAACTGAAAACGCTGGATGAGTGCACCTCTAATTTAAACCACCATTCTTTTATTTTATTCTATCAATGAATAATAGCCCCACTTCAACCTGAAAGCCCGCTGTATATCTGTACCCCACTGACTGTGACCCTCCAAGACATAAATCATAAATCACATGAGAACATTGCATTCACCTTTATTATTCCAAGTTTCTATTGAGCAAATGTAGCCCAAGGAAAGTCATTAAAGAGACACCTGAGGCCACACTTGTTAAAAATGTATATTTGAGACAATCTATTCTTTTGACTGTGTAAGGTAATACTGCACATATTGGATTACTCAGCCCTGACTTGAGGCTGTTTCATGTGGAATAATGACCACTGTGGAGGGGGAGGCACTTGTTTGTCGACTCCAGGACGTTGGACCAAACTTTAAATCAACTGCGCAACTGATAACCTGGTACTAAAGGACAAATATGATGCGAAATGTGGCTTTCATGATCTTTTACCCATCAAAATCTCATCAAAAACATACCTCATTCACTTAGAACCTTCACACGACCCAACAAAAATGGCTTATGGGTCAACCAACAGTGTAGATTGTTCGTTAAAATTATTTGTCATATTGACTTGAGTAAATTTCACATGACAAGTAAAATGATCTACAATGGAACACGATTTTTTGTAGCTGTAAAATGACAATACACCTTCAATCCTTTGCATGTAAATTAAGAAACTAAATTTCGTCTATGTACTATTCGTTCTTTTGAATTTCAATTAAGAACAAAAAACAATAAAATGGGAAAACAGTTTATTTCATTATTTTGTTTTAGTGTCAAAAAACAAACAAACAAACAAAAAAAACAGATTTCCACCTCTATTTCCAATATTAAATTTTCAATCAAAAAACAGCCTTGATTTTAATTTGGATATTTTATTCTCTCTGGTTTATTTATTTTGCTCGAAGGACTTATCTGAAAAATCATTGCAATTTTGTGGACAAACATGTCCTCTCTTCTTTTATAGCGACACGTTTACTTTCACATTTTAAAAAGTAATTGTTGAACATGACGAGAAACAGGAAGCAGCGAGGTGATAAACTCCTTTGTTCATTGACACTGAATTCACAGGCAGCAGAACTTCAGGAGCAAATAAACCAGAGAGAATAAAATATAAAAAAATTAAATAGGCACAATGACTGTGTTTTGTTTGGTGTTAATTGAAAGAAACTTTAAATTAAATATTGGAAATAGAAGTTGAAATCTGTTTTTTGTTTTGTTTTTTTGTACATTAAAACAGAGCTGTTTAACCTCTTAACATCTGAATTTATATAGATGAATATACTTTTTTGTGTGTGTTTTTGCCTTTAAGTAGATGGTAAATTAAGATGAAATTATTCATTTGATTTAGCAAAAAAAAGGAAAAATTTGGGCACGCTGCAAATTTACAACAACTAGAAACAAGTGCTTGCCAAAGGTTCCTAAGAAGGTGCTGCATCTGCACTAACGGCACCGGGGGGAATACAGCCGCGATCTCGACTTATATCTTGATCCAAACCGTTTGATGCATGTTTGTGACACTTGGCGTTAAAGGGATAATAATAATAATAATAATAATAATAATACATTTTATTTTCAGGACACCCAAGGTCGCCTTACAACAACATAAACAAATTAAGTACGATTAAAATATACAGTTAAAAGCCACAGTTAAAGTGGGACAGTATTTAATTTATTGGTTGAATCCAGTATTGTATTTAGTGCTCTATTTTATTAGTATTTAGTAATGTATTTAATAATATCATACTGTGGAACATTCCAGGCAGAGCAATGATATATCCATAGAAACAAGCACGAACCCACGACGGACATGACGGATGGACCCCCAAACAAAACTGTACATAGTGCAGCTTTAAATCACATAAATATGACCATATTTTTCGGACTATAAGTCACACTTTTTTCAGGGTTTGGGTGGTCTTATACTCAGGTGCAACTTATATATTACATTTTTCACACTGACAGTCCATAGACCAAATATATGAATCACATATATGAATCAAAAATGAAAAAACAAAACAAATCATTATCTGTTTTTTTATTTTATTTTGGTTTTAGAGACAAATAATAAAAAGTCATTTTTTTCATTTTCTTATTTTTGCTTCTATATTAAAAAAACAAATGAACAAATGATACACGGATTGTTCTCTATTCTGTTGTTTTTATTACTATAACTTCTATAACTTGCCTTTCAAGATGAAATGATGGTTGGTCTCTGATTTTTTAAAATAAATTTCCCCCAAAAAGTGTAATTTATAGTCCAAAAAATACAGTACATATCTGTGTCCCCAGATATGAGGGAGACATGATCAAATTAAATATGTGTCTCACTGCTAAGAATAAATCTATTTTGTTACGTACAAAAACAGTGGACAGTACTTAAGTTACTTATGTTAGAATTTGTTTTTTGTTTTTTTTGTTTTTTTGTATTCAAGATGGTTTTCCAATCAGAAAGCAGCTCATTTGGGTTGCCAGTTTCAGTGCTGAAATCCAGCTGGTTTAAACCTAAAATGCAGAAATGATCTAGGACGGACAATAAGAGTGTCATTTTGCTAAATCCAATGCACAAAATCCTCCCAAGTGTCAACAAAACAAACCTGGAATGACTGTTGGCAAAACACGTCTCTTCAGAAGACGATGAATCAAGTGTTTTTGAATCTTCCTCTTTTGTCTTGTAGGTGAAAGATGTTCTCCTAATTTACAAATCTACTCCAAAATCACTCGGCTCATCGCTCTGGGATGGTCGCGTGCCTCTCGCACTGATTGTCAGCATCATTTCCCATTCAGATCATGTACCCTGCTTGTGAAATGCAAATGAAGAGCTTTTCAGCGACTCGACTGGTGATTGAGAAGTTCTGACAAAGTGTTGTGGAACAAAATTGCTTGAAGTCAGGCAAACAAATCAACGGAACAATACTGATAAAGGAATACACATTTTAATTAAGATTTTAATATAATCTTATCATCTTAATTAAAAAAAATCATTTCACCGTTTCATTATCATCAGAGTTGCTATAGCAGTTCTGTCTGTGTACACTGGTGTATGAATACGGGTGTGACTGGGTGATGTAAAGAGCTTTGAGTACCTTGAAGGAAAACTGTGACAATTTCCCCTTTTTTTGCTATTATCTTGGTTTGTAAATAAATCAAAATTGATCTTGTGCTCCTCATTTTCTTTAGTTGAGCGAAAAAGTTGAAGGCAAGTTTATTTGTATAGCACAATTGTGCACAAAGTAATTCAAAGCGCTTTACAGAATAAGAACTACATCAAAATCACAATACAAACAAATCAAAACATAAATAATCATCATAAATTTTGAAAATATAGAGAGGCATTAATTTAGAGAGAAGAGTGCGGAATGAGAAATGAAAACCTTTTGGAGGACACGACGACGTTACATGCAGCAAAGACACTCAGGGTTTACGGAAGCAGCCTAAATATGGACTTGAGGATTGAGCATGTGGAGATTTTGAAGTTGCTGTTGTACCGGAGCCAGAACATGTACAGCTTCTTTATTTTAAGGAGGAGATTGAGTAGGAGAAGGACAAAGTCATGGTCGCCACAAAAGCCATGGCCATGCACAAATCCAACACTTTTTTCAGTAGTTCGGCAGTGTTTACGTGCTCAGACGATGACTGCGGCGACGCGAGAGAGCTAACGTGAGAGCTACAGAGATAAGTACATAAGCTTGTATAAGCTTTAGAAGAAAACATATAAAAATGGTGTGGACTTGTGATTCTCCAGGCTGTAACAACAAAAATCCATTTGTCGGTCCCCTGGTCTCTCACGGCTCCAGCTGTGGCTTCAGCTTGTCCCACTCTGTCCCTCCTCTGTCTCTGCTGTTCTGACTCCATCTGGTGAATCTGGGCATCAGTATATTCGGGTTCATAAAGATCTCCCCTTGGCTCTGTGCTGAAGGCAGTGTCTTCATCGTCGTAGTTACACATGTTGTCGTTACTTTCCGAGCAGTAAACACAGTGAAGCAGTGAAATGAACAGACAGAAAATAGTACCAAGTGATTATGAGGTCTGACTTTTTATTGGACAATGGTTTTGTGATGCCAATCTCTCGCTCTTTTGAACACATCTTGTTTTGAGAAGAAAACCGCTTTATTTTCACGACTCCACCCAACTTGTCGGACACTTTCATCAGCACCGAAACCGGGGAAGAACTCGACTCACTGGACGCTGTCGGGAGGTAAGTCAGTGTTGATGCACGACACTGCTGATGGGGACAGACAGATTCATGTCAAAAAACAACACTATCCCTTTAAAAGTAGTGAAATGATCTTCTGTCCATGCAGCAAGATAATTCTACTTAACTAGTTATCTTAAAATAAACAACCTCTAGACGAGAATGAAGCATCTCTGTGAGTGTTCATGGGCTGAAAATAAGTTCATGGACGCTCAGTTTTACATAAAATACTTAAAACCAGTTTATGATTAGTGTTCATGGCCTGATAATAAGTTCAAAGATGCAAAATTCGAGATAAAATGCTTTAAATTCTGCTAAATTCTACATGCACATACTTACAACAAGTTTATGATTAGTGTTCATGGCCTGATAATAAATTCAAAGATGCAAAATTCTACATATAAGTACTAGAAATCAGTCTTACATGATAGTAGTTCGTTGTCAGTCTGTATCAAGCAAGTCTGTATCACTATCTAAAAACAAGTTAAGTGTTGCAGGGGAAAACTATGATAAATGGATTGTACCTCATTTTAAACATTTTTTTTTTTTTACGATTATGATCTGATATAAGTTTCTTTGCCACATCAGAGAAATTTGGAGTCCTTCCTATCCCGAGTCCACTATAGCAGCGTCTGTGCTCCCTCCAAATTGACAGCTTGGGTTTTTCATCGTACATATACGAGGAGGAAAAATGTACAGGGGAACTTCCATCTGGTGTCTCCACGGCATCTCTAAACTCAAATATATATCCCAGCTCTCCTCCTACATGCAAACACACCAGCTCACGTATCAGCCAGCGGTGAGTCGAGCCCGAGCGCAATCACGATTTAAGGGCAAAGCAGCACACAACCTCTTCATCCCGCCCACGAAACACCGGACCGAAATAAACTACTGTAGGTCCCTGCACAGATGCGAGCCACACAGAACAAGCTCTGCTCTCCGACACTTCGCACTTTCACTGACAGTTATTTTAGCAATATTTCTGTAACAATGATTTTAAAGAGAGGGTATAATGCTAAATTGCCTTATTGACGCTTTTTGTGGTTGAAGAACTACTCGATATTGACACTAAAAGGTGCACTGTGTAATTGTTCGGGTGGAGGGTCCGTGAAATACTTTTCTTCATGGAGAAGTTGTTGCTTTGTCTGTTTCACACTATAGCATTAAACTATTAGTATATTTCCATAGTACAGCCGTCCTTCACTACAATGCAGTTCACCTTTTGAGGCCATGCTGTTTCGCAGATTTGAACACGCATTATGTTCTGTGTAATCGAATGTGGCATGTCTGTCTATAAGAATAAAAAACAGTGGCAACAACTCCCCATAACTATGGCTCCATCACTATGCGTGCGATTCCAGCTCCCGCAGAGGAATGCTGTCACTGACACTAGGGCTGCAGCTATCGATTATTACAGTAATTGATTATTCTGTCGATTATTTTGTTCGAATACTCAAGTAATCGTTAATGTCGCGTCTACTTTGCACACGTCAAGTACACACCACGTGCATTGATAGATACACGTGTTTTGGACATGAAAAACGTAATGATCGCTAGGCTAAGGTTGACTTACCTCGCGGTTTCTTTTCCACTTGATGTAATGTACGGGTGCTTTCTGTTTAGATGTTGTAGCATCAGTGTTGAGGTTACTTTTAAACTGTATTCCCCTACAGATTACATAGCCCAAAATGTAGTTTGTAACGCAATCCATTAAATTACTTAAAGTGAGTAAGTAATCCAATACTTTGGATTACTTAATATTGTCATGATTTTTAAAACTACATGAATGTAGCAACCAACTCCTGCAAATTCTTGTTTGGTTTTAGACCTGGATTAGGGAGGAGATGAGGGGTGCGCGGCGTACGGGAGATGTTGTGTGCGCTCTTATTATACGTCCATGGGTGCCGTGCTGTTTTGTGTACAGTGAAGTGCAGTGGAGCATCAAGGCAAAAAATAATAATCAATGCATTTTTCTAATCAATTTACTTGATGAATTGTTTCAGTCCTAATTGACACTTAACCCACCTTGCCCCTAGTGTCTATGTACATGGGTGTATGAATGAGTGTGTGTGAATAGGTGGCTCCTTGACGTAAAGTGCTCTAAGTGTGTGTGTGTGTGTTAAAAACAAAACCTCTTTTCAGAAGGTCTCAGACAATAATAAAAAAAAAATGCTTTTACTTTTCAGCTTGTTCAAAAATACAGTGGTTTAAAGTAAGTAAAAGTAAAAGATCCCCTTGCATGTTTGAGTAATCGATCTCTCTTAGGCTTTATTCAAACACTGCTTATGGTTCGCTGATTGTGTTGTGATAGCGCTCTGAAGGGGGAGTGACGACGTGTGGGGAGCAAAGAGCAGAAGGGACTCCTCATTGACATAGAGACACAGCATTTTCACAAAAACAAAAGGCAACATACTGATCTTAATGTTGTGTTAGCAGTTCATGACCCATAGAAATATAGAAGTATAATTGTACCTGCAGTACGAAACAAGTACAAGTATTATAAAAGCCATGATTTCAAACAATCAGAAACATGTTTTAGTTAGAACTTTTAGCCCTGCCCACTTAGTTTCTGCTGTTATGATATTGTTATGATTTTGTTAGGATAGCATCTCCATTTATTTCCTTATAGTTCCCACATCTGCGTTTATTTCCTTGTCGCTCTTGAAAATGCACCCTGACAGAATTACGTTTCTGGGACAGTGTCAGGCTGCTGTTTCCCATGATTCTTAGTAACGGGTCCGATTCAATGAAAGAAGGTGACCCTGTCAGTAGCTTCTGTATTAGTTATTACCTGAGAAAAAGTTATTACCTAAGAAAACATAAATCATTTTTTTCTTATTTAGCAGCTTTTAGTGCTGTCATATACTGTTATTCTGGCCTCACTGTTAAAGCAGATCCGGCTATGCAGATAAAACTCCTCGACAACTGACAGGTGGACTCCAGTTTAATGACGCTGCCTTCAAACACCGACAGAGTGAAACTACAACAGAAAAGAGAGAAAGTGTTTAGTGTTTAGACTGTGTGGTGATGAAATTACACACATGCGGTAGCTTAAATCCAGCTAACATTGGCCAAAACTAAATCTAACAATACTATTATTTTCAAGTAAGCATATGCACAAATAATTCACCATATGGCCCCTAAGACTCTCATAACATAAATGCATAAACAACAAACAAGGACGGATGTAGATGACATGCATGGATCTATAATAAGAACTGGATAAGACACTCCGCCTCTGTCATAATTGTTGGATTTTGTTGGGATTCTTCTGTTTTTACAATATGAACTTTTTAGAATTTTCAGTCAAAGTGTCTAAAAGTCTTTGTAAGAGTTAGTCTAGCCCAACTCGGAGCCCACGCCAGCTCTGCTCTAGCAGCTCTCGCTCTGACCTCAAACATTTAGCGGCGTGAGGCCAGTATTCAGGAAGTAAAGCGGCAGTAAAAATGTGTTTTTCTCCACTCAGCACAGGCCATGAAAACAATATGACTCCACCTTGGGTTCACCTGCCAGATTTTATTATAGTTTTATGATTGCATCAGACAACTTGTTACGGATCACAATGAAAAGTCCCAAAATATTACTATATGGGAGAGGATTTATATATATATATATATACTTTTTTTTCCATGTTTTTTCTTGTGACTTAATGTGGAAAATAGGAGCTATTTTTTGTTATTTTTAAAGTGGAGACTTCTGGAAAAATCTGATCTAGTCCCCCTCCTCTTCTGCCTACTACTTTTGGAAAAATATTTGCAACAGGAAATCTAAAATGAAACTTAATTTTATGCCCTATTCAAAGCGGAGATGTTTTCATGAGGGGAACAAGTGCCAGGGACCACAGGTGGAAATTTGCTCTACCTGCAGGTGAATGTGCGCTGTCCTTGTCTCATACATAAATAAATAAAGAGCACACAAAACTTAGATTTAGACATTTTGACCAGAAATGTGCCCAGGCCCGGCCCTAACCATTTTGACACCCTAGGCAAGATTTCAGGTGGCGCCCCTTGGATTGCAAAAAAAAAAAAAAAAAATACTGCCAGAGTACAGATACTCACAAGAAATCAAACAGTTCATAGTGACGATGTTTTAGACCAGGGGTGGGCAAACTTTTTGGCTCGAGGGCCACAAAGAGTTCTAAAATTTGATGGAAGGGCCGGACCAGGAGCAGATGGATGGAGTGTTCTAGTCTGACTACGTCAACCCAGCAAATAAGATGAAAATAACTTGCAGGATCCAACAATTTACATGTGACATATTCAAATGTCTCAATTCAACATGTGCACCATATATCGGGCCGATGATTTTCCACTTCAAAAATTAACATTTTTCGTTTCAGAAGTTTTGACTTCCGTTTGATTGTGACACATTTGATAATTCTGTTGACAGTGTTGGGAAGGTTACTTTAAACTGTATTCCCTACAGATTACAGATTACATACCCCAAAATGTAGTTTGTAATGTAATCCATTAAATTACTTAAATAAGTAACTGGATTACTTGATATTGTCATGTTTTTTTAAAACTACATGAATGTAGCAACCACCTCCTGCAAATTCTTGTTTGGTTTTAGACCTGGTTTTAGTCCTGGTTTAGACCTGGTTTTAGACCTTGTTTAGACCTGGTTTAGATCTGGTTTTAGTCCTGGTTTAGACCTGGTTTTAATCCTGGTTTAGACCTGGTTTTAATCCTGGTTTAGACCTGGTTTTAGTCCTGATTTAATGCTTGTTTACACATGGTGTAGACCTGCTTTAGACCTGGCTTAGTCCTGGTGTTAGTTCTGGTTTAGAGGTGCACAGGAGAATGCGAGGTCCACGCAGCGTATGCAACAAGACACAGTCCACGCGCGGTGTCCACACCGAACAAGAGGAAATGTGGCACGCGCCGTGCGGGAGCAGGTGCAGTGTGCGCGGCACACTAGATATATACTTGGCCGCAGTGCTTTATGGGAAGGTTTTCGGACCATGAGTGAGGAAGTCGTGTTCAAGATATAGTTCTACCCCCGGGCACTGTACACCTCGCCCAATTTGGTTTTATGTATCACTGAATCTAGAGTGCGCCATCTATTGGGAAACGCCAGAATTGCAGGGAAAATAAAACTAATAAATTTTATTGCAGTTCATTCATGTTTGGCGGCCGGATTAAAAAGGTTAACGGCTGTATGTGGCCCCCGGGCCGTAGTTTGCCCACCCCTGTTTTAGACAGTGGAGGATTTTATCCCCCATCGCCGATTTTTGCGCTCGGCGCCCCCTAGTGGAGCGGCGGCGCCCTTAGCATTTGCCTATGTTGCCTAATGGGGGGGCCGGCCCTGCATGTGCCTAATGTAGTTTGCAGAAGGGAAGCACCGATCCAGCTTTTCCTATTCCAGTACCGATTTTCAATACTATGATTTAAGTATCTGCCGATTCCCATTATTACCTTATACCAGTGCAGAGACTCAAAACTGTATTTATTTCCTTAAAGCAAAAATAAAACTGATGCAAAAACAAATCCAAATGTGTTATATATCTTTTGATTAACTACTGAATTATGTTACATTATAAGATGTTCTTGGGCAGCTACGGCCAGCAAACAGTCTTAATACATCAGTTTATACCTGAGGCACTCAATTGGCGGACTCCATCTGGACCGAGACAAAAATCTCTCTCTCTAGCTTTTTTTTCATAGCGTTTCGGATTTTATTGGGATGTGCTTTGCTGTGAAGCTGTGTTCTCCATCTCTGCCCGACCGGTTACACGCTGCCACTTTGACATTAACTTCTAATTGTTGGAGTGGTGGTGTGTCCATTTGTTATCAAATGTCCTGCACTCCGACATGTTTTTTCTCCATGCTCGGAGTGGCACATTAGCTTTTTTTTCAACATCCCGCCATTCCGACATGTAATTATTAACTTTCGACTGCGCTCTTATCAGGACCATATTTTCACAGACTGTTGGCATAGGGGCGCGTTACGTGCGGCCGGAGGAGGCGTGTGACGTGCAGCCAGGGGAGGCGTGACATGGTGTAATCCTGGATAAATCCTGTTGTAGTCCTGTTTTAGACCTGGTTTAGTCCTGGTTTAGATGGTTTAGATCTGGTTTAGACCTGGTTTGAGTCCTGATTTTAGTCCTGGTTTAGTTTTAGACCTGGTTTAGTCCTGTTTTTAGTCCTGTTTTAGACCTGGCTTAGTCCTGGTTTAGATCTGGTTTAATCCTGGTTTAGACCTGGTTTAGACCTGGTTTGAGTCCTGATTTTAGTCCTGGTTTAGTCCTGGTTTTAGTCCTGGTTTAGTCCTGGTTTAGTCCTGGTTTAGACCTGGTTTAGACCTGGTTTGAGTCCTGATTTTAGTCCTGATTTAGTTTTAGACCTGGTTTAGTCCTGGTTTAGTCCTGGTTTAGATCTGGTTTAGACCTGGTTTAGTCCTGGTTTAGACCTGGTTTGAGTCCTGATTTTAGTCCTGGTTTAGTCTTGGTTTTAGTCCTGTTTAGACCTGGTTTAGTCCTGGTTTAGTCCTGGTTTAGTCCTGGTTTAGACCTGGTTTAGATCTGGTTTGAGTCCTGATTTTAGTCCTGATTTAGTTTTAGACCTGGTTTAGTCCTGGTTTTAGTCCTGTTTTAGACCTGGCTTAGTCCTGGTTTAGACCTGGTTTAGACCTGGTTTAGTCCTGGTTTAGTCCTGGTTTAGTCCTGGTTTTAGACCTGGTTTTAATCCTGTTATAGACCTGGTTTAGTCCTGGTTTGAGTCCTGGTTTAGTCCTGGTTTAGATCTGGTTTAGATCTGTTTTAGACCTGGTTTAGTCCTGGTTTAGTCCTGGTTTAGTCCTGGTTTAGACCTGGTTTGAGTCCTGATTTTAGTCCTGGTTTAGTTTTAAACCTGGTTTAGTCCTGTTTTAGACCTGGTTTTATTCCTGTTATAGACCTGGTTTAGTCCTGGTTTAGACCTGGTTTAGTCCTGGTTTAGACCTGGTTTTAGTCCTGGTCTTAATCAGGACTAAAACCAGGTCTAAAAACCAGTCACAGTCCCTATTGTCTGTGTTGTTTTGACGCGTAGTTAGAAAAGTTGGGAGGTGCAGCAGAGAAATATAATAAAATCTTATTTTACTTCCATGGGTGCAGGAGGTCGACACAGTTTTGACTCAGAACCATAAATTGGCCTTAATTCAGCCTTTAGCTTTTCACACTGATTCGGACAGAACACACAATACTCTGTGCACAGTTCAAATGTTCCATGTGGATTTCCTAAATTTTTTGTTAGAAGTTCTAAGTTTGAAAATCCACCGTCACTTTTCAGACCCTGGAAACTCTGTAAATTTGGTCAGTGGACCTTTTGAGTTTGTAATCGAGTACCCCTGGTTTATACTGTATGTCCAACCAGGATATTGGCTGAACTGGAAGCTGGAATAGCGAATATCCGATCTAGAAAATCAGTATTGATACCGATATTCGATACCAGTACTGAATCGGTTCACTAAAGTTGCCAAGAAACTCGAGGAACAGGAGACAATGCTAAAACATCCGATCCACACTTTAGAAGCAAAAAACGTTGGATTTAGTCACACTTAATTGACAAACTGTGGACGATTCTTAGGCAAATCAATAACATCTCCATGGAAACAAACAAGCGTCAGTATCCCCCACCTGAAAAGTTTCATGGTGCAACTTTAAACCCCTTTTAACTAGTTAGTAATAAAAAAAAATGACACTGTAGCTGCTGTCCGGACACATTTGCCACCTTTTAAGCATGAAAAAAAACAAATCAAGTGAAAAAATGGTGTCTCACTTCTGTCATATTCATAACACTGATGAGGCAGTTCTGGTGTGGATGTGAAAACACACGGATCGAGAGCGATTCTGCATGTGACAAGTCTCAAGCATGTGGACGGACGAGGTTTGGGTTTGATTCAATTACCACCGATTTATCAATGTCACACGAGTGAGAGAATGTTTTCACACGCTCGGATCGCTGTCAGTCTTGTGCACAGAGCGGGCGTTTCAATAGAGCCGGGCTGAGGCAGAGTGATGCATGATGGGACGTCGGAAAAATGAGGGATACGAGCGATTTTGGGGAGCGTCACTGTCACTGTGATTTGTGTTTATCTTTTGAACGGTTGGATTTAAAAAGGATGGATAATATCACTTATCCATCCTTTTCACACACAGGCTTAGATAGACTGTGTGTGTGTCTGTGTGTGTGTGCGTGTGTGTACGTGTGTGTGTGTGTGTGTGTGTAAAAAGGGTTGTAGTGGCCATAGTTATTGAAAGAACCAAACGTCATACACACCACCGCATAATTTCACATGCATTTAGACGTATTGACCCACACAGGAAATTATTTGGACACCGTAGCTCACACATCACAATTTAAAGGTACGCTAGGTCAGATCTGTGGACTGGTGACTCCACTCGCCGTAAGAATGCATATTTTTCAAGATATTTCTATATAAATGGAAATACGAGCAGAGTACTGGGACTTTTGTTATAATTAGTGTTGTGCTGATTAAGTGTACAGTGAAGGCATTTAGACACAACACGACCAAAGTGAATTTTGTGAAGGGAAATTAACTTAAAGGGGCAGTTCAGAGTTTTTATTTCCTAAGAACTCTGAACTGCCTTATTTCTAACTAACCTTGCTTCACATGAATCGCATGTTGAGGGATTTTCTCATTAATCAGTCCACCACTGCCGAGCTTTCTATCAGGAAATACAACTCACTGCTGCTGCTCAGACATAAATCCTTCAAATGCAAGGTTGGTTTTACTTCTAAAATTATTCTATCGACACAGACGTTCACATGGACAGTCTGGAGTTATAATAGTTTTCCCTCGGGTGCTCTGTGGAGTGGGTCAGACTGTTTTTAGTGGCAGGACGACTATGGCCATTGACATGCACTAGCCTAGCACCAGCAACCTCTGCAAATACAAGGACTGGATGGAATAGTTAAAAAAGTGTCTCCACACGTCTCCAACACTCTGGCTCGTGAGGAAATGAGGCCCTGTGTCCAAAATTCAGAACTGTCCCTTTAAAGGAGCTGTATGTAGTCTGTACTCTTACTATAGCTGGGTTTCAGATCACACCACAGTATTCTATAAGACAATATTATTTAATACAGATGGGGGCAGCTAAAATGAATTATTAAAATGTACAATTATGTTGTAATAAAGTGAGTTTGAGGGTTTAGTCAGTAATTGAACATCCAAGGTTCAACAACTTTTGTATATTTTACAGTAAAGTGCGATGGGCCAAAACCGGCCCTTTCCCTCCATATGGGACTATGACATTACCACATTCTAAAGCAGACCTGGGCATTGTCCAGCTCCCAGGTCACATGCGGCCCTTTGGGTGACTCTGATCGGCCCTTTTGCACTAATTTGGAATTGCAAAATAAACATGTTTTATCATTTTACCTCATGCACAGACAATATAAAATAATAATAATGAGAACTTTGCACATCAATTACTTTAAATAGGTGCATTGGAGGAGAGGGAGCAGCCACAGAACATAGAGAAAAATCCCGCACACCGTCTTAGAAAATGTATGCGATTTATTAGGACCTACAAGGTTTCGGCTCTAGGCCTTCATCAGGCAAATAGAGAGTCAGAGCTCAGGGGCCATCTTAAATAGGATGTGGCAAGCACCCAAGGGTGACAGGTTGGAACAGTACCCAAAACAACATAATTCAAATTACAAAGACAATCAACTCATACAGTGTAATATAAATCATAAAAATAATAATAATAATTTTACTGATAGTAGAAAAATAATTAAATAAAAAAATAGAAGAGAAAAATATCTGAATACATATAGACATTTTATATATTGACCCCACTATGGAATAGGACTGGCATGCTATATACATATCTATACACCTCATGCATGGACTAAAGCTGCATTGCTTTTATTTTAGAGGTGTTTTTTTATGACATTTTTTATAAGGCAGCCTCACTTTTTCTTTGCTTAGTCAGAACATAAACTCTTCTGAGTCTTACCAGCCCATCAAAACAATGCAATTTACTGCTTTTTATAAAGAAATACATTTATTATTATGCGTCCATCCATCCTCTCCCGCTTAATCCGGCTGGGTCGCGGGGGCAGCTTGCTGCCCAATACTCATAGCACCTGACCCCCTATGAACCCCTCTGCAGGTGGTGAGCCCACAGGAGGGTGGACGTCATAGTCCTTGATGTTAGTTCATAGGGGTGCGGGCATGTTTTAGGTTGATGGAGGAAACCGGAGTACCCGGAGGAAACCCATCCAGACACGGGGAGGAACATGCAAACTCCACACAGAAAGGCCCGGGTGACCTTCTTGCTGTGAGGCCTGAGTGTTGCCACTCAGCCACCGTGCCGCTTAATATTATGCAGAATCGAGTTAAGCATTTTGGCAAAGCCCTCCACAATGTTTTCCATTTCTCATGTGGCTCCATGGAAAAAATAATTGCCCACCCCTGTTCTAAAACCTGTAAAATCATCAAGTTTAAGAAAGGCGCATTCAAAGGGATATGTCAAGAGGTCAGGTTTATGAAATTGTCACAGTTCTGCCTTTTGTTTACATGTTCTTCCCCAGTCCAGCTCCCCGTCTGTTCCAGTCCTCTTTTTGCTACCTCCCCGTTTCTCCTACACCCGTCTCACTCCCTAACTATCCCAGGTAGTCTATATAAACTCCTGCTCCTCATTCAGTCTGTGCTGGATTGTTTACCTGTCAAGATCTATTCTTAAGCTCTGTATCAGAAACCTTGTATTTTTAGCTGTTGTTTGCTTTTGAGCAATCCTGATTTATTCCCTGATTAAAGTCCCTGTTTGAGTTTTTTCCTGGTCCGTTTTCTTATTGAAGATATACCCAGTTTTGGAGGATATTTTAGTTCACTTTATAAATCATATAATTCCTTTGTTGTTATCTACCTGACTTGCCATTTAAGCTTTACCTATTGCAGGACACTTTCTGTTGTACTGAAATAATACTTTGTGTTAGACGGAGTTCTTTGTGTTGCATTTGAGTCCTGTTCACCTGTGTGATAAAAATGTTCATTTAAAATCTGACATGGGTGCTCAAACGTGTGAATGAAACAAAACTCAACTCCTCAAATTGAAATTTAGACTCTAGATCTAGAGCTAGAAACTTCTAGAAAAATCAGACAAGTTTGTATCCTCTAATCCCCAAGCTCCTCTACTACTACGACTTTCAGAAATTTATTTCAATAAGGAAATCTAAAATAAAACTTATGCTCTATTCGAAGCAGAGATTTCACGAGGGAGCTGAACCAACAGAAAAAGAAGTCCAAGGATTTACGCAGAACTGTAAACGTGCATTTCAAAAGTGCGTAGGTGTAACCAATATTTCAGAGCGTTGAGAGAAAGAAAGAGCTAATGCTTATTCATGTACAGCTACAGAGCCCGTTTCAACAGCGGCAGAGTCAGAGGAACAGGCGTCGTGAGCTGTCAGGGGGGCGGGGCTGTTCCAGTGAGGACAGACGTACAGTACAGTGGTGAAGTGTGGGAATAAAGAACACGGGGCTGATGTGAGCAGTAATCTAGCGCCAGGAGAGAACAGAAAATCACTGCGTTTCCACACCAGGAAACACAATGACGTTTACCTTTGTGCTGTTCTGAGCTCTTGTTTATCACCTGCAAGAGTTGAAAAATTGCAGATTTACTGAGGCGACAGTCAAAGGCGGAACGGTGATCTGCACGTTCTGTCAAAGTGTCAAAGTCGAATTGAGCTAATCGAGGTCGGTAAGGGCGGGTAAGCAGTGAGTAATGATCATTATTAGAAATGGATTTGGTGTTTTTCGCCCACATGGTTGGGATGTTTATCTTAATGTTCATTAAATAGGTATTTAAAAAGTCTTAAATTTGGGGTAGTCAAACCTGGGAATGCCTTGATTAAAGGTGCACTGCATAGCTTTTCTGGTGGACGGTCCGTCATCTACTCGTCCCCATGGAGATGTTATTGCTTTGGAATGTTCCATAGTGTGAAATTAAACATGTCTTTCTACCAGCAATAACCGGGCAATGTAATGTCAATGAATTTAGTTTACAGTGGGGAAAAATGTATCTAGGTAAGTTAAAATGACTTAAATTAAGAATATTTTATTTTATTTGAGTCGATTCAACTTGACAAGTCAAATTATCTACCAGTGGAATAAGTGTTTTCTTAATTCGAGCAACATTTGATTTTGTTTCTTATTTTAAGTTCAAAAAGTTACTGTTTTTCATACATTAAGTTTAGCAAGATGTATTTTCATATTTTAAGTGCAAAAGTCTTATTCCACTGGCAGATCATTTTACTTGCCAAGTGACATTTACTCAAATCATGGTAAAACTTTCTTAATTCAAGTCATCTTAACTTGATTTTGTTTTTTGCAGTGTACAGTATTTCTCAATAGCCTTGGCACATTTATCTACTGAAAATCTGACATTTGCAAAATAGCTCACAGAAAATCCTTAACAGAATTGTAGTTTTTCCAAACAAAATTGAAGCAAAATGCAGATTTTCAGTCTCCAAAAGCAAGTTTTACCATCAACCCTTAAACTGTTGTCGTGTTTTTCTGTGCCAGTTCATCCATTTAACACAGCAGCTCAGAAGATTTTGTACTTTTCAGTGACTACAGAAAATCACTTGTTTGGTGCAGTTTGACACTGGGGTTCACGCTGAAAATCTGCATGTAGTCTATACATGCGGTCAATGTCTGTACTCTCTATGAAACACTTCTCTCTGTTTGACACCGTTTTGGTGCTCACACATTTTGATTTCTGTTTGAGTTTCTTTTGAAAGTGACAGAATTTGGGCTAAAGTCATTTACCACTTGAGAACAGACCTGTAGTGCTGAAAAAACAGGCTGAATTCACTGGTCATGTGTTTGTGAATAAGAGAATGAGAGCTGAGTCAAGTAAGAAAGAGCCTGAGAACTGTGAGAACTGATGAGAAATGTTCCCAATGATGTGAGCAGATACAGGTTTGAATCAAAGGATCAAACTAAACCAAGTTTCAAAAAATGTGCTGAAACTGTAGAAATATTGGGCCTCATTTATGAAACTGTAACTTCCACTTTAAGAAAATGCTGAGCGAACTGAGCTTAAGTGACAGTTGCTCTGAATTCACCAACACCAGATGCAAACACCTCCACGCTCATTGACATTTCATTTACAAGGGAAATGAATATGTATTTGGTTAGAAGTGCCCTCTGAACTTCCAAATATGGCCAAGATGGATTTGGTATTATGACACAGGAAATCGCAAAGGAGAGAGTGAACGAGAATGTCAGGTGGAGCGTGTCTACAAACTACAGCTGTTTTACAGCTTCAGCGCTGATTTCAAATGCCCAAGCTCACATGAACACACTCGGCAAGGGAATATTTAAGTCATAAACTTATTGAAATAAACGGGCGCTTTCATCTTATTTCTGCGATCACAGACCGGCAGTAAAAAGCGAGGGAGGGAGACTGGTGTGGGGGTGCATAAGAGTGCGCTCTGGTCGGGGGGTGATGGGGGTGTTGAATCGCCAATGTTGTTTCTAATCCCATTTATTTACCAGTGAATTATATTTTTTTTAAAACACTAAAAACATACATTCCCAAACTATTTTCTTTCAACAACTTTCAGTTTCTATTGTTCTTCACAGTCAGTAGTCGATCCTCACTTGTTGCTTCTGGTGGCTCTACCCGCTCGCTGCCACTGGAGTCGCCAGTCGAATCTTTTGGGCTTTCGCAATGCACAGTAGGAAATCAACAAGCTAATGCTAAGGCTGCTTATAAAGTTGTTTTATAACATTTCCAGACACTAATGAGTGAACCAGGCAGAGCGTTTAGTTTGTTAGACTCGTGGCTATGTTGTAAAATAGAGTTAGAAAGTGGTATTAAGCCTCTTCTGTGCAAATTGTAGTATAGCGCATAGAAACGACGCCTCTGTGTGATCTTGTAAACCTTTCTAATATCACATCCGATGTTGTGACTGAGTGCTGATACGGCGCCCCGGTGATGAATGAAACGGCTTTGGCCCCGTTTCTATTTCTGTCACGACGCGTGGTCCCCCCTCCTGTACTCTGCTCCCTTTACTCACTCTGCTCATACGAGGCCATGTTCTTGCACTATAACTTTCCATTTTCTCAATTGCTGTCTCTCAACTCCACTGGTCAAGGCTGTCATCCGAGTGTGCTGAGCTGAAAGCTGGAAAAAGACTTCAGCTCAGTCTGGATTTATCCCGCAAAGACAAAAGTATGTGTTAGACTAGCAGTGGTCAAAGGTAACTAAGTAAAAGTAGTAAATTAGTAGAAGTAGCAGTAGAATTAAGTATCTGTGCTTTACTTGAGTACATTTTTGGGTAGGGATGTAACAATATTATGATATTATATCGTCAAAAATCTCACAAGAATATCTTTAATAGCTTTATCTTAGTCTTTTTTCTTTCATAGCTTTAATTAATAGTTATAGTGCAGCAAAAGCAAAAAATAAAACGGAGAACTACACAGACCATGATCCTTTGCTTCATTTCAATGCACATGAAGAAATAACTGTTCTAAGCATTTTTTAATAAATCTTAGTTTTACACTAAGTTTTGTCAAGGCATTTTAAGGAAAAAGTAGCAAAAAAGCTCTGTTAACCTCCAAAAAATATTGCAATAAATATCGTACCGTGAGATGTATATTGTGAAAATATAAATACTGAGAAATTTGGATATCGTTACCTATTTTTAAGTGCATACTTTTTACTTTTACTTCATCGCATTTGAGAGCAGGTATCTGTGCTTTCCACTCCACTAGATTTTTGAACTGGTTTGAAAAGTAAAAAGTACTTTTGGTTTTAGGGGTTATTTTGACCATGTTTGTGGTAACATTGTGTCTAAAGGTTTTGAGTTCAAGGTTCGGCTTTAAACAAACAAAAATAAATCCACAAAATTCTTAATAAACAGATCAACAACACTTGACTTACTTTCATACTTTTACTTAAGAATATTTTAATTGTTGCCTCTGTATCTGTGTTAAGTAATCAGAAATCAGTATATATATATTTTTTAAATATTTGTAGCTTTTCTGGTACAGGGTTTGCCATCTGCTTGTTTCCATGCTGATGTTATGGGTCTCCAGCCTTTTTCCTCCTTTGAGCTACTTTTATAAAATGAAAATACCAGAGACTTTTAGCGGCCACAAGAAATTGAGTGAATAGAAGAGCCACAGCAAGCAAAGTATTATCCATTTATTAGTGTACAAGGCTAGGCATCAAAATGATTCATGTGCAATGGTAATAGGCATTTAATAAACAAATTTGACTTTTTCAGCACAATACGTAACATTCAGAAATCCCTTGGCGACAGGTTGGAGACCCCTGCCATAGACTGTGTAAAGAAGTGGACAAGGGGAATGTAAAGTCGCCCACAGTGTTCACAGTCCAGTCAAATGAAGCTCACTGATGCAGGCAGTTGTAGAGCAGAGTTCCAGATTAGGACCAGGAATTTTTTAAAAATATACTTTATTAACAATATCTCTCAATAGATAAAACTATAATATACAAATAAATGTAAAAAAAAAAACCCAAAAACCTCTAAAACCCTGTCCAGGGGTTAAAATATTTACTATTTACAAAGTTGAAATAAATTATTTGATTCGATAGTTTTTGACTATGTCCACATTTTCAAAGTCATTGTTCAGTTTCTTGATGGTTCTCGATCCTCTCAGACTTAATACTGCTGATTTGGTAAGATTGAGTGACAGTTTGACTCTTAGCCAGTGTAGGACAGTACTGTAATTTTGGTCCTTTTTCCTTGAAACTTTAATTGATAATTCGCTAATGAAACGTTCCGCTTCCCTTCCATTCCCTCCATAGGGGGTGAAGACTAAAGGCGTGAAGGAACCATGTTCAATCTGAATGACGCGTTGGTTATATTGCCGTTTCTTTTCGTTCTCGTTAGTGGTGAATGTTGTTTCTAGTTTCTGGTTCAGGTGGCTCTTAGCAAATGGGTTGAACACCCTGACATCAAAAAATGCTCGTTGCCCCCTTATCCAGAAGTCTCTTGCGCAGACATCTAACCTGGCTTCATCTGATGAGTTGGCGCTACTGTGCAAAGCCACGGTTAACGTTTCAAGTTGTGGCTCGATTTGAACATCGTGACATACATCGTTGAGTAAATCTGCAAAAAGATCTCTTACTTCATCGTGGCGTCTGTGTATAAAACCGCCTTTCATACATGACATGGCGTGGTCGACATCAAAACGTTTACCACAGGCGCACATTGTTGGTAGGTACTTTGGAGTCCAGCGGTATCTAAGGCAAAGAGCATCATAGAATTCTCTTTTGCTCAAGTTGAGGTCCTCTGATTGTACTGGTAGAGTATTTAACCAGCTCGACGCTCCCTTCATCATGTTTAGGTCGTTTGCTCTTAGTTGCTCTTTGTTCATCTTTTCACGGACTTGCTGTAAAGTGGCTTTGTGTTGTTCCTCTCTGGCTTTCACAATGTTCTTTCTGGTCTGCTTCAATAGTTCATTATCTATCAGCGCTGCGCTGTCTTGATTCTTGATATTTGTAACTAGTTGGTCAGTTGCTGACTGAGAATTTGAATACTCAAAGTCAGCGATATTAGTAAAGACAGGTATTGCTAGACCTCCTTTCTTTACTGGTAAGGACAGCAAGAGTCGTTCTTCAACAGTGCAGATATGACCTTCTGTAATTGCTGGAATAAACGTGTTGTCTATCACTTCATCTACTTTAATTAGATGTTGCTTGATGTTTGGAATTGTTCTGATGTAGTAGGTCAGTTTGTGTCTAAAACCACTGGTAAATGCAGCATAAGCGGCATGTGGTTCAGATCTTGCTATTTTGGACAGAAGTATCAATTGATTACACCACGAGTCCACTAGCCCATCAATATATTCGGACTGTCCAGCTTCACTACCGACAAATCCTCCGAGACACGGTCTTCCTTTGGTTGTTATCTTGATATCCGTGCCACCAAAAACTTGATGGGCTTCATCCTCTACTTCTGGTTTTAACACCAACCAAGATTTAGACGCCTTGGGAAAGTATCCCAGTTTAGGTCCTAGTGTTACCAAATTATCCCACCATGTTCGAAGAGGGGCTAGATTGCCTGCACCACTCAAATCATCTGCAAATGCAACATGTTTCACACTGTCATTGTCTGGTTTAATGACTTCTAGTAAAGGGATCATTCCTATGGCATACGCTGGCATTGCAAGGGGATCACCTTGCGTGGTTCCCTCCGATGACAAGATTTCAGTACCACCAAGAACAATCAAGCGAGATGGTGTGCTATAGCAGTTCCTTATGTATGTAGCCATTGGGGGACATAAATAGCGTATATTGTGAAGTAGGACCAGGAATTGATTTAAAGGTGGACTGTGTAACCTTCTGGGTGAAGGGTCCGTCGTTATTGGTCCGTCGTTGTTGCTTTGCTTGGAATTCGTTACAGTGTGAGATTAAACTTATCTATTTCCATGGAGACGAGCACCGAACCAGTTTACAGGTCCGATATGTGGAGAGGCCACAGTGGAATACATATTTTTCAAGGTGTTTTCGTATTGTTAAAAACAGGTATAGTTTAATAATGAGAACATTTAATGCCATGCTGTGGTACTTTACCGCAAAAGCATATGTCCATGGATGCAACCAGGTGCTGGACTCTTAACAGAAAAGTTACAGAGTACAGCTTTAAGGACAAAATCAAGAAAAGAAATCAATTAAGACCAAAATGAGGAGTTACAGAGAGAGGCGTGACAGTTTTCAGTACAAAGTGAACTGGAACCAGAGCTGGTGGAGCCGGAAGCGCCTAAATGTTCCACAATATGGCATTAGACTTATGTACCTTGCATTTATACAATTACGGGTGTTTGTGCTCAAAAACGCCTTTACAAACATTCTTTCTAATCTGTAACGTTGCCTGATAACGTCATCAGCTTGTCTCCAAATCAATAAGACCAAAATGAGGAGTCTAAATCTAAGACAACAATGTTCCGCAGTATGACATTAAACGGCTCTACTTTACATTTATTCAATTACAGGTGTTTTTATATCTCAAAAATACTTAGAAAAACAGGTATTCTGCATGTGTGTGGAGTTGCCACTTCATAGATCTGACCTGTAACTTGGTCTGGTTTGGTCTCCATGATGATAGAAAGGTTTAATGCCATACTGTGAAACATTCCAGACAAAGCAATAACATCTCCATGGAGACAAGTTTTGGACAGACCCTCCACCAGTAAAAGTTACACAATGTACTTTCATGCAGCATTAGAGTAGAGCTGTATTCCTCCACACTGAGAGAAGCTTTAACATTAATGTCTAAGCTCCCGGAAGTTTGGACCTGGGAATGCCTCGGGAACGCCTGGGCAGACCTGGAGGATTTCTCCGTAGAGTGGGAGGTGAGGAGGTCCCACTGGTACCTGTCGGGCGGATAGAGAAATGCTGAACAAGAGAGCGTTCTGAAAATGGTGGCAAATCTACATTGTAATTAATTCTGTTGTATCTGTTTCATTTACTAAACAAACAATACATTATTATTAAAGGCTTTGTAACTTTTCTGGTGAAGGGTAAACTTTATCAACCCACGAGGGAAATTATTTGGACACAGTCTGACAGCAGCAGTTACAGAGAGAGGGTGACAGTTTGCAATACAAAGTGAACTGGAGCCAGAGTTGGTGGAGCTTGAAGTGCCTTGAATGTTCCACAGTATGGCATTAGACTTATGTATCTTGCATTTATGCAATTACGGGTGTGTTTGTGCTCAAAAAACACTTTGACAAACATTCTTTCTGTGAGTGGAGTCGTCTCTTTGTAACTTTGCCTGATAGCGTCCTCAGCTCGTCTCCATGGAAATAGACATGGAGACAATTTAATGCCCTACTGTGGAATTTTTAAGTCAAAGTAGTAACATCATGGAGACAATCAATGGCGGCGGACCCTCAACCAGAAAAGTTATAGTTCACCTGTAAGATATGGACTATCAAAAATAGACCTGTATAAAGCAGGGTTTTTTTGCACATTTAAAGGTGCACTGCGCAACTTTTCTTACCTTCTTGTCTCCATGGAGATGTTGTTTCTTTGCCATGACATGCTCCATTGATATGACATTAAACATTTCCATCTAGCAATTATTCATTATGGGTGTTTCTGTTGCTCAAAAATAGTCAGTCCTTCTGGGAATAGGGGCGACTCTCCACAGACCTGAATTGTAATGAAGTGTAGTTTTGCTTGTCTCCCTTTTTGATAGGTTTTGTCTGTACTGTGGAACATTCTAGACAAAGCAATAACATTACTAGGACTGTGTTGAAAAAAGCGATTTTCCGATTCTGAATTGATTTGCATATTAATTCCTTAAGATCGATTTGTACGTCCAAAGATCGATTTCATTTTCAGTACATTTTTACCCAGAGAACTTTAACCCCACTCGTCGCGTCATTGAATTCGCGCTCGGTCTGACTGTATCAAAACTATTAACATGGCGTCGGACACATTAGCCAAGTCCCGGCTTTGAAGATGCCAGAAACACTCAAAGCTCCGTCTGGCACCATTTCGGGTTCAGAAATGATAAAGACAAAGATGCGCTTGACAGAAGCAAAGCGATTTGAAGGCCAAATGGAGGTGAAATATAACGGAAATACAACCAACCTCAGGAACAACTTGGAACAGCTCAGGTAACAGCGCAAAAATGGTTATAATAATGGTAACACGAATCACGATCGGATCGAATCAAATAGTGATAATCGATTCTGAATCTTGAGAATCGGAATCCAATTGATTCTTGGAATTTGAATCGATATCCAGCCCTAAACATTACCATGGAGAGAAGCAGGTGGCGGACCGTCCACCCAAAAAGTTGCATAGTGCATGTTTATATCACTCCGTTGGCAGGCAAACATTTGACTTTTGCATTGTAACTGCACAGTGACACTTGCACACAACAAAACAAGAGAAAGTTGACGTGCAATTTGGCCATGAAATGATCAGTACTCTCCGCGGCGAGGTGAGTTAATGGGCTGTTATGAAAGACTAACCGTCGTCTCATATCTCCGCGGTACACGTATATTTTTTGGCATAAAGCTTTTTTCTCCTTGCAGTGGTAGTAATAAAACACATCATCGTACAGCCTAACAAGAAGAGAATGTGTCACTGCAGCCACAACTGTCCCTCTGTGCATGATCTGTCTTTGAGAGCTGATTTACCTGTGTCGGACTTCCTCTTCATCAACTCTTCTGCTCCTCTGTTACGCAGGCAGGAGGGAAAGAGAGAGAAAAAGGATGTGAAGGAAAAGACTCAAACTCGCTGTTGATGTTAAATGATTATTGGATTCTTAAGGCCGTCACACGCTACAGGGTTTTTGGGTCTTAAATGATTTTTAAACACGCGACAAAAAGCGCATAACACGGACACGAGGAGAAACTTATGAGACTTAAAATCTCTGATCGCAAAGACCGCAACAGGATTTGTCTGTGGACCACAGGATATAAAGTTGTGAGTGCAATGGCGTCAACTGCTTCCTGTGTACAGTAAAACCACTCACTCTGAGACTCTGGTTGTGTTCAAAGATCAGAGCTCTGCACTTCTAGTTTAGATACAAGTCAAAACTGTGTTATTATTTGTGAAATGTGGAGCAATACTTCAGATACAGGATTTTTAAAGCATTAAAGAAGCGATAAATCCACAGGAAGTAGAGTCACTATTGCAAATCTGCAGCTTCACCTCGATCCGTGTGCTGTGTGGATATAAACAGACACACGTGAGGAACTATCTCGCCTTTTTACTTTTAAAGAACGCCTCAAACTAGATTAACAGCGCCATTTTGTGGACTGGATGTCATTATTTCTATGGATAATGTGGATCAGACGCTGCATTTTAAATTTACCACTTTACGAGAGGTGAGGAATAGTCTTTTTTCGCTATATCCTGAGTTTGTATCTTGTGTGTTTGTGTCCGTCATTCCTCTGCCCTGATGCTCTGTTTCATTGACTATTACTGTAGTGTTGCTAATGTTTGGTGGTTACGATCTGACACTGACTCCGCATGAGGAGCAGCGGCTTCAAAATCGCACACGAAGACAAAAAGTCGGGTCGCACCAGAAGAAATCGCAGGCAAAATCGGGCAAATTCTCCTGTAGCGTGTGGTGGCCTTTAGGCTAATTCATTTGCTAAAAAGCATTATCGGCCTCTTTTGAGAAAACTGTAGTTGTTAACGACATTGCTTTTCAATGCACCATGATGCGGGTCCCACTCCACACAAAGCTCCCACCACTTGTATTTGAAGGCGTGAATGCAGCAACAGTGGGGAGGAGAGAAACAGGAGGTAACAAGGGAGCAAGCATTCGTTAAGTTTTGAGAATAAGTTTGTGTTTCATTGTATGTGGAGGGATGGGATTGTTTTTAGCAGCAGGCAGCCTTCCCTTCACTGCCCAGATGCTCAATCACTTGGAGACTTCACGCAACCCAATGAAAATCTCCCACAGCCCACCTTTGGGTCACAACCTTAAGGCTGGCACAACCTTAACTGAAAAAGTATTGAAGTTTGCTGAAAGATGCCCCACCAGGCCGACCAGAGCAGGAGAATCAGGACAGAAAGTGGGTCTGAGTGGATTCTGCACAGTTCAGATCAGAGTTCACGGGTCTGTGGTTCAGGGTGTAGGCTCACCATCACAACACTGTACAGTCCTGTAATTTATCTCTTTTTAATACTTCTTTTATAGTGTATTCCACAGTAGGCTGCACTACCAGTATATTAATCTCAATGGCTCTGCTGGGTCACTCATAGGGGACGTCCTGCACTTTGCTCTTTTCCTGGAGGAGTTTTAGACCATATTCTTTTTAGCGACTGAGCACCGCAGCCATCTCCACTCTCTCCCAGTGAGCTGGAAAACACAGTAAGATCATCAGGGAATAAAGTACATCTTTCAAATGGAGATCACCCATGCGTTTGTCCTTCCCTTGAATATTCTTTGGGCGTTTGTAAATCCTTGAGGCATTTGACTGAATTCTCAAAACCAAATCAGCATTTCAGATTCAGTCTTTGCTTTGTCATCCTCTCAGTTTGGTTCAGTTTGGTTCAATTATTCTCCATCATTCTCCGTCATTTATTTCAAGCTATCAGCTACAATAAGTTTTGATTTATGGATGTCTCCTCACCTGGCATTTCTTCAGACCTACCTGTGCTCTCTGGTCTTCTTCTGTATGGCCAAAGCCACCACACAATCAGACAACAGTACAGTAGAGAGCGTCTAATGGTGACATGTGAGAATGCAACATGGCCAGTAGTATAGTAGTACTTATGGTAGCCTTAATGAAGGAAATCAAATGTAACAGTAAACGCACACCAACTGTGGTCCAAATAAAGAACAATGATCTGAAGAAGGCTTTTTTGCTGAAAAGTAATTTAAAATAAAAAAAGCTTTTGGACATCGGCCATGTGAGTGTGCTATACAGTTTTTTCACCTTGATGTAGCTTTAATGAAGGAGCAATGCAGGTTCAATCCTCTTGTTACCAGTAGAGGGAGGAGCAACTAATTCAGGCATCTTCTGTTTACCGTAAGATATAATGAATCTATGGTCAAATCTAATCCACATTTTTGGCAGCCTTTCTGGAATGAATCAACCGTAAACCATCCTTCTTCCACACTGATGTCATCCTCTCACTATAAAAGCATTTTCAAATGAGGACAAAACCTCGATATTTTATGGTCTGTGCGAGGGCACACGGAGCATACCTCCTGCTATCTGCTGAAAGCCTCTCTCTCCACCATTTCCTTGGACTGCAATGTGCTTGCTCTGCATCTTTCCTGATTTAGGCCCAGCTTATCTTAAGCTTATAGAGATGTCAGCAAAAGAGCCTTTTTAATAGTGCACGCCTTTTAATTCATTACCAAATGTAAACTTCTCTGCAGAGTGGACCTCGTTTAAAGACGGTATTCTACTCAACTAATGGCTCTGTAAATGTAACCCCCTCAGGACAAAGGAAGAAACACACAGTCACATTCAGTTCATAATTATCAAAGCTCTCTCCCCAAAGGCTTTCGTTTCCATTATTCAAATGCCAATTAAAAATACCATTTAACTTTGTTGACCTCACAGAGGAGGAGGAAGAAGAGCTTAATACGTTGTTTGCTTATGATGAGTCACAGTCAATAGCAGATCTTCGGAAATGTTAACATTCAAGGAGCAAAACCTCACATAAGACGCATGAACTTACATTCGGTTCATGAGTCATCCTTTCTAAATGTGGAACATAAAGTGTCTGGCCACGTGTTTATAAAGGTCATTTAAGGACAGTCCGAACCTCCATCTCACCTCGTCTTCTGCACTCTCCTCTGACGTCTGTTAATTGTGCCTCATGAACTTTTACGTCTCCATATAATAAACTCTTTTCGCTTCGCACACGTGTTGTTGGCGTGGTCCTTGCTATTGACTTTCCCTTTTGTGTGTTTATGGAAGAGTGAATGTTTGGGGTCTAGTTTAATAAGCAAATTAAAGCAGAACTTTTTACAATTATGCTGGTTAAATATGTATTTTCAGTGTCTGGGTGAAAAAACTGAGAAAATCTGACTGTTTTTAAAAAATATTTTAGCAGTAAATATTTTCGGCAATGTTTTCCCAAGCTATTCCCAAACCAACCAAAAGACTCCTCCCAGTGAGACTTGCCCCAGAACCTCTGCTCTTTTACAGTCTCCTGTCATATCCTTTTTTTTTTGTATTTCTTATTGACTCATAAGCAGCCACAGTTGTTTTTTATATGAATTGTGTGGCTAATTCTGTCTATCACACCCATCTGAACTTGGGGAGATTCAGAGGTACATTTTCGTCAAGTACTGAAGACGTGTGTATTCTGGATCCTAGGCCCATCTATAGGTAGCAGTACAGCATAAAATTCTTAATCAGTGAAAGTTGTGCTCTCATAATCAATAAATCCTTCTCATGAGCGCACAAACAATACCCACTGAGAGGCCATTGTTACCTGGATTGCTTCTCCCTTGCTCAGAGCCCACAATAGTTTATTCAGTGCAGCGTTTTTTCCCTCTCTTTTTACGGCGTCACCTCAAAATCCCTCACCACAGTGACAGAACCATGCACAAAAGCCATGGTGTCGTTAGCATGTGACACCCGCCCAGCCTCCGGCCATCAAAACCCGCTGACACATTCATTGCTAACGAATCACCATCAGGAGGCATCCGGCGGCAGGCTGACACGAGCGCTGATTAGAGGCTTTGATGCGCCGCTGTTGCCCCGGACGACGGGAGAAACGGAGAGAGAGAAATTCTGTTCGTTTAACAGAGACACGGGCCGGAGGATCAAATGCCCCGTCTGCCGCCTCCCGTCCGGCCTCTTTATGTGCAGTGAAGGCAGTTAAGGTGTTCTGCTGCAGCCTGTGACCTCTGCAGATCCCAGCTGTCACGTGGTTCTATGAAGACGGGATTTTGTGTTGGAGTGTGCAGGCAACGGTTAAGCCCACTGGGGGGTTACTGGAAGGATAAATAATAGGGATGCAACTATAACCGAAATATGGTGATATCGTATCGTCAAAGGTCTCACAATAATATCGTGGACCATCACAATATATGGAATCACACGTGTCTTTGCTTAAATTAATAGTTATGATGCAGAAATAGCTAAAAAAAACAAAGGGAACTACATAGACCATGATCCTTTGCTCCGTTTCAGTGCGGACTACATGAAGAAATAACTGTTCTAAGCACTTTGCAACAAAATTTGCAATAAATATCGTACCGTGAGATGTATGTGGTGAAAATATTGTACAGAGAGATTTGGATATCGTTACATCCCTAATGACAATAAATGTTGTACCAAATAACTGGTAAAGTATTTTATAATGTCAGTCTTGTTAATATGTAGAATATCATAATATCGTGAGCCTCCCCACCACATCCTGAGCTTTCCCACGATATTGCAATAAATATCCTACAGTGACGATATCATATTGTGAGACTTGGATATCATTACACCCCTATGAATCAGCATTATAACATATATCAAAAAAAGTGTAATATGAGCCCTTTAATGTGTACGAGTCAGTGCAAGTAAAATAAAAAATGGGTCACACCAGAGCCGCTAGTATAAAAAGCCTCCACACAAAACTTTTTTTTATTTTTTTATTCAGTATTTTACCAGGTATGTCAATTGAGAACACCTTCTCATTTGCAATGATGATCTGGCCAAGAGGCCAACACAGCACAAACAGAACACACTCACACATCAATTGTAACATGAAACAGTGAATAGGAACATGAAATAGCAAAACATTTACAGATTAAAAGTATAAAAGTGTTAAAAGCATGTGCAATGATCCTGTAAAATACTCTGGATGGAGTTTTTAAAGTCGACAGAGGTAAAAACGAACTGAGCTTTAGAGTCTGTTGAAGGTGGTTCCAGTCACTTGCTGCAGAACTGAAATGAGCAGTGTCCTAAAGCTGAGCAGGTATGAAAATATCATACAGAGAGATTTGAATATCGATCTCGTTACATCAGTTTTGTTATTATGTTTAATATCGTAATATTGTGAGCCTCCCCACCATATCAGAATCAGAAAGGTTTTATTGCTATATGAGTGAACAGGAATACAACATTAGGAAATTGCTGCGGTACTTGGAGTGAAACATAGACAAACACTACAAACCATACAATAAATAAAATAAAGTAGAAAACAATAAACTCTATAATGTAACACAAAATGTACAAATTTATGAGATTATAACAGTGCAGTGAGCTTTCCTACGATATACCGTGAAGTTCATACCGTGACGATATCGTACCATGAGACTTGATATCATTACACCCCTAATGAATAATAGTTGCATAACACATTTGGTTCATATTTTCAGTCTGTGCTCTGGTATTAGTTTATATTTGGTATTTACTTAAAGGGGCTGGGCTATATTGTGCTATTTTCTGATTTATGTTACAATGTTGTGTCCTCATCAAAAACACATCTGGAGTTGTGTTTAATGCACAAACTCTGCATCACTGCTAACACTTGACAACATAACAAGAGCATTTTGAGTTTTGGAAATGTAGAGAGACAAATAATAAGAGTTAGTCAACCATGTGTGAATGAAAAAAAACACTCGAACTATGTTTTTGATGAAGTTACACACAGTTTTTGATTAGCTTACACACATCAATGTTGTGTAATATATAAATGGTCACATGCTGGAGCATTTATTAATAAGTTACAATAAATATGTGCAAATAGTGCTAAAGTGCGTTGTGCAGTCAGGTGATGGCGTGGCCAGGTGGAGCAGCCCTGGGTGTAGGAGGCAGGTCCCTTTTATAGACGGCTGGATGCGCTGGGCCCGAGTGCATCACCTGAAAATAAAACAATAAATAATACAAACATGGCACAACGCGGCCTATGACACCCATTCACAAACATGTTCATACACCGGTATATGCAGACACTAGGGGCGTGGTGGGTGTCTTGCCCGAGGACACAGTGGTAGTATTCATTTGTGGGAATCGAAACACCAACCTGTATTTATTGATTGATTTTATTCAGCCATATACAACTTGGTAAGATTAACAATATGACAGTAGTTTCATCTTGACCGAAAAGATGAAGGCAGAAAAACTTACTTATGATGCCAAACCTATTTACAAAATGAAATAATTAACTTTCTCCAAGACAGCAAACATATATATACATATATACACATTAGGGCTCGACCGATATGGACTTTGAATGTTGTGGCCGATATAATACCGATAAAATGGGAGTTTGAGCTGCCGATATATCACAGATATATTTATGACATAACTAATCACTGTCAATCTTCAATTGTTTATAAAACTTGGGTGTGGCTCTATTGGATTTTCAATTCGGGTTTATTTAGGTGACATTTATTGTTATTCTGCCTCTTTACATCATATTTAAAGACAGTAGGTCGACCTAATGGCATTTTTGTATGACATTCTAGCCAGTAAAAGTACTGTAAATAAACTACCGCTATTAGCTTTTAACGGTAATTAATGATATGCTAAATGCTGATAATTCACACTTCTATTCACAGCACACTTACACGTCAGTGCGTGTCCAGTAACATATATACGACCACTATAGTCACTTTACAGTTGCTAATAGAAGAGAAACAGCCTGTTTATGTGTGCGAGCTACAGCAGCTAATCGCTACACAATGAGAAAGAACCAAAACGAGCTTCAAAACCGACACATTTCCAACACTCAGCCTCACACAGGCTCCTCTCAGATCACAAGTCTGCACTAAGAACTGTCCTTTTAATCCAGACTCAAACTGAGTGTCCGTGAAAAGAAAATAATCTCAGTGTTGTGCACGTGGATCTATCTGCGGGTGTAAACAAGCACATGTGGCGATGCATTCAGGTGCAGGAAGACATCACAAATACAGACAAATTTCTCCTCATATAAATATTGATGCAGAGCCACATTTTAGGACATTTATCTGTCTGTAAATTGGATTAAATGGGCAGAATATAGAGAGTCTAAGATTTATAACAAGGTAAAACGTTAATGTGGAATATCGGCCCATATCGGCAAGATATGGACGATAGCCAATATGTTTTCAAATGTCCATATCGGCTGATAATATATCCATCAGTGGATATATCCATCGGGCCCTAATAGTAACGTCCCCTCATCAAAATTATACCTGGAGTTGAATTCAGCTTCGTTCTCACTCGTTCCAGTAATTCTCTGCACTTGGTCCTCTCCCTCTGAGCACTCAATTAACACTTTGCATTTTCCTCATCTTCCCAGGTTGAAATCCTGAGGTCTCCTGTGCTATCTAAGGGCCTAAATCTTAATTAATGAGGACCTGACTTTCTTATGAGGACAGAAATCTTTTATTACTAGATCAACAACAGGATTTAAAGTTAAAATAAGGGTTAAAATAGCTCATGATTAAGTTTCAGGTGAAGGCGAGGAACACTCTCCAAGAAATGTATGTATGAATATGAATGAGTCGGTGCAAAGCATGGCCTCCGGAATGTCATTTTGGAACGGGGTGGTGGTATTTGATTTTATTTTGTTCAAGGAATGCAGATAAGATTTTGTATTTAAACTGTCAGCCTTTGCCCTCGGTGCTCTGGCTCACTACACACACACACACACACACTGATGCACATACACACATACACGACTGTAGCAGGCATCAGAGTAACAGAATGGTGAAACTCGCCCTTGAGTAATGTCCCCACACTTTTGGTGGTGGTCAGCAGGGCCTAAGCCAAAGTAAATATTGTTTAGCAGCCCAGCGTTATGGCAGCAATATGTAACCTATAATACAAACAAATCAAAACAAAAATAGTCATAAAATTAAAAAGAGAGAGAGACATTAAATTAGAGAGAGAAGAGTTCTGACTGAAAAATAAAAGACCTAAAAACCTTTCAGTCATACGCATAGCTGAACAGAACTATTTTAAGCCTGGATTTAAACAGCGTAGAGTCACATGTTTAGAGTGTTCCAGGTTTTAGCTGCAGTCTGAAACTCCCTGAGTTTAGTCCTAACTCTGGGACCAGCAGGAGGCCGGGACTAAGCCAAGAAAAGCGGTCATAAACTCATTGCAGTGAATAATTAGGATTTTCAGAATGGATAATGTAAGTGAGGAGTCACTTTGGCATAAGGATATGTGTAGGGAGACCAGATGTTCCTCTTGAACCGGGACAGTTCTAGTTTTGAGCCCTGTGTCCCCTGTCCCAGCAGATTTATCCAAAACCTTTGATTTGTTCCAGTTTTACACAAGAAATGTCCTTGGTGTCACTATTTTTGACCAATTTTATACCTGCAAACAGTAAAGAGAGGCATACGTTGTCATTTGTTTAGGTAAAATACAGAAAAACAGCTTAAAAACAACCAAATCGCAAAGAAAATGTGACTATACTGACTCACGTGTTCATCATGAACGGTCTCTGCAGTCTCTTACAATTTTCTTTAATTACGCACTCGTCTCACAATTTTATTAATACCAACCACCAAAAAACTGAAAATGTCCCAGTTTTTTATTTTGAAATTCTGGTCACCCTAGATATGTGGCCATGACCATTAGCCGGACGTCTCTCCCCTTCTCCTAACTTCACACTTCACTTAATTTTGGCCTTTTATGGGGTGTTTCTCAATTCCCAGGATCCTTCTCGAAGACGGAAGTCGGTTCCTCTAAAGCAGAGCCAAGAGTCTTGCTCACAGCTCCTGGAACAAGCTCTGGAGAGAGCAACTGTGCTGGGTCCAGATCAAATGTGATAAAACTCAGAGTTTTCATAAACATTAATGCCTCTACAAATGAAAAGTATTGTGTCTTTAAGTGTAATCTTTGTGTTAATAATTTGATCCCCAGTTTCCTTCTTTTGCTCACTTTGCCACATTTGCCCTGATTTGAATTCATTCGATCTGATAATTGTGTCATCTGAAGCAATGTGGCTAAAATATTTACTTCATTTTGTTGTGTAATGACTTTAAGCTTATTAAAATTTGCAGTGTTCTGAGGTGGCCAAGAATCCACAGGTGCATGCTGGGTAAATGAGCCAAATGGAGGAGTGGAGGCCGGAGGTGAGGGCTTTGGGTCAGTTGGAACACCACTTGGCAAAGCTTTGATGATGTGAATGCCTCTGAAGTGGTTCAGAAGCCGAAGATCCTGGCACCTGCGAAATACTCTTTAGTCTATAAAATTCTACATTTGACCCGTCCTTTAATGCCACTGGGACAACGTGGGCGCTGCAGTGCCGTTCCCAGGGACCCATCTCCAGATCTTGAGCTTGGTCCAGACTACCTTAGCTGGAGGAATGCAGATTTTAGACATTATCACGGGGTGGTTTGAGCTTGAGGTTAGAACACCCGTCACAGCAGATGCTTAATAATGTGGTGCCATATGCCGGGTTGTTTGGGATAAACACAACCAAAGCTAACGTTAGCAGAGGGCGTGCAAAGTGATTGGATGAAAACGGAGAGTTAATTTAGACATTTTTATAAAGTTGGCCTTAGGCAATTTCAATGTAGAACGAGCGGTAACACTTACAGTGGTCTGGTGAAACTGTTTCTCACTATGTATTTATCTAGGCTGATTAGTACACCACATTTTATACTTTCAGGCAGAATCGTACCTCACTGGTGCTAACATCTGAACCCTGGTTTTATAATATATAATTGCAGATTTTTTTTAGATTTCATTTCCATGTATTACATGTAAACGTGTCTGCCCAGTGCAGATATATTGCATAAGCAGCTCTTGAGGTCAAAAATAAGTCCGCTGTGTTCTGCCTGCATTTAATTGTGAAGTTTTAAAGGGGAACTCTGGGACGTTTGAAGCTGAAGTCCGTTGCTAGAGGTGGTCGATTACTGTCAGAAGCCAAAAAACGGCACAGATCAGTGTTTCCTCGGTGGAGATCTCGCTGTGGCAGTGAGTCTGTCAAGGCAACAAACTAGTGTAGTGATGGAGGCAAGTTCTTAACTTCCACATAAAACACCAATTTGCTTCACACTGAAGAAGCTTAACACTAACTTAAAAACTTTATAAGCAGCCTTAGCTTTACTTTTGTTGATATCCTACTGCGCATGCGAAAGCCCCGCAAGAGGCTAGAGCCGCCAGAAGCAACAAGTGAGGATTGACTACTGACTGTGAAGAACAATAGAACTGAAAGTTGTTGAAAGAAAATGGTTTGGGAATGCTACTATGGTTCACTGAGAGCCTGAGCCTAAGGGTATCTACCCAAAATCAGGGGAATCTTCAGTGCTTGCTTTTACGTTTTCACTATTCTGGATTAAGGATTCTCCAAAGTGTCCAGTGGTATGGAAATTTATATCCAAATGTAAAGAGGAACTTCTGTTTTTGGGTGAAGGAAATAGGCTCCATTTCGGGCCTTCATCTGATGGTAACAGTTTGTGATCAAACAAAGAAAGATGCCTCCAAAGAGCACAAAATCAGAAGAGGATCTTATTACTTCCTCTCAAGTAAGAGATCTCCTTGACCATCAAATGTCTTTATTCAAGGAACTACTGCAAAACCAGGAAAGTACCTACAAAGGTTTTGTTCAAATCATCATGGATTCCTTCAATAAAAGATTGGATGGACTTATTAAAGACGTCTCAGACCTAAAGCGAGCCTTCAATATTCCCAAAAGGATATTGATGACTTAAGATCATTGTCTGATAATTTATCACTTAAGTGTAAAGGAAACTATAAGAGACATCAATGATCTTGGCTCCTCATTCAACAACATGGCTGGTAAAGTGGATTACATTGAGAATCAGTCTCGGCGAAATAACCTGCTGTTTGATGGTATACCAGAGTCTGATCATGAGAAATGGTCTGAGTCTGAAGATAAGATAAGGAAGATAATTTCAGACAAACTAAAACTGGATATTAAGCACATTGAATTGGAGCGTGTGCATCGCTCTGGAAAATCACCAGGACAAGGAGGGAAAACCCAGACCAATAGTGGTGAAATTTTTGAGGTACAAGGATCGTTTGGCGGTGATGGACAAGGCAAAACACCTAAAAGGAACAAATATTTATATTAATGAGGACTTTTCTGAATCTATTCGACAAAAACGCAAAGAGTTGATTCCAGCAATGAAAGAGGCAAGGCAAAGGGGTGACATTGCCTTTCTCAGATACGACAAACTCATCACTCATCCACCTTCTAGGCCACCACAGGTCTGATCAGTATTCTTTATGAAATGTTCTGTTTTTATATGTTTTTTTAAATGTTTTTATTTAATGTTTTTTGTTAGTAGTATACACATATAATGAGCAGGTCTGACATATGTCCATTATGTTCAAACAAAAAATTAGGGGTCGCATGCACGGTGGCTGTTCACTTTGCAAAAATATAAATGATACACTGTTAGTTAATCCATTTGAATTAGACAGAGATGCCCCTCATGGACAGGATTTTGATCCAGATATAAACTTTTTTACTAATGCAGATTTTCATAATGACTGTGAATATTATGACGAACTCAAATTCAATAAGTTAATAAATGAGTCTTCTAGTCTGGATAAAACATTTTCAGTATTACATTTAAATGTTCGTAGTCTACCCAAAAATCATGAGAAGCTGGTTCACTTTTTATCATCTCTAAATCACGAATTTTCTGTAATTGCATTATCAGAGACTTGGCTAACTGAGGAATCCAAAGAGCTTAGTTTATATGAATTGCCATCTTATAACTCCACCCATTTTGTCAGGCAGTCAAGGCCTGGAGGAGGAGTTTCAATTTTTATCCATAGGAATTTAGAATTCACCATTAGACATGATCTTGTTGTGCCATTTAGTGAAACAGAAATTGAATCAGTCTTTATAGAAATACTAGCTAATAATAAGACAAAAAATATTATCATTGGTAATATTTATAGACCCCCTAACAATGATATTGCATGTTTTAATCAGTGTCTGTCAAGTGCCTTGGATTTAACAAATAAGGAAAACAAAATATGTCATATTCTTGGTGACTTCAATATCCATCCATCCATCCATCTTCTCCCGCTTAATCCGGCTGGGTCGCGGGGGCAGCGTGCTGCCCAATACTCATAGCACCTGACCCCCCCTATGAACCCCTCTGCAGGTGGTGAGCCCACAGGAGGGTGGACAACATGGTCCTTGATGTTAGTTCATAGGACTTCAATATTAATTTATTTAATAATGATACACACCATGCAACTAATGAATTTCTTAATTGTATACATGAAAATTATTTTTTTCCTAGAATTACCAAACCTACAAGAATCACAAAAAACTCTGCAACACTGATAGATAACATTTTATTAAATTACTTAAATTATGAAACTAAATCTGGAGTGTTATATACTGATATTTCTGATCATTTTCCAATATTTCACATGGTTCAGCTTAGTAAAAATTATAAGACCAATATAAAACCCAATTTAACTTTTCAAAGTTTTAATACAAAGAATAAAATCAAATTTAAACATTTACTGGAGACTGTCTTTTGAAAAGGTTTTTATTGAAAAAGATGCTAATTCAGCTTACCAGGTATTTATGCAACTATTTTTAGTAGCTTTTGAGAAGTCTTTTCCAATTGTTAAATGTTATAAGAAAGAGTCAAGAAAATTTAATAAACCATGGTATTCTAGTGGCCTAAGAAAATCTTCTCAGGTCAAAAACAAATTGTATAGGAAGTATTTAGGTTCACCTTCACCCTTAAATTTAGCAATATACAAATCATATAGAAATAAATACATGTATCTCCTCAGGTTGGCAAAGAAAAAATATTTTAGTGATCGTTTTACTAAATCCATCAATGATATCAAAGGTACTTGGAAAACAATAAATCAACTTCTTCAAAAGAGAAGAGGTCCTGTAAAATATCCCACGACATTTTCCGAAGGAACCAATATTTTTTGTGACCCTTTTGATATTGTATGTAGGTTTAATGATTTTTTTTCAAATATTGGCACCTGTCTGGCAAAGAAAATTGATTCAACAATTAACAATCCGTTAGATTACATAAAAGGTTCATTCTTATCATTCAATCATTTTGAACCACCTAATTCTACTGAAGTGAAGGAAATCATAGCAGGTTTAAAAACATCTGCTCCTGGTCATGATGGAATATGTGCCAATATTGTCAAAGATGTTGAACCTGCAATCAATGGTCCGCTTACTTTTATTTTTTCTTTGTCCTTAAAAACTGGCATTATACCATGTGACTTAAAGATTGCGAAAGTTATTCCGCTGTATAAAAATGGTGATCAATCATCATTCTCAAATTATCGTCCTATATCAGTCTTGCCATGTTTTTCAAAATTTTTAGAAAAACTTGTATACAAAAGACTTCATCAACACCTGATTACAAATAGTATCTTATATAATTATCAGTATGGATTTTAAAAATCATTCTTCATATATGGCACTAATTGAACTTTTGGATAGAATTCATTTAGCTTTGGACAATAACGAATTTGCAGTTGGCGTGTTTTTAGACCTGTCTAAAGCATTTGATATGGTTAACCACAGTATTCTTCTTTCAAAACTACATAAATATGGACTCACAGATAATGTGTATATTTGGTTTTCCAACTATCTAACTAATCAAAACAATATGTTTCAATTAACAATATTGATTCAAAAATGAACTTTATAAAATATGGTGTTCCTCAAGGGTCAATCTTGGGACCACTGTTATTCCTTATTTATATAAATGATTTTCCTTCTGTCTCTACAGCTACTTTTCCATTGCTGTTTGCTGACGATACAAGCCTCTTTAGTTCAAATAAAGATATTACCATTCTAATTGACAAGTTAAATTACGACCTTCATAACTACTCAGAATGGTTCAAAGCAAATAAACTGTTACTAAATGTAAAAAAGTCAAGTTTTATGCTATTTGCCGGTAATAAAAAATATAGTCATTTTGTGAAAATTTATATAAATCATGAATCAATATCAAGAGTCTCAAAAACATGCTTTTTAGGGGTATGGATTGATGATAAATTGGGTTGGAAAGAACATATTGAACATGTTTGTAAAAAGATTACAAAATCTATTGGAATAATAAGTAAGATCAGGCATATGGTACATCATAAGTGTCTCTTAACATTATATTACAGTTTGATTTATCCCTATTTAACATATTGTAATATTGCTTGGGGTCATACCTTCAGTACTTACCTTCATAAAATTTTCATTCTTCAGAAAAAATTTATAAGAATTACAACAAATTCCAAAACCAATGCCTCAAGTGCACCTTTGTTTTTTGAGTTAAAGCTCTTAAATATTTTTGATATTAACACCCTACTAACCTGTACATTTGTTTTTAGGGCGCTTTATGATTCTAATTGGCCTTCCTATATCAAGAACTATTTTAATTATAATTATCAGTTCCACCATTATCGAACTCGACAGGCTGTTAATCTGCACTTACCTTTATACAAGAGAAGCCGCGAGCAGTTTTCTATCCGGTTTCATGGATCCAAATCATGGAATTCCCATATAGATCTTTTAGAAAGTGCTATTTCGTTAGGGCTCAATATTTGCTCAGATAAATTTAAATATATATATACATATATCTCTATCAAAAATCATTAATGTAAACACATAAAAGTGTAACATATAAACATAAAAACAAGTATTAAGTTAAATAGTTTCTATGACCGTAATTTTGTTTAATATTTTTGAGGGAGTGGTGTCTTCAAAAGCCTTTTTGGCTTCTACCACTCCCTGCACATCTGTCGTTCATAATAATTGTATTGTGTCTTGTCTATTTTTTTTTATTTTTTATTTTTTCATATTGTAATTGTATATGTTTTTATATATTTCTTTTCATGTTAATTTTAAATATGTGCGAAATAAATAAATAAATAAATGGATCAGAATGCTTGTTTTTCTAGGTATTTTTTGACTTATAAAGGCACATGTAATTTGATAAATGTGAAGTAGGGCTGTTTAATGTCATACTGTGGAACATTTCAGGCAGAGCAATGACATATTCATAGAAACAAGCAGGTGATGGGACCTCCAACCAAAACATTTCTCTGCATTTTAGATGGAATTTTCCATATTGATGACATACTGTAGTTTGAGGTATTCCTTTCAGTGGTACTTCCTGTATTTTTGTACTTTTCTAAACTTGTTTTTCCCACAAACTGCCACTTAACTGATGTAAAACTATGGTAAATATTGACCACAGGAACTAACCCACCAGAACTAGAAAACCATGAAAACCTTTTATGCACTTAAAGGCATCTAAACTCTTTCCAGGTTTCACAATTCAGCTGCTCTGTCCAGTAAGGCCTTTGGGACACAACAAAAAGTAAAAAAAGAGGATATGATGCTGTTGAATTCATTTACACAGCTGCTCATAAGGTTGTGGTAAACAAAACAACGGAAACTTGCACTTTAAAACCAGGACTAAACCAGGTCTATACCAGGACTAAAACCAGGTCTATACCAGAACTAAACCAGATCTAAACCAGGACTAAACCAGGACTAAATCAGGACTAAACCAGGACTAAACCAGGTCTGTAACAGGACTAAAACCAGGTCTAAAACAGGACTACAACAGGATTTAACCAGGATTCATCGTCCCTACGCCACCAGTCCGTGAAAATATGGTCCTGAAAAGAGCACAGTCGAAACTTAATAATTACATATCGGAATGAAAAAAACCGCCACTCCGACCAAGGGGGAAAAAAAATGTCAGAGTGCAGGGACGTTCGATAACAAATGGACACACCGCCACTCTGACAATTACACATCAATGTCGGAATGGCAGCCTGTAACTCGTGGGAACTCGAAAGTGCATAGTCCAGAGGGCAAATAACACAAAGGAAGCACTATTTATTGACTGACAGCTATCGGAATTGGCCAGTATGAACAGCCCACACCCAGATCTCACTGTACGATATTATTTCGATATGAATCTCACTGTACGATATTGACTGCAATATCATGGGACCGCTCATGGTTTTATAAAAGAGCTCATGACTTTGACCTATGCTTTCAGTAACAAGTATAACAGCCATAATATCTGTCAGTCATTTGCCTTCAGTTTTCAAAGGAACCATTTCTAAAGAGCAAAATACCAATTATGTTGTCAATGTTAAGAACAACTGCAATGTGAACAGCCTGGAGTAAAACAGAATGTCCAAACAAAACAAACATGTTTATTTATTTTCCTTGTTCTGTAATGCACTTTGAGTAAGGCTCTACTTTGTGTTGTGTGCGACAAACGCATTCTCTTGTCTACCCAATAAATATAACTGCCGTGAACCTCAAGTAATTAGTAGATACACCTGCTATGTTATTTTTGTTTTGTTTACTTCAAAAATGCTGACAGTTTCTTTCATTTCAGGCATGAATAGTACATGTCTGTGCAGTCCATGACTAAAACATGATCCGTCAACATTTCAGGACTCTAGACATTTTATTTTATTTTTTATACTAGTGGCTCTGGTGTGACCCATTTTTATACGCCCGTTCTAATACGGGACGTATTATGGTATGGCGCTGTCCGTCCGTCCGTCCGTCTGTCCGTCCGTCCGTCTGTCCGTCCGTCCGTCCGTCCGTCCGTCCATCCGTCTGTGGACACTTCAAAGCTTTGAAGTCTTTGAAGCTTTGTCTTCATGAAAGATCTGAACTCTCTTCTCAAATGTTCTGCTGCTGAAAGCGAGAACAACCCACATTCTCTGCTTCTTTGAGGTTTGACACATTAAAGCTTTGTAGTGTCTTTAAGTTCTGTTGCTGCAATCTGATTGGTGGAATTCCGATTCTAGAATTCTATATACAATAATTCAAAGTACGGGCGTATTTTGCCCCGCTGGAGGAGCTCTTGTTTAGTTTAGCTGCACTGACTCGCACATTAAAGGGCTCATATTACACTTTTTTGAACCATGTTATAATTCTGATTCGTAGGGGTGTAATGATCCTACGGTATGACGGTATGAACCTCACGGTACGATATTCATTGCGATATCGTGGGAAAGCTCGATATTACGATATTCTACATAATAACAAGACTGACATTCTAAAATGCTTTGACCAGTCATTTGGTACAACATTTATTGTCATTAGGGATGGAACGATATCCAAATCTCTCTGTACGATATTTTCACTATATACATCTCACGGTACGATATTTACTGCAATATTTTGTGGAGGAATATGCTACTTTTTCCTCTAAAACTGCCTTCACAAGACTTAATCCATAGAATGAAGATTTCAAAGTGCTTAGAACAGTTATTTCTTCATGTCGTCTGCACTGAAATGGGGCAAAGGATCATGGTCTATGCAGTTCCCTCTGTTTTTTTTAGCTATTTCTGCATCAGAACTATTCATTTAAGCAAAGAGACTTGTGATTCAATATATTGTGACGGTCCATGATATTATTGTGAGACCTTTGACGATACGATATCACCATATTTCAGTTATTGTTACATCCCTACTGTTTCGTCATCACAAACATACCTGGAGTTGTTGTTTTGTTTCGTTCGCACATGTTTAACCTTCCATATTTATTTTTGAGGTCTTCTCTCAAACAAAAGCAGTATCACACCACTTTGTTTTTTTAACCTGCCCATCTTTGATACTGAGCAAAAGGTAAAAGTAATAGCTGTAAACTTAAATTAGTTCATGAAGTTTGGAGATGTAGATGGACTAAAAACGCAGGATTATGCAAACACATGTGAATGAAACAAAACACAACTCCAGGTATGTGTTTGAAGACATGTTTTCTCACATTTAATGCAACTCAAAGCAACGTGGTACTCAAAATCCACTTATTGCTATGTAACCGCTCAACCTCCTCATGTTTTGCCAAAAAGAATATCCAGTTTCTCGCCTCGTCCTTAATAATTGAATTTGCTGTCGGAGTTTGCAGTTTGCACGAGAGCGGGCCGAGCATCTCTGTTGTGGGGCTGTGCTATGGCAGTGAAAACAGAGACGGCCCAGGGTCACATGGGGCAATGCCAGTCGAGCGAGATGTTTTGAGAGAGCTTTGGAGCGGGTGGAAGTGTGACCGAAAGATTTTGGAGGAGACCGTGACCCAGGTTTCCAAGTTTCTTATTGTGTGTGTTTGTCTGTGTGAGTGCAGGAGCGTCATGGGAGTTTTGGAGCAGTAGAGATAAAGCGTTAGAGCAAAAGCGGCGAAGAACTAAGTCATTTTAGTATTTTTGGGGTGTTTGAAATGTCCATTGTCTCCCCCTGCTGTCTCTGGATGGAAAAACAGCCTTGTAGTGAGGCCGACATGACTCAAAGAGAGTTCTTCTGGGAAACCCTGGCTCTTTTTTTTTTAGATATTAGAAAACGTTTTTAGTATCTCATTATACTGCCTAAAAAAGGGGAAAAAAGGGCTTTTGAGTCTCCTCCCTGACAGTTTAATCTCGTAAGGGAACGCTTTTACTTCTGCTTTAACACACGCCCTGTCCATAACATAAAGTTCATAATGGATCAGATTTATATAGCGCTTTTTTGGACACTCAAAGACACTTTACAGAACATTATTCATTCACGCCACACTCGTTGGTTGTAAGTCTCTATTGTATTTGCACTGGGACAGACTGACAGGAACGAGGCTGCCGAATCTGACCATCCCCGCTTTCATACTAGGCAATGGGGGTGAAATAATAATAACCATAATCATAATCATAACCACAATCATAATCATAATCATAATCATAATCATACATTTTATTTATTAGGGGCCTTTCTGGACACCCAAGATCGCCTTACAACAACATAAACAAATTAAGTATGATTAAAACATACAGTTAAAGTGGGGCAGTATTTAATAGATTGATTGTGTTTAGTATTTAGTGTAATAATAAAATATATTATTATTTAGTATTTAGTAATGTATTAGACAGTATATGAGTTGATGAAAGTGTCATTCTAACAACTTTTTTTTTTTTTTCACTCACATGGACCGAAAATTTAATCCGCACACTCCTTGTATATGCAACTATTTTACTCAGTGGATGAAGATGGGACATACATTTAAATTTGTGAACACCCTACTCAGTACAGTCGTCTCTATAATGCGGTTCACCTTTCGCGGCCTCACTGTTTACAGATTTTATTTTATTTTATTTTTTTTTGTGCAATTTTGCATGTCTGTTTATAAGAATCTTCTCACCCAGAAGAAAAAACAGTGCCAACAACTGCCCATAACTATGTTCTTCACTCGGAAAAAAACACCTGCACCAAGACGCAGCCTTAAAGCATATATAATAATAAAAAATAAAGCTGACTACTTTGCAGATTTTGCCTATTGCGGGTTATTTTTAGAACATAACCCCCATGATAAACAAGGGTAGTACTTTTCTGTGTAAATAGCTGTTTCTGCATGAACTCCCGTGCAGATGTGCAGGTCTTGTGAGTGTAGTTTGGGTCAGATACATAGAGATGAATAATAGTTATTTATTTATTTATTTATTTTAGTGCTGTCAAAAATATCATGCTATTAACGCGTTAACTCAAAACTATTTTAACGGCGTTAATGTTTTTATCGCGAGATTAGGGCTCTAGTGGACTAGTGGACTACTTTTGCTGTGGCCACTGCTGTAACATTAGACAATCTACAGGATTTGGCCATAAACAGGAAAGAACTTATACGAAACTGACAAGTCCCGGTTAGAGGAGGTGGGCCAAAGTACGGCACATGTGTGCACCAAGGCCACCCGCACGAGAAAAACACACAAAGTCAACTTCAAAACATATGGTGAATCTGTGACAAGGACCAAGGACAGCGACACAAACACATGGAGGAGCATCGCAGCAGAACCCACTCCTGCCCCACCACTCAATAGACACCCCCTGCTGCTAGACCCACCCTCTTCACCAAAATCACCAGCTCCACTGCGCGACACACAAACTGCGCCGTATGACGACGCCCTGGCCGCAGTCCGGCAGGTGCAAACGCCGTCCACAGAACCCCAGGCAACCGTGCCCGAGCACGGCACAGCCCAAAAGTCTCAGCATGAATGCGCCCCAAGTACAGCAGGTACTGGGGCAAACAAACATAGTCGCACTAACTGGAGATCACTGGACCCTCAGTAATGTGCACATCATTTCACCCATTATTTGACTGAAGACAGAAGAGAGACACTGCTCACACTATTGCAGAGCACAAAGTGTATCACTGACGATTGTTCTGGTTTGTAGTAAAAAAAAACAAAAAAACAAAAGAGTATTAAAATAATGATTCAAGGGACAAAAAATGTGTGATTAATTTGCGATTAATTGTGAGTTAACTAAGGCATTCATGAGATTAACTGCGATTAAATATTAGAATCGATTGACAGCACTAATTTATTTATTTGATTGGGACAGACCATGATAATGGACAAACATGACACAACATGAATGTAAACATACCGGACTGGCTCATTTCCATCCGTTGTCCCAAAGAGAACAGGGGCCAAACAAGAAAATACTGCACACTCCACTCATTGCTCCCTTTTTAGTCAACTAATTGAACAGAACATGTTTCAACTCAACCAAGAATCGCTCTACTCCACTATACTCTTCCTCCATGTGCAGGTGTCTGTTCCTGTGGCTCTGCGGGAGGTGGGCAGACCCGACATGACGACAGAGGGCCACATGATAAAAGGATTCACTGGCCTCCGCACGGATCACATCTCCGGACCACACGATCGGGCTCTTTGCTGGAGTTCACGTTTCATGTACCTCTGTGGGATTCAGGGCTCAGGTCCAGACTTAAAAGCACCAGATGAAAAGATGGAGCAGCTCTTTGAAACTAAGGAAGTAGTCCACCAAGAATCATGCACTGACCAGTTAAAAATATCATGACCACACGGGGGAAGAATAGTAAATATAGTAAATCAACATTAAAGAGGGAATTTTATGCAACTTTCATATTATTGACTTTCATGCTTTTTATCACGTTTTACACTGTTCCGTCATCAAAAATATTCCTGAAGTGGGTTTATACGTCATCCCTGCACGTTTCAGCCTACTTCTAAGCCTAAGTCTACGTCACCCGTGCTCCTGTATGACAATTTTTCATTCAAAACGATACACTACAAGTTCTCAAACCTGATTAGAAGTGCAGTAGTTTCATTAAAGCTGATTGTGTTGTGATGGCGCTCTGAAGGGGGAGTGACTTAGCATGGAGAGCAAAGGGAGGGCCAAGTCAGAGTGTCAGAAATGAAATTAAAACTTCATTCAGTTCAACATATTAATATGCAAATACAGCATTTTCCAAACAATAAAAGGTAACATGGTGATCTGTATCCTCCGGAGACCTGGTCCATTCATTTGTGTCTTTTATGGTGGACATTAAGCAGTCAAGCTTTTAAGTGTTTTGAGATAGACTCTTAATTGAGGAGGTAACAACATTATACCCCCTCCCCCCCCAGATTATTTAAAACATTTACAAACCATGGATTTCATTTCCAAACCTTTGAGCAATAGTTTAAACTGTCCTATTGGAACCAGTTGTTTTAATTTCCAGTCTTTTTGTAAATTGTTTCATTGTCAGGCATTAACCCCTGAAGACCTAAGGGCAATTTTAGTACATTTCTCCTCACCTGGATTTTTTTCTTAATTTTGCTTTTGAAACTGCCCCTTTTACTCTATAATGAAGTGTTATACATTCTTTTGTTCAGTCCAACCTGTTATTTCACAATCTGCTGCTGTAGTTGTGTCATGAGGCTGTAATAAAAGCTACAGGACCAGAAATAGAGATGAAAAAAAAAAAAAACAGAAAATAAAATTCACACTCTTTTATACAAAACACACAGCAAACATGTATAAACAACTTTTTGGACATAAAAAATGCTTAATTTAGAGCTTTAGCTACAAAAATGCAAAGTATTAAGTCTGTAAGTAAATTAAAATTAACCTTATTGCCCTAAAAAAAAAAAAAAAAAGTGTAATCGCTCCATTACTTTTCTGGTGCCAGTCATGGAAACAGCTCCTGTAAAGTCCAGGGCCAGAGCCACATCACTTGTAAGGCATTTCCATGGCGTTTATTACATTTGTATTTGTTCATTTTGAGTGAAATGAACCTTTCAAATAAAAAATAGAAAGGGATGCGCAATTACGCACACCAAGATGCGTAATTTGCCATGTATGTGAGAATTAACTCCACTTAGAGCAGCTTTTTCAATCACTATAAGCAAACACAGTGGAGAGGAGTCGACCATCTTGACTCACTTCACTCTTTGGCAAAGTTTGGGTCGATCAAAATGGACGGAGCGCATGAGTTTGGCAGAAAACAAAGTTCCTATTGGACACTCGTTTTGCGCACGTCATCACGCAGAAATGTACGGAAACCTCTATGTCTGCACTTTCAGAGGGGAAAAAGTAAGTTTCTATCTTCTTTTACGGTTAGAAAGTTATGCACGGTATATATAAAAATATTCCTCGTTATCGTATACAATAACGTAGGTCTTCGCGGGTTAAACCAGTCAAAAAGGGTTGGGAACTACTGATAAAGGACACCACATTAAACCTCTCCAAGTCCGAGAGATGTATTATGGTCCTCAAACTCATTCAGCTCCTAAATCTTGCCTTGATATAAAGCGTCACCACCTCCACAAAGACCAAAAGACAAGAATTCAGAAAACTCAAAGCTCAAAGCACAAAATGAGTAACTGCACAGAACACAGTCTCTGCAGTCTCCCTCACAAGTGCAGGATAAATATGGTAAGTGAGTGCCTCCCCCACAGCGCTGGCGTTCTGTGGCTCTGGCTGAAGCCTCTCATTCATGTTTAGGATTGGTCGACAGAATCTGGCATCCCACATAAACAAGGTGTTATACGAGCCCGCTTATGTGAGCTGTGAGCCGGGGACCTCCAAGCTGCTGAAGCCCGCTCCAAAACCCACCAACTTCTGCACGCTTTAGTCACCAGATCTGTGTGTTCAGAAAGTTTAATGGGAAAAGGATGAAACGTACAACGGTCGACTTTACAGAAACCTGCTCAGATGACTGCAGTGAAAAAGATGTAAACAAGAGTGAAAAGGAACGCTGACAAAATATGAATTATCCCTTTACTTTCATTGTGTTTAATTCTGTATTTATTAATTTGCTGTTATTATCTTTATTCGTTTGGGTTTTTTGGGTCAGACACTGTTGGGGCCAGTGTGAATGTTTATGTCTGTTTTGTCTTATCATGTTTAATAGTATAATAAGTGTTGTTCTGTGAAGTGTTGGAGGGGATTGGAAAGGTACAAGGTTTTCTTCATCCATCCCCTTTTCAAACCTGCATATTTGTATCCTCGTCTGTATTGTTATGTTGTTATGTGAATTGTATGTGTAGGTTTGAAATAAATAAATAAATAAATATTTGTTTATTAACCATTAACTAAAAATGATCTACTCATTAACAAGTGTTTAACCCATCCAGGCCGACGGTATTGTATACGATACCTGGGAATATGTTTTAATATCCGCGCATAACTTTCCAACTATAAAAAAAAGAGACTTTTGGCTTTCCGTACAATATTTGTGTCTGAAATAAAGAATAAAGAAAGATATATACAAAATAACCTAAACTAAGAATCAAAATAACAGGAGTTTTGTGCCAAAAAACTGGTCACGTAGGTCTATACAAAAGAACAAGTGATTAAAAACTCTTCAAGACCTATGGCATCGTATACAATTCCGAGGAATGGTTTATATAACCGCGCACAACTTTCTAACCATAAAAGATAGAAACGTACTTTTTTCCCTCTGAAAGTGCAGACATAGAGGTTTCTGTACATATCTGCAGCTTTATCCTACGTCACACACGCTGCGTGATGACGTTGGGGAAAACTAGTGTCCAGTAGGAAGTTTGTTTTCTGTCAAATTTATGCACTCCGTCCATTTTGATTGGCCCAAACTTTGCCAAAGAGTGAAGTGAGTCAAGCTGGTCGATGCTCTGAGTGTCTGTGTTCATATCAATTGAAAAAGTCGTTCTAAGTGCAGTTATTTTTCAAATAAATGGCAAATAACGCATCTTGGTCTGTGTAATTGCACATCCCTTTCACTTTCTTATTTAAAAGGTTTATTTCAGTCAAAATGTACAAATCCAAATTAATGTCTACCATGGAAATGCAGGAAGTGCTGTGGCTCTGGCCCTGGACCTGACAGGAGCTGTTTCCATGACTGGACCAGGAAAGTAATGGGGCGATTGCACTTTTTTTTGTTTTGAGGCAATAAGGATTTTTTTTTTTTTACTTACAGACTTGATATTTTGCGTTTTTGTAGCTAAAGCCCTAAATTAAGCATTTTTATGACCAAAAAGTTATTTATACACATTTGCTGTGTGTTTTGTATGAAAGAGTGTGAATTTTCTTTTTTTTTTCCATCTCAATTTCTAGTCCTAAAGCTTTTATTACAGCCACATGACACAACTACAGCAGCAGATTGTGAAATAACTGAAAAGGGGATGCATAACACTTCATTGGGGGGTAAAGGGGGGAGTTTTAATAGCAAAATTAAGAAAAAACATCCAGACGAGGACAAATGTACTAAAATTGCCATGGTAAATGGTGACATTTTTATACAGCACTTTTTAACCTTCAAGGCACTCAGAGCATTTTACAACAAGGAACCCCTCACCCATTCACACACACATTCATACACAAGTGTACGCAGACACTGGAGGAGAGGTGGGTTAAGTGTCTTGCCCAAGGACACAACAACAGCATTCACCTGTGGGAGCTGGAATCACACCAACACAACCTGTGGGTCAGTGACCGCTCAACCAATGATATTTTGTTCACGACGAGAGCGGAATTCAAGCCGCCAACATTCAGATCAGTGAACAAACCAACTGAGCTACTGTCGCCCGTTTGTAATAATATTTTACAAACATGGACGGGACAAAAATTGTTATTACTAATGATTAAAACATTATATATGTAAATGTTTAATTAGGAATATCTACAAACAATTTACAAATGTTTACTGTACTGGAAATAACAATATCTAGTGAAATTAAAATGACTTAAATTAAGAACATTTTACTTTATTTGAGCAGATTCGTCTTGACAAGTGAAATGATCTGCCAGTGGAATAAGTATTTTTTTCTTAATTCAAGCAACATTTGATTTTATTTCTTATTTTAAGTGCAAGAAGTTGTTGTTTTTCTTATTTTAAGTGTAGCAAGATGTATTTTCATATATTAAGCACAAAAATCTTGCTGCACTGGCAGATTATTTTACTTATCAAGTGAAATTTACTCAAATCATGATAAAACTTTCTTAATCCAAGTCATTTTAGCTTGACTAGATTTTGTTTTTTGCAGTGTGATCATTAACTCATGTACTAATAATGACACTGTTTTATTTATTTTTTTTTTAGTGAATGATGTTTTAATTTAGTTTTTAGTTAATGGTTAATAAATATTTACAGATAATTTGCAGATATGCCTTATTATAAAATTATACCCTTCCTTTATTTATTTATTTATTTATTTATTTATTTATTTATTTATTTATTTATTTATTTATTTATTTATTTATTTATTTATTTATTTATTTATTTATTTATTTATTTATTTATTTATTTATTTATTTATTTAGTCAGGTAAGAATGTGAGTGCTTCACTGGGTCAAAAACTGTGTACACCTCTTTTTAAAGCAATCTCTGATTTTGAGTAACTGTGTTTGGGTACCACTCTTCTGAGTGGCAACACTCAGGCCTCACAGCAAGAAGGTTGCGGGTTCGATCCCCGGGTCGCCCGGGCCTTTCTGTGTGGAGTTTGCATGTTCCTCCCCGTGTCTGGATGGGTTTCCTCCGGGTACTCCGGTTTCCCCCATCAACCCAAAACATGCCCGCACCCCTATGAACTAACATCAAGGACCATGTTGTCCACCCTCCTGTGGGCTCACCACCTGCAGAGGGGTTCATAGGGGGTCAGGTGCTATGAGTATTGGGCAGCAGGCTGCCCCCTCGACCCAGCCGGATTAAGCGGGAGAAGATGGATGGATGGATGGATGTATTTGGGTACATTTACTTTCATTTAGTGGTGTTTAGAGTACGATTACTTTTCTATAAGCAAGGGAATACGCAGTGGCCTTCAAACTGCACAGAATTGGAAATATAAAACATAAATGGTGACACAAATATAAAGCTGTTTTAATCCTATGTTGTGACTTTACACTATAATTTAAATGCAAATCTTGGTGAAAGTATTCAGAATACATTGTACTGCAGGTATTCAGTATTCTGTAACTGAATACATTTGCAAAGTGTTCTTCCCGTCACTGCTTGGACACCACACTGAACGTAGTGCCAGGTCTGTGCTTTCAGACAAAATGTGAATTGGAAAAGGGGAAAGCGGCTTCCCACAGCTGTTAACATGAAGGGCCCGCGGTGTGAGTCAGTGCGTTTCAAAGGAGAGCGACAGCAGAGGAGACTGAGGTAGTGCAGAGATACGAAATATATGAAATATACTGGCAGCAGGTGGGATTAAAAGGCCCATGTGACACTATATATATATATGATCTATGTTCTAATGCTATTTCCTCATCACAAGCAGACTTAGAGTTGTGTTGTTGAGTTGTGTGAGTGACAAAAAATATAACTTCAGGCATGTTTTTGATGAGCTAACAACATTATTTATCCCCAGTTTGCCAATATTTTTCGGTTTCAACATTGACTTCCCGGTTGTAAATGATCACATTAGGGAGTCCATCACTATTACAGTTGAACTCCGGCACGTTTGAAGCTAAAGTCCATTGCTAGAGGTGGTCAAAAACTGTCAGAAGCCAAAAAACGGCACAGATCAGTGTTGCCTCGGTGGAGATCTCACTGTGGCAGTGAGTCTGTCAAGGCAACAAACTAGTGTAGTGATGGGGGCAAGTTCTGAACTTCCACGTAAAACACCAATTTGCTTCACACTTTAACCCATCTTACAACAGCCACAAGTCTAACAAACAAAACACTCTGCCTTTCTCACCCATTAGTGTCTGCAAACGTTATAAAACAACTTTATAAGCAGCCTTAGACTTACCTATGTCGATTTCCCACTGCACATGCAAAAGCCTAAAAGATTCGATTGCCAATGTAGTTTCTTATCCCATTTATTTACAAGTGAATTATATTTTTTGAAAAACCAACCCAACCATTTTCTTTCAACAACTTTCAGTTTCTCTTCTTCTTCACCGTCAGTAGTCAATCCTCACTTGTTGCTTCTGGCGGCTCGAGCTTCTCGCCACCGCTGGAGTCGACAGGTCAGTCTTTTGGGCTTTCACATGCGCAGTGGGAAATCAACAGAGGTAAGTGTAAGGCTGCTTATAAAGTTGTTTTATGATGTTTCCAGACACTAATGAGTGAACCAGGCAGAACGTTTTGTTTGTTACACTCATGGCTGTTGTCAGATGGGTTAAGGTGGTGTTAAGCATCTTCAGTGTGAAGCAAATTGGCGTTTTACATGGAAGTTAAGAACTTGCTCACTGCCACAGCGATATCTCCGCTGAGGCAACACTGATCTGTGCCATTTTTTGGCTTCTGACAGAATTCGACCACCTCTAACAATGGACTTTAGCTTCAAACGTGCCAGAGTTCAACTTTAACTAGCAAACATATTGTGCACTGTGCCAAAACTAATGTACACAGATTGATTTGACAAATAAAACAAGAAAAGACCTTTATTTTGTTGAAAAATGTGTTGTGTTAGACTTTTGAATAGAATTCTCTGGGTGTAATGTCATCAGTATGAAACTCATTGAGTGCACATATACATATGAATCAGTATCCCAGATATGATCGAGTTTTTTTGAATATCCCGGTTTCGTCATGGTGCATGTATATGCAGTATCCCGGTTATGAGAAACTGGGATACTGTAGCTGGTATATTCCGATAGTAACCGGGATACTGTGGCATGTATATGCAGTATCCCGGTTACTGCAACAGAAGTTGAGTGCGCATGCGTCCAAAACACCTTTCAGTCTTTTCATCACATCGGTAGGAAAAAAAATAAGGTGAACAACATAAATAAAGTGACCGTACATGAGTGAAATCACTGTTAAATAAAGAGTTGCGCTAAACCTGCACATGTATGAACTCTGAAAAGTTAAACATGAACCATCTACTATGTGCTATACACACAGAACAGACTCATCCTCAGCAGCACATCCTCTGTCACAGAAAGAACACATATAATCCACTGTACTTTAGTCTGACAGAAGCTGACCCGAGCTGTTTTTTGCAGCGTTTACAGTTTATGCAAATTAGCCATGTGGCTTTAAATTTTGTTGATGAGGCTCTATAGTGTTTAAGGTTTATATGTTGTAAAGTTGAGTTTATTTATGCAGAACATTTTTATTAATAATCTGATCCAGAGTATAACTTGTATAAAAGTATTTGGAAATGTTCGGTTTGTCGCAGGATTCTGGGATACCTCAGAGCTCCTTACCGCTGGTTAGGAACCTCCCAAGCTTCCTACGCTAAAGGAGCTCATGTTTGGATACTACAGGATACTACATTTGATCATGTACACAGGGATATAGTATCTCTCCAACATGTTTTTCAACTTCCCTTTACAAATTGCTTCTTGACTGCTGTAAATGACACTATAATTAATATTTACAACAGGTATTATCCCACCAACTTAAGTACAAATTAGAGAATCGTCAAAAGCTGCCATACACACTTTAAAGACATTTATTACGGTGTGTTCTGTCTACTTAAGGCCATCTGTGGTTCCCCGTTTTTATTGAAAGCTATAAAGAAGAGCAGCACAGTTGAAACATGTTGGCGTCACTCCAATCGGTGCACCTCTGATTTATCTGGATGTTATGAAGGCAAGTCTCGGTAATTTATACAATATCATGTCTTTTGAATGACGAAAAGTGCTCTAAGTGGTGTCTATAAACAAGAAGATTAGACACATGAGTACACATCGTTTTTTGTGAGTTATATCTAATGCAGCACCACGAAACATTTCTGTGCTGGACTGAGTGCGATGTCACCCACAGCGTTCAACTCCATTGGGATGAATGAAGCTCACCGAGGCTAGCAGTTATGGTGGCAAATTTGGAGGCAGGTCCAAATTAAGAATTGGAATAAATTTACACTGACTAAATTGCAAAATAAAAACACCAGGATTGTGTCTATTGACTGAGACAGAAAGTTAAAGAGGGAGTAATTACACTTATGGAGCATTAATTGTTAAAACATAGCATCTCTATTAACTATATGTTCTTAAAATCAGGTATTAAAATGTTTTGTTTTCGAGTCCCGCATCCCACTCCTGAGTCTCTCCCCCTTCAGAGCGTTATCTCAACACAGTCAGCATGCATCCCGCTAATGAAACTACTGCATGTAATAACCTGATAATTTACGATATCAGTATATTTTTGTTTATATTATATTCCTAGGAATGTATTTCATTTCGTCATAACGATGCATTCTAGTGTTCATAATAATTTTATATGGTCGTAAAATTAATAATTTGTTAAAAAGGTTTAAATACATTTCAGACAAGCATATAAAAAACTGTTTATAAATAAATTCATTGTTGATATTAGTTTAAGAAAAATCCCCATTTTAAGTTTTTTTGGAACGTCAGTCACGTGATGACGTAACGTGAGAGGAAAAAAAAAAAAAGCAGGCAGCGCCCGAGGAGCACGAGAACATGAATCGCATGGCGTTGCGCTGAAAAAGGACATTTGTTCAGTAAAAAATAAAAAGTAAGGCTTGAAGCCGCATTTCAGCACTCCCGGATTTCTTCCCCTTGTTCCAGAGGATCGCGGAGATCTCGTGGACGATCGAGGGGGTGAGTTTCTTGGTTTTTTTCAAGGCCGCTGACTGAAGAAGCTAAGCTAAAGTTGCTATCGCCGTGTCTATTCTACTTACCTCAGACCCAGACGGGGGAGAGAAGGTGTGGTTCCGGAGGTCCATTCACCTGCGTCGAGGACGGCAGTTTGCAGAGAGGACTCCGTGTGTGCATATCCACCTACTCTTTGACCGTGAGAAAAGGAGGTTTATCCAGGAAGTTGGTAGGATTTGTCCAAAGGTTTTTCCCCTGAACATATGAGCTCCAACGCGCGCCAACGTTTCTTATAAAACACTAGAGTGCACTCTTAACAACTCTTAATAACTCTTAACTCCTTGACTCGGATGACTCTTGTACTCACTGGACTTATTTGATCTTTATTTGTGGGGGAATCAAAGAAAGCATTTGTATATTTAATTTTGTTAAACCTTTTATATTTTCAATACAAAAGAAGCTAAAACGTATCTACTGTGTGCTCTCTCATTTGTACACTGTAAAATCACAACACTATAAAACTAAGATCAAGGTAAATTTACATTATTTGAATATAATTTGCTAATATTATTTCTGGGACATCTCAGTTAAATTGGTAAGGAGTGAGAATCATATGTTAACCCTTGACAAAAAGTTTTATACATTGGAATGTCTCTTTTACTGTTGTACTAATTGGAGTTTAAAATAGATTTGAACTGAATAGTTCAGTCCTTTCTATATCGAGCCGTTGGTAAAAGGGTTACATGCACATCGTATCAGGTTTGTGAAGTTGTAGTGTTTTGTTGTTGTTTTTTTATTTATATATATTTATGAAAAAACAGGAGCATGGGTGACTTTGTTAGCCATAAGGTAGAGATCACTAGATTACTTACACATGCATGAATGACATACTGTATAAAACCTCTTCAGTCGTGTTTTAGATGAGGGAACAATGTTGTAATGTGGTAGAAAGCAGAGAACTACGCAGGACTGTTTTTCCATCCTACTCCCGCTGAATTTCTGACCATTACCGCTCGCACCTGCAACGTGATCGCCCAATCCATGTCTGCGTATGCACCACTCTCGCCCGCAACCTGCGAAACGCTGAGAATTATGTCCGCACAGGTACAGTATAGTCACAAGTAACGAAGTCCAGCTCCTTTCCATCGCTGTCACAAATCACAGAGAATTGTGCCCAGTTGTCAGACTTGCCTTGTTTGTTTTTGTGCTGTTGTTTGATGCTCTTCTCTACTTCTTCTCTGCTAGGCTCACCTATCCCGCACTCTCCTACAGTATTCCTGTTAGCCGCCCATTCCCGCCTGCAGGTAAATTGATCCTGACTGATAACTTGCATGATTTTTAAGGCATTCCGACATCATAACATGTAACAAGTAAGTGGCTCATCTATGTAGCATTTACTGTGATGAAAAAAAAAGGCCAAAGAAATCAATCAAAAAATTATTTCATCTTTTTTTGGGACTGAAAGAACACACTAAGGCTGTGATGTGCTTGTAATAAATAATGTTACAAGCTTCTTGACTTGAAACTGCATAGCTTCCACTGAAGAACGACACCTTCTTGTTGTTCTGCTTACACCACTTGACCTAATCCTCCTTGCCTGGTTTCCTGTCTGCTCACATCCTGAACTGTTAACGCGCTGTGCATTTTCTGAATCCTTAAAAGATAATTACCTGTCACACTTTGAGTGGCAGCAAATTAGTTACAATGAGCTATGCGCATCTCCAGTGAGTCGTGAGCTGCAATTCAACTCCCGCGCTGGAACGAGAAAAGAGAGCGAAGTTTGGGAAAATGTAGGCAGAAGAACTTTGCACTTTTGACAAGACGAGAGCTTGTCTAATTTTGACGGAATACAAGTATTGTACATGCATCTAATTCATTTTCTAAACTAATTCGTTTTCACAGTTGACATTTACTTTGGAAGTTCTGTACATCAGCAGAAAGCCGATAAAAATGACAGATCAAATACTCTTTATAGTTGTGTGCATTATTAATTCACTCAATACCATAGCCTGTATATAAATGTATATAAATGGACATAGTAAACCCGCTGCTGTTGTGTTCCAAATAGAAAGTGTTCATGGGGGTGTTTCTGGCTCCATCGACTGTTTCCAATTGACTTTACACCCCTGTGTCTGTAACTGCTGCAGTGAACCTCGTCATTTTGGCCTTAAAATCAGGGATGTAACAAAAAACTAAATATGGTGATATTGTATTGTCAAAGGTCTCAAAATAATCTTATGGACCACCTCAATGAATTGAAGTCTCTTTGCTTAAATGAATAGTTTTGATGCAGAAATAGCAAAAAAAACAGAGGGAACTACATAGACCATGATCCTTTGCCCCGTTTCAGTGCAGACGACATGAAGAAATAACTGTTCTAAGCACTTTTACATCTTCATTCTTTGGATTAAGTCTTGTGAAGGCATTTTTAGAGGAAAAAGTAGCAGATTCACAGTTAAATATTGTACCGTGTGATGCTTATGGTGGAAATATCGTACAGAGAGATTTGGATATCATCACATCGCTAATGACAATAAATGTTGCACCAAATGACTGGTCGAAGCTTTTTATAATGTCAGTCTTGTTATTATGTAGAATATCGTAATATCCTGAGGCTCCCCACGATATCACAATAAATATCGTAAAGTGAGGTTCATACATGACAATATCATATCATGAGACTTGGATATCGTTACACCCCAACTCAAAATGTTCATATTAACCCGCTCTACAGTACATGATCCTGGTGTTTTTATTTCGCTGTTTTGTCCATAAATCTATCAAATCAGTCTCCGCTCCATATTTTGTGGAGTCCATATTCTGTAAACTTCTATGGTAGCCATTCTTACAAGCAGTGTGGGTGAAGTGTCTTGCCTAAGGACACAGGCACAGGTTTACCTCGACCTCCCCGCTGTTTTACCCAGTGTGCTCAGCGGACTCTGAGTACTAACCAGGCCTGGCCCTGCTGAGCTCCTGAGATCTGACGACATGGGCCGCATCTCAATTCTCTTTCCTCGCCTCCTCTTCTCGATTCCTCAATTTTTCAGCTGTCAATCAACTGAGCCAATAAAGTGATATCCCGAAGCTCAGAGGAGACAAGGGAAGGAAACCAAAGAGGAAATATGAGCAAGAGAAGGAAACCAGGGGGAAACAAGAGTGAGGGAAGGAAAGCAGGGAGAAAACACAAGCGAGGGAAGGAAACCAAGGAGGAAACATGAGCGAGAGAAGGAAAGCAGGGAGGAAACAGGGGCGAGGGAAGGAAACCAGAGAGGAAACATGAGCGAGGGAAGGAAACCAGGGAGGAAACATGAGCGAGGGAATGAAACCAGGGAGGAAATATGAGGGAGCGAAGGATTCCAGGGAGAAAATATGAGTGAGGGAAGGAAACTAGGGAGAAAAAACGAGTGAGGGAAGGAAAGCAGGAAGGAAACATGAGCGAGGAAAGGAAAGCAGGGAGGAAACATGAGCGAGGGAAGGAAACTAAGGAGGAAACATGCGCAAGGGAAGGAAAAATGAGCGAGAGAAGGAAACCAGGAAGGAAACTTGAGCATGAGAAGGAAACCAGGGAGGAAAAATGAGTGAGAGAAGGAAAGCAGGGAGGAAACATAAGCGAGGGAAGGATTAAACTAGGAAGGAAACATGAGTGAGAGAAGGAAACCAGGGAGAAAATATGAGTGAGGGAAGGAAACTAGGGAGAAAAAAAGTGTGAGGGAAGGAAAGCAGGAAGGAAACATGAGCGAGGAAAGGAAAGCAGGGAGGAAATATGAGCGAGGGAAGGAAACTAAGGAGGAAGCATGCGCAAGGGAAGGAAAAATGGGCGAGAGAAGGAAACCAGGAAGGAAACTTGAGCATGAGAAGGAAACCAGGGAGGAAAAATGAGTGAGAGAAGGAAAGCAGGGAGGAAACTTGAGCGAGTGAAGGAAACCAAGGAGAAAACTTGAACGAGGGAAGGACACCAGGGAGAAAACCTGAATGAGGAAAGGAAACTAAGGAAGAAAAATGTGCGAGGGAAGGAAGGGAAAGAAACCAGGGAGGAAACATCAACAAGGGAAGGAAACCAAGGAGGAAATATGAGGGAGAGAAGGAAACCAGGGAAGAAACTTTAGCGAAGGAATGTAACCAGGGAGGAAACATGAATGAGGGAAGGAAACTAGCGAGGAAACATGGGCGAGGGAAGGAAATATAAGTTTATGAGCATTTTTTTTCCCCTCAGTACAGATATGTTGTTGTATAAGCAGCTCTTGCTATCTGCATCTAAATGTACAGCGTTTAATGTCTGATAATCAGGAAGTGTGTGTTAGCATGCTAGTTGCTCTGCTCTGTTCTCTGAATAGCACTTATTAACTCATCACTGTGAATAATTACGATGCTCTGAATGCATAAGGTAAGTGAGGTAACTTTGGACCACGGCAAATTGTTTAAAACGACTTCTATTTATTACATTTTTAACACAGTAAAAAGGTAACAGCGCCTTCAAAAAAAAAAACATGCTACACTTTCTGTATTATTTGCCTCACATTTTCAACAGAAAGAAAACAGAATAATTGCTACAGGCGATCTGTATTCTTACAACTGTTCACGATTTGTTCTCTTTACGGGGATTATGAAAGTCAAAAGCACAAGCGATTCAGGATACAGTGCGGGTTAGTTAGGATATCCCTGGATTAAAATCAGAAATCCTCGGAGCAGAGAAAGTGAAATCAATAGAGCGGGCAGGGGAAACAGTGCTGTGCTGTAGGCCTTCTTGTAAACAATTTGTTCACAGATTAACAATTTAGTCAATGGTGATTTTACAGCTCCAGCAGGAGGTGGAGGGTAGTGATTCTTTTGTCCTTTTTCAAAACTTATGGGAGCCTATCAAATACTTAACAGCTCTTTTGTAAGTAGTAGTAGAGCGAGGTGTGGCGGGTTACTATATTATAAACCTGAGTTATAATCGACCCCATTTGTGGCATGGTAGAGAAACTGGTTAAAGGGTTCACGTTACGCTATTTTCTGATCACAAACATACCTGGAGTTGTGTTTTGTTCATTCACACATCAATCAATCAATCAAACTTTATTTCACTAGCAAGGACCACGCCAACAACACATGTGAAAATTAAAAAGCGTTTATTATATTGAGACGAGGCGGGTCGGCTGGGTTGAGACTCAGGGTGGGGGTACAGTCTCAATCTTCACATGGCCCAGCAGGAACAGAACCCCCCTCGTAGGCGTCTTATGTCTGGAAGTGAACAGATCCAGTATTGGGAGGGTGGGGTTGAGTTATTCGGGACAAACTGGGTTGCTGGGATAGGCTGCGACAAATAGGCTTCTGGGAAATTGAGGTGTGGTAGAAGTGAGCTGTGATTTGCTGGAGAAAAGGCAAGGATGGTTGAGGCATGGTCCCATATTAACTACAGTTATAGAGCGCTTTTCATACAAAAAAAATTCTGCATAAATCGCTTTACAGTTATTAAAAAAGAATAATCCCACATTTCCCTCCACAAAACTAATCTAAACAGGTGAGTCTTGAGATTACTATCTGTGACATAACTATTTTTTTTTTTACAACTAACTGTCTGGAATCTGTAACACTAACTATCTAAACCAGTACACAGAGAAAAAAGAAGAAACTCCTCCACTACCCCCCGCATCAGGACATACAACAAAAACACAGTACAGATATAATGACGAGACCAGCGACCGGGGAGGAGAGGGAACTGGCTAAAGCTGTGAAGGCGCAGAGAAAGTTGGGGAGGAGGAAAATCCCCCTCCTGCTTCAGTCTCTCCTGGATGAGTTGAGATGGGGGAGGCCGATAGATTTATCATGTTTTGGTTTTGGGTCGAGCAGCTGCACTCTTTTCACAACAGCTCTGATCGTCTCTTGGTCTCAAGGTCTACACATCACCCTTTGTAAAGCTTCAAGTCTCTCTGAGATGTTATTCATACTGTGCTTTGAGGCCAAAGTCCCATCCAGTCTGCGATCAACAATGAGCGTTAACTTTTCCATGATGTTTTCTATGATGGTCTTTCTGTGTGGAGTTTACATGTTCTCCCCGTGTGTGGATGAATTTACTCTGGTTTCTCCCATCAGCCCAAAACATGCTACATATGTCTCCATGGAGAATAACTGATAACTAGTTATAAATCAATTAGATACAATCAGTCAATTCAAATACTTATACTTATACTTAAGTTATCAAATCCACCAAGTTATCAAGTCCACAGTTAATTCGGGGTTGTTGTGTCCTTGGGCAAGACACTTAACCCATCTCGCCCCCGGTGTCTGCAAACACTGGTGTGTGAATGTGCGTCTGAATGGGTGAATGGTTCCTGGCTGAAGTGAAGCGCTGTGTAAAAAACATTTCAAGTATGTTTGAATAGTACCCGGGAGAGATCGCTAGATGACTCAGACATGCATGAACGACATAAAACCGTATTTTTTAGATTTTTGAAGTTTACATAATATCTTGTTTAGCAGTTCTTTTGTAATAATAGGAACACGCCAGGGTATTATACTGATATAGACATAATATATAGAGTAATAAACAATAATATATGCCTTTTATGATCCCCCATTTTATACGCTTACAACAAATAAACCTCGCCAGTTTGTAGGGTTTTTTTTTTGCATGAGTGACAGTTGCTAAATTCAACGCGCAAAAAAACCCTCCACTTTTTACTGAAATATACAAATGATGAGCAATCTGTCAATGTTAAAAATAAATAGGCTAGTAGCTCCTCGATGAAAATGCTTCAAATTCCCTCCATCTGTCAGGTTTTGAATAAGTAACATTGAATTGTCTTTTGCATGCCTGCCGTCTTCTCTCCAAACACTATTTATACGTGCATGGTTTTCTTGCCGCCTTCACTGAGTACATTTGTTCAGCTGTGCTCAGAGCAGATGAGCCGCTCTTCTAGATCCACAGCCCAAAACAACTGTGTCGTTCCCAAAAGAAGTTCTGCCTTCTCACAAGCTGCATTTTGCTACAAAACTATCAAACAATGGAACCAGCTCCCTGCCAGTCTGAAGCTGTCTGTAGATCTGCACAGTTTCTCTCGAAATTTAAAACAATTTATTCTTGAGAAGCAGCTGTGTCAGTATCAGTCCTGTTAAATCAGTAACTTTCTTATTCTGTGGTTTACAGTGTTACTGTTAGTGCGTTTGTAAATATTTTAATGTTTTTTTTTTTTTCTTTTGTTTTTTTTATAATATGTTTGTAGGATTTTACATTGTTTTATAGAATGTTGTACTATTTGTAGCATGTTACTTTTAGTGCGCACCTGCCCAGGGACTGCGGATGGAAAATAGCTTTTTTGCTAAATCTGGTGCAAAACATCTCCTCTTTTCTAAGATGAATGTGTTTAAACATGGTCCCTGACAAATAAATAATAAACTAAACTAAACTAAACTTGTTGAAAGCTCATGAATTCACGGGCAAGAAAATCTTCTAAGCCGCGTGTTTACAAAAGGAGTGTTCAAAAGACTGGATCCAACCATGTACAACAAATGATTTCCTATTAAACATAAAAAAAAGTCTTAAAAATGTGAAAAACAGAACTAGTTCATTTCAAACTGTTTGCTGTGGTCCAAAGTTATTCCTCACTTTCCTTATGCGTTCAGAACATCCTAATTATTCACCACAATGAGTTTTACAAGCACTTTTCTGGACTTTTGGAGACCAGAGCGGAGTTTTGACATCATGTTTATGCTAACATCTAGCATGCCAACCCTGCACTTCCTGATTATCTGGTTAAAAAAAAACTTTAGAATTAGAGGTAGACAGTACACAGTAGACTTTTACTCAGTTTACGTTGGCCTGAAGAGCTCCTACAATGTATCCGTACGGGAGCAAGACACATTTAGCTCAAAAACATGGAAAAAAATTAGGTACAGGCCCTTTAAGAATGCAGTATTTTGTCTTTATAGCTTCTGGGTTCAAGTTTCAAGGTCAAGAGTCAGCAACCTGCTCGTCTTAAGTGATGTCTTTGTCTGGAATGTTCTACAATATGGTCGTAAACCTAATATCTATCTCCACAGAGACAAACAAAAGGTCAAAAGAGAGTTCAGATCTGTGGAGAGTCAAACCCGCTTATGGTAAGAATGTGCACTTTTAAAAGTATTTGTGACGCATTAAAACACTTTTTATTTCATTAAAGGGACAGTATGCAACTTTGTGCAGGTGGAACGTCCCTGAATGCTTTAATTGAAATAGAAAGTTAAGATCATACTTTGGGCTTCAAAAGAAATTTAAACAGTTTTTGCTTTCATGGTATAAGGCTGAATGACAGGAGCCTGAGTCATTTTTCAGTTTCCCTTCCTGGAAACCGTCTGACCTCGCCGCATTAGTATTTGTTCTCGGGTACTTTTTTTATTTAACCAATCGCTGCTATTTGGTGGTGACATGTGTAATGTAACGAGCATAGTTGTTTCTGCAAGGTGAACTTGCGAATTAAAGGTAAGATAAAAAAAAGTTATATCTGACAAAGGAAGTCCAAAGGAGGATAGCGTCTGCAGTCTGCAATCACAAATCGGGTTGGTTCTGGCCAACACACCGCTTCGCTGATTGGCCAGTGCGCCGACCACATCTTCCGGGGTTCTTGCAAACTGCCGAGTGTATTCTGATTCCTGACTGGCAGCAGAGATACTAGGTTGTGCCAGCCTGACTAGAGTGACAGCACTGGGTGATCTAAAAAATAAAAATAAAAATAATAATAATAATAAAGTATACATATAAAATAACTGTAATACATAATACAGTACAGTACAAAAACAAAAAATGGGTTAAGATTATATTTAGCATGCATAGTATATAATTTTATTATTTTGCAATATGTGAATATTTGCAAAGTTTTTTGATCAATGTACAGAAGCAACCACATCATTTTTGAAACTTTGTCATGAACAGGGGTGGGTTAATATAAGTTTTTCTTCTTCCCACTCCTTTTTGAGAAAATGTGCTTTTCTGTTCTTTAGAACAGTGGTCCCCAACCTCCAGGAACCAGCACTAATCCATGGGTGGTTTGGTACCGGGCCGCACAGACATTATTTACATTTTATTTATTATCCTGAGTCTGAACAATGTTTTATTTTGAAAAACGATCAAATTCTCTCCGTTCCATCGGTCTGTGACTCACTCTTGACATCCAGGTGTGTGTTGTTTGACACATTAACGCAAATATTAAACCCACAAGCTGCAAAATGAGTAAAAAACAGACGTCTTTGGAAACGTTTATTGTCATAGTTACAAAATACTGCAGTTTTTGTGTTGGTCATGTCATTTTATTTGGTCATATTTATCCACCGCACCTTAAAGGCCGCTCCGTGAAAATATTGTCTGACATTAAACCAGTCCGTGGTGGAAAAAAGGTTGGGGACCGCTGCTTTAAATGTAGTATGTGTATGATTATTCAGTTCAGTTCATCTTTATTCCAGACTCATGGTCCATTTTTAGACAAGAAGAGTGACAATACAACACACTAAACATTTATGTTTTTAAAAGACAACTACACCAGTCTCCACATGTTGGACTGATATCTTATTGCACTCAATCTCATATTTGTAAGTGACATTATGATTTTATTGCCAGATTTGTTCAGTCTGCAAATTAAACTGTACATAAAGGTTCTTGCAAAGTGTTAGTAACAAACATCTCCGTCGCACTCGACCATCGTGGCTTCCTCAAAAGCTCCCGCAGAGAGTCATTATAGGCCTCCTGCACTCTTTTCTGTATTTAATCCAGAGGTGGGCTGTGTACAACATTGCACAATAAGATTTAATCAATAACAACTTTACATCATTTGTACAAGAGCCAAACTCACACATAAGAGTATTTTCCTGAGCACAGAGCGTCCTACACTGTCTATACATATCATCATCATCATCATCATCATCATCATCATATGCCATGTCTGCAGTGATGATATGACCAGGATATTGTTTCTCCCTTGGCACAAACTTAAAATAAAAACGAATGAAATGAACAAACAGAATATTCTCCAAAGATAGATATCTTTTTTGCCATACTGTATAAGATTAGAGCCAAAAGAACATTTCCATGGAAACAAGAACAGATGTTTTTCAGTGCAATAAAAACAACCAAACATTTTAAGAAAGCCTTTGATTAGTCCATTTTCTTGGCAAAGATGTTACATAATGTGGTTTTAAATGCAAAATAGACACGTTAAACACGATATTTTAGACATATCACGTAAATCAATAACATCTCAGAGGATACAAGCAGTACCCAACATTAGAAAGTATACACCGTTCACCTTTAAATGTTCATTTCATGTTTTCCAATATCCCGAACAAGCGCGAGTCATCTCCCGTCTTTTGGCTGTCCCTTCCTTTGCATCCCCACTCGCAGCTAATGCACAGATGGCAGCATTAAAACTGAATTAGCGTGCCTTCAGACTGGTGCCCGCGAAAAAACACAACAGCTTCCCTTCGCCACACTAAACCTCATTATTGCGCGCACTGGCAGGCGAGATACTGTAAATTGTTTTTTTTTTGAAGGGCCTTTGGAAATTCCGAACTGTTTATGTAATTCTTGTTTCCATTTTGCGCGCGATCATGTGCAATTTATGGAGAGTGGGGGCAAAGCTAACATGCCGGCAATTGTACGGCATCCTCAAAGCGATTCTCGGCTTGACTCCAGGCCCGGTGCGGGGGAGAGCGGGGCGGGTCGGTGCCTTTGAAATGTCCTCTTTTCGTCGACGTGGAAAGATATGATGACGGCGTTCGCACAAAAGAAGCGGAAGCGGGTAGAGATAGTCGTGGCACTTATGTTGACACCAAACCAGTTATTTCCGCGAAGAAGTGAGTGGTATTTAAATTTCCAGCGCTCAGATCGGGTTGCATGAGCGGCGTGTTGATGTTGATTTAGTGACGGAGAGGAGGAATATAAAAGGGGATGAAGGGATGAAGGGATTTTTTGATCTTTTTGGGGTTTGATTGCGCTATTTAAACGATCCAGTTAGACAGTTTTATGATGACCTGGAAGTGTTTGTGTCCATGGAGATGTTTATGCTAGAGATGCACCAATCCGATACTGGTATTGAATATTGACATTAATCCAGAACACATCTAAACATCACTAGCCATTATTCTGGTTGGAATATTGTGCAAAAGTGTGGAAAAAATGCTTTAAACTAGGAATCCCTTCAAAAATGGAAGTGTTCATCATTTATTTTCATTATTCAACAAAATGCAGTGAATGAACAAAAGAGAGATCTAAATCAAGTCAATATTTGGCCTTCAAAAGAGCATCAGTTCTTCTAGGTTTACTTGCAGACAGTTTGTGAAGGACCTGGGCTGGTCGGTGTTCTGAACATGTTGAAGAACTAAGCTCAGATCTTGTGTGGATGGAGCTTCCTCACATCCTTCTGTCTCTTCATGTTAATCCCAGACACACTCCATGATGTTGAGGTCAGGGCTCTGTGGGGCCAGACCATCACCAACACAACTTCTGCTTCTTCTTTACGCTGAAGAGAGTTCTTAATGGCGTTGGCTTTTTCATTTGTTCGCTCACTTTGCATTTTGTAAACTGATAAAAGCAAACAATCATTATTTTATATTTTTGAAATTTTTGTTTACAGAAATTTTCACACCTGCCTAAAACTTTTGCATAGTACTGTAGACTATTTACTGAAGGTAGTTTGCCCTGAAGGTCTCAGAATGTTTGAATGTTTTAGTTACACAAAGATGATGATCTGTAGTCACTTAGGATTAGGGTTAGGGATAAGAGACAGTCACATAACACCTTTGGATCAGTTTTTCCTTATTTTACTTTTGTATTAAGGTAATAAATGTCACTTTCAGTCTTTACACTTGTATCAGTTAATATCGTTTATCAGCAGATACTTAAATCTATAGTATCGGAAGTGGTATCGGAACTGAAAAAGCTGGAATAGTGCATCCGTAGTTTATGTATTTGTCACGCCCCTGGTTGTGACACGAGTCTTCACTGGCTGTCGGTGTGGACATGGGTCACAATCAATCCGACTACAAAGGCGTTGTCGTCTGCGTGTGATTTTGCAGTCGGTTGTGTTTTTTTGATTCTCGCCATATGCCATTTTTTCTTACCTTCATGTCTTTTTGTTCCTAGCTCCTGTTTTTTGAAGATTCTTGTGTCCAGCTGCTGGCTCCTTTCAATGATCACCATTCCTCCAGAATGAATAAATCCGTTACTTTTTGGATTTTTGCTTTGCCTCAAGTCTGTTCTTTGGGTCCACTTCTGTGTAGCCCTTACAGTCTTGCCTGAAATAGTCCACACTATAGCATTAAACATCCATTTTGTCTTTTGCAAAAAATAAAAAATAATAAAAACAAACACACGTAACTGAATAAAACACACACGTGTAACTGAATAAAACACACATATGTTACTGAATAAAACACACACATGTAACTGGATAATACACACACATGTAACTGGATAATACACACACATGTAACTGGATAATACACACACATGTAACTGGATAAATGTTGAGGAGTTTGAGTGGGTTTTCTCCATCAACCCCTCCCAACAACACAATGGAGAATGCAGCTAATATCCTGATCCTGGCTCAAACTCTGGAGATGGGTCTCTGGGCTCCCAGGGCAGTGCCATTATTCCTGACCTTGTAGCATTGAAGGACGAGTCAAATGCAGAGGGGAAATTTTCTTACATGGCCAGTCAAGTGTACATTAACCAGTAGGTGGCAAATCCCCACCAGAACAATGACAGTGTTCCTCAGCCCCTGACATACATGAACATTTCTGTAGAGTCCCTCAGTCGTCCAGGTAGAACCCATGGCAAAGGAGAAATTCAGTTTGTGAGCTGGACAAACGTTTATTTAGGTAAAAAATGTTTCTTCACTTCTGGTCAGAATGTTTGTGGATTCATTCTTATATCTGCCTGTAGGGAGGAGCCAGCTACACTAAAACTACTCTGAAACTAACACTCTACTTGTTTACAGTGAATAGGCCTAGCTAACTAACAGAAACTGTAAACATATAGAGTGTTAGTTTCATGTTTTTGACCTACATAAACGTTTGCCCAGTTGACAAATTGAATTTCTCTAAACATGAACATTCACAGACAGGAAAAACTAAACTAAAACACAACTCTGCTGTAAAATGATGAACACCCCATTATATAAGCAAAATTAACGTTGCATGTAATTCAGTTATGCTATCAATCATTCAGTAGGTGAAGTCACCATAAGTTTACGTTGAGGCAGGGGGCCATATAAGGTCCCTGTTCAGCTCTGTGGGCCTCTGCTCTGAGCGGCTCTGAGCACATCATCCTTCATCAGTGAGTGTATGTGTTTGTGTTAATGACAGGCTACAGCCGGGGGCTAATCTGCTGTTACACACCACAGATCTGCTGACTCAGGCTTCCTCACACACACACACACACACACCGCCGTTCTTCATAACTAACCCTGTGAGCTTTTCCCACAGCCTAAGTTTGAAATGGGCCTATTAGCTTTAGTGTGAATTTGCCATAACTTTAAACTGAATGACAGGAAGTTGGATTTTTATTAGTATTTATTAGAGATGCAAAGGAAAACATTCAAAAGTATCAGAAAAAATCAGACACTAATCGATACTAAAACGAGTATCAAACTTGCATACTCATTTGAGCAAACTAAAAAAGTCACATTCACAGGAAAGAAATGAACCTTCCCTGAAGCTTTAGAATAATCTTGAGCTGTATCAGAACAAGTATAAGAGCACATAGACTAGAATACGCCTATGGACCACTGAGGGATTACGGGGTTCACCCCCTATTCCGACACACCGCCACGCCGACAGCCCCCCACTCCGACATCCCGTCATTCCGACCATCCCCCGTTCCGACACTTTTTGACACCGCCATTCCAACACCTTTCATGTTGCCATTTATGTTATGTTGCCATTATGTTGCGCGGCGGGAGGAGGTGTGTTGGTTTAGACCTGCTTTTAGTCTTGATTTTGTCCTGATTTAGACCTGCTTTTAAACCAGGACTAAATCGGGTCTATATCAGGACTAAAACCAGGTCTAAATCAGGACTAAATCATGGTTTAGTCCTGGTTTTAGTCCTGGAATAGACCTGGTTTAGTCCTGATTTAGACCTAGTTTTAATCCTGGTATAGACCTGCTTTTAAACCAGGACTAAATCAGATCTATACCAGGACTAAAGCCAGGTCTATACCAGGACTAAACCATATCTAAAACTAAACCAACAATAACTCCGACAATTAGACGTCAATGTTGGAGTGGTGGTGTGTCGGAATGGTAACTGGGGATTACACAGATATAAGACCACATGGGTATATAAAAGAAAGATCTGTGATATAATGTTGAAAATTACATTCCATTATCTAAATGAATATCATCTATATATCTGAATTGGTATTAAGTATAAAGTGTATTTCAAAATTTGGAAATCAAGTTAAAAATGGTAGTGTTGTGAACCTCGATGATAGTGAAAAAAAACATATTTAGATAATATAATTTCAACATTTTCAACATTAAATGGTAGTACTTTCTTTATATTACCATGTGGTCTTATCTATCTTGATATGTCGTGATACTAAATTTGACGATACAGTCTTATTATCGTCGGCTGCTGTATCGCTGTATTATCAAGAGTATTTTTTGGTATCTTTAAGCATTTTTTTTTACTACCGCCTGACAATCAGAGACCCTGTTTAGTATAGTTTATTAAGATCCCCATTAGCTACTGAAACATCAAAAGCTATTCTTCCTGGGGTCTCCTCAACCCACACACACAACTACAAGACATAAAAGCTCAATGTGTAGTAACCAAAATAAACAAATAAATCAATAACAATTAAAACAAATAATATTAATAACAATAATACTTACATAAATTGTAACTAATCATTGTGTGAAAAGGAACTGTTTTAACTTTTTTTGAAACAACTTTTTGTTATTTTCAAACAGCAAAAATACAGGTAATGCATTCCCTGCAACCATGGCTCGATAACCAGCAGTTAACAGTAAATGCATCTGATTGGTTCTGCACACAGGAAGCATATATTTTGGCTTTGATGGGTTTCATATTTGTGGGTGTCTGAAAAATTGTGTGAAAAATGTGATTCCCAGCCCCAGCATATACTACTGTGCTCTTATAGTTGTTCTGATACAGCTCAGACCTGCACAAAAGAGTATCTAGTTTCAATACTCATTTCAGTATCTATCGAGGCTGCCACACACTACAGGATTTTTCAGTCTTAAACAAGTTTTAAACGTGCGACAAAAAGCGCACAACACAGACACGAGGAGAAACTTATGAGACTAAAAATCTCCAATCTCAAAGATGTCAGCAGGATCTGTCTGCAGACCACAGGATATAAAGCTGTGAGTGCGATCACGTCTGCTGTTTCCTGTCTTCAGTAAAACCACTTGCTCTGAGACTCTGAAGTGTTCAAAGATCAGAGCTCTGCACTTCTAGTTTAGATACAAGTCAAACTGTGCTATTATTATTTGTGTAATGTGGCGCAATAATTTCAGATGCGTGATTTTTAAAAGCATTAAAGATTAGCGATAAAGTCCACAGGAAGTAGAGTCAGTATCGCTAATCTGCAGCTTCACCGCACTCTGTGTGGATGTAAACAAACACATGAGGAAACACAGTCTTTTTACTTTTAAAGAACACAGCAAACTGGATTAATAATATTTGCAGAGGATAATTTCTATGGATAATGTGGGTGAGATGCTGCACTTTAAATGTACCACTTTACATTAGGTGAGTAATAAAGTCTTTATTTTCGCTATATGCCGAGTTTGTATGTTGCGTCTCTGTGTCCATCTCTCTTCTGCCCCTGATGCTCTGTTTTATCGGCTGTTACTGTAGAGTTGTTGATGTTTGGTGGTTATGATCTGGCACTGACACATGAGGAGCAGCGGCTTCAAAATCTCACACGAAGACAAAAAGTCGGGTCACGCCTCCCTGAACTCGGGGAGAAGAAATTGCAGCCAAAATCAGGCACATTTTTCTGTAGTGTGTGGCAGCCTTGAGTATGAGTATCTATTAGTATCTTTTCAATGGTCTGTACTGTAGTAGTCTAACCAGCCAGTCCTTTGCTTGGCTGACTTGGGCAGAAACCAAAGGCGAGGGGCCAGACCAAAACAAACATGACGGCAGAGGAAATACAGACTATTTAGTTTGTGAAAAACATGCAGAGAAAAGTGCTTTGTGTATTTGTGGGCGGAAAAGATGTCTGTGCTCTTCTTTGAGCAGGATTCAGCAAAAGTTTGATTTCTCTTCTTGCTTTGAAACTCGATTTCGATACTGAGAAATAGACTCAATACAGATTCCAATACCACAAAGATGAAAAAAAACAGTTTATTCAGACAACAGAAAGTCATTTTCAACATTATATTGTAGTACTTTCTTTAATTTACCATGCGGTCTTGCAGTTTCCATTGTGGTCCATGGGTGTATACTAGTCTATGTGCTCTTATACTTGTTCTGATACAAGATCTTTCTAAACTGATTCAGGAAAGGTTCATTTCTGCCCTGTGAATGTGCCCTTTTTAGTATCGATTCTTGCTCTAACAAGTATTTTGACAACCCCCCCCCCCCCCCCCCCGATTAACCACAACTTATTTCTTAGTGATTTTGAAACCACTGATAATAAGTTTTGATAGTAACAATAATAACTTCTGTTCAGGCAGCTGCTCCAAGCAAGAGAGCACAGCTGAACCTGCTTCAGTGTTTGTTCCCCGTACAAACACTCCGTATGAACAGTGCCGCTCGCAGATGGAGTTTATGGAGCAAACTGTTACAGACATTTCAGCTGTTGACCCAGATCTGGTACAGCACAAGAGCCAACTGGAGGCAAGCCTTTCTGACGAATAATGATAGCGGGTGGGTTTGTACAGAGAGCTGTTTTTGTGAGGTCTGAGCTGGCTTTTTATACAATACATTTGAGCAACTTCGCTGTTCAGTGGTTGGAACTTAAAAGGCGTTTGTGACGGGGTTGTAAAAGTATCGAAAATCAGATACTCATCGAAGCCAGATACTCAAAAAGGTACATTGACAACACAGAAATGAACCTTTCCTGAATTACTTGAAAAAATCTAGGCGATTGCCTTGAAAAAGCTGACTAAAGTGGACTGTGAATCTAAAGCTTACAAGTAATTCCTCAGTGTAGTGTGCAGTAAATTCCTCTTTCATCTAACTAGGCACAGCAAGTTAAGAGTACTTTAGTTTTCATTCATAGAAATCATGTTGTGAAGCTGTGCCGATGAATCAATCAGTTCCTCTAATCTGAAATATGTAGTAAACTTTACTTTAAGAGTAATTTCATTTTACGTGGTCAAACCATGGAAACCGTTTGCCTTGAACTGAGCAAAAAAATGTTACTTATATACACAAGTTAGATTAAAAACAGGTTTTATTCTACAAGAACACCATTTAGATCTGCATCAGGTACATACAGATTTAAATATTTATTAGTCTGTGAAAAAAACGTAGCAAACTTTTGAGATTGAGTGAACAGTGGGAGGATGTAGAGCCTGAGTGAACAGAGGGAGGATGTAGAGATTGAGTGAACAGAGGGAGGATGTAGAGACTGAATGAACAGAGGGAGGATGTAGAGATTGAGTGAACAGAGGGAGGATGTAGAGCCTGAGTGAACAGAGGGAGGATGTAGAGATTGAGTGAACAGAGGGAGGATGTAGAGACTGAATGAACAGAGGGAGGATGTAGAGATTGAATGAACAGAGGGAGGATGTAGAGATTGAGTGAACAGAGGGAGAATGTAGAGCCTGAGTGAACAGAGGGAGGATGTAGAGATTGAATGAACAGAGGGAGGATGTAGAGATTGAGTGAACAGAGGGAGGATGTAGAGACTGAATGAACAGAGGGAGGATGTAGAGATTGAATGAACAGAGGGAGGATGTAGAGATTGAGTGAACAGAGGGAGGATGTAGAGAGTGAATGAACAGAGGGAGGATGTAGAGATTGAGTGAACAGAGGGAGAATGTAGAGACTGAATGAACAGAGGGAGGATGTAGAGATTGAATGAACAGAGGGAGGATGTAGAGATTGAGTGAACAGAGGGAGGATGTAGAGACTGAATGAACAGAGGGAGGATGTAGAGATTGAGTGAACAGAGGGAGAATGTAGAGCCTGAGTGAACAGAGGGAGGATGTAGAGACTGAATGAACAGAGGGAGGATATAGAGACTGAATGAACAGAGGGAGGATGTAGAGACTGAGTGAACAGAGAGACGATGTAGAGACTGAATGAACAGAGGGAGGATGTAGAGACTGAATGAACAGAGGGAGGATGTAGAGACTGAGTGAACAGAGAGACGATGTAGAGACTGAATGAACAGAGGGAGGATGTAGAGACTGAATGAACAGAGGGAGGATGTAGAGACTGAATGAACAGAGGGAGGATGTAGAGACTGAATGAACAGAGGGAGGATGTAGAGACTGAATGAACAGAGGGAGGATGTAGAGATTGAGTGAACAGAGGGAGAATGTAGAGCCTGAGTGAACAGAGGGAGGATGTAGAGACTGAATGAACAGAGGGAGGATATAGAGACTGAATGAACAGAGGGAGGATGTAGAGACTGAGTGAACAGAGAGACGATGTAGAGACTGAATGAACAGAGGGAGGATGTAGAGACTGAATGAACAGAGGGAGGATGTAGAGACTGAATGAACAGAGGGAGGATGTAGAGACTGAATGAACAGAGGGAGGAAATAGAGACTGAATGAACAGAGGGAGGATGTAGAGACTGAATGAACAGAGGGAGGATGTAGAGACTGAGTGAACAGAGGGAGGATGTAGAGACTGAGTGAACAGAGGGAGGATATAGAGACTGAGTGAACAGAGAGACGATGTAGAGACTGAAGGAACAGAGGGAGGATGTACAGTAGAGACGGCCCTGTGATAATGAGGGAAAAACAGGGAGGAAGCAAAAAAAGGACCGGAGCAGACTGGGAAATGGAGCTGGACTCTGTTCAAACTGTGGAACTGAAACAGGAACTGTTTTGTTGCCAAATTTTCAGTAGTAGCATATTACATTATATTTATCTGCAAAAAGTAGTTGTGTTACACCCACACTTGTTCCTGGAGATATGAAAACAGAATTAAAACTGGCAACAGTTTAAATATAGTGACATCTATGTACAAAAAGAACGCTCAGAAAATTATTCAAAAAGACATATAGTGCTTTAGTCTGCTATATAGAGTTATAATCTACAAGTTTACACCCATGGATTATTATGTTGTATTTTGGGTATTTTAAATCGTAGTACTGATTTCAGATGGCTTAGGCTGAATCCCATTTCACCCCTTGACCCTACACCTTACCCCTACCCCTACACATGAATGTGCAAAATGGAGGGGTAGGGGTAAGTGGTAGGACTTCAACCGCCTCCAAATGACCCCTCCAAATGAAGATTTTTCAGAGGCACACTCCAAACGGAGGGGTATGAGCAATTTCTCAGAATGTGAATAACCTGCAAGATCACTGCTACCACAACCAAAGAAGTTCACAAATTTAAGTATTTTCTCCATTATTTATGGATTAAAATTTCTGATAACCGCTGTATTGTCTTAAGTTTAACATTGTTTCAAGGCGTAATGGTAATTTTCTTCACAAAATGCACACAAAAAAATCGCTAGTGTCACGTTATTGGTGACTTGAGTGATCGGTTGATGGATGGAAATAAAGTTGTGAATGAATTGCGAGCATCTGTGCTACACAGTTGTTATTTTGATGTTGTAACCCAAGTAATTATAAGCAAAATCATTGGTTTAACTCTTAGAGAAGCTCAGGTTGTGTTCTTTCCTATGCGTGTCATTCTGCTCGGACAGTAAACTCACGTAAAAGCTGGCAGAGACTTCTGATGACGGATGTGATTGTTGAAGGGGTGTCACAATTCGACTTTCAACCCCTACCCCTTGTTGCTCAGTTTCAAGGGGCAAGGGGAAGGGGTAGAAATTAGAAATGGGATTGGCCCTTAAAGGTGAATTGTGTAACTTTTCCAGTGGAGAGTCCATCAAATGCTTTCCTCTATGTAGATGTTATTGCTTTGTCAGGAATGTTTCACAGTGTGTTATTAACCAGTTCTAAACCAGACCAAGTAACAGTCAGATCTGTGGAGAGGCGACACCGCTCACAGTCAGAATCCCTGTTTTTCTAGGTACCTGTGAGCTATAAAACCACTTGTAATTTAATAAATGTATAATAGAGCTGTTTAATGTCAAACCATGGAACATTCTTGGTGGAGCAATGACAGCTTTAGAAACAAGCAGGTGACGGACCTTCAACCGAAAAGTTACACAATGCTCCTTTCAGAAAGTCGGAATAAGATCCACAGATTTCCAGGTTGGAAAATGATGGTGCCAAATGAGGTGTTAGAAGAAGATTTCCACCTGCTGCTTCTCGGTGTGTCACTGTAAACGACATTACAGCCAGACCACGCTGTTGGCCCCTGCTATAGAGGGCTGCAAATCACATTAGCAGGTGGCAAATCACAGAAAAGGAAAATAAAATGGGAGAACGAAGTGGGGGAGAGTGGTGGAGCTGACAATGGCAGTTGGTCTTAAGCAATGACATCTTGAGCGCATGAATCGCTCTAAATACAACTTCCAGATGGTAAAAGAGAAGAGAAAATGGTCATAGCATAGTTAAAACGTCTCCTTTAACAATGATTAACAATGATTTATTGTTTTTTTTATCTTGTTTTTATTGTTGTACAGCACTTTGTTCAGCTTTGGCTATTGGAAGGTGCTATAGAAATACAGTTTGATTGATTGATTGATTGATTGATACACAGGTTTGGACATTCAAAGTGCAGCTATTATTGATTTAAACTTCTTCAATCAAACCACAAACCAACCTCCAAACCAGGGCCATGCTCTGTTCCTTCAGTGTTTTTATTTTTCACAGGGACATGGGTCAAAGCCGTTACTGGCCCAAGAGGTTATAGAATGTTGTAAAGTGGCACATTAAAAAGCTTTAAATGTGCCAAAAACAGGGCTGTGGTTTAAAGAGGCATTAACACCAGACCCGAGTCACAAATACCAGTCACCACTGAGTTTTAATTATGCTGTGTAAAAGGCCATATTATGCTATTGTGTGATCTTGTAATGTTTTAAAGTTTCCTCGTCAAAAACGTATCTGGAGCCGTGTTTTGTTTATTCCTTTTCATACAAAACCAGCATATTTAGGCTCAGTTCTTCTCTCAAACAGAAAACGCTCCAACTTTGTAATGTAATGTCCACTGCAAAAAAAACAATATTTAAGTTAAGTTAAAAAGACTTAAATTAAGAACATTATGTGCTCATTTTTCTGGTCTGGTCATGGTGCGTTGCAATGGAATGTGATATTCGGGTTCCAAAAATGGTATCAGTTCATGAAAACCTTTGCCCTCAACAATACTAATGGGCAGCATATCTATTTCAGTCATCTTGCCAATCAGCTGGGTATTTATCTCTGCTCGTTGTGCATTGCAGCTCCTCCGTGTCCATGCTAACACCAAGTAGATGCTAGGCTGAGACTGAGATGAACCGCCACCGTCTTTTACAAGGGTCGGGTGTGCGCTGTTCAAGTGGTACATCATTTGTGTTGTGGACGAGTTGTACTTATATACTGCGTTACAGTAATGACAGCTAAAGTGCTCTTTTTTTTTAAATCAAAATGGTCCCACGCCACACTTTGCCACGGCCTCTTCATGATTACCTTTGACTTTCTCGCAGGCTGAGTAGGCGAGGCTCCGTGTTGTGGTCAAATATTGCTGCCCCATGTGAAATTCATTGCATTGCTCAAAGACTTTAGCTACGCACAGCAACCTACATTCGGTTTCTCGATTAAACATGAACGTAATCAACAAAATTCTTAATGATCAATTAGCGATTAATCGACTAATCATGCTCATCCCTAGTGTATATAAGTCAAATAAATTTCGCCTTATGGGGTCAAAATTAAATTGTTTTGCACTGTTTGGATCTGATTATAAAGAGTTAAAACTCCTTTATAACTGAAACATTTAAAGCAAAAAAAGTAGAAAGTAGGAAGTTTGTGAACAGTAAAACAAAGAGCAGTTGTCATTGGTTGAAACAGTCATCTGTTACATTGTGACAAAGTGTTTTTCTGAAAAATGAGCCATTTCAAAGAAAAGCCAAACTTGGATTTGCAGTAATAGCAAGTCTGACACTAAAAAATCAGAAAAACACACTGAGTGCTTTGATTGCACAACATTTTATTGTCCATTAAGAAAACAAAATGCATCCGGTACGACTTCACAGAAATTAAAGCACTTTTTCTGTTAGAGCTTTTTTGGCCATTTTACTATTTATTGACTTGTATTTATTTTCACAGAACAAAGTCATGAGCTGTGTCACAATTTATCTGAATGAATCAAGTGTGCCCGAGTGGTTTGGATCCGCTTATTAACTGCTCACCCAGTTCGTTCTGGCATAAAACAGGACAAGGGCAACATGATATAAAAAGTTACACAACATTATTTAATATTCTAGAGATTTAAAAATTATTTCATTATTTTGGTGCACAAATAACTACTAACAAATTAACTCCTGTAAATGTAGGATTCAACCCACCCCTAACTAAACACAACAAACCAAAATTAGTAATAAAAAAACAAACATTAATGAAAACCAAACCAAACTAATTAAACTCTACATTTACAATAAGTCAAAGTGCTAGTGCTATGTAAACATGAATACTGTCCTGAGGTATGTGAGGCAGTTATATTAAGTTAAAGTGCGTCGAGTTTCAGATGAAGAAAGTGTGTTGTGCTAAAGGGGGCTTACCGGGGCTAAAGTGACTTTTTCTAACCCTGAGTCCTAACCTTGCATTGCTCCGTGAACCTAGCCTTATAATGCACTTCCCTCCAAGACCTTAGCTACTGTTACACAACATTGAAATAAAATCACACTAGGATTGAGAATAAAGAACAAGAATGAAGCAGCAGTGGCGATCTGTTATACAGGGAATGATAAATAAACTTCATGCAGGCCATTAACGACCACCCCCACAGATATACAACAACAACAAAAAAAAAAACATTTACCTACACAGGGCTCGGTGTGAATTAGAAGCAGCCGCCGTTTCCACCAACTCCACACAGCATCTTTAATCCAGTTCCCACAAACGACAGGCAGATTTTTAACAACAGTGAAGACAGCTTCACTACTGAAACACGCCACATACTGCTACAAGCAGGAAGCCCTGACACTCACACCGCAGTGTGGGCACCTTTTTATAGTTACTAATGTTGCAAGTGCCACACACGGCAACATAAAGGTGGATGCATTCGGGGATGCATGGGGTGGGAAAAACTAGTCCCTGTGACCACCTAGTTACAGAAGAAAAGCCAGTCTTGTTTAAATTCTCAAGACTTCTAAAATTTTAGAGAATATATACTGTACTAAATCTATACACCTGTGCACATCTTGAGTGCCCTTTCAAGAGGAAAAAGAAAATTCACAATTATCTTACACTATATGTGCGTAAGGCTAGTCTGAAGTGATGGATCCATTAGGGACCCGAGGACCTTAAGTGTGATTTTTTTTTTTCACTTTCCTTGGTCCCTGTGCAAAAACAATCAGTGCTTTAAAAATCAGGTTTAACTAAACATTATCATGTCCTAGTGTCTGCATGCACAGCAACAAATTACAGGCTACATAATATGTAAGATTTAATGTCTAAAAAACACACAATTTGGATATTTTCGTCATCGTCACCAAAAATGACCATTATTTCCCTCAGAATGTACCAAAAATGTATTTCAGTGTGTAGGTCTTGAGTAGCTGAATAAGAAGCAAAAACAATATTTCAGTTATCTTTAACCAAATGTTCACAAAGCGGCTCTAAAATCATGGACCTTTAGCAACCACGAGGACCACATTTTTTATTTGTTCAGCCACCGCCCAAAAACTTACAATACATTCCACACTGAACTTTTACTAAAAGCTAGCATATCCTTGAGTGTGTTTGTACAACACATTTTTGTCTAACAAAGTGATACAGTTTTTAGCCATTTCTAAATAGTACATTTTTTTTTCTTTATAAAAGCTGCTAATAACTGTTATTTCCAAAAAATAAATATAAAAATCATGTATTCACTTGTTGGTCTTGAATGACTTCACAAGAGGAAAAAAAGTTCATCTTTCTTAACCATATGTTTGCAAAATGGATTCAAAGTCAAGGGTTCTTTTGGGACCCCGAGCACTAAATTGGTAAACACAAAATGAACACTGCATGATGATTAAAACAACATTTATACACGTAAGTCCCTAACTGATGAACTCGCCTTTGGGAGATCCATAAAGCAAAAGCTGAGACGTTACAGTTAGATCAATGCACAAAGATTATATGAAATACAAATATCAAAAGTTCCCATGAGTTCTACTGGAAGACAGCAAAGGAGAATGTCACAAAGGTTGGGGAAGAAGAGTGTGAAGCGTGTACATCTTTTCTTTTTGTTCCTTTATCCCATAGTCTGCGAGACCGTAGGGGCACCCTCTGACACTTTGACAACCAGCTTCCTCCATTTTCTTCTGTTCTCATCCTTTCGCAGCTCGTTGCTCAGCGTCATTCCCGTCCACTCTCGGATGTTGTCTTCCCACCTCTTTCTCTGTCTGGACCGTTCCTTGGAGAATGGTTTTGGCGAGGCCTGTTAATCCGGTGACGTGTCTGTACCACTGCAGTTTTCGCCTCTTCACTGTGGTTATTGTCGGATTCTGTCTCATACTGTACCATTTGTTATGTGGTCTTTGCTGGAAATGCCAAGTAGTCTTCTGAAGCACCTCATCTGAAGCGTGTACATAAACTTCCTTAACTGCCAAACCTGTTGCCACTGGGAGATCCATAAAACAAAAGCAGAGAGCGAGACGACATCATCGAACAAACGCAGAAACAGAGGGGCCAAAATCTTCCATTCGCAGTTTGGACGTTCAGAAAGTCACGCCGCTTCCCTGTATGTCTGCAGTCAAAGCCACAGTCTACACCAGAATCTGAGCTTTTCATAAAACATTTGCCCCAGCTGGGAAAAATGCCTGATGTTTTGCAAGAGGGGACGGCTCAGAGGAAAGCAAACAGAGCTCCGCATATGCCAATTGCACCACTCTGGACAAAAAGTGTTCCCTGACGACAGCAGTGGCTTCTGTTGCCACCAGTACTGTAAACTTTCTGACAGAAGCTCCGTCACGTGCTTGTCTTCACATAAAGGTTATTGTGTTGTCTAGAATATCCCACAGTATGGCATTAAACGCATCTATTTCCACGGAGACAAGCCCGTAATGCTTCCAGGTCAAGTTGCAGGTCAGATCTTTGGAGAGGTTGAAATGCTTGTAGTCGTGAGCAGTAAAACTTGAAGATTGTAATTGAATAAATGTTTCATAGATGAGTTTAATGTCATACTGTGAAAGTAATAATATCTCCATGGAAACATCTTGTGGCAGATGCCCTGAAAGAAAAGTTACACACCTTTAACTGCACTTGAAGATGTTACCTTAAATAGTTTGAGGAATGTTTGAGGCGTTATTAGTGCGGAGCGTTTCATAATGAAAAATAAAGAGAAATCAAGTGGAGCCATGTTTGAGGAAGTGGGTCCGTGTACCATTCGTTCTTTTGAATTTTGATTAAAAATGAAAAACAATAAAATGGGAAAACAGTTTGTTATTTCATTATTCCATTTTAGTGTCAAACAAAAAAAACAGATTTCAATCTCTGTGTCCAATATTTAATCTAAATTTGATCTCAAATAACACCAATCAAAAAGCAGTCATCATGCCTAGTTCAATTTTGATATTTTATTCTCTCTGGTTCTCTGGATGTTCTGCTGCTTAATGTGTATTTTGAAGTTTTTGGATCAGTCTGTATCAGTGGATGTTATGGACTAACGCGGCTGCCATCGAGATCCAGGCTAAATCCATCAAAGAGTTGTTTGGAGCAGGAAAGACAAATGAAATGTCCGCCGCACTGAAGCAAAATGGAAATAAGATGTGGTCAGAAATGAGTATTTGAAGATTTTGTGGAAGAGCAACCAAAGACACAAAGGACTGGTTACCGATGCAGAGTTGGAAGGAGCTGTAATGGGCTCATTTTGTGGGCAAACATATCCTCTTCTTTTATGGTGGCATGTTTACTTTTGCGTCTTAGAAAGAACTCTATGACAAGAAACAGGAAGTAGTGAGGTGATAAAACTCACACACTGTGCACTAAACTGTAACAATATCTAAATTAAAATAGTCACAATGACTTTTTTTGACTGAAAAGTAAAACATACGTATGTGTGAGACCTGCTGAAATGGTGGATACTTTTTTGTTTTTGGTACATTTAACAGCCCAACTTTGAGCAAAGCAAATAGACAAAAACGTCTGGGAAAAATAAGAAATCTGTTGAATCACTTAAAATCTGCTGTATTCTTTTTCAAAATCACAACATTTTCATCTTTTAATTGTTCTAAAAAATCTCTCCAAAATACTAGTACATTTTTAAACAGGTACATAAACTACATTAATTCACTTAAGTAGATTTTTTTCATGTGATACTTTTACTTGAGTAACCTTTTACCTTTGTAACTGTACTTTTACTGAAATTACAAAGCACCACTGTTTGTTAGCTTTACTCGCTGGTTATTAGGTATGAACCATCCATCCATCCATCTTCTCCCGCTTAATCCGGCTGGGTCGCGGGGGCAGCGTGCTGCCCAATAGTCATAGCACCTGACCCCCCCTATGAACCTCTCTGCAGGTGGTGAGCCCACAGAAGGGTGGACAACATGGTCCTTGATGTTAGTTCATAGGGGTGCAGGCATGTTTTGGGTTGATGGGGGAAACCGGAGTACCCGGAGGAAACCCATCCAGACACGGGGAGGAACATGCAAACTCCACACAGAAAGGCCCGGGCGACCCGGGGATCGAACCCGCAACCTTCTTGCTGTGAGGCCTGAGTGTTGCCACTCAGCCACCGTGCCGCCACAGTATGAACCTCAGGGTGATATTTATTGCGATATCGTGGGAAATCTCACGATATGTTGGGGAGGCTCACGATATTACGATATTCTACATAATAACAAGACTGACATTATAAAATGCTTTGACCAGTCATTTGGTACAACATTTATTGTCATTAGGGATGTAACGATATCCAAATCTCTCTGTATGATATTTTCACCATAAACATCTCACTGTATGATATTTAAAGCGATATTTTGTGGAGGCACAAAACTGTGAATCTGATACTTTTTCCTCTAAAAATGCTTCACAAGACTTAATCCAAAGAATGAAGATATAAAAGTGCTTAGAACAGTTATTTATTCATGTGGTCTGCACTGAAACGGAGCAAAGGATCATGGTCTGTGTAGTTCCCTCTGTTTTTTTGTGGCTATTTCTGCATCAGAATAATTTATTTAAGCAGAGACTTGTAATTCAATATATTGTGATGGTCCACGATATTATTGTGAGACCTTTAACGATACAATATCATGATATTTCGGTTACTTTTACATCCCTACTGGTTATAAAATAAAATACATAAAAATAAATAATTAGAAGCAATAGAAAAGACTATTACATCTCCATAGCGACAAGCAAGTGTATGGCAAACCCTCTACCAGAAAAGTTACACACTGCATCTTTAAGTCATGACGCAACAACAAAACAAACCAGAAAAGCAGTCCTTTTAAAAGTCTGACTGACAAGTTTAGAAAGGTTTGTAAAAGTCCACATTATTTTCCTAAATCAAATCCACAGCATTTGGCCCTGGTCGGCGTGTCAGGCTGTGAAGTGGAATTGATTCAACCAAAACATTCTCATAAAAGAAAATCTGATTCAGTTGGAACAGTGCGTCGAAAATATTTGACAAGCATTTCTTTTGCCTCTCACCCAAGATGCCGGACACTCAAGTCTGGCTGTTTTCCCAGGCTGTTGATTTTCTGAAAAAAAAAGTTCCAAAAGGTGTGAATCGATTTTCCATTTGTCGGCCGCCTCGAATGGTGTCAGAGATGCGGTGAATTGCGCTGCAGAGTTTTGACAGGTTTTTAGAAGAGGTTCAAATCGGGCAAAAAAATGAAATCGTCCAAATGTCAAGAATTACGCGCTGCTGCACAGGTACTTTAGATAACATTTCCTGTTTGGTCACATCACTCGAGTTTCGTTGTGGTTTGCGCGGAAAATGTCAAAGCGTATCGTGACATTTTAACACGGCACGAAATCCAAGTGCCCTTAAATAAACACAATTTTGCACTTACCGTGAGTGGAGAATTTTTATTTATTTAAAAAAGACCAGACATGCAGTACCTCTACACTATTTTGGATACGTTTCTTTGAATATTTCTCTCATCCAAGTGTACAGATGTGAGATTAAAGTGTACCGCGTAACATTTTGAGTTGAGAGTCCGCTACCTGCTTGTCTCCATGGAAATGTTTGTCTAGAATGTTCCACAATATAATTTAAACTTATCAATTGTGAAGGAGACAAGCAGGTCACAGCTCTACGCTACATTACAGTTCAGGTCTGTGGAGAGGCGTCCCTATTCCCAGAAGGAATTATTGTATTTTTGAGCAATAGAAACAGATGGAAAGAATAAATAGATGGATATGTGTCAACCTTCCAGGCAACGCAATTCATTCATTTTTTTATTTTTGTTTGAGCAAGGTACATAACAAACATAAGGATATGTACATGCATTGTGCAAAAGTTTTAGGCAGGTGTGGGAAAAAAATGCTGTAAACTGTTTTTATTATTCAACAAAATGCAGTGAATGAACAAAATAGAAATCTAAATGAAGTCAATATTTGGCCTTCAGAAGAGCATCAGTTCTTCTAGGTTTTACTTGCAGACAGTTTGTGAAGGACCTCGGCTGGTCGGTTGTTCCAAACATGTTGAAGAACTAAGCCCAGATCTTGTGTGGATGGAGTTTCCTCACATCCTTCTGTCTCTTCATGTTAATCCCAGACACACTCCATGATGTTGAGGTCAGGGCTCTGTGGGGCCAGACCATCACCAACACAACTTCTGCTTCTTCTTTACGCTCAAGAGAGTTCTTAATGACTTTGGCTTTTTCTTTTGTTCGTTCACTTTGCATTTTGTAAACTGATAAAAACAAACACTCATTTTTTATATTTTTGAAAGCATTCTTTGTTTACAGCATTTTTTTTTTTACACCTGCCTAAAACTTGTGCACAGTACTGTACATGTACATGTTTGGGACCATTTCTGGTGCTCAAAAGAAGTAGGTTGAAGTTTAAAATTGTGTCCGACCCCAATTGTTTTACCGTTTCCCTTTACATGTGGTTGACACATACATAAATACACATATACACACGTATATCTATACATACACACATACATATGCATAGACACATATATACATATACATACATACATAAATGCACAAATATATTTCCGTTTGTGGTCATACAGACTAATAATGATAAAGAAGGCATTGGGGTGGGAATCTTTTACTTTTGTTTTCTGTTTCTATTTAAACTAAAGAATGTATTTTATGGGTTTAGATATTGTTAACTAAAAACTGCCAAAGCATTTCTGTATTCCTGCCACACGTGATGGTGTAATCTACTGTTCCTGGGGAATCTACAGACAGGTCACTGCTCTGTCTTTATCCAGTATCATCAAAACAGCAAGCTGTTGCTTTGTTCATTCTCATCATTTAGAAATGTGATATCCTTGGGGACAATCTTATCGATGCCCCAGAACCAGAAGAGTCGTCTCTGTTTGGAGGTTGTTTAAATATCGTATGTTTTACCTCATGTTGATTTTATGACGTTTGCCAGCTGTATAAGAAGCCTGTTTTTGTTTTTGCCATTCATTCAGATTATGGAGAGACAGACCTTGCGTGGGCGGCACGGTGGCTGAGTGGCAACACTCATGCCTCACAGCAAGAAGGTTGCGGGTTCGATCCCCGGGTCACCCGGGCCTTTCTGTGTGGAGTTTGCATGTTCCTCCCCGTGTCTGGATGGGTTTCCTCCGGGTACTCCGGTTTCCCCCATCAACCTAAAACATGCCCGCACCCCTATGAACTAACATCAAGGACCATGTTGTCCACCCTCCTGTGGGCTCACCACCTGCAGAGGGGTTCATAGGGGGGGTCAGGTGCTATGAGGATTGGGCAGCTTGCTGCCCCCGCGACCCAGCTGGATTAAGCGGCAGAAGATGGATGGATGAAGACCTTGCGTGAGGGACAGAAGGTTTCATTTTCATTTTCTCTGTAATTGTGCGCACAATTGCTTTAATAAATCCAGACTCTTTGATTTAAGACAACTTTTCATTCTTCTCAGATTTAGAAATCCACAACAGGCATAAAAATGTATCATTTATGAGTGTACAAAATAAACAGTAATGAGAATGAAAAATGGAAAAAAAGGATTTTTGTTTATGGTCATACAAACTAATAACAATGACAAAGAAGGCAAAAATGTTTATTAAGTTTAGTTTATTATCGTACAATATAAACAACAGTGTGAATGAATTTGAATGATTTCATTTAATTATTTTTCGTTCATGGTTGTACAAATTATTAATAATTATAAAGAAGGCACAGAAGTTTATCGTTTATGGTTGTATCAAAATAAGCAAAATGAAGAATGTAAGATTTTTTTTTTTTAGTTTGTTTATGGTCATACAAAACAAAACCATAATGCAAATGAATTGTGTAACTTTTCTGCTGGAGGGTCCGATAAATGCTTTAAACCTTTCTATCTTCATGGAGACCAAACCAGACCAAGTTACAGGTCAGATCTATGGAGAGGTGAGCCCACTCAGTCAGAATGCCTGTTTTTCTAGGTATTTTTGCGCTATAAAACCACCATAAATGTAAGTTAGGGCTGTTACATGTCAAACTGTGGACAGAGCAATGACATATCCGTAGAAACAAGCAGGCGACGGACCCCCACCCAAAAAGGTACACAGTGCAGCTTTCTCAATATGAAGTTATAGTGCACAAATAAGATGCGTTCAGTGGACCTCATAGAAAACTGAGCAGACGGCCTGATCAATAGTGTGGTAAAATATGCAGTTAAATATTCAAAACGAGTGGGTATGGGTCTGTGGGTGGGGGAAGGTCATACAGCAGACGCAAACAGAATCTTTTGTACTCCATACATACAGGACAATACGCATTAGTCAAACTTGCATAAATCAGCGCAGAGTCTGAAAGTTAGATGAAGGCAGGACAGGATGCTATGGAATATCGATGTTTAAGTGTTTAGATCAACTTCTCTTTCACAAAAGTTCAATTCTTTTCCAGATGTCCCCATTGCATCATATGGAATATCTAAAAGGTAAATCCGCAAAAGTTGGAACTGGATCGTTTCATTCTTTCTTGCTTTCTCTATGCAAAATTGACTTTTTGGAGCTTTTTACCACGGTTTTACATGTTCCCTCATCAAAAAATATCCTCAAAGAAGTTTTATGTGTCACCCATGCATGTTTGAGTAATTTTGCGATCTCGCCCAGGTCCTATTCAAACCCTCTTTAACCCTGTTTGACTAGCAAGGACCACAGCAACAACAACACTGTGTGAAGAAGAAGTTAACTGATAAGTGTACGTGGCGGGACGGAGGTGGCTGGGTTGAGACTCGTGGGTGGGGCTTCCGTCTCAATCGTCAATTGGCCCAGCCGCAACGGGACCCACCCATAGGCGTCTTATATCTGAAAGACGAACGAGACAGGTGTTGGGAGGGTGGGGTCAAGTTAGCCAAGACAAACTGAGAAGATGGGAAAGGCTGCTATAAATAGGCTTCTGGGAAATCGAAGTGTGGTCGAAGTGAGCTGTGATTCGCTGGTGAGGAGGAGAGGGCGATTGAGGCGTGGTCCTGCTCCTGAATTTCAGCTAATCATATTAACTACTTTTAAATCCAGGCTCAAAACAGTTCTGTTTAGCTGCGTATCACTGAAAGGTTTTAATTTTTCATTCCACTCTCTCTCTTTAATTTTATGATTATTATTTATATTTTTGTTTGTTTGTATTGTGATTTTAATGTATTTCTTATTCTGTAAAGCACTTTGAATTACTTTGTGTATGAATTGTGCTACACAGTCCTTCACTATAACGCGGTTCACCTTTTGGATTTTTTTTGTGCAGCGTATGAACTCGCATCATGGTCTAATCAAAAGTGGCATGTCTGTTTATGAGAATCTTCTCACTCAGAAGAAAAAACAGCACCAACAACTACCCATAACTATGTTCTTCACTTGGAAAAAGACACCTGCACCAGTGGAAAAAGATGCAGTGTTTCCCACACATAGACCATTAGGTGGTCGTTTAGATCATGGGACGATTTGCTCAGAGCGCTTTCACCCCCCCCTCCTCAATTTAGATCGCAGCGCCTGTCTGAGAAAAATGTACAAAGTGTGTGGTGAGGGGTCTTACAGTTTTACAGCCTTAAAACATATATAATAATTGTAAACAATAAAGCTGACTACTTCAGGTTATTTTTAGAACCTAACCCCTGCGATAAACGAGGGACCACTGTACAAATAAACTTAAACATTGAACTAATATTAGCTGTAAGGTTCTGTTCAAAGCGCCGCCCTCAAGCCTACGTCAACCATGCTCCTGCGTGACACTTTTTCATAAATATACAAAAGCACAATACAAAACACTACAACTTCACAATCCTGATGTGATGTGCTTTAGATAACTTCTCTAAAGAATGTTTCATCCACAAGAGCGAGTGTTTCAAAGCTCTTAAACGTGAGCTGTTGTTAGAATAAAATGCTTATAATGATGAAGTTATTAAAAATGTACATGTGGTTAAAAAGGTGATTTCAGAGTACAGAGAGTTCTTTGTTAAGAAAGGAATGCTGCTCTGAGAGACCAGATGCATGACCTCTTATGACCTTTTCCCTCCTTGCGGGGCTGTTCACAAATCGTAAATTTGTGCTTATCTCAACAAATGTAAAACAAAGCCATGATATACTTCACTATGTTGTAACCTATGTATTCACTATGTTGTAAACTATGTATTCTCTGACTATGCTTTGTACTGACATGTAGCCTTAGAAGCAGACTCTCCAGCCCTGTCCTCCGTGCGCACGTAAAATGAAAAAGCTGACTCAGGTGGTTCAATCTCAATAGGCAGAGACTGGTTTAATGTAAAACTGTAAGATTTATCACTGGTTTGTGATCTTATTCCATGACAGCTGTATTTACAGTGGAGCAACGTTCCAGTAACTAAGGCCTAGAAATGTTGAGCCGCTGTAAATAAGGCTCACAGACCGTGGGGAGTCTTTCTATTTCGGATTTTGACACGCATTACGCATGTCCTCTCCACCACACCTGGCTCCAGAAACAGGATGTGCGAAGCAACCTCTTTATTGTAATTGCTCTGAAAATGACAACAACCAGGTCCCAGAATGCAAAGTCTCAAAATTATGTTTAAGCGTCTCTATAATTACAGCTTAACAACATAATTAGCACAGCAATAGCCTTGTATATATTCTGCACAGTTAACTGTAGTTCACTGCATAATCCTCACTCCTCCACTGCACCATGAGCCGCCACTGCCACGTTTCACAATTTGTTTTTGAAACTATCAGAGTTTTGTCTCCGTGTGGATAAATCCTCAGAGTGTCAAAAACGGAAAGTAATTAAACATTATACTCATAGACCGTATATATGAGTGAACATAGCTAACCCGTTAGCCGCCGTGTGACAATTAGGAAGGGCTCCTTCTCAACCTTTTTCTCTTTGACTCACATTGAGATCTTATCGCCCCTCTCTCTGTACCTGCTGCACTGAACCTTGTCATTTTGGTCTTAAAATGTTTGTATAAACCCACTCTATATGATCCTGATTTTTATCATTTCGCTGTTTTGTTCCTAAATCAAGATATGAACATAAATAACGGACCAATCAAACACCTTCATTCTCCGCGGCCAATGGTTTGATTGACAGCTAGTGTGTTTTGTTGCTAAGTAGGTCCCCTTCCCACTTTCCTGCCCCGTCCACCGTTGGGGGGGTCATCCTGTTTGGACAGGTTTGACATTTACATTTATCCAATATCCAGTGCGACTTTTCCGAGCTTTAACCAGATTCATGGGTTTAACAAGTGGATCACGGCATTTAATAAAACTATCATTGGACCGTTGCCATTCGCCAGTCGCAAAAACTGTCGTTGTGTCCTTAGGCAAGGCACAGCACCCACATTGCCTAGTATGAAAGTGGTGTGTAAGTGAGTGATGGTGGTGGTCGGAGGGGCCGATGGCACAGATTGGCAGCCTCGCTTCCGTCAGTCTGCCCCAGGGCAGCTGTGGCTACAATAGTAGTTTACCACCACCGGGTCTGGAGTGAATGAATAATGCTCTGTAAAGCGTCTTTGAGTGTCTTGAAAAGCGCTATATAAAACTGATGCATTATTATTTATTATTATTATTATATTTGTGGATTTAACTGTGTTGGCTGATAGTTCATCAAGGAGTGCATCTGACAACTTTAACTTATTAAACAACTTTTTTCGGGATGTACTTTTTAATTTGTTCTATTAATCTTAAAATATAGCGATAGAGGTTCATTTACAGTTATTCATGTCTTGTTAATAGACCTCTGAAGATCCCCAATGTTCAGTTTTACCGGTAAGTGAAATAAATTAAATAAACTGTTGGTAATTTTTTTATTACTTAAATAACCTGTACGGACGTGTAAACACCTAATTTTAACAAATGTGATATTCTTGCCCGTCAATACTAACTTAAGATGATTAGCTCACCAATCTTACAGCTATGCATAAAATGCACATGTGAAGTCGCAGTGCTCCGCACACAACCATAGACCGCATACTGTATATGCCCACAACGGTGGAAGCAATTGGAAGCATTTTACATTTTACTGATTTATATTGATTATTTTATTCACACCCACATACATACTGTTAGGTCAATGCTTATTTTAATTCTATAATGAACATCAGCATTACATTTATGAACACGTTTCTTTGAAAGTGTCAAAATGTGATATAAGATGTCAAGTTAACTGGAGAAAAATGCTATGCATAGATAAAAGCTAAAAGTTACCTTATTATTCTCAAGAATCACTGAAATACTGCAGTCCTGTGCAGAATGGTGCAGGTAGAGTATCGCCGTTCTGCCATGAGAAGAGCGGGATTTCCAAATATGGAGCCTGGCTCCAAATTCACTCCTGTAACCGTGGCATCGGGAGTGAATTTGCACAGCGCTGAATGCTCTGGGTCACACTCACTTAGTCCACTTCTTTTATCCAGTCTATGATTATACTGCTATGTCACTTGGGCTGGGTCTCATTGTTGCCGATACGATACATACCTTGATATATAGGCCATGGTATGATACATATCTCGATACAGTGCACTTTTGGTTCAGTATGATACATTTCTTATCGATTCAATAAAAAATAATGGCTAAATCATGGCTGTGATACTAAAGTCTTTGTTAAACCACTTCCTGTGCAAAGTGAAAATGAAACACACAAATTTTTATCAGCAAAACAGTGAAAATGTCAAACAAGTTTCCTTCCACTGAACAAGCAACAAAACTATAGCACTGTAACAAACTAATTTTGTAAAATACACCAAAAAATACTCTTGGTGATATATTGATACAGCAGCCCACAATATCAATACTGTATCATCACATTAAATTATACAATATTTAGATATTTTTGCACACCCCTATGTATATGTCGCCATGGAGATTGCTTTGTCTGGTATTTTTGAGTTATAAAACCACATGTAGTTTAAAAAAATGAGATAGAGGTGTTTATCATCGTACTGTGGAACATTCCAGACAAAGCACTGACATATCCATAGAAAAAAGCATTAATTTTCATAAACTCTTAATAATTCACCAGTATTTTCCCTACGTTTGAACTGTATAGGCGTGTATATCTGAGTTAAACCCAGCACTTTCCCCTGACTGCTGCGGCACACATTAGCAGCAGGAGGCGATGTCAAGTTGTGCGAGTCCCCGACCCAGCGGGATGTTGACTTTTAACTATGATGTGCAGCTCCGTGTAAATAAGAGCTGTATTTGGGGTGATGCGAGGCAGTATTAGGAGCAGGAGAGCAGCTGATAACACCTTCCCCAGGCTGGCTCTGGACATGAGGTGCATGTTGAGCAGCAGACTGACAGCAAAGTGAGATCCAACGATAGGAACCAGGGAGTTGTGAGGATGCTTTAAAAGGCGCTGTACTAGATTTAGTCTTAAAAACATGGAAAACAGATGTAGTAGATTTTAAAGAGGGGGTATTTTACTTCTGTGGGGTCTTAACTGCGAACACAGAACATATTCTGTATTTAGATCACCATGTTATCATTTATTGTTAAAAAAAAAAAACTGTGTTTCTCCGCTAATCCGAAGGTTGGCAGTTTGAATATCGTTCTCAACATAATAAACATTATTGGTTGAGCGGTCAGATCTACTGACCCACAAGTTGGTGGTGTGGTTCCAGCTCTTACAGATGAATGATCCTTGGGCGAAGTGTGAAATGAGTGGCTCCTTTATGTAAAGAGCTTTGAGTGCCTTAAAGGTGGAAAAAAAAACAGGCGTGTCAAGTTGTGGTGTACAGTTTTGTGTTGTGGTTTTGTATATGGAGAATTGTCCTATGGGAGCATGAAGAGCGTAGGCTTGTGGGCTTAGTATTGGGCAGAATTTTACAGCTAAACCATAAGGAGGATTTGAACAGAGCCCAGGAGAGATCACTAAAATCCTGGAACCTGCGGGAACAACATTATAACATGGTAGAAAGTTCACAAAATCAATGTTTGTGCCTCTTTAAATGATTTGCAGTGGTCCAAATGCATTCCTCACTTTCCTAACACATTCTTTGTGTAACCCAGGTGACAAATCCGGTAAAACCTATGCCTTTCTCTCTTTATGCATCTGTGCCCATCTCACTATTAAAGTTAAATCTCGTGGTATTCCAATGTGTTCCCGCGGGATCTCAACAACAATCAGATTAGACCAATCAGCGTTGTGCCTTCGGTGACGTCACACGATCACGTGACGCTGCGCAATCATGTTAGTTTATTTTGCCGCGGTGTGAGGTGCCGTTGGAAGCTGGATGAGTCGAGCTGCAGGTCAGTTTTCGCTTAATCCTCGTGTTTTATGACTTTATTCCGCTTGACCGTTAATGAGTTCTATTGTACCTTTATAGGAGGCTTCTATCATGTCCCGAATTGTATTAAAGAGCTTATATGCAAGGCGTAGTCCACGGAAACTGGTGAGTGTTTATATTGTTATGCTAACGCTAGCTTAGCCGCTCCCATTCATTTCAGTGGTTGCGGTTAGCATATTTATTTGACTCCTTTATGCCTGTTTCAGTCAAACCCAAGTTACACAATGGTATCACTTGAAAGCCAACTGTCTAAAGCTTGTGATGAATTGTATTATACCGGTCTCATTATTTATATTATGCATTTTTAAGTGCCTTTGCTAAACAGTGTTAAACTATGACAGCTGTAGCTCCTTGAGCACTTAAGCTAAGCACTTTTGACTTAAATAGCTTTATAAAGTATATTTATTGCTGATACAGATATTATCCATACTAAATATGAATACAGTTAATATATTGCTGTAATATTTTCTTACTGTGAATTATTGTATTGAACTGTTAATGGTGCAAATAGTGCTATTTATACTTTATTGTGTGCACACTGAAGATCATTTTATTAGCCTACTTGTTGATTAGAACTTTGGTCCTGTTGCCCAGGCCAGGTTTCTACCCCCTGATGGCGAGCTGAAAGGAGTAGGCCTGAAGCCTACAGAGCCTACCTGAGTCTCAGAGCCGCACCTATCCTGCCGGGCCGGTAGGGGGCTCTCTTTGCAGCCCACAAACTCTCCCAACGCACTCGCACACCCATTTTCCACTGACTTTCACACATTCTCCTCACAAACTCTGCACTTTACCTCTGGATATACGGTCAAACCCAGACGTGGGTTTCAACTATGTGTGGGCTGGGACTATACTTTTCTGTTGCTGATTGCATAACATTGATGAACTCTATATATTTTGTGCAGTCAAATACTGCAATTATTAGTGGTGGACTCTCGGTATATTGCAATTTAAAATCGCTGAATTCTCGATATTGTACTCTACCCATTGCTGTGCCTTAATTGAACTGTTGAAGCTGTTTTATTTAATGGCCATTCTTACTGAACTTTCTGTGTTATACGTTTCTCTGTCATTTACTATTTACCAAAATATATTATACCAAACCAAAGTCTTCTGATCACTAGCCCTATTACTTCTCAACCAACAGTTTACTACCGTGTCCCATCATATTTATAACATATTCCATGACACAGGTGTTATACTTGCATCCTAAATTTTCACGTTGCGTTGAGTTCAAAAATGCTTTTCACAGCTTTCAGAGGCTGGAGCATTGTTTTGCCATCATGATAATGCTAAAAAAACAAGTGTTTTTTTAGCATTATCATGATGGCAAATTATCATGATGATCACGTTATTAGCGTGCTAATAACACAATGCTTGGTTCCCAGAGAGAAAAAAAAAACATGCTTTACGATCAGATGCAGACAACACAACAGACAAGACAACAGTTTCACCGCTCTACAGTGCGCCCATTTCACTCGCATTTGCAAGTAAATATTTCGGCGTGCGAACGAGGAAAATAAAACAGTCGCACCTGTGCGAGTGCTTCTGCAGCCACAATAAGGAGCTGCACACAGACGTAATGTGAGTTAACTTTCGCAGTAACTTTCCGGGGACGTCATTTCCGGTGAGTGAATTCTGTTTTGCAAGCACTGTTTTGCGAGCACTGTTACTAGCGTCTCTCTACTGAATCTGTTAATCCACGAATCCAACATCTAAACTAGTGCCTGAGTACTTCGTCAAACCATCGAAGTTTATTCAGCATCTAGTGCTCCGTAATTCGTGGTCTAAGCCTCTCTCTCTCTGTAGTTTCAGCTTGTAGTTTCAGCCTGATCTAGCCTAGCCTAGCATCATGGCTAAAACTCTTGCCCCCCTTTCCTGTTCTAGTTGCCACATGTGGAGTGAGAACCCTGGCTTATTTGATAGTGACAGGGATAGTTGCACTAAGTGCAGCGTAGTGGCAGTCCTCGAGGCCAGGGTTACAGAGTTAGAAACGCGGATCCGCTCATTGGAGGCGCTGAAGCCGAGTTATAGTCAGGCAGTAGCAGGGACCGCGGACCGCATTAGCATGAGCGCAGCTAGCGAGAGCAGCCCCCCGGCGCATCCCGTGCAGCCGGGACCAGACCAGGACAGGTTTGTGACAGTTAGACGCAGGCGCAGGGCTAAGACTAAGACTGCAGATCAGGGACACATAGCTGAGTGTAGGACTGCAGGAGACCAGGGACACAGGGCTGAGAGCAGGGAGCTTCCCGTCCGGAACAGGTTCGCCCCCCTGAGCTGGACGCGGGACACACTAGTCATAGGGAGCTCCATAGTCAGGGACGTGGAACTGCCTGCAGCTTCCACATGGTGTTACCCTGGAGCCAGACTGGGTGACATCGAGGGGAATCTTAGGCTTTTAAAGAGAAGTAAGAACAGGTACAGCCGGATCGTTATACACGCGGGGGGTAACGATACTCGGCGCGGTCAGTCAGAGGTGGTGAAGTTGCAGATAGCGGCAGTTTGTGATTTGGCTAAGTCGATGTCGGAGTCCGTGTACTTCTCTGGCCCCCTTCCAAATTATGCCAATTGTGAAATGTTCAGCCGCTTTTCAGCTGTCAACCAGTGGTTGTCCAATTGGTGCCCGCAGAATGGTGTCGTCTTCATAGACAACTGGAGGGCATTTGAGGGGAAGCCCAGGCTTATACGTAGTGACGGCATTCATCCCACCCCGGCTGGCTCCTCCCTCTTAGCTCAGAATATGATGGCTAGTCTTAGATGACCATCAGGTAAGACTAGCACACAGAATAGCTCAGGGAGTGTCAGTGACGCTAGGGAGCAGAGTAGACTAGTGAGGCACTGCTCTGTTAGCGAGAACAGCTCCAAACAGGCTGAGACTGTGTGTGCCCCACGTACAGGGGCCTCCTCTGAGCCACCCTGCATGAACAATTCTCCCAGACTGGCTGAGGCTGTGTATGTCCCACGCACAAAAAGCACAAATAAAACACAGCTAAACTCTGATAGGAAAGGCATCAGATCTCCTAACTTAATAAAAATAAATACATGCATCGCAAATAAACAAAATAAATGTATAAAAAGCACAAATAAAACTCAACTAAAGTCTGATAGGAAAGGCGTCAGATCTCATAACTTAATAAAAATAAATACATGTGTCGCAAATAAACAAAATGATAAGTGTGTAAAATGTGGACTGCTAAACATCAGGTCCCTCTCCTCTAAATCTCTTTTAATAAATGAATTAATTGGCGACTTTAATATTGATCTTCTAGCTTTAACTGAAACATGGCTTCAGGAAAATGATTATGTTAGACTAAACGAATCTACACCTCCAAGTCACGTGAACTTTCAAAGTGCCAGGAGCACAGGTCGAGGTGGCGGTGTGGCCGTCATTTCTCACTCCAGCCTAATTCTCAGCCTCAAATCTAATTATACATTCCGCTCCTTTGAAAGCCTCGCACTATCTATTATGTGCGCCAACTGGAAAAATCAAAAAGCTGTTATATTCATAACAATCTACCGACCTCCTGGTCCATATGCCGAGTTTCTGACAGAGTTTTCTGACTTTATTTCAAGTTTAGTTTTGGAATGGGAAAGGATTGTTATAGTTGGAGATTTCAACATTCATGTTGATAACAGCAGTGAGTGCCTCAGCAGTGCTTTTGGTGCTCTCCTGGATGGGATCGGTTTTACCCAGAGTGTGAACAAGCCGACTCACTGTCACAATCACACTCTTGACCTCGTCCTAACTTATGGTATTGAGATTAATGATTTAATTGTAATTCCTCAAAACCCTATACTCTCTGACCATTTTTTAATTACCTTTCAATTCGTACTAAAAGACTATCCAGCTCGGCAGGAGAAAACTATAATGAAAAGAACAATATCAGAAAAATCGGTAGCCGAGTTCAAAGAAATAATCGAGCCAGTATTAAATGATATGCCATGTGACAATGAGAACAACTTTAATCCAATTATCATGGATCAGTTTGTTGATAGGACAATGCTCACCTTAAAATCTGCTCTCGATGTTGCAGCTCCGCTAAAACAGAAAAGCATTAAACCAAGACCTCCGGCTCCATGGTATACTCCAGAATTGCGATCACTCAAACAACACGTAAGACGCACAGAGAAGCTCTGGCGCCGCTCGCGCTCCGAGCAGTCTCTGAAGGCATGGAAGCTCTGCCTGCTCTCTTATAAGGCGGCTCTGCGAAAAGCGCAAACCATATACTATTCAAACCTAATAGAAGTAAACAAAAGCAACCCCAGATTTCTGTTCAGCACTGTAGCCAGGCTGACAAACTCGCACACTGCCCCTGAGTCTCTTCTCCCTTCGAAGTTCAGTTGTGATGACTTTCTTGAATTCTTCGATTACAAAATTACAACCATTAGAGACAAGATCAACGAAGCCACTCCAAAAATTAGCCCCGTGCAAATTCAGCAAATCCAGTCAGTAACACCAATATCCCACATAAATCCTCTAACAGCATTAGACAAATTTACTCCTGTCGATGAGGCGGAGATTACCTCAGTCATCATGTCGTCCAAACCATCAACTTGTTTGCTCGACCCTATTCCAGTCAAACTCCTCAAAGAAGCTCTCCACCTAATAATAGGTTCCATCCATAACATAATAAATATGTCATTAGAAAATGGCTATGTTCCTCAGTCCTTTAAATATGCTGTAATTAAACCACTTTTGCAAAAACCTAGCTTAAATCCTGATGAACTAGCCAACTACAGACCTATTTCGAATCTTCCATTTCTCTCAAAGATTCTGGAACGAGTTGTGGTGAAACAGCTTTGTCACCATCTGCAGGGCAATAATTTATATGAAAAATTTCAGTCCGGTTTCAGAGCTCACCACAGCACAGAAACTGCTCTGCTTAAAGTGACAAATGATTTGCTACTAGCTGCTGATAACGGGCTGGCTTCAGTCCTGGTCCTACTGGACCTCAGTGCAGCGTTTGACACCATTGATCACAACATTCTACTGCAGAGGTTAGAATGTGACATAGGTGTCAGAGGGACCGCCCTCAAATGGTTTAAATCCTATCTATCAGATAGGTACCAGTTTGTTAGTGTAAACCAGTGCACCTCTCCCTGCTCTAAAGTAGCTTGCGGTGTTCCACAAGGATCTGTGCTTGGTCCAATCCTGTTTACTCTGTATATGTTGCCATTAGGTAACATTATCAGAAAACATGGCATTAATTTCCACTGCTATGCTGATGACACTCAGCTGTACTTATCAATGAAACCTAATCAGACCGATCAAATCGATAAGCTCAGTGCCTGTGTGAAGGACATCAAAACCTGGATGACCCTGAATTACCTGCTCTTAAATCCTGAAAAAACAGAGGTCATTGTTGTCGGTCCTAAAGGTCAGAGAGATTCTCTGTCAGAATCTCACTCGACGATGTGAGTATAGCCTCTAGCTCTACTGTAAAAAACCTTGGAGTCGTATTTGACCAAAATCTCTCATTCACAGCTCATATAAACCAAGCTTGTAAAACTGCATATTTTCACCTGCGAAGCATAACTAAAATCAGAAATATTTTGCCTAAAAATGATGCCGAAAAACTTATCCATGCATTTGTTACATCCAGACTAGATTACTGTAATTCTCTGCTCGCCGTCTGCGCTAAAGGTACTTTAAGAAGCTTCCAGTTATTCCAAAATGCAGCGGCCAGAGTCCTAACAGGAACTAAAAGACGTGATCACATCAGTCCTGTGTTAAAATCACTTCACTGGCTTCCTGTCGAGTTTAGAATTAAATTCAAAGTTCTCCTCCTGACATACAAAGCCTTAAACAATATGGCTCCATCATATCTTCAGGATGCCATTGTCCCCTATCAGCCAAATAGAGCACTTCGCTCTCAGAATGCAGGATTATTAGTGGTTCCTAGAGTGTCTAAAAGTACAGTGGGGGGGAGAGCCTTCAGTTACCAAGCTCCTGTGTTATGGAATCAACTCCCTGTTGATGTTAAACAGGCACCCACAGTCTCTTTATTTAAGACCAGGCTTAAAACCTTCCTCTTCGGAATAGCTTATGACCAGGTTACTTAGTTGATGTCACAAAGATAAGCTGCTGCAGGAGATAACAAGCTGGGGGAAGTGTGGCAACCTGAGCACTGTCCTCTGTTTCCTCCTATTTTCTCATCAGCATCACTTACTATGTTCTCATCTGTAGCTCGTTCATTGTTATTCACATGTTGTCCCCTGTCCCACTCCCTCTGTGGAGTGTAACTCTTTCAGACGCTTGATGGCAGCTGGACCCATCTCCTCTTCCTCGCCCGGCTCCTCCTCTTCGCCCGGCTCCTCTTCCTCGCCCGGCTCCTCCTCCTCGCCCGGCTCCTCCTCTTTGCCTGGCTCCTCCTCCTCGCCCGGCCTCCTCCTCTTGCCCGGCCTCCCCTCCTCGCCCGGCTCCTTCCCCACCTGGGTAGCTGTGGCCATACCGAACTGGCCCACGGGCCTGAACATCTATAGCCTGTCCGTCCATGGGAGTGGATCCCTCCTTCACTGTAGTTCTCCCCGAGGTTTCTTCTTTTTCCCAGGACCCTGGGTTTTTTGGAGTTTTTCCTTGCTGAGAAGGAGGGTCTAAGGACAGGGGATGACTGGACAATGTTTCATTTGCTGCTTTACATGAATGTTGTTTTTTGTCCTGTTTTGATATGTCTGTGTGTATGTTTTACTCATCCATATCTTGGAACGCCCTTAGAGGCAACTGTTGTTGCGATTTTGGGCGCTACAAAATAAATTGAATTGAATTGAATTAAACGTTCTAAATGTGTCAAACATTAGGGGCGCACTCACACAAGGACTTCAGAATCTTGCCCAAGCCTGGATGGCCCCTAAGTGCGGCACACATGCCCAGCGTGAGAGGTAACCGATCCGAACCGTGCCCGGGCACGGCACCAGCATATGAGCTCTGCATGTGTGCCGATATCACTCATACGAATAAACTCCACTTCAAAACACACCCACGCCCAGCTTAACCAAGGAGCGCGCACCGCAGCAGGACCCACATCTGTCCCTCCACTCAATAGACACCCCCGTGCCACTGGATTTCCTTCTCCGCTAAAGCGAGAGTTTTGTCTTGGTCTTGTCTTGGACTCGAGGGCATTTGCACTTGGTCTTGTCATGGACTCAAGTGCGATCATATTTCATTACGGCATATTTCATTTACTGCTATCGCCAATAAACTCATACCAGTGTGCGGGACGTCTCTCTGCGGCCTGTGCGCTGGAGCCCGCAGACACTGCGCGACATGTCACCACATGCACCGCCAGGCTTGTCCGCCACAGCGCGAGCCCTTGTGTACCAGCGGGCATCACAGAGAAGGTTAAACATCCTACCTGTTGATACGTCAGTGCGCTGCTCTTCGCCTTTTCACGCTCTCTCCTCCCCACCTGGAGAGCACAGAGGCTCCTCCTCAATGCGCTGATTAGAAGAGCAGGACGAAATGCGAAGCAAAAACAAATTTTATGTCAGTGTCCGCACAGAGCAGATCTACGGCACATCATGCTGTAAAAGTATAGTCATCATTTTTTTGTTTTTTTGTATAAAATTCATTCAAATAAGTTGGTGTTGGTGTGCGCAAGTTCTGCACTGTAATAAACGTGAAAAACAAAAACCTATTTGTGCCCCCATTTTTTTTTCTGTGCTCCTAAAAATTTTAACTTAGGGGCACGTGTGCTCCTGAAAAAAAAAGTTAGCGTAGAGCCCTGCACTCACTACACTGCAAATTTCTCTGATCTGGCCAAGATTTTCAAACTTATATCAGGTTATTCATCTTATTTTCAGATTTATTATCTATGTAATAGTTCTGAGACTGCTTCATTCAAAACTAGAGGTAGTTTATTTTACTTGTCGAGTAAAATTATCTGTCCATGCAGCAAGTTCATTTCACTACTTTGAAGTCATTTTCTGATAGATTTAAATGTTTATAATTTAAGCTTTCTTGCATTGTACAGAATAATTTAGACCCCAATTTGCTTCTCCTCGACTTTGGGGAGGTGTGACCCAACTTTAGATAATTGTGATTTTGTCAGCATGACCGAGCTGCTCTGTCACATCATAAAACATCATAGCTGCAACGACTCCAGCAGAGCAGAGTGTCAGGGCCAGACAGAATGACAGACACATAGAGACACAAGCGACACCGGGAATAGTGACAATTATTACTTGACTCACTATGACTTGCTGTGACATTAAACCGTAGTGTTCATCCATGCTTTTGTGGCTAGTATTTTATCTGCAATGTCATGGCGCCCATTTCACAAAACATCCAGTGAAATACAAAGTGAGAAAAGTCGAGAGTTTGTGAAGCAGCTGCTGATTAGCAACTGAAAACTGACAAGAGGGCACAGGGAGAAGTCTTGTTTACTGTATATGCTAAACATTTTAGGAGCTACGTTTCATAAAATAAGTTTTAAGGTGCATGCATCTAATTTAGTTAATTAGGACAGTGTTGAAAAGGTTTACATCTCAAAGTGAGCTGCTTCACCGTAGACAGGAAACAGCCGACAGTGCACAGTAGGTGTTAACTCAGAACTTGTAGTAGGGCTGGGCAATATGGAGCAGGAAATATATCTCAATATACGATATATATCTGTACAGGATAAATATACCAAATTCCACAAGGTCTTTTTTTTTTTTTTTAAATCAAAGTGCGAAGAAGTAGGCAGTTCATGTAGGAACAATTGCATATTTTCAATTTCTTTTCATTTAAAAATAAAACAACTCAACTCTGTTAACCATAAGATAACTAGAACCCTGAGCTCCTTTAGCTGAGGAAGCTCAGGAGGTTCCTTATTTTAACAGACCCATGTTCCTACCCAGCGGTCAGGAGCTCTGAGGTATCCCACAATCCACTGCACAGATCAAACTGAACGTTTCCAAACACGATTGTACAAGTTCAACACTACAGCAGATTATTCATTCAAATCTTCTGCAGAAATAAACTTTACAACATATAAACCAGAACTACGACAGAGCCACATCAGCCCGTTTGAAATAGTGACGTGTTTAATGCAGCTTTGGCACATTTGTTTCCATTTTACAGAAACTAAACTTAAAACAGCATGGCTAATTTGCAGAATCAGAATCAGAATTACTTTTATTCATCCCCGAGGGGAAATTTTCTTTGTTACAGATGCAACCGACCAAGAGCATGTAGATAGAAACAAGTTACAAAAATAAGATAAGATAAATACAATAAGATAAATGATAAAATAGCTCTCTCTGGGAAATTATTTACATCAGTGACCTATTTACGACTATATACATGTGTGAGCAGGGAATAGGATAAAAAAGGATAGAGTAGTTTGTGATTTAAAGTGCAGAGTTCAACAGTTTGATGGCGACAGGCAGGAAAGATTTCCTGTGTCTCTCAGTGGAGCAGCGCGGCAGCCGCAGTCTATGGCTGAAAGCTCCTCTGATTGGCCAGCACCTTGTGGAGGGGGTGGGAGGGAGAGTCCAGAATAGTCCAGATTTTGTCCAGTATTCTCCTGTCCAACACCACCGTCAGATAGTCCAGCTCCTCCCCTACAACATGTCCAGCCTTCCTAATGATCTTCTCGAGTCTGTTAGTGTCCCTCATGCGCAGACTGCTGCCCCAGCAGATTACAACGTACATGATGGCACCGGCCACCATAGACTCGTAGAACATCCTGAGCATTGTCCTGCAGATGTCAAAGGACCTCAGCCTCCTCAGGAAATAGAGGCGGCTCTGGCCCTTCTTGTAAATGGTGTCCACGTTCCTGCTCCAGTCCAGTTTATTGTCCAAGTACACCCCCAGGTACTTGTACTCCTCCACCACGTCCACACTGACCCCCTGGATGGAAATGGGGTCACAGCAGCTTTGGTCCTCCTCAGGTCCACCACCAGTTCCTTTGTCTTCGTCACGTTGAGCTGGAGGTGGTTCTTCTCGCTCCAGGTGACACAGTTGTCCACTACAGTCCTGTACTCCTCCTCGTCACCACCGCTGATGCATCCTACCACTGCAGAGTCGTCAGAAAACTTCTGAAGGTGGCAAGACTCGCTGCAGTAGTTGAAGTCCGTGGTGTAGAGGGTGAAGAAGAAGGGAGACAGGACTGTCCCCTGTGGAACCCCGATGTTGCTGACCACTCTGTCCGACACACAGCTCTGCAAACGCACATACTGTGGTCTTCCAGTGAGGTAATCCACAATCCAGGACACCAAGGAGGAATCCACCTGCATCACCGCCAGCTTCTCAGCCAGCAGAGCCGGCCTGATGGTGTCGAACGCACTGGAGAAGTCAAAAAACATGATCCTCACAGTGGCGGCCGGTTTGTCCAGGTGGGAGTAGACTCTATGGAGTAGGGTCAGGATGGCATCTTCTACTCCAAGGTGGGGCTGGTAGGCAAACTGTAGAGGGTCTTGCAGATGTTGGACCATGGGCCTCAGCTGCTCCAGGACGAGTCGCTCCAGAGTCTTCATGATGTGGGAGGTCAGTGCCACGGGCCTGTAGTCCTTAGGGTTGCTGGGGCACGGCGTCTTCGGGACAGGGACGAGGCACGATGTCTTCCACAGCAGGGGGACTCTCTGAAGACTCAGGCTCAGGCTGAAGATCTGGTGCAGGACACCACTGAGCTGGGGAGCACAGCCCTTCAGGACTCTGGGGCTCACTCCATCAGATCCTGGTGCTTTCCCGGCCTTCAGTCTCTGCAGTTGACACCTCACCTGCTCCTCAGTGACAGTCAGTGTGGAGGTGTCAGGAGGGGGAGGGGTGGTGTCGTCTGAGGTGTGAGCTGGGTCTTCCACAGGAGACGGGGGAGGGAGGGGTAGGGGGGTGACTGCTGCTGGCTGGAGGTGGACAGTTCCTGCAGTGTCAAAGCGATTGAAGAAAATGTTGAACTCATTAGCTGTGTTCACGTCTCCCTCAACGCTTCCCCCTCGGGTCGGCTTGTGTCCCGTGATGGTCCTCATGCCGCTCCACACTTCCCGCATGTTGTTCTGCTGAAGTTTCCACTCCAGCTTCCTCCCATGTCTCTGTCTGGCCTGGCTCAGCTGCACCTTCAGTTTCTTCTGAGCAGCCCGGGCCTCCTCCTTGTTTCCCGAGCTGCAGGCCTTCCTCTTCCCAATGAGTGTGGCTTTAATGTCCTTGGTTATCCATGGCTTGTTGTTTGGATAACAGCTCACCGTCTTTGTTGGAACAACTGAGTCCACACAGAAGTTTATGTAGCTCGTGATGCAGTCCGTCAGCCCGTCGAGGTCTTCTCCACGGGGCTCAGTGAGTGAATAAACTATAAATGCAGAAAAAAACAGCTTGCTCACCCTGATGTGGTCAGCTTCTGTGGGACTAAAGGACACGACTCAGTAGAATATGAGTGTTCTCTCTGTGACAGAGGATGTGCTGCTGATGGTGAGGAGGTAAATGGTGGAAAATGTTGGTGGTGCTGAAGCTTTGGTGGGAAATTTGGGTGTTCACAGGCTGTTGTGGTGCCGTCGTGTTGAATGAGACACAAGGGGAGGGTGAGGAGGCGGAGCACATAGAAGCCAAACAAGCGAAGCAGCGAAATCAGACGTAAATATAAGCATTATAACAATATATATGATTTGTCAAAATTCATATCGAGTTTAGAAATATCTCGATATAATTTAAATATCGAGATATCGCCCACCCCTAACTTGTAGTGTGTGTAGGGTGACCAGACGTCCCTATATACCAGTAGTGACCCAGGTGTCCTTATTTTGAGCAGTTTGATACCTGCCAACAGTAAAAACAGGCCATATCTTGTCATTTGTTTTGCTAAAATACAGAAAACTGCACTTGAACATGACCATAAGGCAAAAAAAGCAAAAATAACAAAACAAAAAACAGAAGTTCTTCAGATTATGACCCACAAGTGACACATTAGAAATGGATTGGGGATTAAATATACACCATTCTAAGTGCAAATAAGTGCAAAACATTTAAATGAGCTTCACCTTAACATATAATAGTGAACTATAAGGCGACAACAGATAAAAAGTGAATGACGAGTAGTAGTATAATAGGGACATGTGATCAGAGGTCTGCAGCCAGGCCCTGTGTGCTGGAGGGGGCGGTGGAAGTGGAGGACGATGATGAGAGCCAAACAAACAGAATGGTGAGTGGCATGGCGGGTGCACAGAACGGACAGGGCCGAGCACGGGGTTAAAACAGCAGAGCGCCGGAGTGTGCAGCGCCGGCACACTCCAGCACAGCAGCAGCAGAGCGTGAGACGTGTGCCAATGAGTCAGTACTCTCCAGAGGAAACTCCACACCAACACCACTGCTGCACAGACACTCGCCGTTTTCTGGATGATTTAGTGCAATATATTTCATCGAAGGGGTACTTTACTTCTGTGGGCATAACTGCTAACACATGACATATATAGATCACCATGTAACTTCTTATCGTTTTGCAATATTCACTGAAAACAACATATTAACATGGTTTATAAGTCTCACTTTTGTTTTTGACACTCTGAGTCAAAAGTCACTCCCTGTCCAGAGCGTTATCACATTACAATCAGCATGTAACCTGCTAATGAAGCTACTGCAGTGTTAAATCTAATAAGTAGACCTTATTTGAAAAAATCTAGGAAACGATTGCCTTGAAAAATCTAAAGCCTAAAGTGGACTGTGACTCTAAAGTTTACAAGTAATTCCTCACATTTTACTTTATTTGAGTAGATTCAACTTGACAAGTAAAATGATCTGCCAGTGGAATAAGTGTTTTTTCTTAATTCAAGCAACATTTGATTTTATTTCTTATTTTAAGTGCAAAAACTTGTTTTTTTTTTTATTTTAAGTGTAGTGAGATATATTTTCATATTTTAAGTCCAAAGTCTTGTTCCACTGACAGGCAATTTTACTTGTCAAGTGAAATTTACTCAAATCATGGTAAAACTTAACTTGACTAGAATTTTATTTATTTTATTTTTTTTGCTGTGTAGTGTACAGTAAGTTTCTCCTTTATCTAACTGGGCACAGCAAGTTAATTGTACTTTAGTTTTCATTCATAGAACTCGTGTTGTGAAGCTGTGCCAACGAATCAGTCAGTTCCTCTAATCTGAAATATGCAGTAAACTTTAAGAGTAATTTCATTTTATGTGGTAAAACCATGGAAACCGTTTGCCTTGAATTGAGCAAATAAATGTTAATTATATACACAAGTTAGAGTAAAAACAGGTTCTATTCTACAATAATGCCATTTAGATCTGCATCAGGAACATAAGGATTTGAATATTTATTAGTGAAAGAAACTTTTGTTCAGCTTACCGTAAAATACCAAATAAGAGACGGGGCATTTATTTGTTTCAATCACCTAACAGCCTCCAGTGGGCTCACTACTCACAGAAGGGTTCATAGGGGGGGTCAGGTGCGCAGAGGACTGGGCGGCGAACAGCTGACCCCGTGACCCACCTGGATAAAGCAAAAGAAGATGGATGGATGGACCTAAAAGACCCGACATTTATTGGAGACCAGGTGGCAAATCTTGCTCAGCAAAACTGGGAAAATAAAGTACTCAAATTCCTTTAACCAGTGTGACCTACTGGTATGTTCCCTCTAAGCACCTTGGATCTGTGCATAAGCGGAGGTGCATCAAGGAGCACTGTTTCTTTCAGCATTCGTAGTTTATGCAAATCAACCATGTGGTTTTGTTTCTCTAGAGATGACGCGAGCATCAGTCCTACGTCCTTTGTTGCAGCACGACTTCGGCCATCAGTATGTACATTAGACTCGGCATTTATTTGCAACTTGCACTTATTTATCAAAGTATACACCTGCACCCGGCATTTAAAATAGACCTGGCAGTTAATTGAAACCCGCCTCTTATTTGGTATTTTACGGTAAGTTCAAAACACATCGTAACATAAATAATATAGCTCAGTCAGTCCATCTCAACTCAACCAAGGCCCCCACACGTAGGGCTCAGAAAATGCTGGAAGAAATAAAACAGGAGTACAGGTACAGGTGCAACTGAGCAAAGACTGAATGAACAGAGGGAGGATATAGAGACTGAATGAACAGAGGGAGGATAGAAACAGCCCTGGGATGCTTCGAGAATGAGTGGCAGCTGTAGGAAAAACAGGGAGGTAGCAAAAAGAGGACCGGACAGACTGGCAAATGGAGCTGGACTCTTGTCACTGTTGAAGTTACTTGTCTTGTCAAGTAATTGTCAAGTAATGTGCTTTTTTTGCCCTGAAAGTAGCCATTTTTCTACTTTACCACAGTCATTAAGATTCACGTATTCATAGCTGTGAGTTAAGTAAACTAGCTGAATGCAAGTGAACCCTACTGTTAGATTTTACAGTGTGCACATCACATCAGGTTGTAAAATCTTACAGCTTTTCATAAGGAGGGTTCAGATAGGGCCTGGGAGAGATCACAGGATGACTCAAATATGCATAGATGACATATTAAACAGCTTTAGTTGTGCTTTTGATGAAGGAACATTATATACCCCCTCTTTAAAGCAAACCTATTCTGCAAAATCAGCTTTTTAGAGATTTAACCATACTGAAGTTGTTTCCCCTTCTCATTTACCCTCTCAGAGTTGTATTTAGGATAATTCAGGCATGTTTCAGTAATCTTTACTTACCGATCATCTCCCATTGTCACCACAGTTGGTACATTTTCAATGCTCTGTACCTACTTTATTCTCCAGCAGCGTCGCATCATAATTTTGGTATAAATGAAAACAACTCTGCCACTCTCTTACAGGATCTGCAGCTATCCGTCGGAGATGATAATAATTACGGCAACATCATCTCCCATTGAGCACTACAGTTTTCTAATACAGCAGCTGACTTTTTTCATTTATTAAGTCTTTTTAGATCAATATTGTGATTTAAAATCTCCAAATCATAACATATTGATCCATGGGTGTCAGATAATAACTATATGGCAGACACAAGCGAAATGTCTTCTTTAATAGATGTCAAAGCTGTAATACTCTACTATATAAATATCCACATATTAAAAACTACTCAATGCCAGTATTGTGTAGTGCAGGGATCTCTAACCTGTAGTTCAGGAGCTACCAGTAGATCTCCACCCCCTTCCAAGTAGCTCACCAAAGGATTTCTGAATTATATGTACTGTGCTTAATGGCTAAAATCTGATTAATTACCATTGTAAATGTGTCATTTTGATGCCTAACTTGTGCACCAATAAATGGATAATGGTTTATGTTTAATATATCTAACTGTACCCCATCCACAGCATCCCATAGCTCTTCTTGTTTCTTGCGATCGCTAAAATGAGTAGCTCTCTTGCATTTTCGTTTCATGAAGGTAGCTCACTAGAGGTAAAAGGTTGGAGACCCGTGGTGTACTGCCATAATGTTCCACAGTCTGGCATTAGGTGACCACTTCATTTAGACTGCACATGGTCCACCTGCAATGGCTGTTTTCAGTATTGTCTAAAGAGTATTTCACTAGCAAGGACCATGCCAACAACACATGAGCGAAGAGAAAAGCTCATAAGTGAAGAGATTTGGGACAAACTAGGTTGCCAGGATAGGCTGCTACAAATAGGCTCCTGGGAAATTGAGGTGTGGTAGAAGTGAGCTGTGATTCGCTGGAGAGGAGGTGAGGACCGGTGAAGCATGGTCCTGCTCCTAAACCTAAATTAATATTAATTACATGTATTCAAGCAGCACTCATTAATCTCGCATTACCATATTTTTTGGGCCAGGATTATAAGGTGCATTAACTGAGACTGATACCTTAGCCCAGGCATCCACGATCCATTGGCAGATCGTGCCTAACTCGCCCGGCATTGCCTCCTTCTCTTCGTGAATGTGTGTTCACCTTCTGTCGTCCAATGCACCCACGCAGCTCACAATTTAACTTTGAACGACCTGTTGACGCCAATATCTGTGTCGGTGGTTGGAGTTCTTTGGTTAATCCACCTGGAATGATCGCAGCACCGAATTAGTTTGCTTCACTTGGACGTGTAAATCAGCATGTCTCTGAAAAGGTGCCATAATATGATGTTGAAGCACAGTACGTATTACTCCAATAATCCATCAAGCAGTGTGGCTTTGTATCTTACCAAAGTCATACTAAAACATTTTGACAGATTTTTGAGCACAGTGTACTACAAATAATCGGTTCGAGGTCAGTAAGCATAACCAGAATTAATACAAAAGGCGCACTGCTGATATTTGAGAAAATTAAATGATTTTAAACGTGCCTTATAGTCTGAAAAATGTGGTACTCTTCAATAAAGAACACCCAAAATAAGCACTGGAAAAGGGACATCGTTTGGATTTTGGTCCATTTTCGCCTGGACATTGGTCTGTGTCAGTGTGAAAATAAACCTTTTTAAATGCACTGGTGCAGATGAGCCAAAGGTCCCACACAGACAGTCTGTCAGCGCCCAACCGAGGGAAGCTTCCTGGGCCCTCTCCAGCTCGGCCCAGTGCAAAACCTAAAAACTACCAGCCATGTGTGGAAATGCTCTCCCAATTTAGAGCACAACTCACATGACTCACAAATCAAACGGAAAATCCAAGAATAGCCCACCCCCCCATAGCAGCCGCGACCAATTAAACTCAGAGAACCACACCGAAATGTGGAAAGGAAGGCAACAGGAAGCAACATTTGAGCACTAAGCCATTCTTGTGTGTGTAATTAAATGCGTGATTCATTAAGACTGAAGGAATATATTTAAGTTAAAGCCAGAATTCACGCCAACTACAAAGAACCTCTATTTGTGGGTTTCAGGTTTCAGTTATGCAACATTCTGACAGCTTTTCCCCATTCATAAGATATATTTTATTTTAAATTGTTATGGTGATGGTCCTGATCTTGTTTTTTATCACTCTAAAAGCCAAGTATATTTGAAAAACGGGCATATTTAGCCTGTCCTAAATATAGAAGAAAGTAGTTAGACTGAAAAAGTGGAGTGAAAGACTGAGACGTCACCTACATAGCGCTCAGCTCCAGCCAAACGATGCCAATTGGGGCGAGCAGTTATAGCGGATCATTTGGAGCCAAGAGTCATATTTGGAAGTGCGCAACCAAAGAGCCAATTAGGACTGAGGCAGTTCTATCCTGAGAGAGACTACGATCGGTTCAATATAAAATAAAAATAAAATAATTTCCTATATTAGTATTAGCAGTAGTATTATCACTCCTTATTTTGCCATGAAGAATTTTAGGTTTTTGGCGCATATTGATACTTTTGGGTATTCTACATGTGTCTCTGTTGCTGGAATGTTCAGCAGTTACCATGGTGACACAATGCACACATCAGCAGACAAATACCAAATGGATTGAAGCAATACATTTCAGGAGCCTGTCATCTATACAACTGTTCATGGCGCTGTTTAGGAGTTTGATTTTCAATAAAAAATGTGAGAGTGACTTAACACTGCCACACACTACAGGAGAATTTGCCCGATTTTGGCTGCGATTTCTTCTCGCCGAGTTCATGGAGGCGTGACCCAACTTTTTGTCTTCGTGTGCGATTTTGAAGCTGCTGTGATCATCTTGTGTGGGGTCAGTGTCAGATCGTAACCACCAAACATCAACAACACTACAGTAACAGCCGATAAAACAGAGCGTCAGGGGCAGAGGAGTGAAGGAGGACACAGAGACGCAACATACAAACTCGGGATAGAGCGAAAATAAAGACTTTATTCCTCACCATAAAGCGATCAATTTAAAGTGCAGCGTCTCCCCCACATTATCCATAGAAATAGTTCTCCTTAAATAATGTCATCCTGTCCACAAAACCACACTATTAATACAGTTTGAGGCATTCTTTAAAAGAAAAAGGCGAAATAGTTCCTTATGTGTGTCTGTTTATATCCACACAGCGCACGGATCGAAGTGAAGTTGCAGATTAGCGACTCTACTTCCTGTGAACTTTATCTTCAATCTTTTATGCTTTAAAAATCCTGTATCTGAAGTATTGCTCCACATTTCACAAACAATAATAACACAGTTTTGAATTATATCTAAACTAGAAGTGCAGAGCTCTGATCTTTGAACACTTAAGAGTCTCAAAACGAGTGGTTTTACTGTAGACAGGAAACAATGATCGCACTCATTTCTTTTTATCCTGCGGTCTGCAGACAGATCCTGCTGCAGTCTCTGCGATCGGAGATTTTAAGTCTCACAAGATTCTTCTCGTGCCTGTGGTGTTTGCGCTTTTTGTCGCACATTTAAAAATATTTTAAGACTGAAAAATCCTCTAATGTGTAGTGGCCTTAAGTGAAAAACTGGCTGGCTAATGCTACCTAGTTGGTGACTGTAATATTATGTGCAAAAGACATGGCTAAAAACAGAAATCAGCTAAGTCAGCTCTTTCTGGTCAGACTGTTAAAAAAAAGATCAGATTAATGTCTGAATTGAGTCACAAAGCTTCAGATAGAGCAGTGCCTCCAGTTAGCATCATTCCACAAAAATGACATCAGCTGCAAAGTATCAATTAACATGTGGTCCTATACTCATTTTTTACAGAGGTGTTTTATTTACAGTATTGGGGAGAGTACTAGACCCGTAATTGTGTTAAAACAAAGCTCAGAATAAGTCTAACACAGTGTAGTGCTTCCTTTTAGCTTCCTGCCCTCAGAAAACATTGAAGACATCAGCTGTAATGTCTCAATATGCCTGATTACAAGCTTTCACAACCACATTCACTAACTGTTACGTGCTAACAGTAGTATTAGCGTCCCTTTTGTCAAAACGAGTGGAAATAATTGTGAATGGGTTCTGTGGTTTGTGGTAATTGATGGACTTTGTGTGTTCCTTGCGTATTGTCAGCACATTTCACTGCTGCGCGGTGTGATCAAGCGATTTCAGCAGGTAGGAACAATGGCTCTTTGTTAGTGTGAAGTGGGAGCACCTCCAGTCATTTTGGCGGAGTGACATTAGCATAATACACATGGACTCATGCTGCAAGAAAGAAATGACTTCTCCCCGTGTTTACAACAAGTGCAAAAAGACGATATCTGACAGGGAAGTGATGACAATGCAAACACCTATTAGAATTCAAGCTCTTAGGCGTCAGGGTTTTGATGCAGTGTCATTTATGTGTAATTATGTTTATGGAAATGCTACTTAAGTCCAATTTTTTTACAAACAGACAAGACAGAATTACATTGAAGTTGCATTGTGTAACTTTTCTGGTTGAGGGTCCGTCAAATGCTTTTCTCTGTGGAGATGTCATTGCTTTGTCTTGAATAGTTCACTGTATGGTTTCATGTCTGTTTTTTGGGTGTTTTTGAGGAATAACACCACATGTAGTTGAATGAATAAATATAAGGTTTAATGTTGTACTGTGGAACATTCCAGGCAGAGCAATAACATATCTATAGAAACAAGCCGGAGATGGATCCCCAACCAAAAATGTACATAATGCACATTTAACTCTCTTGCATGTTAGATTGTCATGTTAGGTTAGGTTAAGGAAAGACGGGACAGAAGGTCTTAGTTTTCATTTTTCTGTAATTCATTTACTTTTTTGTTTTTTTGTTTTTTTTCCCAGCATAGTACACAAAATCATATACATGAAAACTCCAATTACAAGAAACAAAAAGAAAGAAGAAGAGAAAAAAGAAATTAAACAAGGACAATCAAATTTGTTTCCATGCATGCCTGAAAACGAGTGGGACGAAGTAAAAAAAAAAACATATTAAATCCCACCCCTTCTTCCAAAATTAGAAATAGTCCTTTTTCACTTTCTGTTAGTCTTTCGTTAGGGCTTAACCAGATTTTATTTTTCTCAGTTTTAGAAATCAACAACAGCACTTCCTACCACGTGACATCACAAGGTGGAACAGAGTGTTTTCGGTTTGGGAGAAGAACTCGGCCTAAATACACAGGGTTTGTGTGAGTGAATGAAAAAAAAAAAAAACTCCAGCTCTGTTAAATAGATCAGTAAATAGCGTAATATGGCGCTTTATGTGGTATTAATTTCCTGTGTTTAGATTTGTCTGAATAGGCTGACTAATGTTCTGTAAAAGTTTCGTGCATTAGATAACAATGTGGCACCGCACACTGTTATGACGGGAATCCGAATCAGTTTTATTGCAGTTGCCAGTGAACAGAATTCGCAAAAAGGATCTTGCTTCTGCGTTATGGTGCAATATAAAACAATGAGGAGAGGCAGTAAATATAAAAAAGTAGGTGACAAAATACAGGCACACAAACATTAAGGTGTTAGAAATATATTTCGACTGAGTATGAATACAAAATACACAATATGGACAGAACAACACTGCAAGGAGATGTCATATAGAGTTATTTAAAGGCCCATTTTATGTTATTTTCTGAGCTATCTTTTAATGTTTCCTCATCACAAACATAAGGAAGCCGGGGGGACTCACAATGAATACAAACGCCACAACACAACAAAAAGCCACAACACACCAAAAAATGCCACAACGCACCAAAAAGACACAACACACCAAAAAAAGGAACAACAAACCAACAAAAAAAGAAATAACACACCAAAAAAGCCACAACAAACCAAAAAAGCAGCAACGGACCCAAAAAATGCCACAACACACCAAAAAAATGCCACAACAAACCAAAAGACCCATAACAAACCAAAAAAGCCACAACACCAAAAAAGCCACAGTGCACAAAAAAAACAATGCACCAAAAAAAGCCACAACACACCAAAAAACCCCACAGTGCACCAAAAAAAGCAATAACGCACCAAAAGAGTCACAACGCACCAAAAAAGCCACACAATGCACCAGAAAAGCCACACAATGCATAAAAAAAACGACACACAAAAAAGCCACAATGCACCCAAAAAAAGCAACAACGCACCAAAAAAAACCCACAATACACCACAAAAACCCACAACAAACCAACAAAAAAAGAAATAACATCACACCAAAAAAAAAACACAATGCAGAAAAAAAGCCACAACGCACCCAAAAGAAAAACACAACAGAAGTGTCCGTGGGACACACAGCGAGGAGGATCAAGCGGGATGTTATTTACGACGCTCAGACAGTGACATCAATCCTGGACACAAAACAATCAATCACTTTTACTTAAGTTTCCAACTTCTTCACCTCTCCGTTCCTTTATTTGTTACATTCTTCTTCAACTTTTCACATTCACTTCCTGATCTTCCTGATCCTTGATCTTCCTCGTTTGGTCCGTCAGAAAATAGTCTCACGGCCAATTCCGTTGTGCTTTTTTTTGTTGTGTTGTGCCTTTTTTTTTGTGTTGTGGCATTTTTTTGTTGTGTTGTGTTTTTTTGTTGTTGTGTTGTGGCATTTTTTTGTTGTGTTGTGTTTTTTTGTTGTTGTGTTGTGGCATTTTTTTGTTGTGTTGTGTTTTTTTTTTTGTGTGTTGTGGCTTTTTTTTGGTGCATTGTAGCTTTTATTTTGGTGCGTTGTGGCTTTTTTGGCGCGTTGTAGCTTTTTTTGGTGCGTTGTGGCTTTTTTGGTGCATTGTGGCTTTTTTCTTGTGTTGTGCCTTTTTTGTTGTGTTGTGGCTTTTTGTTGTGTTGTGGCATTTGTATTTGTTGTGAGCCCCCCCGGCTTCCGTAGAAACAGACCTGTAGTTGTGTTTTGTTTGATTCCCACATGTTTAACGCACAATCCATCCATCCATCCAGCCATCCATCTTCTTCCGCTTATCCGGGGCTGGGTCGCGGGGGCAGCAGTCTAAGTAGGGGCTCCCAAGCTTCCCTCTCCCCAGCCACTTCCTCCAGCTCCTCCGGACGGACCCCGAGGCGTTCCCAGGCCAGCCGAGAGACATAGTCCCTCCAGCATGTCCTGGGTCTTCCCCGGGGCCTCCTACTGGTGGGACATGCCTGGAACACCTCCCGAGGGAAGCGTCCAGGAGGCATCCGGACCAGATGCCCGAGCCACCTCAGCTGGCTCCTCTCGACGTGGAGGAGCAGCGACTCTACTCCGAACTCCTCGGATGGCCTCGGATTTGGAACAGCTGATTCTCATCCCAGCCGCTTCACACTCGGCTGAAAACCGCCCCAGTGCACGCTGCAGGTCCTGGTTCGATGAAGCCAACAGGACAACATCCGCAAAAAGCAATGAAGCGATGGAATCCTGTGGTTCCCCAACCGGACCCCCTCCGGCCCCTGGCTGCGCCTAGAAATTCTGTCCATAAATACAATGAACAGAACCAGTGACAAAGGGCAGCCTGGCGGAGTCCAACATGCACCGGGAACAGGTCTGACTTACTGCCGGCAATGCGAACACAGCTCCTGCTCCAGTCATACAGGGACCGGACAGCCTTTAGCAAAGGGCCCCGGACCCCATACTCCCGGAGCACCCCCCACAGGGCACCACGAGGGACACGGTCGAATGCCTTCTCCAAGTCCGCCTCTGGGTCCCCAGCCTCGGCCTCCTCTTCGGAGGACGTGACGGTGGAATTGAGGAGATCCCCAAAGTATTCCTTCCACCGCCCGACAACATCCCCAGTCGAGGTCAGCAGCTCTCCCCCCGCACTGTAAACAGTGTTGATGGAGCACCGCTTCCTCCTCCTGAGGCGCTGCTTCCTCCTCCTGAGGCGCTGGACGGTTTGCCAGAATTTCCTTGGGGCCGTCCGATAGTCCTCCTCCATGGCCTCCCTGAACTCCTCCCAGACCCGAGTTTTTGCCTTTGCCACCGCCCGGGCTGCAGGAGTCCCCCGAGCTAGCAAGGCCCGGTAGGACTCCTTCTTCAGCTTGATGGCATCCCTTACTTCCGGTGCCCACCACCGGATTCGGGGATTGCCGCCGCGACAGGCACCGCAGAGCTTACGGCCACAACTACGAACAGCCACATCGACAATGGAGGCCGAGAACTAAGCCCACTCGGGCTCCATGTCCCCAGCCTCCCTCGGGATCTGGGAGAAGCTCTCCCGGAGGTGTGAGTTGAAGGCCGCACTGACAGAAGGTTCCGCCAGATGTTCCCAACAGACCCTCACGATACACTTGGGCCTGCCAGGTCTTTCCGGCTTCCTCCTCCGCCAGCGGACCCAACTCACCACCAGGTGGTGATCAGTTGACAGCTCTGCCCCTCTCTTCACCCGAGTGTCCAAGACACACGGCCGGAGGTCAGATGACACGACAACAAAGTCGATCATCGACCTCCGGCCTAGGGAGTCCTGGTGCCACGTGCACCGATGGACCCCCTTGTGCTCGAACATGGTGTTCGTTATGGACAAACTGTGACTAGCACAGAAGTCCAATAACAGAACACCGCTCGGGTTCAGATCAGGGAGGCCGTTCCTCCCAATCACCCCTCTCCAAGTGTCACTGTCATTGCCCACGTGGGCATTGAAGTCCCCCAGTAGAACAACGGAGTCCCCGGTTGGTGCACTGTCCAGTACCCCTCCCAGAGACTCCAAGAAGGCCGGGTACTCTGCACTGCTGTTCGGCCCGTAGGCCGACACCACAGTGAGAGACCTGTCCCCGACCCGAAGGCGCAGGAACGCGACCCTCTCGTTCACTGGGGTGAACTCCAACACGCAGCGGCTGAGCTGAGGGGCGATGAGCAGGCCCACACCAGCTCTGCGCCGCTCCCCGCGGCCAACGCCAGAGAAATGGAGAGTCCAAGCCCTCTCAAGGAGTTGGGTTCCGGAACCCAAGCTGTGCGTGGAGGTGAGGCCGACTATATCTAGCCGGTAACGCTCAACCTCCCGCACAAGCTCAGGCTCCTTCCCCCCCAGCGAGGTGACATTCCATGTTTAACGCACAAACCCGGCATATTTCGGCTGAGTTCTTCTCTCAAACACAAAACACTACCACTTCATGACATCACAAGGTGGAACAGAGCATTTTGAGCTTTGGAGATGTAGACAGACTCATAATAAAGTCTTACTCAAACTGTATGTGTGAATGAAACAAACACAACTCCAGGTTTGTTTTTGATGAGGTAACATTCTCAAGAATTCTCATAGTGTAGTCTAGGTCTAGGTAACACATGTTATGAATGGATGAAAATAGCGTTTCCATTAAAGGTGTAATTATGCTAATTAAATGGTTCTCACACTCATGGGAACGGAGCACATCTGCCAGTGTTGTATATTTCATGACCTGAACCCTGTGAGGAGACTACATTATTAGTCTGAGTATTTTCCATATTTAAACGCGACTACATAATGTATTTATTCCTCTTGACCCGATTTTAATTTATTCAGGTCAAGATAAATGCTCTTTACATCATGTAGCGACTTGACGTTTGTGAACTCCTACGAACAGTTCTTTAAGGTGAATGATTGGAACCGGATCTCATATTTTAAGAGAACCCATCTTTTTCGTTCAGATTTTATTGCATTTTTACACCAATTAACAAATATTTTGCATCTTTTTCAATTACCATTATTGTAGTGCAAGTTTTTATTTAGATTTTCATAATTTCATTGGGTAAACACACCCACACTCTCAGTTTTAAACAGATCTGAGCCTTCGTCCTTTTCTCTGCATAATTAGTTTGTGGATGAAATGAGTTCTCACATTGATCTCTCTCTTAAAAATAAATAGTATTAGAGACTTTAGTAATAAAATAAATAGTAATAGAAACTAATCGAGTCTTGAACGAACAAATCCTAAAGATTCAGATCGTACAAAGGAGCCAAAAGTTACATTGTAGGGAGTATTATATTAAATAAGGGTGAGTTGTACAGTTGTAGGGAGTATTATATTAAATAAGGATGAGTTGTACAGTTGTAGGGAGTATTATATTAAATAAGGATGAGTTGTACAGTTGTAGGGAGTATTATATTAAATAAGAGTGAGTTGTGCAGTTGTAGGGAGTATTATCCAGCTCACAGCCAATCACCAGCTTTAAAAACTAAGTAAATTGAGACTGTAATATGCATTTTAAATAGCATTTTGTTGCGTATCAATTAATAGAGACACTGTTTAACCAGTCAGTCAAATTGTTGCTAAGAATCATGGGAAATTGAGTGCACGACATAATGACAGTGACATATTCCATACGCTTGATTCTCTGTCCTGGTGTATTCTCAAAAGTGACAAAAAGCTTAGAACTCAAAGGTTGAAGAACTATTCATAAATATTCAGAGTCAGCTTCCTGTTATGTAGTGCCACTTTGCATATTCAAAACATTGAATTATTAATTGCTATGGCTACAGTCCTAACTTTTTCATCAATGAAACCTATGGATAAGGAAACAACAGCACAACTGCAGGTGTTTTCTAAAGCCAGGATCCTTGGCTTCTGAATCACATCATCAGAGCTCCGTCTAGTGATCTTCCGATTGATCCAAAGCCTTCACCTCCTGTGCTATTCATTTCTCCATTTGACTCATTTACCCAGCATGCACCTGTGGATCCTTGGCCTCCCTGAAGCGCTGCAAACAGCCCACATTTATGCACTGCAGTAAAATCCATTTTAATTTAATAAGTTATTTCAGAATATAAAAAAATAACTAAATATGTTGCTCTTTTAGCCACATTGCTGCAGATAAAACGATTTGATCAGATCGACTGAATTCAAATCGACTGAATTCAAATCAGGACAAATGTGGCAAACTTAGCAAAATCTTTTTAAGAAGGGGATCAAATGATCATCCATAGATTATTTATTAGTTTGTTTAATAATCAACCTAAATAACCTGGTAGAATTATTCATGTAAGGCCCCCACACACTACAGGATTTTTCGGTCTTAAACTATCTTTAAACGTGCAACAAAAAGTGCACACCACAGACATGAGGAGAATCTTATGAGATTTTAAATCTGGTGCAGCACTGTTATGATCTGACAGAGCAGCTCAGAGTCACGCTGACACCACACACACACACACACACACACACACACACACACACACACACACACACACACACACCTACACACACACACACACACACACACACACACACACACACACCTACACACACACACACACACACACACACAAACACCTTCAGTATTCTCCTGGTTCAAAGAACACATATTATACACTATTCGTATTATTACTGGCCTTTAAACAGGGCCTTGAGCACCTTTGCATTGGAACTGCATGATTTAGAACTTAAAATAATGCCTAATTATAAACCATCATCATATCACATAATTGTACAGCCTCAGTGCTGGTTGCCATCTACCGACAACAGACTGTGAAAACAATTAAACTAGGAAAGGATGAAGATTTGTGCACATGCTAATGTCATGTACACATTAATATGTATGTTAATGTATGTGTTAATGTGTTAATTAACATGTTAATGTATGTGTTAATCTACTCAAAAGTAATAAATACAATTTGAGAGCAGAAAAATGAGTCTGGCGGTGATTTATGGACTTCAAAACTGCACAGGGCTTCTATCCGTGACAGGTACAGGACATTTCAAACAGAGTGTTTGGTGAGGCTCAGAGGCAAAGGATGATACCGGCCTGTCAAAGGCTGATCTCATCAGATCTCAGAAGCTCAGCAGGGCCTGGCCTGGTTAGTACTTGGATGGGAGACCGCTGTGAATTCCAGGTGCCACAGGGGGGCGCCAGTCACAAAAACTGTTGTTGTGTCCTTAGGCAAGACACTTCACCCACATTGCCTAGTATGAAAGTGGTGTGTGAGTGAGTGATAGTGGTGGTTAAAGGGACTGATGGTGCAGATCAGCAGCCTCGCTCCAGTCAGTCTGCCCAATAGTAGTTTATCACCACTAAGTGTGAAGAGAATGAACAATTCTCTGTAAAGTGCTTTGGTGTCTTGAAAGGTGCTATATAAATGCAATGATTAATTAATTAATTGCTGAAACCAGTGTGAATGACGTGAAACACATCTCCAGGTATGTTTTTAATGAGGGAACATGGTATAACATGGTTAAAAACTCAAAAGTAAATTTGCCAAATATGTCTTGTTCAATGCACGCTGACACAAAGACATTTGAGAAAACATTTCATTTGTAGAAGCACTGATTTTTCTTAAAACTTTCAGCACATTTGATCTAGTCACATGACCCAGCACAGTCACTCCCTCCAGAGCCTCTTCCCACATACTCTCCAGACGCTGTGAGCAGGACTCTTGGCTCCACTTCAGAGGAAACTTCAGAGGAACTACCTGGTAATTGAGAAACCCTCAGTATCCCAGACAGTAGTTTCTGTGTCTTGGTGCAATATCACAGCGAGAGAGCGGACTGAGTAGGCGGGGCTAAAAGTTCAAACTAAAACATGTTCCTGTCTCATACTCCAAAATGTTCTGTTCTTAATGTTTTTCTGTGTTGTAGTTTTTTTGTTTTTTTTAATAGCAAGAAACACATGATTGTGAATAGACCTCGGGGCTAGACGGTGAATATTCAAACACACTCAATCCCTTTGTGCAGCCGTAGTTGTCCTGCTGCTGCTCTGATTTATTGCTTCACGGTTGATAGGCAAAGTCGATGCAGCTTTTGAGGAGTGTGTTTTGAGCCTGGAACAGGTGACAGAGGCGCATTGATCGCTCTGTAGGGGGGTGTCATGTGCAGTCCAAAGGAAACGGCAATCCTGCGTCTTTTTATCACTGAGAAGACTGTTGTGTAACCGCAGCATGGACTGAGTTTATACAATTTAGGAAGCGGCAGCAGTAACCCAACGGTGAAAAGAAGCTGTGAGTGTCAAAAGTCGTAGTAATAGTAGTTGCAGAAGTTACATTTACCTGAATATAATTGATTTTTTGTGTGTGTATAAATACATCTACGGATGCGCTGGGACACATCATCAGTGATGTTGTTTCGTGGGTTCACAGGGTGTTTCGGGTCTTTCAACATCAGACACCCTCCCCCAGGTGACCCAGCCAGACATTTGTGTTTCTTGCAGCGTTCCTTCAGGTTCAGGCTCCATTTTTGTGTCTGTCCTTTGAAAATACCAGATTTTGTGTGTTATTTAAAGTCTTGTCCTTCAAATTACATTAACTATACATTACAAAACTATAAATTGTAACAATCAGTTGTTACATCCTGGCGATTACTCTTTCAGTTACTCTTACTTGTGTAATAGTTTTCCCAAATACATTTTTAGGGCCAATCCCATTTCTAATTTCTACCCCTTCCTCCTTGAAACTGAGCAACAAGAAGTAGGGGGTTGAAAGTCAAACCCTTACGAATTGGGACACCCCTTCAACGATCACATCCGTCATCAGAAGTTTCCGCCAGCTTTTACGTAAGTGTCAGAGCGGAATTATACACATAAGAAAAAACACAACCTGAGCTTCTCTAAGGGTTAAACCAATGATATCGCTGTCAATTACTTGGGTTACAATATCCAAATAACAACTGTGTAGCACGGATGCTCACAATTCGTTCACAACTTTATTTCCGTGCATCAACCGATCACTCAAGTCACAAATAACGTGACACTAGTGATTTTTTCGTGTGCATTTTATGAAGAAAATGACCATTACGCACTGGAACAACATTAAACTTAAGACAATACAGTGGTTATCACACATTTTAAACCATACATAATGGAAAAAATACATTTGTGAACTTCTTTGGTTGTGGCAGTAGCAATCTTGCCGGTGATTTGCGAGGCATTCTGGGAAATTGCTCATACCTCTTCGTTTGGAGTGTGCCTCTGAAAAATCATTGTTTAAGGGGTATATCGCCCAACCACTTTCCCCTACCCCTCTGCCATAACGGTAAATGGAACACCCCTACCCCTACATGTGAACACCTAAAACGGAGGGGTCGGGATAAGGGGTGTAATGGGATTCAGCCTAACTCTCACTTTTACACATATACTCTCACTTGCAATTTCTTGGACCACTGCCTTGTACTTATGCTTGGTTAATATTATTTTTAAGTATTGTAACTCTTACTAAAGTACAATTTTGGCTACTCTACCACCTCTGTAGTCGGTGTAGTAGTAGTAGTAACCATGCACTTCCTGGTTATTAGATAATAAATGGTTAAAGGAAAAATAAAGAGACCACATTTGGAGTTTTTTGTCTTGAAATGAAATCGTAGACATGATGTGATTAAACTTGATGGACTCTACCGTGGCACGGTTGTTATTGTAAAGAGAATATTTAGAGCAAGGGTGGATTTCACCTTAACTCTGCAATATCTGGACACCTGGTTTTCTTTTCACCTTCTTATATCATCAGGAAGTGTCCCTGGAGATGTTTGTGAAGGATAGACTTTTTTATAAAGCCCTGTACATATAGAGTTTACTGATATTGACCATTCAAATGATGTGAAAATGAAATACAGTCATTTGTTTGAATTGATAACGTGTATTTTACACTGAGAAGATATTAAAGACCTTCAACATATAATCATCAAAGAGGCCAATACTGATTCACTAATTACTCTGACACACATGTCTCATATGTTTAGTCAGTTAATGTGTTATGTCTACTGTATATATTTATCTGTGTGCATTGCTGTTCATTCTATTGTTTCCCATTGTCTCACTGTTATAATTGTCTGTCAGTTTATTACACTGGATAGGAAACCTGCTACATCCACAATGAGATCTGTTTAGTTTATTTGTCATATGCAGGTTCAGTACTAATAGCTGCAATAAATAGTACTGTTAAAAAGTGTTAGCAAATACAAGGGAAAATAATTAAACAATATTGTAAAAAATATAATAAAATACAGATATAATAAAAATGTAATAAAATATAGTAACATACAAATCCCATAGTCATTGTGGCACAAATGAAAAAAAAAAAATCATCTTCTCGTTGATGTGATGTGCAGGTATTCATCAGAGGTGCCGACAGCTTCATGACTCTTTGTTGTGATGACGTTTACGGCAACGCCACCTCCCATTGGGAACCTCAGGATTCTAACGCGGATTTGATTCTTTTATCAACTTGATGTTTTATCAGAACCATCAGATTTTACTACTTTGCCTGGTATGTTCTATTTAGCAGTAAACTGATCTATTTCCAGGTGATGCTACCAGGCCAAGTCACATATCAGATCTGTGGACAGGGAAGCCCGCTTAGAGTAAGAATGCACATTTTTTGAGCAAATCTTTAGCATGATAAACACCTGTAATTCAGTAAATGCCAGATAGCGCAACATTTCAGGCAAAGCAATAATATCTCCATGAGAACAAGCCATAGCAGAGCCTCCACCAATAAAGGTACATAGTGCAATACTTTAAAACAGCCTTCTGCAGCTTTGTACATCCACATATTCGGCTGTTTGTCCTGGTTGATGTTTGGAGAGCGGAGGAGGAGAGACCTTCTGTATTCCCCCAGAGTCTGTGGAGGCTTCAGATGGTGGTAGAACATCCTGTCTGAGCATGTACCTGAGGAGAGCTCCGGTCTGTGGGCTGCTCGTCTCAAACAATCCTCTGTGAGTCAGTATCACAGAGGAACAAGAGGGGCTTCCCAAAACTGCAACATCTCAGAACTCGTATTTAGAATAGTCCATAATATGTGCTGAAGATGAGACTAAAAATCATTTGCTTATAACTCTTTATGACCCGCTATACAGTTTGCCTAAAGCATTCTGAAGTGCCATTTTGGGACTATTAAAGATTCTACATTACACAAAATAAAATGTCCCACAATCTTTGACAGTCTGTTATTGCTTATTCTTATATTTTTCAAACTTAAAGGTCCTATATTACACAAAATCAACTAGTGATGTAACCATAACCGAAATATGGTGATATCGTATTGTCAAAGGTCTCACAATAATATCATGGACCACCACAATATATCGAATCACAAGTCTCTTTGCTTAAATGAATAGTTCTGATGCAACTACATAGACCATGATCCTTTGCTCTGTTTCAGTGCAGATGACATGAAGAAATAACTGTTCTAACAACTTTGAAATCTTCATTCTTTGGATTAAGTCTTGTAAAGGCATTTTTAGAGGAAAAAATAGCATATTCCTCCAGAAAATATTCCTATAAATATGGTACAGTGAGATGTTTATGATGAACTTATCGTACAGAGAGATTTGGATATCGTTCCATCCCTACTGACAATAAATGTTGTACCAAATGACTGGTCAAAGCATTTTAAAATGTCAGTCTTGTTATTATGTAGAATATCATAATATCATGAGCCTCCCCGTGAGCTTTCCCGCGATATTGCAATAAATATCGTACCACGACAATATCGTTACACCCCTAGAATCAACTCTTGTGTGCTTCAGGCCATGTTAGAATGTTGTTACCTCCTCAAAAACATACTTGCAACTGTGTTTTGTTTCATTAACACATGTTTGAGTAACCCTTTGTTAAGCTCAAAATGCTCTGTTCCAACTTGTGATGTCATGAAGTAGTAGTTTTCAAGTGAACAGCTACCTTTTACCTTTTGTTCAGTAGAGATTGGGAATTCCATGGCTGAAATCATCCAAATGAATCTAGTGAGTGTTTGGGAGAGAAGAACTAAGCCTAAATATGCAGGGTTTACCCGTTAAACATTTGTGAATGAAACAAAACACAACTCCAGGTCTGTTTGTGATGAGAAAACATTATAACATAGATCAGAAAGGCTAAAAGTCAAATAATACTTTCCAGCTACTTTTAAAAGGTTACGTAGGGTCCAAAGTTTTAAATCAGGTAGTTTTGATTGGTCTGTTTACTTTAAGATATTTTTGACTGCTTTCAAATGGATTTCATTTCCAAATTAAATTATCTGTTCGCGGAATACAAAATTACATCATTCCGGTGGAAACTTGAAGCTAAAATAGTTTAAAGTTCAGTCTTGGGTCAGTCAAAATGAGGAGGGGAGTGGGAGAATGGTAGTGTTTTTGAGGGATATTTGTTTTTATTTTCAGTGGCACTAAAATGTTTGCCTCTGTGATGATTATAGAGCTCCATCAGCAATGATCGGAAATGAGAATTGTGCAAAAAACACTTTTTTTGGAGCTTTCTACCGTGTTATAATGTTCATCAAAAACATGCCTGAAGATGTTTTAGATGTCACCCATGCATGTCTGAGAAATGTAGTGATCTCTCCTAGGTACTGCTCCTATAGAACTAGAATAAAATCTCAAAGTGAATCCAAGATGGAGTCGTATTGTTTTCAGTGGTCTGTGCTCATTGGCGATTGGGCACAAAAAAAATTTTTCTCCCACATTTACTTCCTCACGGATGAGCATGCTCCTCCCTCCCGTGTGACGCCTCTAACGTGCGCACATCAGAGCGAGTCTTACAAAACTAACTTTTACGCAGTTTGAGGATTTAAAAACTTTAAAAAGTTTATGTTGTGACAACAGAAAAAAATCCCTACAAAATCTGACCTTTGTGAAAGCTGTAGCTGCCTTGTCAGCCGAACACGGGCAGTTTGAATTCCCCCAAAAATGCATTTTGTGGAGAATTCTTTCTGAGCCTAAGTTCCTGGGAGCTGCAGTACCTGGAGCGGCTTCTAGTTGGTCTCGAGCTAGAACAGAGGGGGAATGTTTTATCTAGTTTTTTTTATTATAGATCCATGCTCTTTACAGTAGCTGTAAGATTCTGTCCAAAGCTCCGCCCACAAGCCTATGTCACCCACACTCCCTCACAACAATTCTCCATAAATATACAAAAGCAGGATACAAAACTGTACACTACAACTTTACAAACCTGATGTGCAGGAGTTTCATTAGCAGAGTGCACACTGATGTGTTGTGACAGTGTTCTGAAGGGGGAGTGAGCGGGGAGCAAAGAAAGGACTCAACAAAAGTGAAACTTAATGCTTTAGGTGAATATAGCATTGTCAAAGTAATAAGTCTAAAAATAAATAAATAAAATCTAAATATGTCAGCCATTTTAGCAGTTAAAACTGAAAATGAATCTGAAAATTGCTGACATATTAGCACCATGTCCTTATTTGAGGATTTCTTTTGCCAATATTATATTTTGTTTGTCAATATATCTCCCATGTGTAACAGTTTTAAAATATATAGTTAAATATGCACTGATCAGATCTGTGGAGAGGCAACGCTACACAATTGAAGAATGCATGTTTTCGAAGCAGAAAAATCGTAATTACTTAGGCCTGTGTGATGTGTACATTTAATGCCGTACTGTGGGACATTGCAGGCAAAGCAAAGGCATCTCCATGGAGAAAAACAGCTGTGTTCCCAGATACGAGGTAGAAACGTTCAAGTCAAATATATTTTTGTCAGTACCAATTTTCATTCTGATTTATTCTTAATTACATGACATGATGGCCAAGTTGTTTGTTATAATTTGGTGTTTTGGTTGTCAAGACGATAATCCAATCAGAAAGCAGAATGAGCCTAACATGAGTCTCTCATTTGTGTTGCCAGTTTTAATATTGAAATCCAGTTGGTTTGAAACTATATTAGCAGTCAAATGTTTGGGTAAACTTTTTCATTTATGTCTCCTCTTTATTTCCATCCATCTTCTTCCGCTTTATCCAGCTGGGGCGTGGGGGCAGCAGTACACTGCCCAGTCCTCTGCGCACCTGACCCCCATGAACCCCTCTGCGGGTGGTGAGCCCACAGGAGGGTGAACCCACAGGAGGGTGAACCCACAAGAGGGTGGACCCACGTCGTTCCTTTGGACTAAGCCCAGCCACGCAACAGGTGACGTCATGGTCCTGGATTTCATACAGTTCAATGGGGCGCTAGCCTGGTTTGAGTTGATGGGGAAAACCGGAGTGCCCAGAGGAAACCATCCAGACACAAGGAGAACATGCAAACTCCACACAGAAGGCATGAGGCTTGAGTGTTGGCCACTCAGCCACCGTGCCGCCATCTTGATTTCCATGAGTAAGAATGGACACATATGGAAGTAGTAAACAAAAGCCTTTGCTTTGCACTTTTGGCATTTCTTTACAAAACCTGCCTGTGAAGTGAAAAATATTTCAGAAGATTTCATCATGAGGATCTCTGAGAGAAGGCCAAGATTTTGCAGCACTGTCAACATAGTTGCTACTTTGAGGATTTGAATATAATATAACAAAGATAAATAAAGAAAAAGAACACTGAGTAAATGTTCTTGTTTTTGTGCTCTATCTGCAGGTTAAAAGGCCCTTATTATGCTGTTTTTCTGTTAGAATGTTTCCTCACCACAAATATACCTGGAGTTGTTTTTTGTTTAATTCACACATGTTTTACACAAAACTCCTACACACACAATGTTTAAGCTAAATTCTTCTTAAGCAGAAAAGTACTCTTTCCCACCTTGTGATGTCATGTGATAATACAGGAAATGCTCCACTGTGTTTTTAAACTCCACACGCCTTCACTAGAATCAACTGGATGATTTCAGCCCTGGAATTGCTGTTCTGTATTGAACTAAAGGTAAAAGGAGCTGTTACATTGAAAGCTACTGTGTCATGACATCACAAGGTGGAACAGAGCATTTTGAGCTTTGGGGTTGTAGACAAACTAACAATAAAGATTTCCTCGAGCATGTGTGAACTAAACAAAACACAACTCCAGGTATGTTTTTGATGAGGCAACAACAATCTAATCACAAGAGTCAAATTTGCGTACAGTCGGACCTTTAAGGCACTGGCAGCCCCACCCAGGTGATTGTAGTACTTAAGTGCAGACTCCATATGGGTCCTTTAAAGTAAAAAAGTGAAATAGTCAGAACCTTGCCGTCTCCATGTTGAGTTGTATACGTTTTGGTGTCAATATGAAGAAGCACCCTCGCTTATACCTACAAGTCACATGGAACTAATACCTTTTTTGACGAGCAGTATTGTCAGCATTGTTTCTTTTCTCCTTCCACCGGCGCAGCTTCATCCAGACCCTATGTCCCTGCGTCACTCACAATGCACCAATTACACCAAATATAGCTCCCTTGTTTGCGGAGCCCTTAGTCCAGCTCTCCTGCCTCCTCACCGAGCCGAGCCTGGGAGCCTGCTGTGTACAAAGCAATGTAGTCACACTACATCATTAAAAAAGACTTAAGACAGCGCTAACCTTTTCACTGTCGGCTTTCTGTCTAGTCGTGAAGGTTCCCAAAGCTTAAAGAAGAGATGTTATGTTTGCTCAGGGGGTATTTAGCAATGAGTTATTAATAAAGGCTTAGAGAGATCGTCACCATGGTAACTTATAGTAACCAACATTCAGTTCAAGCAGCCATGTTGTGAGTGTAGACTGAGCGTGTGCACTGCAGATTTCTCTGATCTGGCCAAGATTTTAGGACTTATATCAGGTTATTCATCTTGTTTTCAGATTTATTATCGACTTATTAGCTCTGAGACTGCTTGATTCTAGTCTATTAAACTTGTCAAGTAAAACGATCTTGCTGCATGGACACATAATTTCGCTACTTTTAAGTCATTTTCTGATAGATTTAAAGGGGAAGTCCAGCACGTTTTAAGCTAAAGTCCATTGCTAGAGGAGGTCGAATACTGTCAGAAGCCAAAAAACGGCACAGATCAATCTTGCCTCGGCGGAGATCTCGCTGTGGCAGTGAATCTGTCAAGATAACAAACTAGTGTAATGATGGGGGCAGGTTCTTCACTTCCACGCAAGACGCCAATTAGCACAGAAGAGGCTTAATACCTTTTAACCCATCTTAGAACAGCCACAAGTCTAACAAACAAAACGCTCTGCCTGGCTCACTCATTAATGTCTGGAAATGTTATAAAACAACTTTATAAACAGCCTTACACTTACCTTTGTTTATTTCCCATTGCACATGCGAAAGCCCAAAAGACTCGATCGCCAATCTTGTTTCTAATCCCAATTATATTTTTTGAAAAATGCTAAAAAATACATTCCCAAACCATTTTCTTTCAACAACTTTCAGTTTCTCTTCTTCTTCACAGTCAGTAGTCAATCCTCACTTGTTGCTTCTGGCAGCTACTAATCACTTGCCGCTGCTGGAGTCGGCAATTGAGTCTTTGCGACTGATCTGTGCCGTTTTTTGGCTTCTGACCATAGACCGTATATATGAGTGGACTAAGCTATCCCGTTAGCTGCCGCGTGTCAAATAGGAAGTGCTCCAGGAGGCTCTTCTGGCTCCTTCTCTCCCTTTTTCCCATTGACTTACATGGAGATCTGATCGCTCCTCTCTCTGTACCTGTTGCTGTGGCCTCGTCATTTTGGTCTTAAAATGTTCGTATGAACCCGCTCTACATGATGCTAAATTTTTTTTCCGCTTTGCTCGTCAAAAAAACCCTGTTCATAACATAGAGCCTGGCTCCAGATTTGCCTCTGTAACCATGGCATCGCGAGCCTCATTTGAGCGGCGCTAAACACTATGGGTGACGTCAAGCTCACTCAGTCCACTTCTTTTATACAGTCTGTGCTTCTGACAGTATTCGACCACCTCTAGCAATGGACTTTAGCTTCAAACATGCCGGACATCCTGTTTAAGTGTTTATATCTTAAATTTTGTCTAAGCTTTTTTGCAGTGTGTGTATATTAGTCCAGGAACTGTGATTATTTTGCTACCCTTTTCTTACCATTATTATTACTTTTATGTACTAGTATTGCAAACTGAAAGGCCGTCGCTCCAACTAAATGAACCCAATTGAGGCTAACAGTTATAGCGGCAAATTTGGAGCCAAGTTTCATGGTTGGCGCACATGTATCAAAGCAGCAAAATACACCAGGATCATGTATAGCGAGTTAATATGAACATCTGACAGCAGCAATTATGGAAAGAGGGGTGACAGTTATTTAATAAAAAAGTTCATTGGAGCCAGAGTTGATGGAGCCAAATCATGCCCATGCTCACTTTCTGTTTGGAAAGTGGCAGATATGCAATTCTACTGGACTTTTAAATTGTAATATTGTCTTTCATATTCATTTCTTTTTTAATATCAAGACCTCGATTTGGATCCCGCACCTTTAAGGTTTGAAAACAGGTCAGTATATTCATTTTCACGACAGTCCTAGTGCACTAATGGGTATGAATAGCCTCCCTGACCACCACATTTACACAGAATTGACTCGCTCGAAGACACTGGTCGTAGCTGGGTTCGAATTGCCAATCTCCCGCTTATAAGACATCCACTTTACCACCAAAACTTGTTTAAAGTTGGAACACATCCTGATCTGAAGGTAAGCTCCACCGGACTGGCCTGTTTGCTATTCTTCTGGCTTCCTTCAGTGCATTTGCATACACACAAACTCACCGAATCAATGACACTGGGCTGATCCGAGGAGCGGTGAAAAATGAGGCGATTTGGGAGCCTCGCACTCGTATTACAAATGAGCTGTGCACCAACGCCTCCAGTAGTGAACTTTAACAGGCACTTCGTTTTCTACAAATGTGATTGCAGCACCAAAACACCGGTGCGCTCAGAAGAATGGCTTTTTAAGAAGGCCAAAGCAACTGCTGCTCTCTTCCCAAAGCAGCCACAATTTAATGGATAATTTAACATGAGGTTTTATTATGTTTTTGTCTAAATTAATTTGTTTTGTTTGCTAAAAAAGGTTACATGTGTCTTCAAATGACTTATCTGCGACTTCCCCGTTCCTTTGCATCCTTTGTACAGTGATTTGATTGGGAGAAATACAGTTAGAATCATATATGGCATAACTTTTATTTTATTTAAAGCAGCACTATGTAACTATGTGTGGCAAAAAAAGGGTAAAAGGTTGTGTCCTCGAATTATTCACCTGTCAACTCTATAGCAGAAGAAAAATTCAATTCTGTCACTGAAGGATTACACAGACATTTGTCAACTCCAAGTTCCACTTTGTGCTGACAAAATGAGGGAAAGAATCTGCACTTGGTCAGCCTGTATTTGTCATTGTGAAGGGCACTTTTTGTATCCCTGTTTGTACACACTACCCTGCACGGCAAAAAGGATTCTTCGATATTTGTGAGTTCACCGACTCCATTCTCCTGCCGGTGAAATGGAGCTCAGTAGTGACCACCTGCTCCAGTTACTGAGGTACATTTTCCATTCATTTTTCCCACACACTTTTCAGAAAAGTTCAAAGACATCACCGAGGCTCACCAGCTACTCGGTAATTGGTAACTAATATTCATAAAATTGTCATTTTAAGGCCAAAAAGCATGTTTAAAACAACATTCTGCAAAATGCTTTACAGGGATAGGTTTTTTGACATGAATCTGTCTGTCCCCGTCAGCAGTGTCGTGCATCAACACTGACTTACCTCCCGACAGCGTCCGGTGAGCCGAGTTCTTGCCCGGTTTTGGTGCTGATGAAAGTGTCCGACAAGTTGGCTGGAGTCACGAAAATAAAGCATTTTCTTCTCAAAACAATATGTGTTCAAAAGAGTGAAACATCTGCGTCACAAAACGTGAACAACAAAAAAGTCAGGCCTCATAATCGCTTGGTATTATTTTCTCTGGTCATATCACTCCGCTCTGCCGCCAGGTGAAGCTGCACCTTTCACTGTGTTTCCTGCTCGGAAAGTAACAACAACATGTCTGACTACGACACAGACGATGAAGACGCTGCCTTCGGTTACAGGCCGCCACTCCAACGTTGACATCTAATTGTGGGAGTGGCAGTGTGTCCATTTGTTATCAAACGTCCCTGCACTCCGACATTTTTTCCCCCTTGGTTGGAGTGGCAGCACATTAACTTTTTTTTCAACGTCCCGCCATTCCGACATGTAATTATTAAGTTTCAACTGCGCTCTTTTCAGGACCATATTTTCACGGACTGGTGACGTAGGGACACGTTACGTGCGGCCGGAGGAGGCGCGGCATGGTTTAATCCTGGTTAAATCCTGTTGTGGTCCTGTTTTAAACCTGGTTTAGTCTTGGTTTAGAAATGGTTTAGACCTGGTTTAGACCTGGTTTGAGTCCTGACTTTAGTCCTGGTTTAGTTTTAGACCTGGTTTAGTCCTTGTTTTAGTCCTGGTTTAGACCTGGTTTTAGTCCTGGTATAGACCTGGTTTAGTCCTGGTTTAGACCTGGTTTTAGTCGTGGTATAGACCTGGTTTAGTCCTGGTTTAGACCTGGTTTGAGTCCTGACTTTAGTCCTGGTTTAGTTTTAGACAAGGTTTAGTCCTTGTTTTAGTCCTGCTTTAGACCTGGTTTTAGTCCTGGTATAGACCTGGTTCAGTCCTGGTTTAGTCCTGGTTTAAAAGCAGGTCTATAGCAGGACTAAAACCAGGTCTATACCAGGTCGAAACCAGGGCTTAATCGGGACTAAAACCAGGTCTAAAGCAGAGCTAAACATAGTCTAAACCAGGTCTAAAACCAGGTCTAAATCAGGACTAAAAGCAGGTCTTAACCAGGTCTTAACCAGGACTAAACCAGGTCTAAACCACGATTAAAACCAGGACTAAAACCATGCCGCGCTCAACGTGCCTCGTCTCAACGCACCTCCTCTCGCCGTGCTCAGCGCACCGCTACCTCATGAATAAATTGTCGGAATGGCAACATAAAAGGTGTCGGAATGGCGGTGTCAAAAAGTGTCGGAATGGCGGGTGAACCCCATTTCCTTCAGCACAGTGCCAAGGGGAGATCTTTATGAACCCGAATATACTGATGCCTAAATTCACCAGATGGAGTCAGAACAGCAGAGAGAGGAGGGACAGAGTGGGACAAGCTGAAGCTGTAATTTTGTTGTTACAGCCTGAATAATCACAAGTCTGCACCATTTTTATATATATTCTTATACAAGCTTATACACTGATTGCTGTAGCTCTCACATTAGCTCTCTCATGTCACACCGTCATCGTCTGAGCACATAAACACTGCCGAACTACTGAAAAAAGTGTTGGATTCGTGCGCAGCTGTCACCTGGCTACAGCGCAGTGACCAGATTGAATATGACCGTTGAGAAAATAGTACCAAGTGATTATGAGGTCTGACATTTTGTGACTCAAATGTTTCACTCCTTCAAACACATATTGTTTTGAGAAGAAAAGCGCTTTATTTTCATGACCCCAGCCAACTTGCCGGACACTTTCATCATCACCAAAACCATGGAAGAACTCGTAAGTCAGTGTTGATACACGACACTGCTGACGGGGACGTACAGATTCATGTCAAAAAACTATCCCTTTAATAACTTAGCGGATTATAATGTTTCAGATTTTAAATAAAATTGTGCATTCGTGGGCAGGGAAGATGTGCTTTTCTCTCCACTGGATCTAACAAATGTTTGTCAAAAGTCAAAGTGAAAAAAGACAGAAATCAGATTCAATTATTCGTCACAGTGTTCCTGATTTTTCCCGATCACTTTCAGCCACAGCCGTCCCAGACTGATCACGTGTAGAACTCTTACCACCTTGACACTGAACACCTCCAAAATTGAAAACCTTTTGATTTTTACACGACTTTTCCATGATTTTCCATGATTTTTTTCCCATGTATTTACAGTGCATTTTGTAGATATCATCAAATCTAGAGATATTAACAACACCCAAACCTACATCAGTATATATCGGTCATCACTGTAACTACTGTTCTGATAAGACCTATTTTTAGATTCTCGGTAGATGCTGAAATTTCATGTCTTTGTAGCGAATAAAGTGTGTCGTAAAGCACACAGCACACACACAGCTATCCTGTTATTAAAAGTGAAACTAATCACTGTCATTTCACAACAATGACAAAAACCCAAACAAGCCACGCGCTGCTGACAAATTCTTCTCTGCTAATTTGAATAAAAGCAGAAAGATATAATCATCATAATTACTCATCGTTCACATATATTGTTCCTTCAGTGTGAGACATCTTCCGGTGCGAGAACAATTTCACCATTAACCGTTTTCCATTTTCTCCCAGGGTCCGTCCAATTCAAAACCCGGACCGCAATAATCCCGGCCGAATTGTGTAGCCTGCAATTTTCTCATCAAGATTTTAAAATTATACGTGTCTTATGTTGATCCCGTCAGGGAGGCAAAACATGCACTCAACTTGAAGAATAAAAAACTGTCATCAAACTGCACTAAGTGGACTTTTCTCACTTTTGTGGCCAGAAATGAGCGAGCAATAGAACAGATTAAGTTGAGGTGAAAAGTAGCCATCAACAATTTTGTCCTGTTAAAACCGCACGGGATGAAGTGAAAGGACTGAAATAGATTAGGCCAATCTGAGGAGTCTGTGTACAAAAACCTTCAAATCAAATCCATCAACTGGAGTTCAATTGGAGTAAATAGAGTTGCAATCGTCTAATAATAACATTGTTCTGAGCAATCTGTTTAAAAAAGAGAGTTGCCCCATTTACATGAGAATTTTAAATCCAAATTAAATAGATCGGAATTCAATTATTCTCCTTTGAGTTTACATGTAAATAATAATTCCGAATTAAGGTTTACATGGAAAACACTTTTAATCGAATTTATTTAATTCTGGTGGCACGGTGGCTGAGTGGCAACACTCAGGCCTCACAGCAAGAAGGTTGCGGGTTCGATCCCCAGGTCGCCCGGGCCTTTCTGTGTGGAGTTTGCATGTTCCTCCCCGTGTCTGGATGGGTTTCCTCCGGGTACTCCGGTTTCCCCCATCAACCTAAAACATGCCCTATGAACTAACATCAAGGACCATGTTGTCCACCCTCCTGTGGGCTCACCACCTGCAGAGGGGTTCATAGGGGGGGTCAGGTGCTATGAGTATTGGGCAGCAAGCTGCCCCCGCGACCCAGCCGGATTAAGTGGGAGAAGATCGATGGATGGATGGATTATTTAATTCTGCTCAATGTCTTGGGGACACGAATGTATTTACATCGACTGGAAGAAAACTCACACTTAAGCTGCTCCTGGCTTTTCTGTCATCTCGGTTTGTCGTTAGGCCATGGGGGTGCCTACTGATGTCCTCCGGTACCGCTGTTTCCCATTTTGTTTCGGGCGGGGAACAGCCCTCAGAGAGGTCCTGGTGTTCCTCGTGTTTACATAGTAACAGACATTTGTTATTTAAGACTATTAATTAGCCTATTAATATTATGGAAATATGCAATAGCCGATTCAATTCATTCAACTTATAAAATGAACTGCTTTTAGCTTTGTGTGAGAAATGCTCCAGTCGGACTGGATCCAAACCCAGACTCCTGAACCAGTGGGAGCAGCTCTGGTTCGGGTTCAAATGAGTCAGAGCAGGGAGTGGTTCGGTGCCTCGGTCTGAGAAGCTTTTTTCAAGTGCACCGAGGATGGCGCTCTCAGAACAAGATAAAACGAACCAAACTGGATGTTTTGCACCACCTCAGAACCAGCTACAGCCCTCGAACAGGAGGACCGGAACAGCCTGCCCGGATTCCACGCTCCGGTGAGTCCTGAGTCTTTACCACTGTCGTCTGCTGCTGTTACCCGAACTCAGAGCTTCTGCTGCAGGCTGGTGTGTGGGGAGTGGTGTACAAACTTATAGGCTTCATGCTGCTGTTTTATGAGTGTTAACCAGCATCGGTGTCTTTCGCAAGCGCTGAATGACCAGAATTATTTTTAAGATGAATAAATGTTTACATGATCGAGGAATAATTTAAATCGGATTTAAGGACGAATAAACCACCCACTTAATTCGGAATTAAATGATGAGCTAAAATCCAAATAAACATTAGGAATTAAGTGTTTACATGGTCTTTTTAAATCAGAATTAACTTTATTCAGAATTTATTTATTTTTAATCGGATTTAAAGGTCTCATGTAAACGGGGCTATATTGTGCTTGTGTCTGCTGTATATTTTTTATTTTATATCTGTATTTTGTATTTTATTATATTTTTTACTATATTGTTTACTTATTTCCCTTGTATTTGCAAACACTTTTTTACCAGTACTATTTATTGCAGCTATTAGTACTTCTTGAATATCTTAGCAAGTCAAACGGTTCTTCTCATCCAAAGCATTTCATTGCACGGTTGACCTTGTGTTGAACCTGCATATGACAAATAAACAATCTTGAATCTACTGTAGTTATAATATATGACACTCTGGATCATTATGGTATAATCTGGATAGTTTAAAACGCAATCTAAATAAACAAGACAAGTTCGCTGACTTTGACATTAGAAATTTGCAGTGTCCAAAAATGGCAAGTCAGATTTGTTTTTATTTGTAGCAAAATGACTATCTCACATGTTTTACCAATTAAGAAAATAAAACTGGAAAGTACAGAGCAGTGGGCGTATGCTGGTGGTGGTGGGGAACACAAGGGTTGATCGGCAATATGGTGTCTGATTAAAGATTACTCAAACATGAACCGTTCCAAATACAGGGTGTCCCAAATAATCTGACATCATTTCGCAGGTCAATAATTTTGGCAATTCGTGTAGAAATAACCTCAAATTTTCACAGAACATATAGAAACAAAATGAACAGAGGGAGGATTTCTTGGAATCTGCTTGCGCACACTCACCCAAGATTGTGTGGTCTTCAATGCAAAATTTGGAAAAACTTCACCAACTGGCAACCAAATTTGGACTTGGTACCAAAAATTTAAAGAGGAAGGTGCTTATGCAGGAGTAAATGATCTAATAGACCAACTTCAACATCTGAAGAAGAGAGAACGGCATGGCTTAACCTGAAAACAGAACAAAAATAAAACATGTAAAATGTTGATCTCTTTCTATACGTTCTGTGAAAATTTTAGGTTATTTCAACAAGAATTCACAAAATTATTGGCCTGTGAAATTATATCAAATGTTTTGGGACACCCTGTACAACGTCCGGTGAGTAAATGTTGAGGAGAAACCACCGTAACCTGGTAAAAAGCTCTGAAAAGTAGATTTTGCAGATTAGGTCCATGTTAAAGTACATTATGCAGAATGTCTGATCTCATTTGATTTCAGATGCAAAGCAGGGTTGGGTGGTGTGACCATATTTCCATTTGTGAAAACCACCTTAGCGGGGACAGGTGGGCGTAGCCTCCCATTCGGCATGTTGCAGGTTGACAGACCATCTGTATCTGCTCGCTCCTGAGTGTACAAAGAGCTCCACACTGAGGCGCTCAGGCACTCAGGGATTACGTGACATGCCCCACCACACATGTGCACAGTGCTCTAGTGCCGGGCAATTTAATGGTCCAATGAAAGGTAATGAAAACACAGACATTTCCCTCACTTTATAAAAAAATAACCCTGATGCGAAAACCGGACATATCTAGGGAAAACCGGACATATCCAGGGAAACCGGATGTTTGGTCACCCTTGGGTTGGGCCTGGTTAATACTGAAATGGGAGACCGCGGGGAATACCAGATGTAGTACTGGAGTCAGACAGCAGTGGCTCTAGTGTAACCTGTTGTTTAGTCATTGGGCAAGACACTTCGACCACCTTGTCTCTAGTATTCACGTATTTTTTTCTTTATTTTTAACCCTCATGGATATTTTGGAGGACAGCGTGGCTGACCAAGCAAGCAAAGCTAAATCAAAGCTAAATAAAACCCTGTGCACTGTATGTGTGACCGTTGGACTTGTGCTTTGTGCTGTTTTGTGGCGCTCGTGGTGCATTAAGGATGCATGTGACACAGCAGGAACCTTTGCAGGCACTCGTTTAACACGGAAGCCCAGAGCGACAAGCAAAAAAAAAAAAAAAAAAAGAAAAGAAAGGAACGTCATTTGGGCTCCATTTTCAAAGTGTTTTTTTTTTTCGTCAGCTCTTTTCCTTGTTTTTTTGCAGTTACTATTATTATTATTATTATTATTATTATTATTATTATTATTATTATTATTATTATTATTATTATTACTACTGTATTTTCCGAACTATAAGCCGCTACTTTTTTCCCAGGCTTTGAACCATGCGGCTTTTAGAACGGAGCGGCTAATGTGGACTTTTTTCCTCTGCTAGGGGCGCTCTAACCGGAACTTCAGAAACAAGATAGACGGAAAATTTATACAAAGAAGAATATGCTACTTTTTATTTAGCAGATATAACACGCACGACAAATTACTAACTGGTAATTATTTTCAAATCCTCGCCCCTTCATGAAAAGCACACTAAGGAGTTTGTATGATTCCAAGTTTTAAGTTGAAGTCATCGATCTTGCTCCAGGAAGGAAACCGTTGTAGAGCCGGGCCAGCGGGACCCGCGGGACGCGCAGGATCCAACACAAAACAGCGCGGCGCGGGACCATGGATGTATAATAATAACATTCTGAAAGAACATTCTGAAAGCTTATTGCGGGCACAGGCAGGAGCGCGACCACACGACTCGCGCACGGGCGGTAGCGGGACTGAAGACTGCGGCAGCGGGCGGGAGCGGTCCCGCAGACCTTTACCGTGCTGCTGCATGTAAGCTCGGCATCAATTTCAGCAGAGATGATTAAAGTGACTTGTGATTTCACTGCACAGGAGAAATTAAGCTAATCAGTTACCGGTTCTTTTCTGTTTTTGACCTCATTTTAATCAGCACAGTTGCTGCCGTGTTAAAAGGCACTGTTTGGAAAGAATCTGTTCAGGTACATAAATGTACATTTACAGTACAAAATCGTACTGTATATGCAGTAAATATCTCATTTTTCAACATAGATATCAGCGGCTTATAGCCCGGTTGTGGCTTGTATATACTTTTTTCTTAATTTTTTTTTTTTTAAATCAAGGGATGCGGCTTATTTACTGGTGCGCTCTATAGTCCGGAAAATACGGTATTATTATTATACATTTTTTTATTTTACTGTTGATGAGGCTGATGAAAAAAAAAATCTAATATCAAACACTCCAAAGCCCAAGTGTTTTCCCATTATATTAGTTCATTAGTATGTAATCACTTACTACTTCACTATTCATACTGTTTTTTTCATGAGTTTTAGTTTCTGTGAAATGAAATTTGTGAAATTGAAAAAAGTACATCTGCTCCCTTAACTTTTCCTGCCCGTTACTTGTCACAAAAACTCATCTCCTCATTTCTGATCAGCTCGTGGCATTGCAGTAACTTTCCACCTCCCAAGAATGCTATTTTCTAAAGTGGCCTTGATTTTGCACTTAGTCTGATCAAGCTGTGATATTATGGCGTCTGGTGCACGAGTTGAAAAAGCCCTTTAGGGAGAATAACAAATGAAGCACACAAAGCAGCCAGTTTATCCGAAGAGGGTCTCCTGATCACGAAACTGGCTCGAGAACTCAAAAAAGGTCAAACGCTACAAGTCAAATGCTACAATCAAATTTCTCTCCACTGATGGTTTCTACAAATTTTTCAAGCGTTCATATTACGCTATTTTCTGATTTCTGATATTATAATGTTTTCTTATCAAAAATATACGTGGAGTTGTGTTTTGTGGTAATACAGGAAGAGCTTCACTATGTTTTTAAACTCCGTACACCTTCACTAGAGTCATTTGGAAGACTTCAACACTGGAATTGGCAATCTCTACTGAACAAAAGGTAAAAAGTAGATGTTCACTTGAAAACGAACACTACATGATGGAGAACATAGCATTTTGAGGTTTGGAGACGTAGCCGACTAATGTGTGAATGAAACAAAACACAACTCTGGGTACGTTTTTGATGAGGCGACATTCCAACATGACTTAAAGCTCACAACAGTCATTTTTCTGTAAATTAAAAGCACCCGATAGGTAGTTTTCATGCTCTACAACCTGATATTGTCATCATTTCAGATCAGGGGCATTACAAAAAAATGTGTGATCATTTTTAAAGAAAGCTCCAAACCCAAAATGTTCCAAATAAAAAGGACTTTTAGTTTTGTAATAAATTGTTGTCTAGCATAGGGTTGTCAAAAGTATCAAAAATCAATACTAAAACTTGTGTTGAAACTAGATTCTCATTTGAGCAGGTTTCGATCCTAAAAAAGTCACATTAACAGGACAGAAATGAAGCTTTCCAGAATAGTTTTAGAATGATCTTGAGCTGTATCAGAACAAGTATAAGAGCACATAGACTAGAATATACTGAAGTCGGGGGGGCTCACAACAAATGCAAATGGCGCAACAAATACAAAAGCTACAACACAACAAAAAGCTACAATGGAAGAGGCCGCAGGACTCTATTTTCTGATGGACCAAGTGAAGAGGATCAAGCAGGAGTTGAATGGGAAAAATTGAAGCAGAAGAAGAATGTGGAAAGTAAAGGAACAGAGAAGTGAATGAAGTTGAAAACGTAAGTAAAAGTAATCTATTGTTTTGTGGCCAGGATCGATGTCACTGTCTGACCGTCGTAAATAATTTCCCTCTTGATCCCCCTCGCTTGGTCCGTCGGAAAATAGTCCCGCTGTGGCTTTTTGTTGTGTTGTGGCGTTTGTATTTGTTGTGAGCCCGCCTGGCTTCCGTAAGTATACGCCCATGGAGCACAATGGAACCTACTTGGACCACTGAGGGATTACACAGAAATAAGATGACATGGGAACAGTAAAGTACTATGATTTAATGTTGAAAATCACATTCTATTGTCTTAAAAAAAGAGTGTGTTTTATTATCATTGTGGTATTGCAATCGGTATTGATTATCAAGGCTATTCCTTAGTATCAAATCGAGTTTGAAATTTTAGTATCGTGACACTGCTAGTCTGACACGGTTTAAATCTAGGCTCTAGTCTAAACAGTTCTGTTTAGCTGTGTATTGAGTGATATGACTGAAAGGTTTTCATTCTGGACTCTTCTCTTCTGTCTCATTTAATGTCTCTCTGGGTTTTTAATTTCATGATGATGAATGTATTTCTTATTCTGTAAATCATTACTTTTTGTATGAATTGTGCTATACAAATAAACTTGCAAATTCGAGAAAGGAGCAAAAGCCAGACTCAAATTTGACCGAAGATACATTTTGTGCCCGTTTAATTTCGTAGCTCATAACCTTGGACCTCATCAAAGTCCAACCAGTCCTAGAAGCACGGTGTCCAAGAACATCAGAGCTTTATTAAAAACTAGACTCAAATCTCACATCTCATTTTGCTTTCCATATCTAAATTAGTCACTTCTGCTTTTGTAAGGTTCACCCACCTGACAGCAACTTGGGGGCATTTCCAGTCTCAAATGCCACACACACAGACAGACGACAAACTGATACTGAGACAGACTTGGTCTTTTTGCCGCAGGAAGTGTCTGGGGAGTGGGGAAGCGTTGCCATCTCTGCATGTAGCGCTGCTCTTAGGATCAGACGGTGGTGAAAGCAATGGGCTGAAAGGGAAGAAAGCAATGTTGTTGACACGTCACACTGGAATGAATAATGCCGAAAACACAACACTGCTAATGGGAAACTTGGACTGTACACAGCATTTTCTATCCACAGTCTTACAAAATTTAAACTCAAAAAGCTTATTGTCAAATTGCCATATGAACAAATGAAAAATTTAAATTATGTCCTCACTCTCAGTCAATATTCTATTTTATTCTAATTCTAAATTAAATAATAAAATAAAAGGAAAAGTACAAAGTTGTTCTTTAGAGAGACTTTAGGGGGTCAGAAAGGGCCTTTGTTTTGGTTAAAGGTGCATTGTGTAACTTTTCTGGTGGAGGGTCTGTCAGATGCTTTTCTCCATGGTGATGCTATTTGCTTTGTCTGGAATGCTTCGCAGTATGGTATTATACCTTTCTATTTTCATGGCGACCAAACCAGACCAAGTTACAGGTCAGATCTGTGGAGAGACAGATATTTTTAGGTTTTTTTTAAGCTATAAAACCACGTGTGAAGCCACGGGCCACTCCTCTGAGGACAGTGAGGTGCAGATCTGAGCCAGAGAGAAGAACTGGTTTAAAAGTGTAGTTAAAGAAGCCTTTGTTAAAAAAGAGAACCTTTCGTTAAACAAAAATGGAGGAATGCCGTAATGTGAGGACCGGATCTCGTGACGGCCGTAGTTTTGTGAGGATTCACGTGGTTTGGAGGGACGAAGTCTTTTTTTCTATTTACCCAGTAAAGTCCCATTGAGATTACTAATCTCATTTTCAAGGGAGTCCTGCCTTGCACACATCACTTTCACACTAGGCAATGTGGGTGAAGTGTCTCGCCTAAGGACACAGCAGCAGTTTTTGCCACTGGCGCCCCCCTGTGGCACCTGGAATTCCCAGTGGTCTCCCATCCAAGTACTAACCAGGCCCGACCCTGCTGAGCTTCTGAGATCTGATGAGATCAGGCTTTGACAGGCCTTTATGGCCACGTCAAGTCAAGGCAGGGGGCAATAGTTGCACTAACACTGGGAAACACTGCTCACTATGTACCTTCCTACAGTGGCTGGACTCCGTCATAAAACACAGGGAAACATCCACCTATATGAATCTTCAGCTTCAAACATTGTTTTCACTTCTCACCCCTCCATCAACAGTTCATTAAGTACAGTTTCTGCCATTGTCACTATAATGTTACAAAACTGTGCTGCTGCTGTATTGTTGCATAGCAACAGCAGAGCGAGGAGGCGGGGCATTTTGGCAGCAGAACATTTTTTGAAGTATGAAATGTCAGAGCCCAAACGAACTTTGTTCTTATCACCTCAAGAACAAAATTCTTATGTCTTATGAAGTATGAATAGGCCTTTGGTTTTAGACTAATTTCATGGTAGCTACTTCCTCCCTCTTGCAGGCAGATATAAGTCCTTCATTCTGACTAGAACTGAAGAAGCTGCTTGGATGAACAGTGAAATGTCTTCTACCTAAAACTCTTGTCCAGTTGACAACCTGGACTCTATCCGTTGCCTTTTTGTGGCAGTTTCATTTCATAGCTCCTAAACTTGAACCTCATCAAACTCCAATCAAGTCATAGAAGCAGGTCATCCAAGAACATCACAGCTTCATTAAGAGGACAGAGAGAGAGTAAGACCTGGCGCCCTACATGCCAGACTTGTAACAGGGAAGCAAAGTAAGTACGTCTATCCCGAAAAATTGAAAAATGTGATTGTGTTTTTTGTTACATAAGATGACGCTTTGATTCACATTGATGTAAAAATCTGCTTTAATTTGTCCGTAGCACAAAGTTGTTTTCTAGCTGTAATAAAACCATCACAAGCTCTTTCGCTGTATCATGTTCTACAGGTCTGTACACATGCATTAATTAAAATACCAACACTGAGGTGTCCATGTAAGTGCAGCGTAACATTTATAATTTCACATAGAGGAAATACAGAGAAAACTGTAGTGAAGCTTTTTCTCTTTTTCGCACGGTGACCTTAGCACCTTAGCATAAGTGTTTCTCAATGTTTTATCAGAGGTATAAAATATGTGAACTTTCTCGGCATTAAATTTAATAAACAGTTTAAAGGTCATATCCTGTTATCACTGGTATTTCATATGTTATAACCTGTAATTCAACCTGGAGAGATGCAGACACACACACAAAGAGAAAGTATTCATAGTTTTATTGAATGAGTTAATTTTGGAGCTCAGACCCGACAGAAGACATTGTGATGGAGGGTGTGGCTGATTTAGTTGAGGTTAAGGCGAGCTCTTCCCCCGGGACACTGGAGGTAGTAGAGGTGAGGCTGAGGTGAGTGAAGGGGACGACGGTAAATGGTCCCATTTTTATATCGCACTTTTCCACCTTTAAGACACTTGTCACGTGTCACAGGGTCTAGGGGGTGACACGGTACCCGTGACGTTGGCCCCCCATCAAATTCAAACCTACGCAAAAACTATGTCAATCGTTTGTGCTTTGTTTGTGCTGCAAAAAGTTTAGCAAAACTAGTGCTGATAAAGGATCTCAGGCTGTGGAAACATCTGTATTATTACATAAAATATCAATCAAAAGCAAATTACTAAATTACTACTCTTGGTATTTTTCTGTAAAACCTTAAAACGTATTGGTGATTATACAGTAGAACTTTACTCATTAAATACAATACTTCGTCTACTTGAGTAAAATAAGTACATTTTGTCTGCTGCTATTAAATACGTTGTAGTTCTCACAGAATTATGTTATTTCAGTGCAAAATTTACCACAGTTGATTTAATATTCTTTTATTCAGTGCAGGACAGGTTTGTGGAGCGTTCTAAACAAAGTAAAGACATTTCCAAGGAGGTAAGAAGGGCTCTCGACTAGAAAAGTTGCGCCTTTAAAGCTTTAGAAACTTGTGTCTGTTGAGAATTTCCATGGAGCCCAAACAATATCTCAAACCCAAGATCAAACATTAAAACAGTTTAATAAGATCTGCAGGATGAATCAAAGATGACATCTGGAATTGAATTTTCCATGATGCCAAAAGAGACATTTTTCCAAAGTGGAGCCTAAAGCAGCTCAGGTGAAGTCTCCTGACAGTTATTAATACATTGTTCAGACTCAAGCCAATAACATGAACTGTCTGCCTGGGCCCTTATAGAAGTCCACGCTGTGAAAGCTCCTTTCACTGTACGGACACACACAGATTGTAAACAAGATTTTATTAAACTCTTTCACGCGGTGATGTGCAATAAGGCTGGCTTGAGGTTATTCGGGGAGGCTACGCCAGGTTACAGGCTATATGTACAAAACTCGCAACATTATAAAAGTTTGGTATCAGTTTAGATCGAGAAAACATGTCGATATTAAACGTCCTTAAGTACACAAATTGGACTCTATCCCCAGGTTTGACTAACCTATATTCAACCTTTTTAAGACCATTTAAATGAAAAAGACCAACATTGTACCCATTACGCGGGTGAAAACCCCCAGATCCAATCCTAATAATGACCATTACTCATTGCTTTAAAAACTCACCAAATTTTGCCCAAAATTCAGAAGTGGCGAAAAATTTGATAAAATATATGTTGCATGTATGGGTATAAAAAAGTGGCGCGACAGCGCCACCTGCAAAAGTCAAAATACATTGCGCCTATGGGAGACGTCCCAACGTAAAGTTTGTCGTACAGTCACGAAATTCGGTACAGACATTCCTCATGTCAGAAAAAAAAATATTATTATGGCCACGCCCTCTGACAAACCAGAAGGCGGCCATCTTGGATTGAAATAAAAAAGTTGCTGAGTCAGCATTTTCGCTCACGTCGCATTTGAACGAACTCCTCTGAAGGCGCTTCGCCCACTGGGGTGAAAATCGGCGTACGTCAACTAGAGAAGTCAGGCATCAAACAATAGCTGAATTTTTTAAATAACTGTCACGGTTTACGTGCAGCGAAGCTGCAAAATTTGTTCAGATTTTTTGCAATTTTCAAATGTCAAAATTTCCTCCCGTTCGGCCATACAGTCCGATTCGGCTCAAATTTGAATTACTTGTAAAACTTTCATGCCAAAGCCGACTAATTGTGACACGAGCAAAAATGGTGTGATAGCGCCCCCTGCAGGACACAATTAAATTTTGCATGGACGGTCAAAATTTTAGTTTTTAGAAAATGTACCAAATTTGGCCCAAAATTACTTTGGGTCATCTCAATCAAAAAAGCCAATGTAAACCATATGGTATTTTGAACCGTGTTGCCATGGTGATGCCCAAAATCTCCAATGTTATCCTAATGGGAAATATCAGATAAATTCCCATTCATGACAAATATTTTACTTTCACAGAATATTCTCAAATTTGGCACAATGACTCTTCATGTCATCCCGATCAAAAAAGTCAATGACAACCATATGGAATTTTTAACCGTGTTACCATGGTGATGCACGAATACTCCAATGTTATCCTAATGGGAACATTTCAACAATTTCTTACTTTTCAAAGTGATATAACGTCTTATTAGTTTCATTGAAGAACGTGAAATTTGGCACAGTGATTCTTCAAGTCAGCCCGAACAAAAAAGTCTGGGGGGCCAAAGTTGTATTTTGCACAGTGTTGCCATGGCGATGTCCCAAAGTGCCCATATTCGTCAATGTTAACACATCAGGATCTCCAGTGTGTGTGGACTTTATGTGTTTAGCGTTCAGCCCAAAGCCACAAACACACAGAGACAAGAGTCTCATCAGCGCCACCCGGGGGAGCGTCGGGTCGGCCCAGTGCGAAGCGCGGCCCGCGATGGCCGTTCGATGCCACTTGCGGCTTTAATTATTATTACCACCCCCCCATGTCATCGTACTTTAACGAACTTGTCCTAGAGTTTTTGACGTAGCCTCACCAGAATCATTCTGTGTCATCTCGACGAGTGAAGCATTAAAATTTGTTAAAAGCTTTTAAAAAGATCAAACGGTGTTGCCGTGACAACCGTCCAAATTTCGGGTTTGTTTTTGCGGCTCGCCATCAAACTTCGACGAGTGATAATTCGTACAAACTTTGGCCGATTTTGCTGAAACTTTAATCGTTGGTGGACGCCCCAACCCTGAACAGATTTATATAAGACAATCTCAAATGGGCACGATAGCGCCTCCTAGGGAGTTTGCATGGAACAGCAAAAATGTACTTTGTAATAGACATATACAATTTGGTACACCCGTTCGTGACATGGTCTCAATCAAAAAAGTCAATGATGCCCCCATGCCATTTCCCATCACGCCAAACATCTGTCCTCGCAAATAAGATGCCCCACAAAAACTTCGGCGTAGCCAAACCAAATTTGGTACACAGATGCATCATGGGAATAGGAACAAAAAAGTATATTACGCGGTTGCTAGGCAACCAACAGGAAGTCAGCCATATTGAATAGACCATGTAACCTGGTGGCAAAGGCGCATTTTCCTGTTGTCGTACTTTAACAAACTCGTCCGTGGGTTTTTGACGTAGCCTCACCAGAATCATTCTGTGTCATCTCGACAAGTGGAACATTAAAAGTTGTTAAAAGATTTTTAAAAAATCAAATGGTGTTGCCGTGACAACTCCCCAAATTTCGGGTTCATTTTTGCGGCTTGCCATCAAACTTCAACAGGCAATAATTCACACAAACTTTGGCCGATTTCACTCAAACATTAATCGTTGGTGGACACCCTGACCCTGAACAGATTTATATAAGAAAATCTCAAATGGGCACTATAGCGCCCCGTAGGGTTTTTGTATGGAAGAATAAAATTTTACTTTGTTGTAGACATATAAAATTTGGTACACACATTCGTGACAGGGTCTTGATGAAAAAACCACGCCCCCTCCCAAACTGCCAGTCCACCATCTTGGATTGGAAAAAAAAAAAAAAATCAACACAAAAATTGAGAAAATGGCAGGTTTAATGTTGTGAGGTGTTAGGATTAGAGTTAGGGTGGGGTTAAGTGCTAGAGGTTGGGGTTATGGTTAATATTATGTTAGGGTGAGGATTAAAATTAGGGTTAGGGCTACGGTTAAATCTAGTGTTAGGATTAGGGCTGGGGTTGGATTAGGGTTAGGGTTAGAGTCAGGAGTTCAGGTAGGGTCATTATTATTATTATTATTATTATTATTATTATTATTATTATTATTATTATTATTATTATTATTATTATATACGTTTGAAAATCTTGGCTGGATCAGAGAAATTTACAGTGCATTGGGGCTCTACGTGTATTATTATGTGACATCACAAGGTGGAACAGAGTGTTTTCAGTTTTCTAAGAGAAGAACTCAGCCTAAATATGCAGGTTTGTGTGTTAAACATGTGTGAATGAAACAAAACACAACTCCAGGTCTGTTTGTGAAACTACATGATCACATACAGTAGATCAGAAAATAGCATCATATGGGCCCTATAATAATACTGAAAGGGTAATTACAAACTCTGGGAGAGGCGGGGGTGGGTTTTATGATGGAACCCAGTGAAGCGTCTGACTCTTGGAGAAGATGAGCTGTCGAAAAGCGCTGCAGACTTCCATCACCCACATGTGCTGCTTCAGACTGACAGAAACGAACACCTCATCCCAACCTGTTACATTAAGATCGTGCAAAGAAGTGGACTCTCTTTTCAACTTTATTTTCAACTTTTATAGCTTCATTATAAGGTGAAAGTTCAATGTGTAACTTTTCTGGTGGATGGAAAGCCTTGTGCTTGTTACCATGGAGATGTTACGGCTGTATGGCATTAAAGAGCACATATTACAGTATTTTCTGATCTATGTTATAATGTTTCCTCATCAAAAACATACCTGGAGTTGTGTGTTGTTTCATCCACACTTGTTTAACACACTGCGTATTTAGATGGCGTGCTTCTCTTACACAAAAAAACACCTTGTGATGTCATGTGGTGGTACAGGAAGTGCTCAAATGTGATTTTAAACTCCATACACCTTCACTAGAATCATATGGATCATTTCAGACCTGGAATTTCTCATCTCTACTGAAGTAAAAGTGAAATGAACTGTTGATAACTACCACTACGTGACATCACAACGTGGACCAGAGCATTTTGAGCTTTGGAGATGTAGACAGACTAATGATAAATGGTTACTCAAACGTGTGAGTGAAACAAAACACAACTCTATGTATGATTTTTTCAGGAGTTTAAAAAATTATAACATGGTTTAAAGCTCACAAGAGTCGATTAGAGGTGTAGGACATTTAATGCTTCACTGTGTAACATTCCAGATAATGCAGCATCTCCACAGATACAAGTGTGATGGCCCAAAAGGGACAAACACAACAAGTTTATATACTTACCTATTTCAAATTGGTTTTACAATGTGTTTAGTACAAAGAAACACCACAAATCTGCAAGGTCTCCTCCCTGCAGATTATGGATTATAGCCAAAGGAACCACATTGCTATGGAAACGAGCAGGAAGAGTGAAGGTTTGTGGAGATGCAAGCCCACTCACAGTAAGGCAGTGCTGGGAAAGTAAATTTTTTACATGAACTAGTCCAAAGTTCACTTCACATGTTTCAAAATGAACTACTTAGTTCATAGTTCATAATTGTTTATAGTTAAGAGTTCATTTATAGTTCCAAAACTTAACTAGTTTATCTTTTTTTATTTTTTCAATACGTTGCTGCAAGCTTTTATTATTGTATATCATTGCCAAAACCCATATATAACCATAGACGGCAATTATTTTATCAGTTTTAACAATGAAACTATGTGTTAGATTTCACTTTCAGATCAGGTTTTGAATCTTTATCCAACCAGGGTTCACAAGAGCGTTTATGGAACAGCATTTCCCCATTGTTGCTGTCTGTTCAGTCCACACTGTAGCAGCTGCAGCTTTTACCCTGACAGTATAGACCACACAGTCTGTGGTATAGATGGATTATCAGTTTATCAGCACAGCAGATGCGCCACAGCTTGAGTTCAGAATGTGCCGCTGTTTGTGTGGTGCTAAATTAACTTTAGTGAGTGGGATACGTCTTAATGACCCATATGCGTTCAATTCAAGTGAGTGCGTAAATGACGAGAAGAAACGGCTCAAACTTCAGTAGCCGGACATCCACTCACAACTGATCGATACACCTGTCCCCGCCCCCAGAAGAGCCTGAAATCTGCTGAAATCCTACAGGACAGACATGATACCAGACAGGACAGCGGTTCTTTAAGCAGAAGACATGATACCAGACAGGACAGCGGCTCTTTCTGCAGGAGACATGATACCAGACAGGACAGCGGCTCTTTCTGCAGGAGACATGATACCAGACAGAACAGCGGCTCTTTCTGCAGGAGACATGATACCAGACAGGACAGCGGCTCTTTCTGCAGGAGACATGATACCAGACAGGACAGCGGCTCTTTAAGCAGGAGACATGATACCAGACAGAACAGCGGCTCTTTCTGCAGGAGACATGATACCAGACAGGACAGCGGCTTTTTCTGCAGGAGACATGATACCAGACAGGACAGCGGCTTTTTCTGCAGGAGACATGATACCAGACAGGACAGCGGTTCTTTAAGCAGAAGACATGATACCAGACCTGTCTTGTTTCAGTGTTGGCTCATGATGTTGCCAGATTGAATGTTTTTCCACTAAATATTAAGGGCTCTTTACGGTGTGTTTAGCCGGGTTTTCACCTGGAACACTAAAGAAATCTAGCACTCTATTGAACAAAGTTAAATAAATAGCTCATGCTGTTCACAGACACCAGAATAAACGCATTCAGTGTTCATTCATTAGGCAGTAATACAGTGCTTTCAGTTCACGTTTGCCCAAATATGGTTCAGGTACAACACTGCAGTAAGAAGACATGTGTAATCTTTGCTTTTCAGTGTAATAAACACAACCAAAATGAAAAAAATATATATTTTAGTCTATTTTGGGGCTAAAAGTTACACACGGTGGCTGTAAGTAGAATACTGGACATGTAATGCATTTTTAAACACTCTTGCATTGTTCACATAAAAAAGTTAATTTATTATTTTCACTATCTCCTTTTTGTGGGTTCCACCTGACACAAGCCATCCATTCTCCTCACCATACCTGTCAGTCCTCTTATTTCCCACATCCTCTGAACGCACCACTAGACTGACAATGTCCCGGGTGGTATTTGATGTCCATATCCACAGAGCCTTTTCCACAGCACCTTATCATATAGCAACTCTATTTTGACTAAGACTGTTTAAAGAAGGACTAAAGGAGTATGACGTCACCCACAGCATCCGGCTCCAGTCAAATGAAGCTCACAGAGTCCAGCAGTTATAGGAACAAATTTGGAGTGACGGATCATATAGAGTGGCTTAATATGCATATTTTAAGACCAAAATGGAACCAGAAGCGCCTCCGTGATCATTTCCTATTTGGAATGCAGCAGCTAGCAGGTTAGCTTTGTCCATTTATATATGAATGGACTTTTCTCCCATGGCAAAGGAGTGGTCGGCTGCTGTTGTGTCTACCTGGCTCACACAATGAGTAGTTTTTGAAATCTTTTGTTTATTGAGCTGAGTTTTTAACATCACATCACTGGATTTTAAGCAGCTAAGAAGTGAAGCATGTGCAGTTCAAGGGGCACAACTAAGGGACTGTTGAATATCCATGGAGACCGTGCAAGAGACTAATGCTGCGTTTGTTTATCGTCTGTCTTCCACTCGGATCTCGGATATAACATCACGTGTGTCAACCATTTTATTATGTTTCGTGTGTCTGACTAATAGAAAAACATGGAGTCTAACCAGAAAACTGTTGTTGCTTGCTTGATAGTAGATCATTTTGGCATGTTAGAGAGCAGGAAATGGGCTAAAAACATGGGCGACATGACTACCAAACCCACAGGCAGTGTTACGGATGCAGTAAAGTATTGCAGTAATACGAGTGACTGAAATTGTCATTAAGCCACCAATAAACACAATGAAAACAGTTCATACAAGTGACAATGGATGCAGCATCTTGGATTCTATCTCGGACACCTTGCTCGGTCTCCTCTGAGCTCTTCCAAGTTCTGCTGTCTGATGAAAAGGGGCGTGTCAGTGCACGTCACTAGGGAATGTCCTCGAACCTCCAAGTTGGATGGATAAAACTGGATTGAACACGCCATAACTAAGGCTATGTTCAGACTGCATCCTGAAGTGACCCAAATCAGATTTTTTCGCCCCTATGCGACCTGTATCGGATCTTTTAATGACATTCTGAATGAGATTTTTTCAAATGCGACCCAGGTCACTTGGATATGTGCTCTTAAAACTGATACATATGCGATCTTTTGACCTGCGACTTCAGTCTGAACGGTCAGGTCACATTCATCCGACCTACACGACATCAATAAGCGAGAGTTAGGCTATTGTGCTGTAACAAGCATCTGTTGGGAGCCAATACAGGCCCAACGCGATGCGTTTTCTCACTGAAATAGGCCGAAGACGTGTTTCCTCCCGCAAGAGTGGTACGACAGCAACTTTCAAATCTCTAGGTGCTCAATGCAGCGTCCATATTTAGGCACCTTCTCTAAACGCTGAGCTCGCTGTGTGTGACATGCCAATGCTCATGCGGGACACTTTTGGGGAGTTTAAAGTTCACACTGGAGATCACATACAAGTCACATTTAATTGGAAATGTGAACAACCTTGCAAAAAAAAAATAGGATTTCACAAAAAAATCTAAATTGAGCATTAAGGCCTGCAGTCTGAACAAAGCCTAAGGTAGCTATGGCCATTTGAGATGCCACAGGCTCAGGAAATATTTAGACGTTCCTGAGGAAAAACGAGGGAATGTCCCATTTCATCACCAACTGAAACACTAACTGTCCTGACACAGATCTGTGAACCCTACCTGACCAGTCCTCCTCTTAAACTGCAATGAGACCTTTGACTGAGACACAAAGGAGACTGAGAAGATGGGCTTAAAACTCACAAGAGTCAGTGTTGTGCAAATGTGGTTGCAGCTGAACTTGAATTTCCCTTGGGATCCATAGCGTATCTCGGTCTCTCTCTCATATATAATCTATGCTTCTGACAATGGCCTTGGTCCGTTGTAATTCTGCTGACGTGGAGGCTAGTGCTGAGAGGTCCTTAGCACAAAGGCGGCGCATCGTCTTTGTGAGCTTTATGTTTAATAATCGCACCAGGCTGTATTGACGTGTTGCCGCCGGGCCTTAAGTGGCCTCAGTGGTAATTATACTGCGCCGGCTCCCAGACACCGCTGTCAATAGGAGCTTTTACACAATGCTTGTTTACTGTTGCAGACAAATACATTATTGCATTAGTCACGGTGATTACAAACCGGTCACTGGGGTCGACTGTTTTGGGCAGAAATCAAAGAGGATGTTGAGAGGTTTGGAGAGCAGAAATTGATTATTAATTTTGTTTAAAGAGCCCATATTATGTTACTTTCTGAGCTACAGTATGTTATAATGGTGTTTCCTCATCACAAACATATCTAGAGTTGTGTTTTATTTCTTTTACATACGAATTCTGCATATTTAGGCAGAATTTTTCTCAAACTTTCACCTTGTGACGTCATGTAATAATACAGGAAGTTCTCCACTGTGTTTTTAAACTCCATACACCTTCACTAGAATCATTTGGATCATTTCAGCCCTGGATTTGATCTACTGAACTAAAGGTAAAAGGGAGCTATTAACTTTAAAACTACCACTTCATGACATCACAAGTTTAAACAGATCGTTTTGAGCTTTAAAGATGTAAACAGACTAATAATACAGAGTTACTCAAACACGTGTGAATGAAACGAAACACAAATCCAGGTATGTTTTTGAGGAGGTAACAGCGTTCTAACATGACTTAAAGCTCACAAGAGTCAATGTTGTGTAATATAGGATCTTCAAATTAATTTGTGGCTTTTAAATGTGCTTAGAGAGAGTTTGTTGTACATGACAGGCTGATAAAATCTCAATACATCAATCCTTAAATGAGTGAATGAAGATTATGCATTACCTTTACAGCAGTCCGTATTAAAGATGCACTATGTATGCGTTTTTGGTAGAGAGTTCACCACCTGTTTATGTTCATGGAGATTTTGGAATGCTACAGACTGTATCTTCATGGAGACCACCCAGCCAAGGTACAGGTCAGATCAGTGGAGAGGCAATTCTCAGGAGAATACAGGAGAAGAAACTCCTCCAAACTGCATGAATCACTCTAAATCATGGTAAATGAGCACATTTCTATACAGCTCTTTTCCACCTTTGAGGCACTCAATCACTGAATCACTCCAACCTTTTATCCCCGGTGAGTTACTTCTAAAAACAGAAGTGGCAGAGAGCTTGTCCTTTTAGATGTTGCATGAATTTGAGTTGATATAACCTTTAGATATGTTGTATTTAGATGCCTACAAACATAAACCATAAATCAATATATTAGTGCACAATATTGGACATTTACTATGATAACAGATTGCTCAGATTGAACTTATTCAGTGTAATATGTTTAACTCCTGCATTGGGGAGTTACTTGGAATGGGGTGGAGAGATACTCCCGAGCTACAGGTTGGAGACCCCCTCTATAAATATGTCTTCACAAGTAAACCAAGACTATTAACTAAACACAAGCTTTTCTTTATCATTACCTTTTATTTTGATACAATGATAAACAATAAATTTGCCTTCGTTAACATTATAATTAATTTGTACGACCATAAACGAAAAAAAAATCCTTACATTCTTATTTTGATGCGATCATAAACGATAAGCTTCGCAAAGAAGCTTATCGCTTCTTTATCATTATTTTTAGTTCAAACGACCATAATACAGTAAGATACAAAAAAAGAATGAAATTGGGTTGAAATTATTTTAAGTATGCATGGTATGTAATTTATTTTGCTATATGTAAATATTTGTTAAGTGTCGGCATCAATATACAGAAGCAACCACATAATTCCTGAATTTCTGAAACTATGTCATGAACAGGGTGGGTTAATATAAGTTCTTTTCTTCTTTCCGCTCCTTTTTGAGAAATGTGCTTTTCTGTTGTTTACAATGTGTATGTAGTATGATATTATGATTATTGTTTCTCTTTTGGCACAAACTCAAAATGAATCCAATCAAATCAAAATCCAATATAACTTTAAGAGGGTAAGTGATGTGGAGAAATAATTATAATATGATTAAAAGCTCTAAAAAGGAAACTAAAAAGTAAATTTTGCAGAATAGGTTTGCTTTATAGTAATGTATGTTCTTAATATGTATTTTTGTATTATAAACTCTGTAATTGAATAAATGCAAAAAACATCCAAAAGGTAAATAACAAGAACACAGTACCATAAGTGTATCTCTCACATATACAGAGGAATAAGATTAAACCTTTAAAATCCATTTGTGTTCACTAACCTGCTGTCTTGTAGTTAATAAAAAAAACTAAAAAGGAATACAAAGAAATCTCCTTGATATTTCTGACAGTTTATAACTTTTTATCACAAAAAAACTATTTACCAGTGGATATTTTTCACATGCAGTTCTCTTACCCCACCAGAGGATAATTTGACTTGAAATAACAAAAGTTGCGGGTGTCCTTTCAGGTACACCCAGCCTTTTCTTGCTTTTTTATTTTTGCTTGTTTCTTTCTGAGACTTGTAAAATGCTTAAATGAGACATGCTTTGCAAAATATTTGGTTTTATAAGCTTTTTAAAGAGGGGGGATTGCACTTCTATGGGGCATTAACTAACACATAGCATTTTTAGACCACGTTGCCTTTTATTGTTTTGAAAATGCTATATTAGCTGAAAACAATGTATCAACATGTTTAATTCGTTTCAGTTTGGTTTTGGATGCTCTGAGAATTGCAGAGAAACTTACAGCTAACCAGAATGAGGGTTTGAGTAGGGCTTTGGAGAGATCACTAAAATACTCAAACCCACATGGATGACGTCTAAAATCTCTTCAAAACATGTTTGTTTATAACCTGGAGGAAAGCTTACTTGGATCCGCTCAAGGGCTTACTTAGAATGGTATTTTGAGTGATTCATGGAAAATCATTCTGCTTTTCAGACACAAGTGTTTAGAATATATTAATCGTTAAGTTATTCAAACATTTTGCCAAATCGTCTTAAATTTGCTCCTTCTCTCATGAAGTGTCCCAGTACATCACATACAGTTGTAGCTATTTCCAATATTGATCTTTTGAGCCGGATGACTTCACCCAAACATCAAAATGGACACAAGAATAGTAACAGACAGAAGAGTAACAGGATGGACATGACGGCTTCAAATGCCCCTCCAGAGCAACCAGGTCAGGCTTCCTCAGTCCTTCATGCCTTACACTGCCTCTGTTCAGGATCAGAGCACAAGAGTTAGCGTTCATCAGCTGCAGTCAGTCAATGTGCAGACAAATGATGGCCAGCTACTTACAGCGCTGTGCCCCAACACCACCAGCTGCGGTACACCCCTGCTTCATCCTTACAGCTTCTGCACCAGCCTTGGCAAGCTCCTACTGTACAGCCAGTGCACCTGCGACAGAACACTCAGCCTCCGCAACATGATCTACAACCTGCTTCACAACCTGCTCCACAACCTGATCTACAACTTGATCCACAACCTGATCCACAATTTGATACACAATCTGATCTACAACTTGATCCACAACCTGATCCACAATTTGATACACAATCTGATCTACAACTTGATCCACAACCTGATCCACAATTTGATACACAATTTGATCTACAACTTGATCCACAACCTGATCCACAATTTGATACACAATCTGATCTACAACTTGATCCACAACCTGATCCACAATTTGATACACAATCTGATCTACAACTTGATCCACAACCTGATCCACAACCTGATCCACAACCTGATCTACAACTTGATCCACAACCTGATCCACAATTTGATACACAATCTGATCTACAACTTGATCTACAACCTGATCCACAACCTGATCCACAACCTGATCTACAACCTGATCCACAACCTGATCTACAACCTGATCCACAACCTGATCCACAATTTGATACACAATCTGATCTACAACTTGATCTACAACCTGATCCACAACCTGCTCCACAACCTGATCTACAACCTGATCTACAACCTGATCCACAACCTGCTCCACAACCTGATCTACAACCTGATCCACAACCTGATCCACAACCTGATCTACAACCTGATCCACAACCTGATCTACAACCTGATCCACAACCTGATCCACAACCTGATCCACAACCTGATCTACAACCTGATCCACAACCTGATCCACAACCTGCTCCACAACCTGATCTACAACCTGATCTACAACCTGATCCACAACCTGCTCCACAACCTGATCTACAACCTGATCCACAACCTGATCCACAACCTGATCTACAACCTGATCCACAACCTGATCCACAACCTGATCTACAACCTGATCCACAACCTGATCCACAATTTGATACACAATCTGATCTACAACTTGATCTACAACCTGATCCACAACCTGCTCCACAACCTGATCTACAACCTGATCTACAACCTGATCCACAACCTGATCCACAACCTGCTCCACAACCTGATCCACAACCTGATCCACAACCTGATCCACAACCTGATCTACAACCTGATCTACAACCTGATCTACAACTTGATCCACAACTTGATCCACAACCTGATCCACAATTTGATACACAATCTAATCTACAACCTGATCCACAACCTGATCTACAACCTGATCTACAACCTGATCCACAACCTGATCTACAACCTGATCCACAACCTGATCCACAACATGCGCATCCACAACAGTGAGTTACAGGTGAATCGTAAAGTCCTTGGTTCACCAGTCTAATGTTTTTTTTTGTTTTTTTGTTTTGTTTTTTTTTGCAATAGAAGGACTGGATTAGTTCTAGTTTTATACGTGTTTCCCCAAATTTCAAGGCCATATGTTAGGTAAGGTGTGATGAGAGAACAATATAGTGCATATTTGTTCAGAGTATACTGTACTTTATATAAAATTCCAGGCGTTTTAGACACTTTCGTACATGTTGTATATGAGATTTCCATGTAATCTATAATATATTTCACAAAATTGACTGTTGTGAGCGTTAAGCCATGCTGTAATGTTTGAGTAACTCTTTATTAGTCTGTCTACATCTCCAAAGCTCAAAATGCTCTTTTCCACCTTGTGATGTCATGAAGCGGTAATTTTAAAGTTAACAACCTTTTATACTTGAAAAAAAACTAGATAAATTAAAATGACTTAAATTATGAACATTTTACTTTATTTGAGTCGATTCAACTTGACAAGTAAAATGATCTGCCAGTGGAATAGGTGTGTTTTTTCTTAATTCAAGCAACATTTGATTTTGTTTCTTATTTTAAGCGCAAAAAGTTGTTGCTTTTCTTATTTTAAGTATAGCAAGATGCATGTTCATATTTTAGTATAAAAAGTCTTGTTCAACTGGCAGATCATTTTACTTGTCAAGTGAAATGTATTCAAATCATGATAAAACTTTCTTAATTCAAGTCATTTTAACTTGATTTTGAGAGAAGAAATACGTTTGTGGGTTAAACATGTGAAAAACAAAAACAAAACACAACTCCAGGTCTGTTTGTGATGAGGAAACTACATTATGACATTATACATTATAACACCCCTGATCATTTTCAAGATTTTCCTTTATAAATCATTGGTTGTTCGGATCAGCAATTTCAATTAAATATATCATATAGCAGACAAACACAGTGATATTTGAGAAGTGAAATTAACTTTATAGGATTTACAGAAAGTGTGCAATAATTACTTAAACAAAAGTAGGCATGTGCATAAATTTGGGCACCCCAACAGAAAAATTACATCAATATTTAGTAGATCCTCCTTTTGCAGAAATAACAGCCTCTAAACGCTTCCTATAGCTTCCAATGAGGGTCTGGATTCTGGTTGAAGGTATTTTTGACCATTCTTCTTTACAAAACATCTCCAGTTCAGTCAAGTTTGATGGTGCCCAAGCATGGACAGCCCGCTTTAAATCGCACCACAGATTTTCAGTAATATTCAGGTCTGGTGACTGAGATGGCCATTCCAGAACGTTGTACTTGTTCCTCTGCATGAACTGCCTTAGTAGAATTTGAGCAGTGTTTAGGGTTGTTGTCTTGTGGAAGTATCCAGCCCTGGCGCAATTTCAACTTTGTCACTGATTCTTGAACATTGTTAGTTATTCTTCAACTTTAACAAGATTTCCAGTCCCTGCACTGGCCACAGGCCCACAGCCTGATGGAACCACCACCAAATTTTACTGTGGGTAACAAGTGTTTGTCTTGGAATGCTGTGCTCTTCTTTTGCCATGCATATCACCCCTTGTTATGTCCAAATAACTCAATTTTAGTTTCATCAGTCCACAGCACCTTATTCCAAAATGAAGCTGGCTTGTTCAAATGTGCTTTAGCAAACCTCAAGTGACTCTGTTTGTGGCATGTGCGCAGAAAAGGCTTCCGTCACATTACTCTCCCATACAGCATCTCCTTGTGCAAAGTGCGCTGAATAGTTCATTGATGCACAGTGACACCATCTGCAGCAAGATCATGTTGTACGTCTGTGGAGCTGGTCTGTGGGTTGAGTTTGACTGTTTTCACCATCCTTCACCTCTGCTTATCTGAGGTTTTTCTTGGCCTGCCACTACAGGCCTTAACTAGAACTGTGCCTGTGATCTTCCATTTCCTCACTATGTTCCTCACAGTGGAAACTGACAGCTGACATTTCTGAGCTATTTTTTTGTATCCTTCCCCTAAACCATGATGTTGAACAATCTTTGTTTTCAGGTCATTTGATAGTTGTTTTGAGGCTCCCATGTTGCCACTCTTCAGAGAAGATGCAAAGAGGAGAACAACTTGCAACTGGCCCCTTAAATACCCTTTCTCATGATCGGCTTCACCTGTGTATGTAGGCCAAGGGTCAGTGAGCTTACTAAACAAATTTTGTGTTCCAATAATTAGTGCTAAAGGTATTAAAATCAATAAAACAACAAGGGTGTCCTAATTTATGCACATGCCTACTTTTGTTTAAGTAATTATTGCACACTTTCTTAAATCCTATAAACTTCATTTCACTTCTCAAATATCACTGTGTTTGTCTGCTATATGATATATTTAACTGAAATTGCTGATCTGAACAACCAATGATTTATAAAGGAAAATCTTGAAAATGATCAGGGGTGCCCAAACTTTTTCACATGACTGTAGATCAGAAAATAGTGTCATATGGGGGCTTTAAAAAGTTACTCAAGTAAGTGTAACTGAGTAATTGTTCTTGGGTCCACTACTCAGACCTGGCAGCGCTGGGGCTGGTGCAGAAGCCATTTGGCACAGTCTCTGGATCATTCAAACAAACTCTACGAGACCGCCGCCGGGAGCCCTAATGAAATGAACCTCCAGACTCACTCGGGGCTATTTTCAGCGCGCCCTTGAGCAATCACATTCAGTATCATGACGTCATGCGGTTGGAGAAATCTAAGGGATTTGACATGACGCCTCTGCAAACACTTTGTGCCAGGGTAGTGTCGGAGATTGTTCTGTATGCAACTTTTATCGCGTCTAAGAATAGATCCGAGGCAGATGGTTTGGGCCGTACGTGTCCTCTAAAGGTCCCATATTACGTAAAATTTACTCTTGTGAGCTTTAAGTTGTGTTATGTCCTCAAAATGTCTGCTCCCTTAGAGATAGGGTGAGGAGCTTGGTCACACGGGAGGAGCTTGGAGTAGAGCCACTTCTCCTCCACGTCGAGAGGAGCAGCTGAGGTGGCTCGGGCATCTGTTCCGGGCATGTCACACCAAAAGGAAGACCCTGGACACACTGGAGGGACTATGTCTCTTAGCTGGCCTGGGAACACCTTGAGCTGGAGGAAGTGTCTGGGGTGAAGGAAGTCTTTGAGTCCCTGCTTAAACTGCTGCCCTCACGACCCGGCCCAGGATAAGTGGAAGAAAATGGATGTACATATGTATGAGTAGCCCTTTATTATTAGTCTGTCTACATCGCCAAAGCTCAAAATGCTCTGTTCCACCTTGTGATGTCATGAAGTTTTCAAGTTAACAGCTCCTTTTACCTTTTGTTCAGTAGAGTTTGGCAATTCCAGGTCTGAAATGATCCAAATGATTATTGTGAAGTTGTATAGAGTTTAGAAACACAATAGAGCACATCCTGTATTCCCACATGGAGTTTTTTTTTTTTTTTGAGAGAAGAACTCAGCTTAAATATGCAGGATTTGTGTGTTGAACATGTGTGAATGAAACAAACACAACTCCAGTTATGTTTGTGATAATGAAACAGCTTTAAAACACAGAAAATAACGTTATATGGGCCCTTTGATTACGGTAAGCCCAAAGATATAGGATAAATAAAAAAAAAAACACTATCACTATCTATTTCTACTTGTAAAAATACATTTCTAACTTTCATTCGTGAGTAATACTTCAGATAGAAGCCGTCTCAAATGTGCATTCTTTTTTTTCCCTATGAGATTTTGCAGTGATTAATTGAGCGGACTGTGTCACAAACACAGACTACAGCGCGCCCTGGGACAGTCATCTCCAGCACTAAATCATTATTCAATCTGCTGAATCACATACAGCCTCCATGCCACTGGGATAACCATGTGTTGTAGGCAGGCAGTGATGGCTGCTGTTGTGCCCCATGGCAAGACATTTCATCCACCTTGCCTCCAGTGTTACAGCTGGTGTATAAATGATCTATGTCAGGGATGCCCACACTTTTTCAGCATGCCAGCTACTTATAAAATGACAAAGTCAAAAATTATCTACCAACTACAAAAATGCAAATTACTTATTAATTAATTTATAAATATATTGAGAATAAGTCGTGGAGGCACAGCACTTGGATCTAATGATCTTCATACAGGAAAAGGCCGACTCACATAAATAAGTTTTTTATAGATCTATCTCCATATTATCATCTAAATGTTAATTTAATCTTAAAATAAGCCAAGCAGACTGTACTGCACTGAAACACTCTGTGTGCCTTTTTGGACCCTCACCCACAGTTTGAGAAATCCTTCTTTAAGAGAACATCCACTGGCACTTTACACACTGTGAATAAAGTGAATAAAGTGTGTATGATGTTTAAACCTGTTTTTTGTAGTAGTCTAGTTTTTTGTAGTTTTGCAGTGGTATTTACCAGTTTCTGCACATTTACCAAACACATGTGACAAATACAGATGCATTTGTGGCATTTAGTCAAACTTCAACCACATGTCGCAGTAGGCCTGCTCTGTGCTGTAGACCTGCTCTGTGTTGTAGACCTGCTCTGTGTTGTAGACCTGCTCTGTGCTGTAGGCCTGCTCTGTGTTGTAGACCTGCTCTGTGCTGTAGACCTGCTCTGTGTTGTAGACCTGCTCTGTGCTGTAGACCTGCTCTGTGTTGTAGACCTGCTCTGTGCTGTAGACCTGCTCTGTGTTGTAGACCTGCTCTGTGCTGTAGGCCTGCTCTGTGCTGTAGGCCTGCTCTGTGCTGTAGACCTGCTCTGTGTTGTAGACCTGCTCTGTGCTGTAGGCCTGCTCTCTGCTGTAGACCTGCTCTGTGTTGTAGGACTGCTTTGTGCCAAGACTGAAACAAATTTAGATTTGTTTATGCATCGCACTTTGTCTTGTTCTTCTAATCAGCGCACTGAGGAGGGAGCCTATGTTCACTGTATGTGGGGAGGAGCGGTGCTCTGAGTTGAGGCAGATGGACAGGTAGGATGTTTTAAGAAGTTTAACCTGTCCTGTGATACTGTTGTGGAGCAGCTTCGCACACTGGGGGTGCATGTGGTGACGCGCCGCACATTGTCTGCGGGCTCCAGACGAGCACACAGGCTGCAGAAAGATGCCCCGCATGCTCCCACACACCGGTACAAGTTTATTGCTGACAGCAGCGGCCATAATGAAATATGATCGCACTCGACGAGTGTCAGACCTCAACCTTTTTGGCATAGAAAACCATTAACCAGAAGTTCTGCAAATCGACAGCGGGGCACTTCCAGCCGTCTATTCATCAATTACAAGTCACAGATACTGCAGTCAGAACTCTGATGGTGCCTTACCTAACCATTTACAGAAAACATACAGGTTTTTTTTCTCATTCTCAGTATATGGACTCACTTTGCCTCATGTGAAAACTCCAGAACCTCACTGAGCTGCAGAGTCTGCACTAGCACTGATTCATGACTGGCTGAAGGTCCTGGGGTTTAGGTAGTGACTATTCAGATCGAAGAGAGTCCGTTTAAGTTTAAACCAAACCTGCTTTCTGATTGGATCATCGTCTTGAGAACCAAAACACCAAATTATAACATTAACTTTTCTCCAGTTTAGTCTGGAGGTATAAGGAACAGTGTGATTGGTCTAACAGGTACAAACTTTAAACTCCGCCCTTACAACCTGGTGTTTGTATTGAGAAGCACTGGGCTGTAATCAGGTTAGTTCTGCGTGATGTCACCAACTACTTGACATTGCAGAAACCACTGAAGGCAGGATTTAGGTTTTAGATGTTTTTGACCACTAAAGTTGCCAAAAATGACTAGGAAGAGTACATTATGCTTTCAAAACACCCAAAACACCGCATAGAGTTAAATAGTGAACAAAGAAGTATATTTAGTGTTTAGTTCCACTTTAAGTTGTTTCCCAAACTAGAAAATTGAACATTATTTGCGCATTGTACCTGACAAAGATCCTGACCTCACTCTCCGACAGCTCGTACCAAACTCTCTGACATTTCACTTTCCTCCCAAGTCGTTTGAATAAACTTGTGCTGTCATCCGTTGTGTTTTAGATTTGCTTTGCGTTATCTTGTCTCTGGGAGCAACAATCCTTTCGCATTTCTCTCCGTCTGTTGTTTAATGTTGTTCGTGCTTGATCTATCTTCTGTTGCTTTCTATTGAATCCTCCCTCTCCTTCATCAGTCCTTGTACAAGCCTTTATAGATGTGCACTTCCTCAGGCATCGGCTGCTCCTCTCAACTCACAAATTCCTAAACCCCGTGCACCTCTTTGTTCCACGGCTTTGTACGCCAGAGTGGAGATGTTATCATTTCGCTTTTCCAAATGCCTCGAAATGTCATGATGGAGAAATGTTTGAAACTAAAATGTAACATGTCTGTAAAGTCCTCGAGTCATCCAGACAAGGAAAACAAGTGCTTTCAAAGTATTTTCATGCCATTCATGTTTCTTATATATCAATTGCATCATACTAATAAAATGCTTTAAATTAAACGCACAGTAATCTAATTTTATCAGTGAAAATAAATGCCCTCAGTCACATTTCAAATGGAGCTGGTAAACGGGCAGTGCCTGGAGGACTGGCATCGCGATGGTTAAGATACTTCCCCAGGCCCAGTTTACTCCCGTTACATCAGTAAGTGGAGGTAGCAGCCGGCGGGGGTCATTAGGAGCGAGTTTTGTGCCTCGACCAAAGCTCCTGTTGTGTCTGTCTAAAGGTGTTCGCTGAGTGGCTGTTTCCATGGTGATATCGCTCCACTTTTGCATGAACTTGACTTCGGTTCATTTTTGCTAAGCTCAGGTTGTCCAAACGCTGCAGCTTTCCACACCACTGACCCCTGCTCTCCTCGCTACAGAGGAAGTGTGGACAGAGTGAGAAGGGCAAGGGCAGTCCTCTGTGATGTCACATAGTACTTGAAATTGCAAGGGCCACTGGGGGCATAGTAAGTTATTGACCAGAAAGCTGCATTTTTTTTATTTAACCAGGAAAGTCCCGCTGAGATTAAAAAACTCTTTGTCAAGGGAGCCCTGGCCAAGAGGCAGCAGCAAATTTATACAGTTACAATATTACAGACAAATACAGAGGAGATAAAAACAATTATGTAAAACAAGTGCATGTCATGGAGTTGGTCTCTAGGACTCTTAGATTAGACTTGAAAGCATCAGAGAAATGAAATTAACCAAGTTCCAGTACTTCAATTTATTTTGTAGCGCCCAAAATCGCAACAACAGTAGCCTCTAAGGGCGTTCCAAGATATGGATGAGTAAAACATACACACAGACATATCAAAACAGGAATAAACAACATTCATGTAAAGCAGCAAATGAAACATTGTCCAGTCATCCCCTGTCCTTAGACCCTCCTTCTCAGCAAGGAAAAACTCCAAAAAACCCAGGGTCCTGGGAAAAAGAAGAAACCTCGGGAGAACTACAGTGAAGGAGGATCCACTCCCATGGACCGGACAGGCTATAGATGTCAGGCCGTGGGCCAGAGGAGGAGGAGAAGAGGGGCGAGGAGGAGGAGCCGGGCGAGGAGGAGGAGCCAGGCGAGGGAGGAGGAGCCAGGCGAAGAGGAGGAGCCAGGCGAGGAGGAGGAGAGGTCCAGCTGCCATCAGGCGTCTGAAAGAGTTCCACTCCACAGGGGAGTGGGACAGGGACAACATGTGAATAGCAATGAACAAACTACAGATGAGAACATAGTGAGTGATGCTGGTGAGAAAAAGGAGGAAACAGAGGACAGTGCTCAGGTTGCCACACTTCCCCAGCTTGTTATCTCCTGCGGCAGCTTATCTTAGTGACATCAACTAAGTAACCTGGTCATAAGCTATTCCGAAGAGGAAGGTTTTAAGCCTGGTCTTAAATAAAGAGACTGTGGGTGCCTGTTTAACATCAACAGGGAGTTGATTCCATAACACAGGAGCTTGGTAACTGAAGGCTCTCCCCCCCACTGTACTTTTAGACACTCTAGGAACCAGTAATAATCCTGCATTCTGAAGCGAAAGTGCTCTATTTGGCTGATAGGGGACAATGGCATCCTGAAGATATGATGGGGCCATATTGTTTAAGGCTTTGTATGTCAGAAGGAGAACTTTGAATTTAATTCTAAACTCGACAGGAAGCCAGTGAAGTGATTTTAACACAGGACTGATGTGATCACGTCTTTTAGTTCCTGTTAGGACCCTGGCCGCTGCATTTTGGACCAACTGGAAGCTTCTTAAAGTACCTTTAGTGCAGACGGTGAGCAGAGAATTACAGTAATCTAGTCTGGATGTAACAAATGCATGGATAAGTTTTTCAGCATCATTTTTAGGCAAAATTTTTCTGATTTTAGTTATGTTTAGCAGGTGAAAATATGCAGTTTTACAAGCTTGGTTTATATGAGCTGTGAATGAGAGATTTTGGTCAAATACGACTCAAGGTTTTTACAGTAGAGCTAGAGGCTATACTCACATTGTCAAGTGAGATTATCTGGTCTGACAGAGAATCTCTGACCTTTAGGACCGACAACAATGACCTCTGTTTTTCAGGGTTTAAGAGGAGGTAATTCAGGGTCATCCAGGTTTTGATGTCCTTCACACAGGCACTGAGCTTATCGATTTGATCGGTCTGATTAGGTTTCATTGATAAGTACAGCTGAGTGTCATCAGCATAGCAGTGGAAATTAATGCCATGTTTTCTGATAATGTTACCTAATGGCAACATATACAGAGTAAACAGGATTGGACCAACACAGATCCTTGTGGAACACCACAAGCTACTTTAGAGCAGGGGAGAGGTGCACTGGTTTACACTAACAAACTGGTACCTATCTGATAGATAGGATTTAAACCATTTGAGGCGGTCCCTCTGACACCTATGTCACATTCTAACCTCTGCAGTAGAATGTTGTGATCAATGGTGTCAAACGGCTGCACTGAGGTCCAGTAGGACCAGGACTGAAGCCAGCCCGTTATCAGCAGCTAGTAGCAAATCATTTGTCACTTTAAGCAGAGCAGTTTCTGTGCTGTGGTGAGCTCTGAAACCAGACTGAAATTTTTCATATAAATTATTGCCCTGCAGATGGTGACAAAGCTGTTTCACCACAACTTTCGTTCCAGAATCTTTGAGAGAAATGGAAGATTCGAGATAGGTCTGTAGTTGGCTAGTTCATCAGGATTTAAGCTAGGTTTTTTAAAAGCGGTTTAATTACAGCATATTTAAAGGACTGAGGAACAAAGCCATTTTCTAATGACATATTTATTATGTTATGGATGGAACCTATTATTAAGTGGAGAGCTTCTTTGAGGAGTTTGACTGGAATAGGGTCGAGCAAACAAGTTGATGGTTTGGGCGACATGATGACTGAGGTAATCTCCACCTCATCGACAGGAGTAAATTTGTCTAATGCTGTTAGAGGATTTATGTGGGATATTGGTGTTACAGACTGGATTTGCAGAATTTGCTCGGGGCTGATTTTTGGAGTGGCCGTTGATCTTGTCTCTAATGGTTATAATTTTGTAATCGAAGAATTCAAGAAAGTCATCACAACTGAACTTGAAGGAGAAGAGACTCAGGGGCAGTATGCGAGTTTGTCAGCCTGGCTACAGTGCTGAACAGAAATCTGGGGTTGCTTTTGTTTACTTCTATTAGGTTTGAATAGTATCTGGTTTGTGCTTTTACTTGAAGCGGCCTTATAAGAGAGCAGGCAGAGCTTCCATGCCTTCAGAGACTGCTTTCGGAGCGCGGCGGCGCCAGAGCTTCTCTGTCGTCTTACGTGTTGTTTGAGTGATCGCAATTCTGGAGTATACCAAGGAGCCGAGGTCTTGGTTTAATGCTTTTCTGTTTTAGCGGAGCTGCAACATCGAGAGCAGATTTTAGGGTGAGCATTGTCCTATCAACAAACTGATCCATGATAATTGGATTAAAGTTGTTCTCATTGTCACAGGGCATATCATTTAATACTGACTCGATTATTTCTTTGAACTCGGCTACCGATTTTTCTGATATTGTTCTTTTCATTATAGTTTTCTCCTGCAGAGCTGGATAGTCTTTTAGTACGAATTGAAAGGTTATTAAAAAATGGTCAGAGAGTATAGGGTTTTGAGGAATTACAAGTAAATCACTAATCTCAATACCATAAGTTAGGACGAGATCGAGAGTGTGATTGTGACAGTGAGTCGGCTTGTTCACACTCTGGGTAAAACCGATCCCATCCAGGAGAGCACCAAAAGCACTGCTGAGGCACTCACTGCTGTTATCAACATGAATGTTGAAATCTCCAACTATAACAATCCTTTCCCATTCCAAAACTAAACTTGAAATAAAGTCAGAAAACTCGGCATAAGGACCAGGAGGTCGGTAGATTGTTATAAATATAACAGCTTTTTGGTTTTTCCAGTTGGTGCACGTAATAGATAGTGCGAGGCTTTCAAAGGAGCGGAATGTATAATTAGATTTGAGGCTGAGAATTAGGCTGGAGTGAGAAATGACGGCCACACCGCCACCTCGACCAGTGCTCCTGGCACTTTGAAAGTTCACGTGACTTGGAGGTGTAGATTCGTTAGTCTAACATAATCATTTTCCTGAAGCCATGTTTCAGTTAAAGCTAGAAGATCAATATTAAAGTCGCCAATTAATTCATTTATTAAAAGAGATTTAGAAGAGAGGGACCTGATGTTTAGCAGTCCACATTTTACACACTTATCATTTTGTTTATTTGCGACACATGTATTTATTTTTATTAAGTTATGAGGTCTGACGCCTTTCCTATCAGAGTTCAGTTGACTTTTATTTGTGCTTTTTACATGCTTAATTTGTTTGTTTGCAACACAATTATTTATTTTTATTAAGTTATGAAACCTGACGCCTTTCCTATCAGACTTTAGTTGAGTTTTATTTGTGCTTTTTATGCATTTATTTTGTTTATTTGCGATGCATGTATTTATTTCTATTGAGTTAGGAGATCTGATACCTTTCCTATCAGAGTTTAGGTATGTTTTGTTTGTGCTTTTTGTGCGTGGGACATACACAACCTCAGCCAGTCATGGAGAATTGTTCATGCAGGGTGGCTCAGAGGAGGCCCCTGTACGTGGCGTACACACAGTCTCAGCCTGTTTGGAGCTGTTCTCGCTAACAGAGCAGTGCCTCACTAGTCTACTCTGCTCCCTAGCGTCACTGACACACCCTGAGCTATTCTGTGTGCTAGTCTTACCTGATGGTCATCTAAGACTAACCATAATATTCTGCACTAGGAGGGAGGACCCAGCCGCGGTGGGATGAATGCCGTCACTACGTATAAGCCTGGGCTTCCCCTCAAATGCCCTCCAGTTGTCTATGAAGACGACATCATTCTCGCGGGCACCAATTGGACAACCACTGGTTGACAGCTGAAAAGCGGCTGAACATTTCACAATTGGCATAATTTGGAAGGTGGCCAGAGAAGTTCACGGACTCCGACATCAACTTAGCCAAATCACAAACTGCCGCTATCTGCAACTTCACCACCTCTGACTGACCGGCGCCCGAGTATCGTTACCCCGGCGTGTATAACGATCCGGTGGTACCTGTTCTTACTTTTCTTTAAAGCCTAAGATTCCCCTCGATGTCACCCAGTCTGGCTCCAGGGTAACACCGTGTGGAAGCTGCAGGCAGTTCCACGTCCTGACTATGGAGCTCCCTATCACTAGAGTGTCGCGTCCAGCTCAAGGGGCGAACCTGTTCGAGACGGGGAGCGCCTGCTCTCAGCCCTGTGTCCCTGGTCTCCTGGAGTCCCCTGCGCTCAGCTATGTGTCCTGATCTGCAGTCCTGGTCTTAGCCCTGCGCTTGCGTCTAAATGTCACAAAACTGTCCTGGTCTGGTCCCGGCTGCACGGGATGCGCCGGGGGGCTGCTCGCTAGCTACGCTCAAGCTAATGCGGTCCGCGGTCCCTGCTACTGCCTGACTATAACTCGGCGAGAGCCTCCAATGGCGGATCCCGCGTTTCTAACTCTGTAACCCTGGCCTCGAGGACTGCCACTACGCTGCACTTAGCGCAACTATCCCTGTCACTATCAAATAAGCCAGGGTTCTCACTCCACATGTTGCAACTAGAGCAGGAAAGGGGGGCGAGAGTTTTAGCCATGGTGCTAGGCTAGGCTAGATCAGGCTGAAACTACAAGCTGAAACTACAGAGAGAGAGAGGCTTAGACCACGAATTACGGAGCGCTAGATGCTGAATAAACTTCGATGGTTTGACGAAGTACTCAGGCACTAGTTTAGATGGATTCGTGGATTAACAGATTCAGTAGAGAGATGCTAGTAAGAGTGCTTCGCAAAACAGCTCGCAAACAGAATTCACTCACCCGGAAGTGACGTCAGCGGCGACCAGACGCAACTTCTGCAACATGTTCCAAGATGAAGGTGCAGAGTAGACGAAAGTTGTTTTTTTTTGCCAAGTTCAGTTCGAGCGAATGGAACAGAGAGCGAGAGATGATCCTGTGAGTGAAGAGAATATGAACCGGTTGTTCTCTGTGACACTAATGAACAAATATAGGTGGGCAATAGTCCAATATTTACTTGGTTTACACTAAAATGGGAAAAAACTAAGAAACAGACTGGAACGGGAGCCAACATGCCGCTATTTAGACATTGACGACTATTATTATTATTATTATTATTATTATTATTATTATTATTATTATTATTATTATTATTAATAATAATAATAATAATAATAATAATAATAATATATTCTTTAAATGTTTGCAAAGTGCTATACAATGAACACCACAAAAAGCATAAAAATAGCATACGGGAATCATACAAAAACTCAAACAAATAAATTTATTATAATAAAAAAAAGAAATAAAATCAAACTAATCCAGTTAAAGGAAGGTCAACTGCTAAAAATGGGTTTTAGGTGTCGGAGTAGCAGAATAAACATTATTTTTCAAGCATCCCACTGCTTCCACAATTTTTTAAAACGGCACTTTACTATTTTTCCACTAACATTCCGCTTTTCCGACATGAATAATATTAATGTGATAGCCATTTATACTTTGCACTTTGTACAAATATTTATCATTATGAAGTTGGCTACTATGTATGTAAGCTTTTTGTGACTTGATATTTGTTGAGATTAAAAACAACAAAGGACAGTGAGAGAAGTGCCTGGGTAAACTATCGTAAGTCTCAAAAATGATATATATACATATATGACGTGTTGGAATAGCGATACTAAAAAGTGTCGGAAAACTGGCACATCTAAACAGAGACATGTTGTAATGAAGGGATGTTGGAATAGGCTGCGGACAGAAAATGGTGCATTGCAACAGTTAAAAGTATTTGCGCCCTCATTTCAGGCGCTTAAAATAATACAACTTAATGGAAGCGTATTATATTTGTGCCGCTCTGAACCTCGAATGCACCTCAGTCACTTTGGGCCAATACTATTCAAACAGCAAGAACACAAAGAAAGGATTGGAACGACATGGAGAGGCTCAGATAGGATTATTGTTGATCTGTAGAGCTTCACTTCCCATCTCTTCGCATCATATTTTACTGGGAGTATCTAAGATTTTAAACCACAAACCTAACAAAATAGCAGAGAAAATCAGTGCTATTATTCCCATGCCTATACGCCTATGGAAAGAGACTGCAAATCAATTTACATCGTTGCACTTTAATCAGATGTTCCATTGTAATGTTGTAAATTGATTTGCAGTCTCTTTCCATACAATAATCCACACACACACTGTTTGTTTTGTTCTCTTTTGCTGGGGAATGTGTAATTACCACTTCAGATAATAAGTTTATCAGTACAACATTAAAGGCCACGTTTACCCATTTTTTTCCATGGATTTGAGCTAAATTAGTCTTGCCGCTGTACACATACAGTCATGTGAAAAAGTTTGGACACCCCTGATCATTTTCAAGATTTTCCTATAAATCCTATGAAGTTCATTTCACTTCTCAAATATCACTGTGTTTGTCTGCTATATGATATATTTAACTGAAATTGCTGATCCGAACAACCAATGATTTATAAAGGAAAATCTTGAAAATGATCAGGGGTGTCCAAACTTTTTCACATGACTGTACATTGTATAAGCAGGTCTTGAGGTCAAAATAAGTCTGCTGTACTATCTTCCTCTAAACACATGCATTTATTGTAGAATAGAATCTCTTTTTTTTTTGGTCACTATACACCACCTGCACGGGTCCATTTTTGGAGGCCCGCACCTGTGCAGTACAGCACCGCACCCTCCCGTAAACCCATGATTATATCAACGTTAAATCTGCACCCACCCAGAACATTAACATTCCCCCCGTTACCCGCCCGTGCCCATGATAAATCACACACAAATTATATGCATTCTAACTGATGCACTTTATTATTTTTTCGATGCATGTCTCAACAAACAACAACAAACAAACAGCAATAGTAGGTCCCAGCCAAGCCTTAAACTAGTAATACACGATACACTCCATTTTTTTCTTTTCTTTCCAGTTTTCATAGTAGTCTAATCACTGGTAGGTTAACAACAACCTAACAACAAAAAACAACTGATGTCAGTTTAACACAAAATAAAAGACTTAATTTTATCTAACTGAGGTCACTGTGCAGGAACAGTGTATCGTCCTCAGTCCCAGGTTTCAGCTACATTCTGTGTTCTTGGATCACAAATCTAGTAGAGGAAATGTCTCTCACTGACAGCGCTGAATCTGGGAGTTGAGATCACACCACATGCACTGATTCACCTGACCCGCCCATGTGTAATCACTACCTGCCCGGATACCTGCCCCTAAAATTCCAGAACCTTAAAACCCGCCAGTTTCAGCAACTATTTGCAGGCACCCGTCGGCTACCTGACCCAGTGCAAGACATTACAAAAGGCACCCAAGACTACAACACTCACAAGATATCGCACTGTGTTAAATATTGCACTCAGTCAAAAAATCTACTGTATTTAATATTGAACTGTATTAAATACTGAATATTGCACTCAGCTACGATATTGCACGGAATTATATATTGATTCACTAGCAAGGACCATGCCAACAACAACACTGTGCGAAGAAGAAGAGTTTATTATTGGGAGACAAGGCAGGGACGAGGTGGCTGGGTTGAGACTCAGGGTGGGGGTTCAGTCTCAATCTTCACATGGCCCAGCAGGAACGAGACCCCCCTCGTAGGCGTCTTATGTCTGGAAGACTGGAAGATATAGCTCGGGAGCATGGAGTCGAGTTATTCGGGACAAACTGGGGTGCCGGGATAAGCTGCTACAAATAGGCTGCTGGGAAATTGAAGTGTGGTAGAAGTGAGCTGTGATTCGCTGGAGAGGAGGCGAGGGCGGTTGAGACGTGGTCCTGCTTCTGAACCTAAGTCAATCATATTAACTACATATATTACACTCAGTTAAGATATTGCACTGTATTAAGTATTGCACAACAGGGGATGAGGGGATCGGGGGATTGGAGTGTGTGGTAAGTGCGTGTGTGCGTCCAGAGCGGTTTTGGCCTTTTGAGTCTGGTGATCTTTGCTTTGATGCACCTGTAGCACCTTCCTGAGGGCAGCAGGTCAAACAGCCCAAAGCCATTATTGTCCGAGAATCAGGCCGTGCACTGTTAACATGCTGGTTTTCAGTTTACCATGAGTCTTTGCAGTGAATAATGAAGATGCTAGGAATAACTGTGGACCGCTGCTTGAGGTTTTTGTTGTTATTTACAGTATCTAAGTACATTGCGAAGTACTAAATTGATTTGCAGTCTCTTTCCATACAATCGGCCCTTTACAGCAGGCGTCACCAAAATTCTCCAGGGGGCATGATGCTAACTGGAGGTACTGCTCTGTCTGAAGCTCTCCACAAGTGATCCACACCACACATTGTTTCATATCACAACACAACGCTGCTACACAACCCGCAATTACGGCTTTTATTAACCGGAGAATGATAATGATAAACACATCGAGTCATATAGAAAAACAAAATGGCTGCTGCTCCAGGGATAAAAAAAACACACAGATGTCTCACCAGAAGTTAATCTTGCCGCAAACAACGTAATTAAAGTGGAATAAAAGACTCGGAAGAATATCAACAAGATTTTCTCTGCTGTATCTCATGCTCTGCTGCGAGGCACGGGCCCAGGTAATTAACTTCTCTGACATGTGACGCTTCCTGGTTCTGGAGCCTGATTGAAAAACGACAATTTAGGTTTCACTCCAAAATGAACGAGACAAATCTGGTCACAATCACGGACCCATATTATTGCCGATAATCACGCTAATTTTACACTTGGCGGGGCATAATAGTCGCAGCCAGCTAGCGGATAACCTCGGCAACGGGCGTTAATTGCCGTGATCACTTTCCTTTTCAGACAAACAAACGCACCTGCCCCAGTCCGAACACAGACGCACAAACACCGAGAGCGGCCCGTAAATGTAATTATGAACGTGTTTATGAGTGTTTCAGAGGTTAAGTGAAAAAGGCTCCAGAGGAAGATAGGATTGAGGGGGGTTTGAAAATGTTGGTTTATGGACTGAATTGGTTCATATTCTGGGTTATAATGTTGTTTCCTCTTCAAAAACATACCTGGAGTTGTGTTTTGTTTCAGTCACACATGTTTAAATGTCATATTATACAAAATTGACTCCTGTGAGCTTCAAGCCATGTTCCAATGTTGTTACCTCCTCGAAACACATTTCAGCAACCCTTTTTGTGTATGTTTTGCTCCAAGCACAGAAGAAATTTACTAATGTCGTGAACCTGTTCACTCATATAGCAATAAAACCTTTCTGATTTTGATTTCTTATTAACATGTCTTTATTTCCAAAGCTCAAAATGGTCTGTGGTGGTAGTTTTCAAGTGAACAGCTCCTTTTACCTTTTGTTCAGTAGAGTGCGTAAAATCCCTCAGTCATCCAGGTAGAATCCATGGAAAGGGGAGAGAATTCAATTTGTCAACTGGACAAAAGTTTATTTAGTCGAATTTGTTTCGCAGCTCATCTAAGCTGCTTCTTCTGTTCTGGTCAGAATACTGGAGGACACTGCCTTATATCTGCCTGCAAGAGGAGAAATTAGCTACCAAGAAATTACTCTGAAACTGCCGTATTTTCTGGACTATAAGTCGCTCCGCAGTATGTCCCACCAGCCAAAAAATGCATAATGTAACGCTCACTGCAGTCTTCTTGTTCAGTAGAGATCGGCAATTCCAGGGCTGACATTATCCAAAAGATTTAAATGAAGGTGTACGAAGTTTAAAAACTCAGTGGAGCACTTCCTGTATTTCCACATGTCATCACAAGGTGGAAGAGAGTGTTTTCCGTTTGAGAGAAGAACTCAGCCTAAATCTGCAGGGTTTGTGTGTTAAACGTGTGACTGAAACAAAGCACAACTCCAGGTCTGTTTGTGATGAGGAAACAACATTATAACTTAGATCATAGATAGTTCTTCTCTGAAGCAGAAAACACTCTGTTCCACCTTGTGATGTCATGCCATTATACAGGAAGTGCTCCACTGTGTTTTTAGACTCCATACACCTTCATTAGAATCATTTGGATGATTTCAGACCTGGAATTGCCAATCTCTACTGAACTAAATTTCAAAGGAGCTGGAAACTACACTTAGAAACTACAGTCTCATGACATCACAAGGTGGAACAGAACATTTTGCTTGGAGCTGTAGATAGACTAATAATAAACCTGAGTGAATGAAACAAATTACAACTCCAGGTATGTTTTTGAGGGGGTAACAACATTCTAACATGGCTTAAAGGTGCATTGTGTAACTTTTCAAATGCTTTTCTCCATTGAGATGTTCATAGCTCTGTCTGGAATGTTTCACAGTGTGGCATTAAACCTTTTCTATCTTCATGGAGCCCAAACCGGACCAAGTTACAGGTCAGATCTGTGGAGAGGCGACCCCGCTTACAGTCAAAATACTTGTTGTTTGTTCTCCCAGACCGGCTGAGGTTGTGTATGTCCCACGCACAAAAAGCACAAACAAAACATACCTAAACTCTGATAGGAAAGGTATCAGATCTCCTAACTCAATAGAAATAAATACATGCATCGCAAATAAACAAAATAAATGTATAAAAAGCACAAATAAAACTCAACTAAAGTCTGATAGGAAAGGCGTCAGGTTTCATAACTTAATAAAAATAAATAATTGTGTTGCAAACAAACAAATTAAGCATGTAAAAAGCACAAATAAAAGTCAACTGAACTCTGATAGGAAAGGCGTCCGATCTCATAACTTAATAAAAATAAATACATGTGTCGCAAATAAACAAAATGATAAGTGTGTAAAATGTGGACTGCTAAACATCAGGTCCCTCTCTTCTAAATCTCTTTTAATAAATGAATTAATTGGCGAATTTAATATTGATCTTCTAGCTTTAACTGAAACATGGCTTCAGGAAAATGATTATGTTAGACTAAACAGATCTACACCTCCAAGTCACGTGAACTTTCCAAAGTGCCAGGAGCACTGGTCGAGGTGGCGGTGTGGCCGTCATTTCTCACTCAGCCTAATTCTCAGCCTCAAATCTAATTATACATTCCGCTCCTTTGAAAGCCTCGCACTATCTATTACGTGCACCAACTGGAAAAACCAAAAAGCTGTTATATTTATAACAATCTACCGACCTCCTGGTCCTTATGCGAGTTTCTGACAGAGTTTTCTGACTTTATTTCAAGTTTAGTTTTGGAATGGGAAAGGATTGTTATAGTTGGAGATTTCAACATTCATGTTGATAACAGCAGTGAGTGCCTCAGCAGTGCTTTTGGTGCTCTCCTGGATGGGGTCGGTTTTACCCAGAGTGTGAACAAGCCGACTCACTGTCACACCACACTCTCTCGATCTCGTCCTAACTTATGGTATTGAGATTAGTGATTTACTTGTAATTCCTCAAAACCCTATACTCTCTGACCATTTTTAATAACCTTTCAATTCATTACTAAAGACTATCCAGCTCAGCGGAGAAAACTAGAATGAAAAGAACAATATCAGAAAAATCGGTAGCCGAGTTCAAAGAAATAATCGAGCCAGTATTAAATGATATGCCATGTGACAATGAGAACAACTTTAATCCAATTATCATGGATCAGTTTGTTGATAGGACAATGCTCACCTTAAAATCTGCTCGATGTTGCAGCTCGCTAAAACAGAAAAGCATTAAACCAAGACCTCCGGCTCCTTGGTATACTCCAGAATTGCGATCACTCAAACAACACGTAAGACGCACAGAGAAGCTCTGGCGCCGCTCAGCCGCTCGAGCAGTCTCTGAAGGCATGGAAGCTCTGCCTGCTCTCTTATAAAGCGGCTCTGCTAAAAGCATAAACCAGATACTATTCAAACCTAATAGAAGTAAACAAAAAGCAACCCCAGATTTCTGTTCAGCACTGTAGCCAGGCTGACAAACTCGCACACTGCCCCTGAGTCTCTTCTCCTTTGAAGTTCAGTTGTGATGACTTTCTTTGAATTCTTCGATTACAAAATTATAACCATTAGAGACAAGATCATGAAGCTTACTCCAAAAATCAGCCCGAGCAAATTCAGCAAATCCAGTCAGTAACACCAATATCCCACATAAATCCTCTAACAGCATTAGACAAATTTACTCCTGTCGATGAGGTGGAGATTACCTCAGTCATCATGTCGTCCAAACCATCAACTTGTTTGCTCGACCCTATTCCAGTCAAACTCCTCAAAGAAGCTCTCCACCTAATAATAGGTTCCATCCATAACATAATAAATATGTCATTAGAAAATGGCTTTGTTCCTCAGTCCTTTAAATATGCTGTAATTAAACCGCTTTTGAAAAACCTATCTTAAATCTGATGAACTAGCCAACTACAGACTATCTCGAATCTTCCATTTCTCTCAAAGATTCTGGAACGAGTTGTGGTGAAAGAGCTTTGTCACCATCTGCAGGGGCAATAATTTATATGAAAAATTTCAGTCTGGTTTCAGAGCTCACCACAGCACAGAAACTGCTCTGCTTAAAGTGACAAATGATTTGCTACTAGCTGCTGATAACGGGCTGGCTTCAGTCCTGGTCCTACTGGACCTCAGTGCAGCGTTTGACACCATTGATCACAACATTCTACTGCAGAGGTTAGAATGTGACATAGGTGTCAGAGGGACCGCCCTCAAATGGTTTAAATCCTATCTATCAGATAGGTACCAGTTTGTTAGTGTAAACCAGTGCACCCTCTCCCTGCTCTAAAGTAGCTTGTGGTGTTCCACAAGGATCTGTGCTTGGTCCAATCCTGTTTACTCTGTATATGTTGCCATTAGGTAACATTATCAGAAAACATGGCATTAATTTCCACTGCTATGCTGATGACACTCAGCTGTACTTATCAATGAAACCTAATCAGACCGATCAAATCGATAAGCTCAGTGCCTGTGTGAAGGACATCAAAACCTGGATGACCCTGAATTACCTCCTCTTAAACCCTGAAAAACAGAGGTCATTGTTGTCGGTCCTAAAGGTCAGAGAGATTCTCTGTCAGACCAGATAATCTCACTTGACAATGTGAGTATATCCTCTAGCTCTACTGTAAAAACCTTGGAGTCGTATTTGACCAAAATCTCTCATTCACAGCTCATATAAACCAAGCTTGTAAAACTGCATATTTTCACCTGCGAAACATAACTAAAATCAGAAAAATTTTGCCTAAAAATGATGCTGAAAAACTTATCCATGCATTTGTTACATCCAGACTAGATTACTGTAATTCTCTGCTCACCGTCTGCACTAAAGGTACTTTAAGAAGCTTCCAGTTGGTCCAAATTGCAGCGCCAGAGTCTAACAGGAACTAAAAGGCGTGATCACATCAGTCCTGTGTTAAAATCACTGCACTGACTTCCTGTCGAGTTTAGAATTAAATTCAAAGTTCTCCTCCTGACATACAAAGCCTTAAACAATATGGCCCCATCATATCTTCAGGATGCCATTGTCCCCTATCAGCCAAATAGAGCACTTCGCTCTCAGAATGCAGGATTATTAGTGGTTCCTAGAGTGTCTAAAAGTACAGTGGGGGGGAGAGCCTTCAGTTACCAAGCTCCTGTGTTATGGAATCAACTCCCTGTTGATGTTAAACAGGCACCCACAGTCTCTTTATTTAAGACCAGGCTTAAAACCTTCCTCTTCGGAATAGCTTATGACCAGGTTACTTAGTCACTAAGATAAGCTGCCGCAGGAGATAACAAGCTGGGGGAAGTGTGGCAACCTGAGCACTGTCCTCTGTTTCCTCCTTTTTCTCACCAGCATCACTCACTATGTTCTCATCTGTAGTTTGTTCATTGCTATTCTCTTGTTGTCCCCTGGCCCACTCGCCCTGTGGAGTGGATCTTTCTCTGCCGCGTGATGGCAGCTGGACCTCTCTCCTCCTCCTCGCCTGGCTCCTCCTCTTCGCCTGGCTCCTCCTCCTCGCCTGGCTCCTCCTCCTCGCCCGGCTCCTCCTCCTCGCCCCTCTTCTCCTCCTCCTCGCCCGGCTCTTCCCCACCTGGGTAGCTGTGGTCATACTGAACTGGCCCACGGGCCTGGACATCTTTAGCCTGTCCGTCCATGGGAGTGGATCCCTCCTTCACTGTAGTTCTCCCCGAGGTTTCTTCTTTTTCCCAGGACCCTGGGTTTTTTGGAGTTTTTCCTTGCTGAGAAGGAGGGTCTAAGGACAGGGGATGACTGGACAATGTTTCATTTGCTGCTTTACATGAATGTTGTTTATTCCTGTTTTGATATGTCTGTGTGTATGTTTTACTCATCCATATCTTGGAACGCCCTTAGAGGCTACTGTTGTTGCGATTTTGGGCGCTACAAAATAAATTGAATTGAATTGAATTGAATTGAATTTGGGTATTTTTGGGCTATAAAACCACCTGTAGTTGAATAAATGTGATTCAGAGCTGTTTAATGTCACACTGTGGAACATTCCTGGCAGAGCAATGACATTTCTTTAGAAAGCAGGTGACCGACTCAGAAAAGTTACACAATGCACCTTTAAACCTCACAAGAGTCAGTGTTGAGTAATATATGACTTTTAATTTGCTTCTCGGGAACAAATAGTGATTATGACAGAAAAAACATAAACATGCAGTCCAAATACAGGCACATGTGCAAAATAAAACTAGAGTATGGATAACTGCAAAAGTGGTGCTTTTGTGGTGTTTTACGGTGCTTTAAAACTTTGTCCTGATTTGGCCTGTTCAGTATTAAGAGGATGGGAGTGGTCTTTCCAAACTGCCGCAGCCAGTCTCTGTACCTGCCCTGAATAAAGAGGCGCATGATAAAGCTGAGACTCTCCAATCAGCCTCCCTGCCCATTTTACCACCTCATTCAGGCTGTTTCTGTTTTTAAGAGACGAATGACCAAGAAACAAGGTGAAAGGATAAAACTGATTCAATAAAACAGCGCTAAAACATGGTTAAATGGCCCGTATTGCGCTATTGTGTTGTAATGTTTACTCCTAGATTTGTGTTTTGTTTGATTTGCACACGTTTAACACACAAACCCTGCATATTTAGGTTGAGTTCTTCTCCCAAACTGAAAAGACTCGCTCCACCTTGTACAGGAAGTGCTCCACTGTGTTTTCAAACTCCATTAACCTTAACAAGAATCATTTTGAAGGTAAAAGGAGCTTTGGAGAGTTACTCAAACATGTGTGAATGAAACAAAACACAACTCCAGGTATGTTTTTGATGAGGTTACTACTTTCTAACATGGCTAAAAGCTCACAAGAGTCAATTTAGTGCAATATAGGACCTTGAAAATGGTTTTGTCAATGTGGAAGGACAACGCCGTTTACCTCTTTGCACACCACTTCATGATTGAGCTCAAAGGTGAATTAGGCTACGTTCAGACTTGCAGGACTTAATGCTCAATTTGGATTTTTTGTGGAATCTGATATTTTTGCGAGGTCATTCACGTTTCCAATTAAATGCAACTTGTATGTGATCTTCAGAGTGAACTTTAAATGCCCCAAAATGTGTATATTTGTAGTGTATTATTGTATTGTCCTTATTGTTCTTAGCAGCATGTCTGGTATTGTTTAGTCCATTCTCATGTCTCTACTAACTGTGTCTGTACTTATATTTCTGTATTTTATTGCTTTTATAACATCAGGGCCAGGGGACTACAGATGAAAAATAGCCTTTTGCCTAATTCTGGCTCTTTTAACTTATGAATTGTCATGTGATTTATTAAATTGCATTGTCCCCTTTCAAATAAATAAATCAAATCAAAAGTGTCCCGCATGAGCATTGGAGGACACGACAACGTCACAGCAACGAGTGAGTTCAGTGTTTACGGAAGTCGCCTAAACATGGACGTTAGATGGGTGATTCTCGCGAAATCCACATTTAAAACAGACCCACCCATAAAAATTTTAAAATGCCTTAAAATCCAATTGTATCTTTGTAAACATCAGATTAAGATCTGAATTAACTAACCAAAATATTTTTGTTTGTAAATGTACCTGTTATATTTTTCAGGAAACAATATTTATGTACATGTATCTACAGTAAGTTAGTTTTCTCATTACCGAAACACTGATTCTCTCTTCCACAACAGGCCCTGAAGTGTTGTGGTGAGTGATAATTGTGTTGCGGAGGATGAGAGACCTTAAACTTTTTGGCTAACTGTGCTAGCAACAAAAGAGCTAGGACAAATCTTTCCCACCCTTTGTGTCAAGACCATAATAAGTTACTTAATGATCAAAACATTAAAACTCAAACTTTTTTGAAAGACTAAAAAAACATGTTTCAGTAATGAGAAAAAAAAAGTTATATAGCTTCTCTAAGTCACTTTTTTTTTTAAACTTTTCTTTGAAGCAACCAAAGAAGAGCAGCTTACTTAGCAGCCATCTTGAGTGCCACAGCCAGTATTATTTCTGGCTGAAATGTCCTTAGATTTTTCTGTTCCTTGTTGATTTTACAGTGAGGTAAATTATGTTGCGAAGGATGAGACAATTTGTTGAGGACTCATGTTTTTTTTCAGAATTTTGGCCAAAACTTTCTGCTCAAAATAGTTACACTGACAAAGTACATATTGTTTATTACTGCAACTAGTATAACATGCATTGAAACATTTTCTTTTATATATATTAGTTAAAAAAATATTCACTTCTAAACCACAATATTTCAGTTGGGGACGTGTTGCGGTAATGAGAAATTTACCTTTAACTGTGGAAAAAACAAAAAAAAAGCATTTTATTGTCACATAAAAATATGTCCAGAATAGCCCATGGAGAGATGTTTTAAAATATGTACATTTTATTTTAGTGAGATGTACTTTAATTGTTGAAATATCTGAGGACATGTTAAAAATCAGATTTCATGAGAATCACCCAGAATTGAGCAGCTGCTGATTTTAAAGTTGCTGTTGTACCGGAGCTAAAACATGTACAGCATATTTGTTTAAGGAGGAAATTGAGAAGGAGAAGGACGAGGTTTTTGTCCGTGGTATTGTGTGGCGCAGTGGCAGCAACGTCTGTAGAAAGGGACTTGAGGATGCAAAGTCGCAGCCAAGCGTGGTGGGACTGCGATGTGCTTCGCTGCTTCACTGACACAGAAGAAGAACAAGAAGGACATTTGTGGACAGTGTGTAGGTTGGATGAATGCGACCTGGCCGTTCAGACTGAAGTCTCATGTCAAAAGATCGGATATGTATCGGCCTTAGGGACACCATAAAAATCACAAAAAAGCATTGAAATAAGTAAAATAAATAAGAGACACAGGACCACGCGACTCAAGCGGTGTTAAAAGCCAGAGAGTAAAAGTGGGTTTTAAGGCAAGACTTAAAACACTCCACTGTGGGGGCTGTTCGGACATGAGGGGTTAAAGCGCTCCACAGTTTAGGCCCGGCTACAGAGAAAACCCGAGGCCGACTGGTATGACCATATTTTAGCATTTTACTTTTATTGTTGCATTCTTTATGTTTTATCTCTGTGCAGCAGTTTGGAAACTCTTCTGTTTGTAAAATGTGTGATAGAAATAAAGTGGATCTGGATTTGGTTTTAGGAGCACAGTGGCCTGGGTCGCATTTGAAAAATTACAGGTTGATACAGGTCATATACGGCCGAAAAAATCGGATTGGGGTCACTTCAGGCTGCAGTCTGAACGTAGCCTAGTTGTCTGAGTTTTAAAGATACTCACATACTCAAAACGTTGCCCTATTAAAGTGGTTACATCCTGATTATGTGCGTATTTTCACTGGGCATAAGTTTAGTGTTTAGAACGTTCTTCTGATGGAAAGCCTTTTCCCACCAATCCGAGAAGTCCTCATCTGCACGGCCATAACGCTCGTTTCCATGGAAATGTAGTCCCTTTGGCTTTTGTAATGGTCTAAAATGTATCTATCTCCATGAAGAAGGTTCTGACGTCCAATTTTATCTTCATATTTCAATGGAATCATCATAATATTTCATCTTTTCTCATAGAGCAAAAAACAAGATTTACAAAGTGCTGTATGCACACACTTATTTATAATATACAACAATCATACAAAAAAGGATAAAATAACACACAGGAAGCATACAATGAAGCGATCAATTAACAGAATAAATAAAGTAGAATCAAACAATTCAATTAATAATAATACATAGATTAAAGGTGCATTGTGTAACTTTTCTGGTAGAGTATCTGTCAAGCGCTTTCCTTCATGGAGATGTTATTGCTTTGTCTGGAATGTGTCACAGTATGGCATTAAACCTTTCTATCTTCATGGAGACCAAACCAGACCAAGTTACAGGGCAGATCTGTGGAGAGGCGACCCCGCTCACGGTCAGAACGCCTGTTTTTCTAGGTATTTTTGAGCTATAAAACCACCTGTAACTGAATAAATGTAATTCAGAGCTTTTTAATGTCATACTGTGGAACATTGCAGGCAGAGCAAAGGCGTATCTATAGAAACAAGCAGGTGACGGACCCCCCAACCAAAAAAAATTACATCGTGCACTTATAATAATGATAATAATAATAATACAAACAAATAAGGAATAAAATCAAGTTTAAACCAGTTAAAGGGAGGCAAATTGTGATATAAGTCTTATCTCCCCAGGCTCCACCACCCCCCGTTCAGAGCCTCTACTCTGGAATCGTGCAGGTGATGTGGTCATTCAGGCTTAAGAAAAGGTTAAGAAGAGGTGTCTTGTGGAACAAAAAAATCAATCTCACAAACACCGGTAAAATACTAATACAGAGTACACCTCGATATCATGTTCACAAACTTCCCTCCAGGTTTCTATACACAAAATTCCAAGATGGCGTAGTTTTTAAAGCTTGAATAATACACAATTTACAACTTTAAACCAAATTGGCTGTGGTTACATAAACAACGGAATCTCAAATGATCGGTTTACTGGACCTTTAAGATGAAATGAGAAATGAGATGCAAAAGTAAACAGAGGGACCTATATTCCGCAAAATTTACTATGCCATGTTATAATGTTGTTATATCATCAAAAACATACCTGGAGTTGTGTTGTGTTTCATTCACACGTTTGAGTAACCTCTTTTTATCAGTCTGTCTACTTTTCTAAAGCTCAAAATGCTCTGTTCCACCTTGTGATGTCATGAAGCAGTAGTTTTCAAGTAAAAGGTTTATCGATTTTGAATGACATACACAGAGATTAAAAGACATATGGGTAATTCATTGATTCTGACTGAATTTCTTGTATATATTGTTCATATAGTATGTTTGTTACGGCGCTTGGCCTTGGTGTCCACTCATTTTGTGCCTTCCATTTCATGAAAACAAATCTGCGGTGATCCCAACTCCTGATTTCCTTGCCTCACTTGGGTTGGTTTTGGGACCCCCGTGTGGTGGTTGGTGTATTGACTTTATTCACACTTACGTCACAAACCAGGAAGACGTTTGGAAACATGCGATGACAACTTCCGGCGGGCTTTGTTCGCAGTAGTAAATCTGACAAAATCTAGGAAAAATGAGAAAATGCTCCAGTTTTCGTCATCTACATATCGTCGTAGCGTTCCGTTATGTTCGGCTAATCAACTATTTCAACCGTACCTCAGTTTTCACCATTTCCACTGACGCACAACTCCGAGTGCACTTGGTACATGCGATTAGAAGAGACGAGGGCGCCAAATTCAAGATGATTTCAAACAGCACATACGTATGCAGTCTTCATTTTACCAACGATCACATTTACTTCAGTGGGATTGATCACAGTCGGTCGAGCCCAGTGTCGGGAACTACACCACAAGTTGTCATTGCATGTGTCCAAACGTCTTTGTGAATAGACTCCTTGGACTCTTGCACCACCAATCCGTAGTTTCCACCTGCTGGTGCAGCCCTCCATAAAAGTGCTGTGTACCTGCCAGTCCACACAGCTGGATCACTGTGAACAGCTTTAGGATTGTGTCTCTTTGGATTTGTTGTGTATGTAACTGTAACTGAGACACTAGAGATCACTAGAAACGTATATTTGTTGTCATCGTTATTTGTATTTGGAGTTTGATTTAGCTACTTTTTGAAATTCTTGTATACTTTTACTTTTTGTACGGCCCTTTATTCTTTTTGCTTGTTACTTAAAAGCATCATCTACTGTATTATTTACCTATTACTGTTGTCTCTGTTACTTCCTTTCATCCCCAGGAACATGTTGTAACAGTTTACATTACATGTATGTTTAAAATTATTCGTATATATGTATATATTGGTCAGTGACATGACCCCTAAATTTTCTGTCCAATTGCAATTTCCTCAGTTAAAAAGGTTCAAATTTCATAATAATTCACCACATTTCTGTAGCACCTCTGACCTCCATGGAACCAAATCATCTTTTTCAGAAATCATGAGTTATTCTGCATGTTTTTTTCTTAAAGTGTTAAAATGTCATGTGGTGCAACCGTGCATCATGTGGTGCGACTAATAACAGCAGGAATTCTATGGCTGGAGTTTAATAACAGACAAAGTAGACTTGGGTGAATGGTTCTTTAGACATTTTTCTTCATTTGATGCATTTTACAGGGCAGTAGTTTGTTCATTAAACACAAACAGGTGACTGTCATATTGGACAGCAAAAGAAAATATCAATATGCATTAAAAATCTAAAGAAACACCAACAGTTTGGTTCTATAAACTTCTCTTTTTCACATAGGCATTCATCGTGAGTCACTTTGGCTATCAGAGCGAGTAGATCAATGAACGTTTTTATATTCTCAAGCCTTTAACTAAAGCTCTCATGTCGCCCTATTACCTTCTCCACCTTGTAGCTTTCGATTGTTTGGCATTTCAAGTACGAAAGGTCCATTTAACAATTTATAGCCCAAAGAAACGCCAACAGTTTGGTTCTATAAACTTCATATTACTCAGAACTTAGATTAATTTCCCAATCATGTTTTAGAGGGCCCTTTAATAGTATTTTAACAACAAAAATGTGAAAGTAATTGGATTTTGAGTCACTTTTCACATAGGCATTCATCGTGAGTCAGAGCGAGTAGATCAGTGTATGTTTTTGTATTCTCAAGCCTTTAACTAAAGCTCTCATGTCGCCCTATTACATTCTCCACCTTGTAGCTTTCGATTGTTTGGCATTTCAAGTACGAAAGGTCCATTTAACAATTTATAGCCCATCTCGTGACACATTCAGGTGAGTGGATCTTTTATTTAGCAGAAACAGCACTTTGAGTAGCAGTGCTTTCAAAAGACACCAGGTTTGTGTCTGACTGATAAATCTTTAAAGGGCCCATATTACGCAATTTTCTGATTTTCTGTGATATGATGTGTCAAAATACGCACTTGGAGTTGTGTTTTGTTTCATTCACACATATTGAACACACAAATGTTGCATATTTAGGCTGAGTTCTTCTCTTAAATCGAAAATACTCTTTGTGATGTCATGCAGTAATACAGGAAGTGCACCATTGTGTGTTTAAACTCCATACACTTTCACTAGAATCATTTGGATCATTTCTACCCTGGAATTGCAGTCGCTAATTGATAATCAGTGATCGTGGAGGGCAGATCTGCGAAGAGGCAAGCCTACTCGTCATAAAGATGGATGTGTTACAATGTGTTTAAGCAAGAAATAGACTTGCAATTAAATAAATTCAAATTAAAAATGCTTAGGTTGTACGGAGGATTTTTGTGGTTTCAAATTGTCAATGAAAAATAGCATTATAGAGATGCAGCAGCTTTGTAATTATGATGATGAAAAAAAAAAAAAGAATGAAAATCCATCATCTGTGGATGTGGTGGAGCCAGATAAACATTAGCCAATAGATAACAAGGCTACCTTATTATCTATTGGCTGTTAGGATGACAAACTCCCTACATTTCTAGCATAACAGCAAGGCGGCATTTACTCAACTAATTAGTTCTTCATTAGTGGTCAGGAAACATTATAAAACAACTTCATAAGCAGCCTTAGCCTTACCTCTGCGCATGTGAAAGCCCAAAAGACTCGATTGCGACTCCAGCAGTGGTGAGAGCTTGAGCCGCCAGAAGCAACAAGTGAGAATCGACTACTGATGGGAAGAAGAAGAGAAACTGAAAGTTGTTGAAAGAAAATGGTTCAGGAATGTATTTTTAGCGTTTTTCCAAAAAATATAATTCACTCGTAAATAAATGGGATTAGAAACGACATCGGCGATCGAGTCTTTTGGGCTTTCACATGCGCAGTGGGAAATCAACAGAGGTAAGTGTGAGGCTGATTATAAAGTTGTTTTATAATGTTTCCAGACACTAATGAGTGAACCAGGCAGAACGTTTTGTTTATTAGACTCGTGGCTGTTGTAAGATGGGTTAGAACACATGTGTCAAACATGCGGCCCGGGGGCCAGATCCGGCCCTCCAAGACCTTTAATCTGGCCCTCGGCGGATTTTTCTATTAAAATACTTAAAATTTTCTGATTTTTCTGTTAATTTTCTGCACCGTTTAGCAGAGCAGCGTCTCCGGCGTTTCTGTACGTTGCGACTCCCACCAGAGCAGCACAAATGAAGACTTTCCTCTTTCCAAACGCTCTTAAAGGACGATCGTTTTGACTGTCGACCGTGACCCTCATCAGCAAAATGTCAAAAAAATGAGAAAAGCAGATGCTGAGTTCAGGATTTCCCAAGAAAAATAGTCTAATTCTTATTTGTTGACAGAGGTGAATGGGAAATCTGTGCTCAGTGTGTTTGGAACAAGTGGCGTTGCTCGAGGAATATAATCTTAAACACCACTACGAGACACGGAGAAAAATACAATAACTTGAAGCGAGAACTGAGTTTTCTGATCCGGCCCTTTTGGGATCAAAGTAGGTTGCATACGGCCCCCGGACCAAAATGAGTTTGACACCCCTGGGTTAGAACGTGGCGTTAAGCTTCTTTTGTGCAAATCGGCAGTTAAGAACCTGCCCCATCACTACACTAGTTTGTTGCATTGACAGACTCACTGCCACAGTGAGATCTCCACAGAGGCAACACTGATCTGTGCTGTTTTTTGGCTTCTGATAGTATTCGACCACCTCTAGCAATGAACTTTAGCTTCAACCATACCGGAGTTCACCTTTAAGAAAAGGAGTGATGTGGTCCCTCTGCACAATCAGCGTACCTGCTAATAAAGCGACCACACATCGCATCCGGTTTGTGAAGTTGTGTACAGTTTTGTATCATGTTTTTGTATATTTATGGAGAATTGTGGCATGGGAGCATGGGTGATGTAAGTTTGTGGGCTGAGCTTTGGACACAATCTCACATCTAATCATAAGGAGGACTTGAATACGGCCCGAGTGAGATCACTATATTCCTCAAACATGTATAAACCCACCTCTTTGGCGAAGGAACGACGTCATAACATGGTAGAAAGCTCCAAAAAGGTTAACTCCGCATAATACCCTGTTTAAGGAATTCGCTGCTGTTGAATTATAGCGTTGATAAGCATGAGTGATCGTAACACTAAAATTTAATATTGTGCCATAAAACTGTGTTAGCGTGACGATGGCCTGATGCGGAGGCAGAGTTCTCCATTTTTCTGCGTTTAATTGAGCTCAGAGTTTGGCTTGAGGAGGAGCACACAGATGGAGATGGCTGTTGATTTTTGCTAACTTTCTGTACAAACAGCGGTGCAGCTGACACAGGCCAGAGTAATGGTTTGCAGAAGTGACTTATATTGGACCACAGTTACCCGCTAGATCTGCCGGATGCCGCAGAGTGAAGAATAAAGAGTTATGAAGAGCTCCAATAGTGTCTTGATCACTGTACAGTCCAAACGTGTAACTTTTTATTGATACTTTGCACTGAAATCATGTTGAGGGAGTTCTAAACTTTACAACCTTAGAGATGCATGTAAAGGGTGACCAGACGTCTCTATTTACCTGGGACAGTCCCAGTTTTGAGCCCTGTGTCCCCTGTCCCAGCAGATTTATCCAAAACCAGTGATTTGTCTCAGTTTTATGCAAGAAATGTCCCCAGTGACCCTATTTTTGACCAATTTGATCCCTGCCAACAGTAAAAAGTGGCATAAATTGTCATTTGTTTAGGTAAAATTCAGAAAAGCTGCGTAAAAATTAACCAAAACACAATGAAAATGTGACTATACTGACTTTCTGCATAACAATTATGCACTTGTTTCACAGTTTTATTATTAACAACCACCAAAAAACCGGGGATGTCCCAGTCTATGCATACAGCAGTTACACTGGTGACAGTTATTTAGTTATTACTCACTAAAATGGAAACAGCATTCAAACGAAACATACAAAAAAGCCAATAAAAGACTGTTTTTCCTCAGACAATTGAAAAAATTCAGAATCAGACACAACATCCTTCTCCACTTTTACACAGCAATAATTGAAAGCGTTCTCACTTCATCAATAATAGTCTGGTTCGGTAATTTGGACTCACATTCACAAAACAAACTTTAGCGTATTGTAAACAAATCATCTAAAATCATTGGTCACACTCTCCCCTCCATAGACACACTTTATCACAGACGCATCACACAGAGAGCCAAAAGAATCACCTCAGACCCCACACATCCTGCCAATAATCTGTTCAAACTCCTGCCCTCTGGGAGGCGCTACAGGTCCATCATATCCAAATCTGTCAGATTCAAGAATAGTTTCTTTCCCGTTGCCATTCGGAGTCTAAACCAATCCTGTTCATAACTGGATATTTATCTGTTGTGTGTTGTATCGTGCAAGTGTGTTGTAAAATTGTTTTGTTCTGCAACAGACACAGAAGATGTGAGCATTTCTTGCTGTACTGGAAACATATTCCACCAACTTGTTGTGTGACCATTAATAAATGATTCTGATTCTGACAGAATGTGCATATGAGCAAACACAGACGAAAAAGCTTTAAGATTGTCTGAAAACTCAAGAAAAATAACAAACCAACAAAATCGATTTAAATAGAACATTTCCAGGAATCTGTGATCAATACAATGGTTCTTTTTAGTTGTAGTGGACCAAATAGAAAGGCAACGACAAGGGTATAAAAAGAAGTTTGAATTTAATAACGTCAAAATAATGTAATTTAACAAAAACCCGGGGCCAACTGGGATAACTTAAACCAAAGTAACAGAATAAAACCCAACCATAAAAAGGAACAGGATGTTTAAATACTGGAGGACTAACTAAAGGACTAACTAGAGTGGGAAATTGCACTAAATAATTAACTAAAACTACTAATTTAAAAAAGTAACAAAAAGGCAAATAATAATACAGAAAATAATACATGATAATAAAGTAGCCTTAAACAAATTAGACAAACTAACTTAGCAAAACTAACAAAATCCAGTTGCCAAACAGTTTCCAAAGTGCTGCACAAATACAGAGGAAGAACAAGATTAGAGACACAAATCTAAACACTAAAGTTGTTTGTGATTATATGACATATTTCCTCAATGCTAAATAATGTAACTTGACCTAAAAATATTCCATCCATCCATCCATCCATCTTCTCCCGCTTAATCCGGCTGGGTCGCGGGGGCAGCGTGCTGCCCAATCCTCATAGCACCTGACCCCCCCTATGAACCCCTCTGCAGGTGGTGAGCCCACAGGAGGGTGGACAACATGGTCCTTGATGTTAGTTCATAGGGGTGCGGGCATGTTTTAGGTTGAAAATAAAAATAAATAAATATAAAAATATTCCAAGTACCGTAAATTCCGGATTACAACCCGCTACTTTTTTTCTACACTTTCAACACTGCGGCTCGTAATATGAAGCGGCTTTTTTATTTTTTTTCCATCGCGGGAAAAACATGGACCAATAATAATGAATACATAGTTCACTGAGGTCCAATGAAATTGTATGATTAATCACAACTTCCTTATTTCAGTCTTTCTGCTAACCCTCATCAACATGGAGAATACCAGACAAAAAGCATATGATGCAGCTTTTAAACTAAAAGCGATCACTCTGGCAGTTAAAGAAGGAAATCGAGCTGCTGCCCGTAAAATTGGCATAAACGAGTCGATGGTGCGAAGGTGGAGGCTCCAGCAAGAAGAACTGAGCCAGTGTAAAAAGACAACCAAAGCTTTCAGAGGTAACCATAGCAGATGGCCTGAGCTTGAAAACTTTCTGGAGGACTGGGTTAACGCGCAAAGAGCAGGCGGCCGCGGTGTTTCCACTGTACAAATCAGACTGAAGGCTAAAGCGATCGCTACCGTGGTTTATTCCCAGAGCGCCAAGGTGTGTATGTGCATTTCACGTGTGTGTGTCCCAAGTGTGTGAAGGTGTGTAAGTGCCTGTGGCGCGTGTGTGTCCCAAGTGTCACCAGTGAGCGAGTCCGTCCCCAGAGTTCAGCGGGGGACCGTGTCCGCGGCCCGTCCCAGAGGCGCTCCAGGCGGGGGGTTCGCTTCTGCGTCCCGGCCGCCTGGACCGCCTAGTCTTTGGCCAGCGGCTTTTAATATGGTGCGGCTCATATAATTACAAAATGTATTTTTCTTCATAAATCTGAGCATGCGGCTCTTAATCGGGTGCGCGCTGTAGTCCGGAATTTACGGTATTCAGAATACAGCACTATCATATATCAGAATAGTATTTAATTCAGGTATTTGTTTTTTGTAACTAAACACTTTTTCAAAGTATTCACTGGCAGTTTCAGTGCTGGTCTGGAGCCAGTGCCAAATCTTGAACCAGTTCTTTGCTTTTTACACACAAATAAAACGGCTCTGGCCCTTGGAGAACCGGTCCCAACTCAGCACCAACTAAAGGCTGGTCCAGAAACGAAAATTGGTGACGTAGGGTGCTTGGGGCAGTGTTATAGTGACGTGCTTCCATAAGAAGTCATGTGTAATGATGCTCCTGGCCTGCAGTGCTCTGGCCTGCTAACCAACGACTACTTTTCTTCGGAACGCATCCTTTGCCAATGGCAGTAACGGAGAACTATATGTTTCGTCTTTGGATCGACAAGAATGTTTGTAAGATTAATAACAACAGAATAGATCTGCAGTGATAGTCCTCCAGTCTTGTTGTTATTGCAGCTGACAGCCGTTGGGTTGCTAGGACAGAAGCGCGTGCAGGAACATAGCGACGGATCATTTCTCCGGCTCTCTGCTGGTGGAAAAACGAGCTGGTTCTTGGATAGTTGGCAGGAAGCACCAGCCCAGAACCAGCACCAGGTTTGTTGCAGTAGAAAAGAAGTAATAGTGAACAGAGTGAATCAACATTTTAAATAAACGTGTACTAATTAATGAAAGTTCCAAATTTCCCCAAACTCAGCTATTGGTCAATGAAGGATATGCAAATGTTCGTCCTGTTGAGGTCACCAGAACTCTGAACTGTGCCTTGATGGGGCAGTTTTGTATATGTGAATTTTGCCCCTTTGTATTCTTTTGAAAGAAAAAAATGTGTTGAAATCTGTTGTGGAAAAAGTCCTCACAATATTGAAGCAGAAGCTGAACCCATGAATGCATATTTACACTAAACTAGTAAAGCCTGCTGCCTGCATTCACTGCAGTGCCAGTTCTTTGGTTTCTTTTTCATTTGCACACAACTGTTGTCGAAAAAATGTTTGCACACCATACAGCCATTCATTCATTTTCCCGAACTGAGACTTTCACACATGTAATAAAATCTGAGTGGCTGAAATGCAGGATCTTGGCTCCGGGTTCTGGCAAAATGCAGGACAGAAAATATTCTTTCAACACAGCCAACAATGTTTGTAAAAGCTCATTCTGTTCGGTTTTTTATCATCTCTGTAGTTGTCCACACCACAAAATCACAACACTGAATATTACACACAAACATGTGGAGCTGTACATGGAAATAGGTGTGTCTTTTTTAAACGTGTTTGGTCGAGACAGAAATGTTGATGGTCATCGGATGGAAAGCCCTCCCTGTAATGATAGGGGACTTCATTTCCAAAACAGCATCTCCACAGCAAGAACAAGATACAGCTCCATTTGGTGATGTGCCCAGATGATTTCAGCACAAACCCAACAAGGACATCTTTCACATTGCTCTGCCTCTTCGTGATTTCATTGGTGTAACAGTCTGGAGCGATATTCTCATTCTCTCGCCCCCACACAACCGCGGGGAGTTGAATGTCCTTTTCATTATAGCTCATGATGTTCATTAAAGTTCTCCTGTTCACATGATTATGTTTAGATGCTGTAAACTGTAGTGCTGGTGATTCTTCCTCCTGTGAGCAATTGTGATGCTGTCGTGTTGTAATGTGCTGTATGGATGTTTCCTCTGAAGGCGTTAAAGGCCTCACATTTTTCTCTAATGTCTGGTGGAGTCTGCTGCTTCAGGATGGGGTCATACTAGACAGTGAGAGGCTCTGGGGACCCTCTCCCTGCCCAACATCGGATGCTGCGTCTGTGTCACTGTTTTCCACGCTGGTCAGAACAGCAACACCAGGTGCAACACTGGGAAAAAAAACTATATCTAGTTAAGTTAAAATGACCTAAATAAAGAACATTTTACTTTATTTGAGTAGATTCAACTTCACAAGTCAAATGACCTGTCAAGTGTTTTTTTCTTAATTCAAGCAACATTTGATTTTGTTTCTTATTTTAAGTGCAAGTCTTGTTCCACTGGCAGATCATTTTACTTGTCAAGTGAAATTTATGAAATTTACTCAAATCAAGGTAAAACTTTCTTAATTCAAGTCATCTTAACTTGACTAGATTTAGTTTTTTTGGAGTGAACTGACTGGGGTTCCAGGATATCCCCATCTGTGAGCTCTAAGGAGACAAGAAAAATATTTCAGACAAATTACCATATATATATATATATATATATATATATATATATATATATATATATATATGCTATATGCTAATTGTGATACTCATCTGATACTTGTGATACTCCTCTGATACTTGAGATACTCCTCCGATACTTGAGATACTTCTCTGATACTTGTGATACTCCTCCGATACTTGTGATACTCCTCTAATACTCATGATACTCCTCTGATATTTGTGACACTTGTCCGATACTTGTAATACTCGTCCGATACTTGTAATACTCATCCGATACTTGTAATACTCGTCCGATACTTGTAATACTCATCCGATACTTGTAATACTCATCCGTTACTTGTGATACTTTTCTGATACTTGCCTAAACTAACGTGTATTACTGTTGGATTGAACATATGAAACAAACACACAGTTGTCCTGTTTACACTGCCACAGACCTTCAGCTCTGCAGTTTAACCTTCTGACTCTGTGGATCTCCTCTCAGCTCGGTTTTCTGCCTCTGAAAGTCGATGTCCCTAACTCTTGCTGATTTGACCTCACGCTTGCTTTTTCTCCACCAACATTCCCCTGAGGTGCTGGCTGCTCAGTCCTCCCCGTCCTAACAAATAAATCCACCTTGAATAACACTGCTGCTGCATGACTGCAACACGAGCCTAGTCTGCAATAGAAAACTGTAATTGGCAAATATGACACTTTGAATGACTTGTTACAGTTTTCCTGAAAAAAATATAGATATATCAATATAAAAAGTACCCAGCATTTCAAAATAGGCTTTAGAAGAGTGGTTTCAGCTAATGAGAGTGTATTGCAATTAAGCATTTCTGTTTATTAGAATCAAGCTAAACTTACCCAGCCATGCTAGTGCAATTCTCTGTTAAAATGATTCAATTATCCCGATTTACAATGACCCAAGTGCAATACATGTCTCCCTTCTTTCCTTACATTTGCCAAAACTTCTGACTGCACCACACACCGATCTGGACGTAAATTATTGTATTGTATTGTTTGAATGTGTCTGTTTATAACATAGTCCTACACATCTAGTGATTTCTGTGCCCTTAATTTTTCTTGGCTATAAACACTTGGTGACTTGACAAGGTAGGTGTAGATGTCCGGCCACTCCACCCTCGGTTGCCGCATCAAGTCTTCATGTCACTCCCATATCCCATATGGATATGGAGCTTAGAAACGTAGTTTTCATGGTAACATCGAGTTAGCGACCGCACATGCTCGGACTGTACCAAAGCCGAAACTCCCCTTTTCATTCGTGACTTCCATTTTAAAAAAACCTCACCTGCCACTTCCCACGTCTCTTTTTGCTTCGGTGTAAGCCGCATCCACAAAAAAAGTCACAAACTCCAAATCTGCCAGGCCAAATTCCAGAGCTCCTGCATCCACAGGAGTAAATCTGACAGGGTTATGAATGGCACCAAGTCACTTTTGGAGGGTTTTTGTTTTTGGTCACTAAAGGAAATCGTAGACAGTGATTACCTTACCTCGCACAGGTGTTATTTTAAAGATTTTTTTTAACTTTTATTTAATCACGTAAAGACCCATTGAGATCCAGATCTCATTTACAAGGGTGACCTGGCCAAGTGGTCATCAGCACACGTCAAGAGCAGAAAACAACAGTCAATTAAGATAAACATCAATTATGAAAATAAAGTGCAATGAATGTAGAAAATATTTTGAAAGTGCAGTAGCTGTAACAGTCTATGATGAAGGACGAAGTGCAGTAGTTGTAAACAATAGATGATAAAATGCAATAAAAATCTGTTACAAAGAGCACTTTTCGCAATGACATCTTAGAGATTAGATCATGCAGATTTTGCCTCATCTGCAAAATCTGGACATCTGGTTTACTTTTCACCTTTTTATATCATCAAAAAAGGGCCTTGGAAGTTTATGAAAAATAGACTTTAGCCCTGTACATATATAATTTACTGTTACCCACAGTTTAAATTATGTGAAACCGATAAAATAGTGAAAATATAATGTGCTCTGACATAAAAAGAAGTGATTTAACTTTAGTTTGTGATCTTATTTTCTACAATCTATATTTCTAATTAGTCAATTAATATTTAACTTATGAACAGTGTTAAGCAAAAAGCATTTGGGATCGTTTCTCTTCTGCCTTTTCGCTCTGCCTCATTAATTAACTAAATTAATTAAATGCTAATCGACCGTACACACATACAGATTTTGAATCATTATGAGACTATGGTTTAATCATTCAAATTAACTAAATAAAGAAAAAATTATTGATGTAAAAATACACCCATTGCTTAATTAATGTCTGGTTTGATTAACGTTGCCGCTGGCCCGTTTAGCTGCAGAAATCCACTTCTACCGACAATCTGGAGCTTTGTAAATCTGGTAAAAGTCTTAGGATTTCTTCTATCTTTGCCTTGTCTTCATCCCGGTGCAACAATAATCCACAATCTCTGAAACCCCCAGAAAGTTTGTTTGTTCAGCCGTGACCACTGAGGATGTGGGATTTGAAGGTGCACTCCAGGTCTACGTGATGATAACGGCAGGAGCTCTACATATTTACTAATACTTGATACTGAACAATTATCGACGTTCCCTGGAGGTGTGAACTGTAGGATCAGCTCTGTTTGAAAAGGCCAAGAATCTTTTGGGGACTGTGCACATAGTGTCTGAATATCAGTTTGGTCTGTATAAGTTCTTGCTGAGGAGTGATGCCTCACGTACCAAACTCTTGCCATCTCTGTATTTCTAAAAAATATTCTTTACTGTCCAAAACAAGTTTTTCCGGTAAGCTGAGCGACCCCGCGGGTTCCAAGAAAACATCTGGACTGTTTAAGTGTTCGCTCCATATAAGGGAAAGTTTAAGTTAGTGTAAAGAAGCTGGGGGGCTCATAACAAATGCAAACAACACACACACCAAAAAAAAGCCACAACACACCAAAAAAGCCACAACACACCAAAAAAGCCACAACACACCAAAAAAGCCATAACACACCGAAAAAAGCCATAACACACCGAAAAAAGCCACAACGGAAGTGACTGCGGGACTCTATTTTCCGACCTGGAAGGACTCACAACAAATACAAACTCCACAACACAACAAAAAGCCACAACACACCAAAAAAAAAAAAAAGCCATAACACACCAAAAAGCCATAACATAACAAAAAAGCCATAACACACCAAAGAACCACAACACACCAAAAAAGCCATAACACACCAAAAAAGCCACAACACACCAAAAAAGCCATAACACACCAAAAAAGCCATAACACACAAAAAAGCCATAACACACCAAAAAAGCCATAACACACCAAAAAAGCCATAACACAACAAAAAAAGCCACAGCACACAAAAAAAGCCATAACACACCAAAAAAGCCATAAAGAAGTGGCCACAAGACTCTATTTTCCGACCCGGAAGGACTCACAACAAATACAAACTCCACAACACAACAAAAAGCCACAAGACACCAAAAAAAAAGCCATAACACACCAAAAAAGCCATAACACAACAAAAAAGCCATAACACACCAAAAAAGCCATAACACACCAAAAAAGCCATAACACACCAAAAAAAAAAGCCACAACACACCAAAAAAGCCATAACACACCAAAAAAGCCATAACACAACAAAAAAAGCCACAACACACAAAAAAAAGCCATAACACACCAAAAAAGCCATAAAGAAGTGGCCACAAGACTCTATTTTCTGACCTCGAAGGACTCACAACAAATACAAACTCCACAACACAACAAAAAGCCACAACGGAAGTGCCGCGGGACTCTATTTTCCGTCCTGGGAGGGCTCACAACAAATACAAATGCCACAACACAACAAAAAGCCACAACACACCAAAAATAAAGCCACAGGACTCTGACAGACCAAGTGGAGGATCAAGTATGGATCTATGAGATCAAGCGAATGGGAAAAGTTGAAGAAGAAGAAGAAAAATGTGAAAATAAAAGAACGGAAAAGTGAATGAAGTTGGAAGTAAAAGTAATTTATACTTTTTTAGTTATAGGATCGGTGTCACTGTCTGACCGTCGTAAATCATTTCCTGTTTGATCCTCCTCGCTTGGTCCATCGGAAAATAGAATCCTGCCATCGTTTTTTTGTTGTGTTGCACCGTTTGCATTTGTGTTGTGGCGTTTGTATTTGTTGTGAGTCCTCCCAGGTCAGAACTTCTGTATTAGTGGGACATACCCTAAGAGATTTTAAATAAGAGAAGTTTGCTGAGTTATGGATTAAGAGTGAAGAACCAAGACTGTCTGCCACTTGGCTGTCATACTCTAACTTTGCTAATAAACGGAAGTGTACACTGCAGAGTATCGTTTCAGATCATTTCATCACATCTCCACACCCGCGGGGGAACTCGAGGCCACCCGAAGGAGATACGACATGTACTTTTGGTTTGCAGTGGATTTTGCAGTTTATCTGGATCAAAGTTGAATACATATTTTCAGCAGAGGTGGTGCAGCATTATTAATCATTTTGAAATGGATTTTAGACATGGTTTTCTGGACTATGTTATAATGTTTAGTCCCCACAAACATATCTGGAGTTGTGTTTTGTTTCATTTGCACATTCACACAGAACAACCCTGCATATTTGGGCAGAGGTTTTCCCCCAAACTGAAAACACTCCTTGTTTGTCATGTGGGAATACAGGAAGTGCTCCATTGCACTTTTAAACTCCATATATCTTTACTAGAATCATTCAGATAATTTCAACTCTAGAATTTCCCATCTCCACTCAACAAAAGGTAAATGGTTGCTGTCAAACATGTGTGAATGAAACAAAACACAACTCCGGGTCTGTTTTTGAGGAGGTAACAGTATTATAACATGGCTTAAAGCTCACAAGAGTCAATTTTGTGTAATATAAGACCTTTAAATGGTCAAAACTGAGCATTTTGTATTTACTGAATATAGTACATGGTGATAGAAAATGTCTAAGCGTATGATTATGGTTATTACTGATTAGCTTTCCTAATCAGTAAGAATGAATGTGAATGAATGTGAACGTGAATGTGTTTGTGTGAAAAAAAAGACACAAGGATAGTTATTCAAAGCTTTTCTATAACAAACAAAAAACCACAGCTCCCGTCTGTCAACTCAGTTAACAATGAAACTTGAAATACTTTTCCACGATGTACCCACTTAGACTCTGAGTAATACCGCCCATAAACAGGCGGCGGCACAGTTCATTTCCGAGCTCTCTGTGTGGTTTCTCTGGTACGGCCTGATTGGTTTGTGTCCGCTGGCTCTTGGTGACATTTGCAGATAATTCATTGGTTGTTTAATGATCATAATAAAACAGTGTAGCGGGGAGCTAATCCCCCTAAGTACACACAACAGGACCAGAGGCGAGCGGTCAGCCAAAGCAACGCTCCTGCACTCTGCTATTTGGGTTCATATATTGTATTTTTCATTTTTTGCTGAGAATGAGAGATTATTATATTGCATTGTGTTTATGTTGTGCTTCTCTGCGCCTATCCATCCATCTGTCTATTACACTAATCGCTATCTCGTAAAAACGGCAATTGGAGTGAGCGGGCTTGTAAAAAATTCAATAGCTTTTTAAAGTAATTCAAAATTTGTCCGCTTTTTGGGGCAGAAGTGGGTGTATTTATAAAATGCTGTAAAAAAAAAAAAAAACTCATCCTTGGCCTAGATATGAAGGAATACTGAAACAATTAGAGACTACTATTATACTACTACTACCTCTACTACTACTACTACTATGCATCTTTCTACCATGTTATAACTAGAGATGTCCCGATCAAGATTTTTTGGCTTCCGATCCGATTTTCTTAAGGAGTGCTCATTCCAGTACCGATCCGATACCTTTTTTTAATTAAACCCTAAAGAATGGAAGGAATCATACATGGATTGAAAGGATTACTTAAGTGTTTTGTGAAGGAAGTTGGCTCCAAAAAGTACATTAGACGATGAAAGTCTATGTTTTCCATGACAGACAGCAGCTGATCGTCTAAAGCAATGAATTCGACAATCAACTAGTGTGTTATTTTCTTGGACTTGTCGTCATTTTCGAGGTAGCTTTTCTATTTTCTTACTCGTCCGGATGATTCTTTTGTAAGTGACGACTCAAATTGGTAGTGTTAAAGTGGATTTGCTGGTTTCTCCACGAGAAACTGTTTGTTTGCAGCGATTGCGTCACTCTAGTTCTGTTGTAGTGAAAAGTCCCACACAGAGGACATGGCGGCGTTTTGATTTACGGCTGCCGTAAAGCGAGTAGACGCTGCAAAAACATGAAACTGGATCGGTCTGATCACGTGACTGAATCCAATACTGTCCAATACTGCGGATCGGAGGATGATACTGATACTGAATATCAGATCGGGACATCCCTAGTTATAACGTAGTTCCCTCATCAAAAACATGTCTGATGAGGGTTTAGATGTCATCCATGCATGTTTGAGTAATTTAGTGATCTGTCTTGGGGCCTATTCAAACTGTTTTTCGCTTAGCAGTACGAGCGCATGCTTCTTACAAAAGCCTATGTACAAGCGACACTCCTGCATAACCATTTTTCATAAATATACAAAAGCATGATACAAAACAGTACACAACAACCAACAGAACCCGACATTTTCATCATTTTAATCTTTTCAGGAAATCCAACATTCTCAAAACAATAAAATGTAACATGATGATCAAAATATGTTTGTATTAACAATGAATACACCATATAAGGTTAATACCCCGTCTTAAAAATACACACAGACACAACTAAGAAGGAACCATGTGATACCCCGGATAGCAACTTCAGTAGTTATTGGAAGAGCAGAGCAGAGCTGAGCCTATTTCCAGTGCAGACCCAAAGTGCGTTTATTCAGAAAACCAAGAAAATATTAAATCAATTTACAAAAAAGACAAGTTAAAAACAAGCACAGTCGTAATCTGCACCCACACACAGCACCTCTCCCTGACAAAGGTGAGGCTGGCTCCTTTTACCGGTGACCTCCTTTAATTGGGTGAGCTCACTCCCAAACACAGGTCAGTACAAGTACTTTAATTTTAATATTTAAAAGTTAAAAGTTTAACCTATGAAAAACAGTGCAATTAAACCTAACACAAACCTAACACAAACACAAACCTAACACAATATATATATATATATATATATATATATATATATATATATATATATATATATATATATATATATATATATATATATATACATATATCTTGCAGTCATCCACCGTCAGCTTAAGTTGTGTTTTTGACAATAAGGAAGTTTATGTCATTCAGGGCTGTACAGACGTTTGATCAGTCCTTTAGTGTTGTTTTATGCATATCTGGATGCGTTGTTCATGTTCTTATATGTAATATCTGTTTAGTTGTTCAGTTTATAAGGGCGTGAGCTTGCTGTGTACGTTCATGATACTTCAGGTTATATTATTTCTTTATTCTGTTATTTAGTCACTTTTTTTTCACTCGATGTTTACAGTTTATGTTTGTTTTTGTCTGTTTAGCATTACACCAATTAGTGTTTTTACCTATTACTATTTTTTCTTTATAGGCCACATACCATACTAAAATACCTGTGAAGCTGCCTGAGCTTCACTAAAGCCTTGTAAAAAGGTTATCATCTGCATCCTGTCTCCTGTGTCCTGACTGGCACTCCAGGGCAGATATCACTATCCGAGCTAACACCTGTACAGTCTTTAAGCCTGAGAAATTGTACTCTCGGGGTTCAGCTGCCTGTTCTGACATCCCTTCATTAAGACATGTCTCTATTTAGACGTGCCAGTTTTACAATACTTTTTAGTATGGCTATTCTGACACTTCTTTTTTTTTTCTTTTTGAGAGTTGTGAGAATCTACCCGGGCTCTTCACTGTTCTGTAGGTGTTCTGCGGTGGAGTGTCCAGATTGAAATGTATAGCCAAGCTTGGCCAGCAGCCACCGAGATGGAATTGATTTGACCTGGGGGGTCAAATCAACTCAATCATCATATGGGCCTAATGCGTAACAGTCAAATGTCATCGTCATATGTAGTTGTTGTTGTCATTTTGGGCTACGAGAGTGTCATCTCATTGAGCTGACGCAATGAACTTGTTGGTTATTATTTTTTAGGCTACCGTAAAACACCAAGTAAGAGCCGGGTTCCAATTAATCACCGGGTTTCCTTTAAATGGTGGGTGCAGGTGTATATTTTGATAAATAAGCGCCGGTTCCAAATAAACGCTGAGTCTAAAGTACGATCTGGAAGACAGAAGTCGTGCTGCAGCAACAGGATGCAGGACTGATGCTTGCGTCGTCTCTACAGAAACAAAACTTAAAACCACATGGCTCATTTGCATAAATTGATGAAAGTTCTCACTCTGCTTCTTCCCCATTTGCTGCATCTGTCATTTATTTTAACTCGCTAAAGAATTTTCTGCATGTTGTGGGAGGGTTTTAATGACTTTCTGTGATTCAGGAGTCGCTTTTAAATGTGGAAAACTCTCCGCTCCATAGAGATTTTGTTGTAATATTTCAAATGAACTCACCTACGTCTGTATAGAAAGTCGCCTAAGTTATAGTCGTACTGGTTAAAAGTATTGAGTAAAATATTTTTGCAGTTTTGCTGAGGAAGATTTTTGTGAGGAAGTGTAGTGAACGTGACTTATTATAATAATAAATAATAATAATGCATTTTATTTATTTGGCGCCTTTCTGGACACACAAGGTCGCCTTACAACAACAGCTATAGCACTTTTTCACAGACACATGTCCTTAAAGACGCTTTACATCATTCTGCATTATTAACAAAGCATTATTCATTCACTCCATTCCATACCCGATGGTAGTAAGCTACCACCAACACTCATGCACACACCACTTTCACACCTACAGTGCATGTTTTTTTGAGTTATGCTTAGAACACTACAGGAAGGATTAATCTCCTGCCCCAAATTGCTGCATGGTCTCAAATAAATGCCTGGTCTGTTAAATGATAGTGAAACAAAAAAATGCACCGGTTCTTATTTGGTATTTTATGGTATATGGTGTTCTCCATAGATCACTTACATGACGAAATGAATGAAGTACAAAGGGCCCATGCAGCCTCTGTTTTAGATGAGATATTTTCCCGAAGGTCTACGCTCTTTTTTAAAATGCATGACTGTTTCCTACAGCTATCAGGACATATTCCCACTGTCTGATATCCTGTGTGGCCAAAGTTTTCTCTGATTGAATGTTTTTCACCAGCCCAAGCATCTAATGATATATGGGCGCGCAAAGTATTATCAATCAATCAATCAAACGTTATTTATAGTGCTTTTCATACAAAAAATGCAACACAAAGTGGCTATCACATTAATATTATTCATGTCGGAAAAGTGGAATGTTTGAAAAATAGCAAAGTGCCACTACTTCAACAATAAAAAAAAAGTAGGTGAAAAATTTTCTGAAAATTTTATGCCGCTACACTGAAAATAGATGTCAGTGTCTAAATAGCAGCATGTAACCCTACTCTTAAATGTGCAGAGCCAGATGATTTGTGAGGTTTCTGTCCACTGCAATTTGTTAATCCTGTAATTTGTAGTTAAAACTTCTCTAAACATGTTTTGAAGTGCACAGGATTCTCAGGTGTGTTGAAGATCTGCCTTGTGAAGTTATTGCCTGATTAATTGCAGATCTAATCTTTGAAATGCACCATCTGTTTCTATAGGTAGATGAAGCTCGATTAGTTTCAGACCCGCAGGCTTTATTGAACAGGGCAGTGAGTGTGAAATGGAGGACAGAGCAAGAAGCAACACTGTGCGAACTGTCAGAGCCTGAAATCGATCTGATGGTGCCGGTGGTCGCAATGTACATTTCGTATACAGCGCAACATAACCCCTAAACCATCCTGCAGCCTGCAAATACAAGGACGGTCCATAGAAAAAGACAGAAAAGCTTCATAGTGGGGGACTCAATGGGAAAACACATCATAATAGAGTCTTAATTTATGTTGCTATGGCGTTACCCCAGAAAAGTAGGCTTAAAAAGTAGTTCTCTCATTTAGATTTAATTTGGTGGAATTATAACTACTGGAATTATAAACTAGCTTTACACCCATCATGATAAAATTTGCGGGAAAAAAAGTTTAAAAGTACGTCGAAAATTACAGGAAGTAGAGTTCAAACATTGATAACGTCATGAAATGGAGAAATCTGTCCAAAAGTTCAAAAAATGTATTTCTTACGTGTAAAAATAAAATGTGCCTAGTACTTTAAAGACTATTTCAACAAACTAAAGGTGTTTTCTTATAATTGTATTTGTAAGTAAGTGTTGTTAGGTAGCGCTTATGGGATTATCTAGTGTGATGTCAGAATTTCCAACCAGGAAGAAAAACTTTAAACCTAAAAATGACCAAACTGGTAAAATTAGAGTCAATATTTTTTCACAAATCTTAAATATAATGACCTTAACTGTGTTTTAGTAAAAAAAATGTTGTCTAACCTGGCATAGGCCCTTTAAATGTAGGTGGTAAAATGTAGCGCACAGCTCCCATTAGTATTGTTGGATATTTAAACTAATTTGCGCCACGTGACTCGGGTGCCCAGATTTTCAAAATTCAGAACTGGGACAATCTCAGTCTTTTGTTTTAAATAAAATCATGAAAAGAGCTTGTAAGATTATGCATTCTCCTGTCAGTCATAATCTGGAGGACTTCTGTTGTTGGATTTTTTTGCTTGATGGTCAACAGTGAAAGTTTTCTGTGTTTTGGCTAAACTAATGACAATTTATGCTCCTCTTTAGTGTTGGCAGGGATCAGATTAATCAAAAATTGTGATAGTCCTGGTTTAGACCTGATGTAGTCCTGGTTTAGTCTCAGTTTTGTCCTGGGTAAGGTCAAATTGGTCAAAAACAGGGACATTTCTTGTATAAAACTGGGACAAATCAGTGGTTTTGGATAAATCTGTTGGGACAGGGGACACGGGGCTCAAAACTGGGACTGTCCCGGGTAAACAGGGACATCTGGTCACCCAACACTTGATCACTTGACTCTTCTCCATGTCTTCTTATCTGTATTTGGTAAAATATATCCCTTAAAGTTTACATTTGCTCATGTAGTCATAGAACAGTGGGTGAAAGAGCAGCTCTTTTCCATTAAAATACATGTTTTGCTTTCCCCACAGAGGAGCTCCGATCTTCCAGTAGCTGGTATTGTCTCAAATGCTGCTGAAAGGTTCGGCCCTTCTGACCACCAGCAACACTCACACCACTTTTTACTAGGCAAGAAGTGTCTGGTCTAAGGACACAACAAATGAACTTTGTCCTAGCGTGAGTAAATCTCAATCCGACAATTTTCAGATTAGTGGACAAGTGCTTTTATCACTGTTACAAATCAGGAAACCATTAATTATGAATATTTTTATGTGAAATTTAGCAAGTTCTAGGAAAAAACTGACTCTTGCTAGAAGTTTGACATCTTAACGTTCAAGAATCTGAGGATCACCAGTCCTGGATGCATTACTTACTTCATACTGGATCTCAAGCTTACGATTCTCAAACCAGAAACAATTTTCCACCATGAAGCCTTAATCTGCAATTCTCCCGTCACACCACCACACCAAGCCTCTGACTCCATTATTTGGTTGACTAACGTAACAGCCTTAAGCCAGCACGCGCCTCTGGGCTTTTTCTTCCTGCGTGTGGTGGGTGAGCAGGGCCAGCGTGAGCTCTAAGCCCCAGAATGTGCTCTTTGAGGAGGGATTGTTGGCTCGCAAATCCCCCCAAGAACAACCGGCAACAATGCACTGTTCCATGACTAATGTACGCCAATGGAAAGACCGCGTAACTGGTCTCTGCCATTCAAAGAAAATGCAGAGCTAAAGAGTTTTGGTGAATATATAACAGAGAATGTCTGCTGAATTTCTTCTTAGAAATCACCTTTTTTTGATCCATAAATTCACATGGAGGGCAGGGACCTATATAACTCCTACCACTGCTGTCCTACAGTGGCACCTTGGTCTTACATCCAAGTACTAACTGTGCCTGGCCTCGCTTAAAGGTGCAGTGTGCAACTTTTCTGGTGGAGGGTCTATCAATTCTTTTCTCCACGGCGATGTTATGGCTTTGTATGGAATGTTTCACAGTGGTATTACGCCTTAACAGTCAGAATTCCTGTTTTTCTATGTATTTTTGAGCTGTAAAACCACCTGTAACTGAGTAAATGTAATGTGCAGCTCTGAAATGTCATACTGTGGAACTTTCTCTATAGAAATAAGCAGGTGACAACAAACCCTCAACCCAAAAGTTGCATTGCGCACATTTAACATCCAAGATCTGATGAGACTGGGCATTTGCAGGTATTGTCATTCATTTTCAGACTAATAATCCACAATTGTTGAACCATGTCAAGTCCTTTCAGAAGACCACAATCACGTCTTTTTGTCTCATGCTGATGGACACAGTTATTATAGAGATATTAAAAAGACAGTTTGGAATTTTGACATTCACATGGAGAGTCTGGAGTTATAATAGTTTTGCCTCGGGTGCTCTGTGGAGTGGGTAAGTCTGTTTTTAGTGGCAGGACAACTATGGCCATTGACATACACTAGCCTAGCACCAGCAACTTCTGCAAATACAAGGACTGGATGGAATATTTAAAAAGTGTCTCCACACGTCTCCAACACTCTGGCTCACGAGGAAATGAGGCCCTATGTCCAAAACTCTGAACTGTCCTTTTAACCAGGACAATTCTGCAATCTAACAGTTAAAGAACAAACTACTAAAATGTCCAAGTATTAGATTTGATACTCAATACGGATTCCAACACCACAATGATACTAAAAAACTGTTTTCTTGGACTATGTGCTCTTATACTTGTTCAGCTACAGCTCAGGTTTATTCTAAAGCTGTTTAAGGTTCATTTCTGTCCTGTGAATGTGACTTTTTTTAGTATCGATACTGTCTGAAAAGCTTTTATTATTGGTTTTAATCTCAATTCGTGTCTGATTTTCAGCCCTTTTGACATCCCTAGCTCAAATTCCACCCTAGAAATCTGACCTGCCTTCAAACTCAATTTTAAACTATAAAGAGATTATGATTTCAGATTAACAGCAGCAGTTCTGTGAAAATTAGCTCCTCGACATTTCCCCCTGTCAACCCCTCACACGGCGGTTCACAGGAGCGGTTGGAGATACACGACTATGCTTCATGTTCTTCGTGTGACGGTAAAACGTGCAGTGGCAGTTTGTCTGAAGGATCTCTTCACCTCTCAGCCCTCGTGCAGCACTGAGCACTTGAGATGGGGTTTGACTGGGAGATGAGGCAGGTGAGCGCCTGTCAAAAGTACAGCTATTATGTTGTTAGCTGTGTCACATACTCTGCTCTTTGGTCCTCCGATGAGACGTTAAAGGTCCTATATTAGCAAAATAGACTCTTTAAGCCATGTTAGAATATTGTTTCCTGATTAAAAAACATACTGAACCTAAAATTGTGTTTTGTTTCATTCACATGTTTGTTTAATCCTGCATTATTCGTCTGTTCCACCTTGTGATGTCATGAAGTAGTAGATTTCAAGTTAACATCTATCTTTTATCTTTAGTAGAGATTGGCAGTTACAGGACTGAAGTTATCCAGTTGGTTCTAGTGAAGGTGTGTGGAGCTAAAATCACAGTGGAGGACTTCCTGTAATGCCACATGACATCACAAAGTGGATGTTAAGAGAACTCTTAAATATGCTGGATATCTGTGTTAAAATTCCTATATGGCACACTCTTGGGAACTGTAAAGGCCGAAATATAATTCTGCGTCGACTCAATGCACACTGCTGTCGCCGTCATTTTTGATTTAAGCTCTGCGTCGAGGTCTGAGCGCTGCAAAGTAATTCACCGCCACAACGCTGGGGGCGAGAATTTAAACTGGCCTGTGTATACTGCAGACGCATAATCTCCTAAAAGTTTTACATGAACCATCTCCAACGCGATATACGCACAGCACAGACTCATCATGAGCAGCACATCCTGTCACAGAAAGAACACTCATAATGCACTGAGTCGTGTCCTTTAGTCCGATAGAAGCTGAACACATCAGAGCACAAGCAGTTTTTTCAGCGCTTATGCTTTATGCAAATTAGCCATGCATTTTTAAGTTTTGTTTCTGTAAAATGTGAACAAATGTGCTCAAAGCTGCATGAAATACATTATTACTCAGTATAGTAGAGGACCAACTGACAGGACCAATCACAGCTCTTATTGTCTGCGTCGCTTCCCTTTGCGGTCTGCGTCGTTTTGACACGTAGTTAGAAAATTTTGGAGGTGCACGTTGGTCAATGCAGACTTTTTGACGCAGACACATAAATTGGCCTTAAACCATGTTATAACGCTGCGAAGGGCCACAGATATGAATAATAAAGTGCTATAAGAAGAACTACAGCAGAACATCTGAGGGCCTCAATTGGCCTGAGAGCTGCATTTGGCCTCCGAGACATACTTTGGAGGTGAGAGATACTTTGGAGGTCAGGCATACTTTGCATACCTGGTTTAGTCATATTTTAGACACACTTTAGCGCTAAAGATGATCTGAAAAATTTGACATAACTTTTATACATCTGATGGTACTCAAATGTTTCTTTAAGTGTTACTTGGTTTGAAAGACAATGTTTGTAACAAGTAAGGGTAACAAAGGAAAATTGTAACAGAATAATAAAATTGTGTAGATTGTGTAGAACAAAGTACACATTTTGCAGCACTTCTTGTACTTAATTGAGCACATTTTTAGCCAGGTAACTGTACTTTTACTTTTACAAATGTTCAGTTCTCTTTGCACCACTGAACCTCTGACATCTGTACAGTTTGTGGAATTGCCAACAAGGACCCAGCTGGACGTGTCCTTGGTGCAGAAGGGGCGGAAAGGTCTCGTTCTCAACACACACAAAGTATTTTAAAGGCCCATATACACAAAATTGACTCTTGTGAGCTTTAAGCCATGTTATAATGTTGTTACCTCCTCCAAAACACGCTTGGAGTTATGTTTTGTTTCGTTTGCACATTTGAGTAGCCCTTTATTATTAGTCTGTCTACATCTCCAAAGCTCAAATTGAGTTCTGTTTCTCCCTTTTTGAAGCATTTAAGTTCAGTTTTTGAATCCACCCCCTCGTAGTTCCCAGCAGCCGGTTGCATCAGCGTCCGTCTTTTCGCTCGGCCCGTGTCCTGCTGCTCGGGCTTTTGTTGTCACGTTGTTAATGCAACTCTAAACCTGTGATTGTGAACTTCCTCCAGCCCCGTTTACCCACATAACCATTAGGCTCAAGCTGTCAGAGGGACCACCAGTCACGCACCGATCGCCACCACATTTTAGGCTGAAGCGAGCGAGGAATGGCCCCACGCACATTCTGGCTTGACCCCTTCAATTAGCTGTGGTAATTAGGGAGCTCGCACCAGTGCACATGCTGACAGAGCGGGGGCAGAGAGGGGCTTTCGGTCCAAACAAGGAGGATTACAGTTCACTTTCATATTTACAAGTCTGTGCAAATGGAGCTGCTAACAACTTACGTGACTAACAAGCAATTACTACAACTACTACAAAAACATGTAGTTTCTAAAAAGTGATGGATGAAATACTTAATTCTGTACAGTGTAGATAGTGAAAAATCTATTAAAGTAAAAATATTGAAGTAATTGTCTATGTAATACATTGTGTGTTATACAGTCCTGGAAAAAAATAAGAGACCACTGCAAAATTATCCGTTTCTTTGATTTTACTACTTATAGGTTTGTGTTTGAGTAAAATTAACATTTTTGTTTCATTCTATAAACTACTGACAACATTTCTCCCAAATTCCAAATAAAAATATTGTCGTTTGGAGCATTTATTGGCAGAAAATGACAAATGGTCAAAATAATAAAAGATTAAATGTTTTCAGACCTCAAATAACTTAAAGAAAACAAGATCATTTTAAAACAACACAATACTCATGTTTTAACTTAGGAGGAGTTTGGAAATCAATATTTGGTGGAATAACCCGGATTGTTTTCTCCTTTTCCTCCTTAAATCAGATTTGGTTCAGGTGATCTCCTCATCAGTGCCTCATGAAGCAGAAAGAGGTGTGTTTGTGTTGGAATTCAACAGATGCTGGAATAAAATGGCCGTCACACATGTAGAGATGCTGATTTTAGAAAATAAAAATGCAGTGGTCTCTTTTTTTTTTTCCAGAGCTGTATTTTTCTCTCTTTTTGGATGTTTTTACTCCATTTATATACTTAGAAAACATGTGTCTTTACTGTAATCAGACTTGCATCTTTGTGGCTCACACACTGAACTTTTTGTTTTTTGAGCTCAGTTTTTAAAATCATTTCATGTAAGTAAAAGTATTGCCAGATAAGGCAACTATTAAATTACAAAATAAATCCTCAAAATTGCAGCATAAGTGAAAACAAGCTTAATTTAGCCTTATTTGTCCTGCAAATGCACCAAAGCAGCGTTATAAGTCTCTAAAGAGCTCAAAAGCACAGAATCAGATCCACAACTGCATCACAACATTAGCTCATGTCAAACAGTTGTCCTCTTTACGCAGCAGAGTGTGTCCAAACAGTATTTAGCAAATGCACTGATATCAGAACATTACAAACATCTGCCACAGGACAGCGCTTATACACATCTAAAACTAAACATACATATACATATAAACATACACACATAAGTAGCATGAGCAGAGGGCTGTGTCCTCTATCACTGCGCTGAAGTCTTTTAAGTGATCATGATGTATATCCATAAAATCCACTTGTGCTGCATATTTCCTCATGGTTGAAAACAGTAAGTATTCGCCCACTAGTCAGCGATTAAAGCAAAGAAATGTCAGGAAAGTCTTTAGGCTGCCGAAAGGCCGCCACACACCACAGGAGAATCTGCCCCATTTTGGCTGTGATTTCTTCTCCCCACGTTCGAGGAGATGTGACCCGACTTTTTGTCTCCGGGTGCAATTTTGAAGCGGCTGCTCCTCATGTGTGTGGAGTCAGATCATAACCTCCAAACATCAACAACGTGATGGTACCAGCTGGTAAAACAGAGCGTCAGGGGCAAAGGACTGACATACACAGAGACACCACATACATACTCGGGATATGGCGAAAATAAAGACTTTATTACTCACCTCCCAAGTGGTAAATTTAAAGTGCAGCATCTGATCCACATTATCCATAGAAATTGTCCTCCGCAAATAATGACATCAATCTACAAAACAAGCGTTCTTTGAAAGTAAAAAAATGGACTTGTATCTAAACTAGAAGTGCAGAGCTCTGATCTTTGAACACTTCAGAGTCTCAGAGTGAGTGGGTTTACAGTAGACAGGAAACAGCTGGCGTGATCGCTCACAGCTTTATATCCTGTTTTATGCAGACAGATCCCGCTGCAGACTTTGCGATCAGAGATTTTAAGTTTCATAAGTTTCTCCTCATGTCTGTGGTGTGCACATTTTATCACGTTTAAAAATCATTTAAGACCAAAAAATCCTCTAGTGTGTAGCAGCCTTAATGCTGAAGTTTTTGACAGTTTTAGGCATTTACCGTCCCTAATTCCTCATCTTAGTCTAATTTACTTCTTGAAACAGACGAAAAAAACTTCACAGCTCTTCTGAACGAGACGAGAGAGTAACTATAACGGCATAACAGCAGAGAGAAGCTTGATTCATTTTACTCGTTACTGGTAAAAGTAAAAGTTTAGAAGGGTTATTCTTAACTCTGGCTGAAAATGTGTGTGCGTCTGTGTGAGTCCAGGGATAAAGAGCAAACTGAGAGTGCAGACAGCCCAGCAGAGGTCAGGGGAGATCCAGCTGAACTTTGGAGGTGAGTGTGAGTTTATGAGAGTTGTATTATACACCTCTCCTCTCTCTACCTGCTCCTCTTCAGCTTTTTCAATCTCACGCAGTAGTTTTGCCATCTCCGGGTGCCCATTGTTGTTTCCTTTTCTGCCAGAAGGTGTGGAGGTGATGGTGGTCCCAGTTTCTTCCTTCTCCTCTACCACAGGATTCTCTCCTGACTTTGAATGAAATAAAACCTTTGCTTGATCTTCAGTGACTGGAGAATGTTTAGAGGGAAACTAGTCTCTTTACCAGGTGCTTCTCTGAGCATTCCTCACGTTAAGGTTGGTGCTTACTATGATTAAAAAACACCCAAGACCTTTTTGTCAGTCTCATCCAATTGGGCTTTCAAAGTCTCTTATGAACAAATTTCTTTTCTTTTGTGATTACTTCATTCTCTAATTTAGTTTTCTTAATCGGTGATGCCTGTAGCAATCGGCAGCGTAGTAATTCTGGTACAAATGAAGAAAAATACGCTGCTTGTTTGTGTGATCTGCAGCGATCTATGGGAAATGAAGGCTTTTGTTTCTTTGTTGTGATAGTGATTGTTGTGTCAGCTTCCTTTGGGCACTGCAGTTTGTTATGTGGAAGTCAGCGGATTTGTTTCTTTTATTAAGCCATTGTAGATGAATGTGCAGAAATATAACATAATGATCTATGCATGTCATTGATTTGAACTATAAAGCAGATATCAGACGGTAGCTGCAAACGAACAGTTCTGCAGTGCCATTTGTACATTATAGCTTATGATCTAAGCGTTGTTTTTTTGGGTTTTTTGGGAGAGGTAGAGCACTTTTACCTGAGTGTGCAGTTCAGTTTGGTTCAGAGTGCAGTGTCGGATCAAAACATCTTTTACGTCAACCAAATTACTGACAGTGAAAACAACCTCACAAGCAGATTCCACATCATACAGCTCTGCCTTGACCATAGAATGTATAAAAAGTGGACTAAGCATGTTTGACGTCACCCATAGGGTTCAGCTCCACTCAAATGAAGCTCAGATTTTTTTTGGTGCATAAAAAAGCAAAAAAAAAAAAAAGCAGTGTTACGGTCCCAGGCCTCCAGTTCTTTTATTTGTTTTGTATGTGTTTTCATTTCTTTTTTCCCCATGGATTCCTGCTGTGAGAGTGGATCCCTGATTGGTGGGGCACTTAAACACCCGGACACTCCCACCTCACCTCCAGCCGCCTCCCTTTATTTAACCTGATCTGCTGCCTTTATTCGGGGCTGTGGGCCTTTGTGGTCAGTCTGCCATTTTGTGTGTTTGTGCCTCTGTTAAGTTTGCACTTGACTCTGGAAAAGAGGCATTAGTTTTGTATTTAATGTGTCAATTTAGTTAACGTGTTGTTAATGTTTCTGAAGCACTCATTAAATCAGTACTGACCTTGTGTTTGTTTGTTTGTTTGTGTGTTTTAGTTCTTTGTTGTGTACTTAGTTTGTTCAGTTTACTTTACCCTTTTTGTTTAAACCATGTAAATACTGTTTGCTGTAAATATTTTAAATCCCCTTTTTGTTTAATTTACCTTGTACATCCCTGATAATTAAATTACTTTGTTTATTACATTTTCCATCTTGTTTTTTGGTTTTTGTTACTTCCTGGCCCTAGCAGAGCTGGGTCGTAACACCAAGGATCATGTAGAGCAGGTTAATCCGAACATTATAAGACCAAAATGACGAGGCCACAGCAGCAGTTACAGAGAGAGGAGCGACAATATCCCAATGTGAGCCAGGGTCAGTAGGAGCCAGAAGAATGTTAGCTATGTCCATTTATATCTACAGTCTATGGCCCTGAGGCACACGACAGTGCCTCACCTGTATTGAGTTGTGAATGACTGAAGTTTTACATCCTCTATATGTTCTGCTCAGGGCTGTGGACGTCTGTGTCCTTCTATGCTTGGACCCTGACTTAAAATTTGATCAGTAAATTAGTGCTGTTGTAAAGTCTGCTTTTTCCAGCTAAGGCAACTGGGCAAAATTAATCCCATTTTATTAGCAGAACATTTCCAAACTGTCATTCACGCATTTGTGACTCCAGACTGGATTATTGTAATGCATTTTTTGTTGGGGTCAGACAAAATGCACTTTGCCGTTTGCAGCGGGTCCAAAACTCAGCGGCTCGACTTTTAACTGGAACCAGTAAACATAAGAGCATCTCCCTTATTTTAGCCTCTCTCCATCAGCTCCCAGTGTGTTTTAGAGTCGATTTTTTAATTATTTTATTTACAAGTGTTTGCATGGCCTAATCCCTTCCTACCTCTGACCTGATCCTCCCTCACGCCCCCTCTCACAAGACTAAACTTGAGCTTTGTGGGGACCGTGCATTTTTTGTTGCTGCCCCACAGTTGTAGAACCAGTCGCCATTAGAGATTAGAGGCAGAGTCTGTATCTGTTCTTAAATCACTCCTAAAACTGCACTTTTTTTCACTTTTTAACAAATGAGATGCACATTTTTAGTTATTGAGTATCTTATTGTTTTCTATGTTTTTTAGTACTTGTATTGTGTTTCACTAGCAAGGACCACGCCAACAACACACGTGCGAAGCGAAAGGAGTTTATTATATTGACACGAGGCGGGTCGGCTGGGTTGAGACTCAGGGTGGGGGTTCAGTCTCAATCTTCACATGGCCCAGCAGGACGGGACCCCCCTCGTAGGCGTCATGTCTGGAAGTGAACAGATCGGGCTTGGGAGGGTGGGGTCGAGTTATTTGGGACAAACTGGGTTGTCGGGATAAGATGCTACAAATAGGCTTCTGGGAAATTGAGGTGTGGTAGAAGTGAGCTGTGATTCGTTGGAGAGGAGGTGAGGGCGGTTGAGGCGTGGTCCTGCTCCTGAAGTTAATCATATTAACTACATTTATATTAGTGCTGTCAAACGGTACATTTTTTAAAAATCAGATTAATCACAGAATTTTGATTAATCACAATTAATCGCAGTTAATTATTCTTAAAAAAAAAGACCAAAATATTTTGACAAAAATGCAATTTATTATCAAAAAGTGATATTATTGGCATTGCTGTTAGTTTTGTTGACAACACTGCTGCGTGTGCGCTCGGCTTGTTGTTGGTACAAGTAGCGTCGTTGCTGCTGCTGAATCAAACACGTGTTTTGCTTTCAGATGGTATGTTAAACTTGTTGTGCTTCTACTACCTTAGTTTTATTTAACTACCTTAGTTTTATTTAAAGTCGCATATGGACAGACCTGATCACTGACCTAATAACCTGAGCCGCCTTTCAGGTCACTATCCACACTTTCCATAGAGGAGCATGTGTTCAAAATAAATTGTGATTAATCTGCATGAAAAAAAAAAAGAACATTAGTGCAATATTTATAACACGTTAACGTTGACAGCCCTAGTTTAAATTGTATATTGTTGTTGTCTTTTCTGTTTATGTACAGCTCTTTGGCCGGCTGTAAAGTTTTTAAAGTGCTTTATAAATAAAGGTATGCGACCTCCATAGTTCAGAACACACAAACAGAAGAAAACGTGAACTACATCTGGATTCACAAAGTACTCCACACTGACTTTATTTCCATCAGATTACTTCTAATTGATCGTTTTACAAGTTGTTGCTTCGAGAGTTGGGTTCAGGAGGCTGTTTACTTTCTAAATTGAACTCATTCACACAATTTAATGCCCAATTACCCTGTGGTGGAGAAAAAACATGTGGAAATAAAATTAAATGAAATGTGGTGAGCTAAACAGTCTTCGATTCAATACCAGTTTCTATTATGTTGTTTTAGATCAATACTACAGTGCGCAATGATCAAACTTAAAGTATATGTGGTAATTCATTGCTAATTGTCATCAGTAAAGACAATCTTCTCTAGTTTTTCTTTGCAGTTCAAATACGAACTGTACATCTGTTAGGTTTTGTTTGGTTCCTGCATGTAGAAGGACAGTAGCAGAGTTTGGAGGATGTGTGGACTGGATGAGGGCAGATATGTCTGAAGTGAAATGTCAGGAGACTGTAGGAGGAGGGTCATAAGAGGGCGCACAAATAGTTTCACTGTGTGCACTTTAGAGACGACCATTTTAGAACAAGGTGAATTTTTCAAAGGCCACGCAGCAAAAGCAAGAGACAAAAGCTTTGCAAAGGGGAATAGTATGGGTTTTCTGTCTGATTCTGGGTAAAGTTTGGGGAAGTTTCTGCTTCAATTTGCTTAATTAGATGTTAGAGCAGTTAAAGCGGAACTAAACTCTAAATCCACTATTTTCTCTACAAAACTGCACATATGGTGTTTGAACAGCATTTTCTACTCTTGTAATCATTTTGGCAACTTTCGTACAAACTAGGCAAGTGCAAATCTTAAGAGTGTGCTGCCTTCAGTGGCAGCTGCAAGTTCCCGTAGTTGGTGGCGGAGATTCTATGCCAGAAAAAGTGAAGACCAGGGCGTGACGACTGTAGTTTTGTGAGGATTCACGTCATTCGGGGAGGTGTAGTCAAAGTGGGGGGCAATTGTTGTCAAGGTGGACGTCCTAAGTATAATGCACTGCAGGAAACACTGCGAGATTAATACGATTGATTGTGTTGTAATATTGTTATGGAAAAGTAAGTGACTTTATAAACAAATTGGAGTTTTGTACCATGTTATAACATTGACCCTTCATTAAAGACATGCCTGAAGAGGTTTTGTATGTCCATGCGTGTAATCTAGCGATCTTTCTAGACCTATTTGAACCCTCTTTACGGTTAGTAGTGCAATCCCAATGCCCAGCCCATAATCCTATTTCATGCATGATCCATAATTATACACAAACATGATACAAAAAAATACACTACAGCTTCACAAACCTGATGTGATGTACAGTAGTTTCATTAGTGGGATCCACGCTGATTGTGTTGTAATATCGTTCTGAAGGGGAAGTGTTGGGAAACTTCACTTTCTACATGAACTAGTTAGAAGTTCAGTTCACAAATTTCAAAATGAACTCGTTCGTTCATTGTTCATAATTGTTCATAGTTAATAGTGCGTTCCTAGTCCCAAAGAATGAACTACAGCCATAATTTTTCAATATTACTGCCAGAACTCGTATAGAACCACAGACAGCAATTATTTTAGCAGTTTTAACAATGAAACTATGTGTTAGATTTCATCTCAAATTCTGAATCCTTAAAGTCTGCAGGTCTCTTACAATATCCTGCAGCATGAGGTTGTCCATCAGCAACACAGAGACGACAACGGAGCTGCTACTGTTCGCAGTTAATGAGGTTTGGGCAGAGGATCTGTCTTGATGATCTTTGGCGTAAGAGGGGTAGCACATCAGTGGATTACGAGTTACTTAAAAGACCGACATCAGTATGTGGAAATCAGCAACACCAAATCAAAGTATTGTCGTACAGCTTGTAGAGTACCCCAAGGATCGGTACTTGGACCAGTACTTTTTATTATTTTTGTGAATGACATTGTGTCTGTTTCCAGTTTGCTTAAATGCATTTTGTTTGCAGATGACATCACATTATTTTACTCAGGAAAAAAATGTGAGGTTATACAAATGGTATAGACAGTTTCAGAAATTTTGACATGGTTCAATGCTAACAAACTATTTATACGAGTCAGGATGTTCTACGAGTCTATGGTGGCCAGTGCCATCATGTACGCTGTAGTCTGCTGGGGCAGCAGTCTGCGCGTGAGGGACATTAATAGACTCGAGAAGATCATTAGGAAGGCTGGACATGTTGTGGGGGAGGAGCTGGACTCTCTGGCGGTGGTGTTGGACAGGAGAATGCTGGACAAAATCTGGACTATTCTGGACTCTCCCTCCCACCCCCTCCACAAGGTGCTGGCCAATCAGAGGAGCTCTTTCAGCCATAGACTGCGGCTGCCGCGCTGCTCCACTGAGAGACACAGGAAATCTTTCCTGCCTGTCGCCATCAAACTGTTGAACGCTGCACTTTAACTCACAAACTACTCAATCCTTTTCATCCTATTCCCGGCTCACACATGTATATAGTCATGAATATGTCACTGATGTAAATAATTTCCCAGAGAGAGCTATTTTATCTTTTATCTTATTGTATTTAGCTTATTTTGTAACTTGTTCGATGTACATGCTCTTGGTCGGTTGCATCTGTAACGAAGAAAATTTCCCCTCGGGGATGAATAAAAGTAATTCTGATTCTGATTCTGATCTGATACGTATTAGGCAGACCGAGTTTATGATTTTTAATTGCAAAAAGACAGACAACGATGCAAGATTGGTCATACAAGGATTAGAGATTGAAAGGACACGCAAGATCAAGTTTTTAGGTGTTATAATTGATGAATAGTTGACATGGAAATCCCACATAGAGCAAGTTAAATCATATCCCAAATATTTTTAAATATATTATACAAAGTCAAAGATTGTCTTAACAAAAGTGCCTTGTTTCTATTGTACAACTCACTGATTGTTCCATATCTGACTTATTGCACTGAAGTGTGGGCAAGTGCCTGTAAAACATACACTGAACCAATCTTCTTTTTACAGAAACGTGTCATTTGTGTCATAAATAGAAGTGGAGACAGGGCCCACACAAATCCAATATTTATATCATAAACGTTAAAATTTAAAGAATTAGAATATAACCTCCTCAAAACTATGTCCAAAGCTCACCAAATAACATTACAAAAGAGATTCAAAAAGAGAAGAGAAAGTAGTTATAAATTAAGAGGAACACATTTTTTTTTCTAAACCTGCATTTAGAACAAAACCAAACAAGCGAAGTGTCTCAATCCAAGGAGTCAGTCTATGGAACAGTCTTGCTTCCACGTCTATTCAAGTTTTTACGCAAAGTGTGAAAGCAGCATTATTGAAAAGATATAATACTTTGGTGTAAAAAGAAGAGTATGTTTTTTTTTTTTGTTGTTTTGTTGAATGTATACAGTGCAACCCACTGGAGCTGTAATATAATTTTGAGTTGAAAAGGGGCAGATGTTATAGGCTTTTGCTTCTTTCTGTACCCTTTCATTCATATTTATGTTAAAGTTGTATAGATGCAAATAAATAAATAAAAATTTGAGGTTTTTTCCTTCTTCACCGACTTTGTCATAGAGCTCTTATCAATGTTCATACGGTGAATCTTTGTTGCTCCTGCTGCAGTCGCCTCCACGCTGCTGCTTTTTTTGTTTTGTCTCGTTTTGATGATGCATGCGGCGATGCATTAGTGGCTCGTGTTGTCGGCAGAGTGAATGTTTTTCTGCTAAATATTATGGCTCTTTATGCTGTGTTTAGCTGAGTTTTCACCTGGAACACTAAAGAAATCTGGCAGCCTACTGAACAAAGTTAAATAGAAGCGCTTACAGACACCAGAATGAACACGTTCACAGTTCATCAGGCAGTAATAGAGTGCGCTCGGTTCATGTTTGCACAAAATATGAGGAGGTAACGTGCATGAGGAGCAAAGGAAAGACTGACTCAGTGTTACTGGATTGTTACTTAAAACTGCTTTTTTTTTTTTTTGCCTGGTACCAATAAATCAAAATATGACAATTTCTTTAGACACACAACATTAAATAACATATTATCTCTATTTTATTATTAAGACTTAAAATGTTCAGCATTTACAAAAAATATTTCAAACTTTATTTTTTTACTACAGCAAAATCAGAATACAATGTGATTTTAACAATTTTAAAAACAGCTCTACGCATTGTGATACTCCTTCCATCTGCATTCATTTGACATTTATATTCATCTCTTTAAAGCAATGCCATTTGAAACAGAAAAACAAAAAAACTTACATGAAATAAAATAAAAATGCATTACAATATGAAAATAAAGCAATAAGACCTGCCCCGTTTTACATAAACTGCCACAATTGGTCCAAAAAAGTACAACTTGGTTTAAAGGTCCTTTTTATTACACAAAGTAAGACATGTAAGAATGTTTTTACCTCATTAAAAACAGAACACAACTCCGGGTATGTACGGAAGCCCTGTGTGACAAGCCCAAAAAAAAGGGGGAAAAAGAGCCCCCCCCCCCCCAAAAAAAAAAAAGTTATATTAGCTTAAATACCAAAGTTCAGCATGGGTTGTTGAGCATGTTGAGTTATAGACTAATAAATACACACATAGATTTAAACTAATATGTTGGGAAAACAGTTTGTTTCTGGCTGTTTATTTTATTCATTTTTTCACCGGCTACATCAACAATAAAACTTTTTTTCTTGGGGAGCTGTTGGTGAAAAAAAAAAAAAAAAAACACTTAGAAAAAGGAGCCCAAATGACGCTCCACTATGACATGCATTTTTTTTTTTTTTTTTTGGGGGGGGGGGGTTTTTGCTTGCTGTTCAGGGCTTCCATAGATTTTTGCGATGAGGAAACAACATTTTAACACAGATCAGAAAATGCGTAAACTTCACGTTGCATAGAAAGTTTGCAGACCGTATATTTCTTCATATGATCAGTTATGTACAGACATAAAATGCAAAATATCAGTGCTGGTCAATATTAAAGAGACATGTACAGTAATATTTGAAGTTAATTAGATTTCCTTTGCATCAGTGTATTTGGTTTGACTTAAAGGTGCTTGTTTCCATGGAGACGGTATCACTTGGTTTCACTGGTTTCTAACTTCTCCCTGATTTTTACTTGTCAGACCCAATGATGCGCTCCCATTTCAAGGATTATAATCTTGTTTTACTCTGAATGTTCCACCACACGGCATTAGACATAAAAACAACACAGTTACATGTTGAATCTGTGGGAACACAAACCCGCTCACACTAAGAATGTATGGTATTTTTAGCAATAAAAGCATTGATAACTGAATAAATGCAAGATAAATGCGTGTAGTCTTCTAGGATCTGGCGTCCACATATTTCCAACACATTTTGGGTTGTTCAGCCACTTAGTAAAGAGTTTTTGCAAATCATTATTCAATTGTGACGTTATTGTGTTCCATCAAAATGAATAAAACAGAAAATTAATGTTTTATATATCATATGGACATAATTCTTCTCAGGAACTCCATGATGTAAAAATCTTTGTTTTTGTACTCTTCAGGTCCCAAATAAAGAGAAATTAATAAGGCCAGGCAAGAGTTCGGGTCCTAGGTTAATACTGTATTGTGGAACATTCCAGGCAAAGTAAATCTCCACGGAGACAAGCAGGTTAACGCCCACATGAAACGTTACATCCCTTTACTGTTTAGTGTACATTTATCTGGTATAACTTGTTATTTTAGACAGTTTGCCGTCATTTGTTGAATTGTGAAATGAAAATTTCACTTCCAGGTCCAAACGCAGACTTCACATCTGATTTTTTACTTTTGTTTTTTGTTCTTTATTCATATAACAAGAGTCAAAAGCGAAGTTTTAACCATAAATTGTATAAAATATGTACAAAAAATGTAGTAATAATCTATCATAATGTTAAATATATTCAAAGAGAACCAAGGACTAAAATATGAATTTAATTTTAAAAAGTAAAAGTAAGAACAGTTTGATAAATGAGTAGATTGTGTGATTAATCAAATGTGGATTAGACTTAGAGAAAAGTATTTTAAAAATACGCAAATATTAATCTTTTTTTTTAGAGATGTGTCCCCGGAAAAGCAGATATTCATGAATTGTTATTAAAAAGGTAATATTGATAATTATATTGTTTTTGTTTGTTTTTTTCTATCTGAATTTTTTAATGTCAGATGTCGACTGAATATCAAGTAGATGAAATATTGTCATTTTTAGGGGTAGGATTAAAATAAACTGCTTCTTCCTACTCCTTTTTTGAAAAATTAATGTTTTTAACACTTTTGTTTGTTTTTGTCTTTATTTTGTTTCTTTCTTTGTTAAATCTGCTGAGAATATATATGTATGCTGTGCCTTCATACTTTTTTTTTGTTTTGTTTAATGTTCAAATAAAATAAACTCTAAGTCTAACATGGGATTTCCCGTGTGTAATCTCACTACTCTCACCAACTACCAGTCACCACTAATTTATTTTAGCTTTTTACCTCACCCTCTGCAAATTAAACCACAGGTCCATGTTTATGACCTTTTTAGTTTTAAATGACTACAATCTCTTTTTAACTTGAGATGTGTTGTCGCTAAAATAAACAGAAGAAATAACACAATTATTTTCAATCAGCCGATGGACCCGGAAGTGACACCACACTTGACGACCCTATTGATACTTTGCAGAGACAAAAAACTGGAGGTGTTCTGCTGAAAAAAGTTTTAAAATAGTCTGAAAACTCAAGACAAAATACAAAATAGATTTGGACAGCAGATTTTCAGGAGCCTGTGATATACACCGCAAAAAAGCTTGGCTAAAATTTAAGATATAAACACTTAAATCTATCAGAAAATGACTTAAAAGGAGTGAAATTATCTGTCCATGCAGCAAGATCATTTTACTTGACAAGTTCTCTTAAAATAAATGACCTCTAGACTAGAATGAAGCGTCTCTGGTCAGTTTTCAGGGGCTGAAAATAAGTTTATGGACGCTAAATTTGAGATAAACAGACTTAAAACCAGTTTATGATTAGTGTTCATGAACTGATAAGTTCTCAGATGTCAAATTTGAGATAAAATGCTTTAAATTCTGCTAAATTCTAGATAAACATACTTAAAACAAGTTTGTGATTAGTATGAACGGCCTGATAATAAATTCAAAGATGCTAAATTCTAGATATAAGTACTTGAAATCAGTCTGAGGGCAGTTTGTCCATTCATACTAATCTAAAAACAAGTGAAGTGTTGCAGGGGGAAACTATGGTAAATGGATTGTAGCTTCTTTTAAACATTATTGCCTAAATTTAAGATTTTCTGCCTAGTGGAGTCATGGAAGAAATATGTGAAATTTTTTTAAGATTATACAACTAGTTCAGAACTAGTAAGTACATAAGAAATCTGAAAACACGATGAATAACCTGATATAAGTTTTTAAATCTTGGCCAGATCAGAGAAATTTGCAGTGTACAAGGGTCAATAACATGACACCAAAATGTTCTGTCCAGTTGCAATTTCCTCAGTTAAAAGGTTCATATTATTGCATTATAATTCACCACATTTCTGTAGCACCACTGACCTCCATGGAACCAAATCATTATTGTCAGAAATCATGAGTTATTCTGCATGTTTTTACTGTAACAGCAGTAATTCTATGGCTGGAGTTTTAATAACAGACAAAGTAGACTTGGGTGAATGGGATTCTTTAGGCATTTTTCTTCATTTGATGCATTTTACAGGGCAGTAGTTTGTTCATTAAACACAAACAGGTGACTGTCATATTGGACAGCAAAAGAAAATATCAATATGCATTAAAAATCTAAAGAAATGCCAACAGTTTGTTTCTCTACACTTCATATAACTCAGAACTTAGATTAATATCCCAACCATGTTTGAGAAAATAAAACAATTTTTAGGTTATTCTCGGTCACACCACATGACATTTTACACAAAAAATGCTTGATATAAATGTTAAACACAGATTTTATGCACCTGACACTGGAAATATTTGAAAAAGTTCAATAGAAGCTAATATTTTTATATTTTAAAATTTGCCTGTTGAAAAACCTTATATGTCATTGACCCACAAACAGTTACGGTCGTGTTTAGGTGAGAGTTTCAGACAGAGCAGTGCCTTTAGTTAGCGCCACACCCTCAGGAAATGTTGTTGGCATCAGCTGCAAAGTATCTATAGTGAGTGAGGTGTGAAGCATCTGAAAATGAGTTGGATATTACCTCAGAGAATTGAGAAAACGCTCATGTTTGATTACAAAAATGGACAAAAGCAAAATGATATGGTTCAAATCTCAAGTCAGTTCAACACAAGACGTTTCCTTTAAAACAACTTCATTGCGACATTCCTAAAAACATCCCCAAAACCCTCCAAAACACGTTCACGATCCTCTCTACCCAGTCCACAAGTGTCCGTTTTCCGTCTGCTTCCGTCTCCATGCAAGGGGAAGGATGAGCGGGACCAGCCGGTGCTCAGGTCGGGAGGAGGGGGCTGTCAGAAGAGGACGGCCGCCTCCGGTTGGGGCAGAGTGGAGGAGCCGCGATGGGCCCCCAGCACGGAGCCGGTGAGGTGCATCCTGGGAGGGCTGCAGCACAGGGCGGGCTTCTGGAGGGGCAGGGGGGGCAGCAGGCCTGTGGGGAGGCAGATAATTAAATAGAGTTTCACTTGAGTGGATGTTTAACACTGGAAAAGCCCCGGGTAGCAGCTTTAATTAAGGGTGTTCGTCTTACACTATTTTTTTTTAAGTCTTTCCAAGTTTAATGAATAAGAACTGAGCAGTATGTAGTGAGCTAATAGGCAGAAGTGGGTAGAAGTAGAAGTATAAATAGGCCAGAAGTCAGGTCCACTCTTCAGAATGTTTTTTCTACCTTTTCTTCACAATTATTTCCTGTTATCTTATATCTTGGGGCATCACAAGTTGACAGGGACCAACCCCAACTCAGCCCCGTTTGGCCCAAAAAACACCCTATTTAAGAAAAGCTATTAGCGAAATTATTGTAAATTGTAAATATTAAGGTGCTGCAACAGCATAAATGGTCAAAAAACTTCACCCTCAACATGTCCCAAAAGACAAAAAAATGTCCACCTGACAAATTATCATCAAAAGTGAGCATTTTCAAGCATTTTCTTACATGTATCAGAGTCTCAAATCTACATAAAAACAAAACAAATTTATAAGCTTCATTATAAGCTTCATTTCAAGTCCAAGATGATCTTTCTATCTAGAGGAGAACAGACGACCAAAGTAGGCTAAGCTCAGACTGCAGGGCTTAATGCCCAAGTCAGATTTTTTTGTGAAATCCGATTTTTTTGTGAGGCCGTCGTATTTCCACTTAAACACGACTTGTTTGTGATCTCCAGTGTGAACTTTAAATGCCCCAAAAGTGTCCCGCATGAACACTGGAGGACACGACGACGTCAAACACAACGAGCTCAGTGTTTACGGAAGTCGCCTAAACATGGACGCTGCATTGAGCTCCTGGCAATTATAAAGTTGCTGTCACTCTCGCAGGAAGAAACACGTCTTCAACCTATTTCAGTAGCAAACACGTCGGCGTTGGTCTGTACTGGCTCTCAACAGGAGCTTGTTACAGCACAATAAAAAAACTCTCGCTTGTTGATGTCGTGTAGGTCGGATGAATGCGACCTGACCGTTCAGACTGAAGTCGCATGTCAAAAGATCAGATATGTTTCAGTTTTGGGAGCACATATCCAAGTGGCCTGGGTCACATTTTAAAAAATCAGATCTGTGTCGTTCAGACTGTCATTGGGGCGAAAAAGTCAGATTTTGGTCACTTTGGGCTGCAGTCTGAACGTAGCTATAGTGGTGCTACAAAATACTTGCGAAAAATACTATTACAACTTATAGAGTAACTGTCAGAACGTAACATCTGATTTATAATTTGAAGTGAATGTAATTTCAAGGAAAAGACATTCAATAATACATTACTTAATTTAGGTGTCATTTTGAAAGACCCAATATAACTCCAGTGCATAATTTTTTTTATGAAACTGCACAGTAAAAGTGTAATAATCATCATAGCGTGTACTTTATGTATTGAAACAGGATGCATAATTCCACATTATTTCATTCTAACATGGTTTGTCCTGACTCAAACCCTACATCAAATCATTTCTCTGCTGCTCAAACTCTGGCCCTTTCATCTCAGTGACAGATCCTCAGAGTCTGCTATTGCTCCTATATTGAGTCTGCCAATTTTCTCTATTACCTCATGGTTTGGGTGTCTCCCTGTGAAAGAAAAGAACAGCTTAAACACCATTGTCAAAATCTGTCCTCAAATAATCGGCGCCTGGTACAGATCTGACATTACTCCGGGAGAGTCTGGTCGCTACAAAAGCCAAGTCGAAACATCATCCTCGACCTTATCCTCAGGGTCAAGACCAGAGACAAGTCTTATCCTCAGAGCAGTTTTATCAGATGCCCCTGATTAGAACTAGGGTTGGGCAGTAATCCGGTATCCCGAGGTATCAAAAAGTAGCAACGGTATCCTGACTGGCGCCTCCTGTGTGACGTTGAGCCGAGAAGTTTGCGATGGAGATGTTTTATTGAAGGCCGAGAGTCGAGAGGGGACGCAGCACTGAAGAGGAGAAAGTTCCCGCTTGAGGGCGAAGTCAGACTTTCACGGAGGAGACGGTAACTTCTCCGAGTGCCGAGAGCGCGGGTCTGTCAGATACAACATGCTGCAGTGGGAAATATCACATGCCGTGGACTGTCGCCTTTTACTTTTTGTTTTTTTCTTGTCTTGGCGTGTCCCAGATCATTAAATGGAGGGAGATACGCGTTGGTGAAGTTTGGTTTGATCAGAACTTGTGCCTCATCTTCAAATATAATGCTGCTATTCTGTTTCTGAATGGTTTAGGTGCAAGCTTAGGTCATATTTCTCCGGGACAGTCCCAGTTTTGAGCCCTGTGTCTCCTGTCCCAGCAGATTTATACAAAACCAGTGATTTGTCCCAAGAAATGTTCCACGTGTCCCTATTTTTGACCAATCTGATCCCTGCCAACAGTAAAAAGATGCATACATTGTCATTTGTTTAGGTAAAATACAGAAAAGCTGCTTAAAATTGACCAAAACATAAAGAAAATGTGACTGTACTGACATGTTAGTCATGAATGGGCTAAGTGCAAAATCATTTTCCTTGTTTACGTTCTCATTTCACAACTTTATCATTAACAGCCACCACAGACCAAGAGTGTCCCAGTTTTGGATTTTGAATATCTGGTCGCCCTAGTTCTATTGCACTTTCTTGAGTCCTGAGCACAACAGAATGCAGCATAACACATTTTATTTTCCCTCTCTTTGCTCCTCCTTCAGAACGCTCATGTTACAATCAATGGGCATCTCACTAATGAAACTATTGCACATCACATCAGGTTTGTGAAGTTGTTGTGTACACATTAGTGACAGTTTTACTACAAAATAACTCTTAATTAGTCACAGTAATACCGTATACCCTGGAAAAATGCTGAGAAGGTTTATCAAAATTTGCCATTCGATTCTTCTACAGTTGTGCTCATAACTTTCCATCCCCTGGCAGAATTTATGATTTCTTGGTCCAGAAGCTGCACATGGGACGTACTTCCAACATGATAATGCTCCAAAACACAAAGGCAAGTGGACCTGTCACTGGCTCCAGCAGAATAAAGTGAAGGTTCTGGAGTGTTCGTCTCTTCTGACCTCAGTATCACTGAGCCTCTGGGCAGATCTCAAGCTGCAGTTCAGACAAGAGCCCAAGAATTTACAGGAACTGGAGCCTTTTGCCAAGAAGAATGAGCAGCTTTACCATCAGAGAAAATAAAGAGCCTCATCCACAACTATCACAAAAGACTCCAAACTGTCATTGGGTCAATTGTGTAGTTTCTGTTCTCATTATGATTTAAAAAGAGGAAACACAGTTGTTTGATAATAAATGGCTTCACCCAAGCACTAACCATGAGTGAAAGAAAAGTTTTTTATGTTATCATTCATATTCTCTGAAAGACGGACAAGAAATCAATCAAATTCTGTCAGGGTATGTAAACTTATGAGCACACCTGTATCTGTTGGCCACGTAGCTGCAGTGAATTGTCCTTCAGGGTTCGCTTAGTCTGATTCTGATTTGTACACTACTGCTTTGGATGAGTACCGATAAGCATTAGTAGCGTTACCATGTTGCCCCTCTCATTTTTCCATCACACATAGGTGTTTTTCTATGGTGCTTCACACAGAGAATAATGTCAACACAATCCAACCCATCCAGAATCCTCACCGTCATGCTCCCCAGCCTGCGAGCAAACGTCCGCTGTGTCCCACTCATAGTTCTCATCCACAGACTCTTTCCTCCTGGAGAGGCTGAAAAACATAAACAGTTTTGAGTAAACAAATGGAAAAATACACTGTTCCACACGGACTGTTATCTCAGCATTGTGCAGTATTTGCATATTTTTTTTCTTTTTTACAATAACTGTCAATTGTACTTTTGCAAACTTAAAGTACGTTCTGTTCAGATGTGTCCTTGGCAGTGGAGCTGTCTCCTCTCAACAGTTGTTCATTTACACAATAATAAGATATTAACTCTTAACAGAAGGCTGCAATTAATCTCCACAATCCCCCCAACTTTTGAAACATATGTTGTCTTAAAATAAATGTTTTTGTTAAAATGGTAAAATGATGACACAACATTTCTACCTAGATCCTGAACTCTAAACTAGATCCCTGAAAAAGGTATGGCATTTTTATTTCTTTTATTATGTTTCCAGTTAAGTTTCCATGTTTCAAGTTAGTCTAAAAATGTGTGGGAAGAATTCGATGCTTTATTTACTGGTGGCACATCTTTAATGGCCTTTCTCGAGAGGCCGTGGTAAGAAGTCTTTGTTGTAATTGTTCCTTATCATAAACATACCAGATGTTGTCTTCATACACTCATCTCTGAGCTCTTAAAAATATCTCCACCCACTGATATATGAAGCATCTCTGTAGTCCATGATGCTCCTCTGTATTTTAAAGTCTGTTCACCTTCACATAATTCTAATTTTCTGACAATTTACTTACGTTAATCCACATTCAATACAATAAAAAGCAAAGCATTTTAAAATACATATGTGAGTGCCTGATGTATCTGTGTTATTTTGTGTCTTAATTTAAATTTTATTGGATGACTGTGACGTGCCCTTCTGTAAACAAATTTACACTCCTGTACTAACACTGAAAAAGAATTGAACCTTGAAAATACATACATGCATGTACATTTACAGTAGCATTTTAACTTTCTGGAGGTGGCACGTCCCCTGCAGGATTTTACTGAAATATCAAATTAAAACCAGACTTAGGTACATTCTCAATCAAAACAAGCTACATTTTTAGGCCATAGTGCAAGAGGAACATTTCCATAGAGACGAGCAGGAGGAGGCTCTCATCCAGGGAAAATAAAGGTAAGGGTTGTTGAGATGCAAGCCCACTTACAGTAAGGACACATGTTTTTCTATGTGTTTTCAGTGAAAGAAAAACATCCAAAACAGAAATACATGTTCTCATTTTAGACTACTTTGTGTAGAAAGGTACGCCGTGGAGCCTTAAAAAAGCACAATATGTCTTTTCTGTTGGTTGTATTTATTACCATGAAAAACATGTGCACTTACTGTGAGCGGCCTTGCATCTCCTAAAACCGAAGTCTTATAGACCCTCTTAGGGCAGAAGACCCTCTTAGGAAAGAAAAAAAAGTTGAACGCACATTCTGGCAAGGGAAGTGGCATCGTTCCCTGTTCATTCCGATTCATTCAGACTGAACACGGACAGAAGAAGACAGAGATAAAACATTTCCAGCTCCAAAACGTCTGGTTGTTCTGTGTGTGGTTATCAGAATCGATATTCTACTGCCGCTCAAAAGTTTTAAAGTTTCACTCATTGACAACTCGCACAAGGATCTGGCAGTCGGACACCATTTGTCAAAGACAGCTCGTTGAGGAAATATTCACGACCTTTTGACGATAATCCTTTCACAGAGCTCGACAAGCTGCTGAGTTCTGCCATACTTCTCTTGCCAAAATGCGCAACCGAGCCTACGTCATCACAGTTTACTAACACTAAAAGGGTCTGTTTGACCTGGAGAGCCCAATCCTGCTTGTTTCGATAGAAATATTGTAGCTTTGGCTATAATATTCCACAATATGGCATAAAACATAAGTATGGTTTAAATTTCTATTTCCATGGAATCATGCAAGTGACGTACCACCTCCAGTAAGTACTTTTAAGTCACTGATCAAACAATAAACCTAAAATCAGACTCTTTGATAACCCTATAATTGACTTAATAACTTCCCCCATTCATCAGAAACACTCACCTGTGGCTGTGCTCCATCGGCCTGCTGATCTGGTCCTCCATCCTGGCCGGAGACTCCCGTGGGGTGGGGGACATGTGGCAGAGGGAAAGCCTGTTGTTGGGCGCTTCCATGCTTCCTCTGCCGCTGCTCGCATAACTGCTATAGCTCCCCGACTCCTGAACTCCTCTGTACCCCTCCTCCTCTCCTTCATATTCAGCGTATCTCCCTTCATCCTCCAAAAATGGCTTCTTGATGGCCTCTAGGTACCGCCCGGCCGCCCTCATTGCCTCGTGGTAATTATAATCTTGCATTGTCGTCTCTCTCCTCGGCTCGTAATTCCCGCTTGCTGAGTGATTTGGCGTTAATCTCTGATGCGGAGAATTAGTTCGGATTTTATTGGGAATTGCAGGAGATTTTGCTCTTCTTGGCGAGCTTTGCGGATCCCAGACTAGCGAGGTCGGTCTTGGAGGAGCTAGGTTGGCGCAGTTTTCCTGGCTTAGTGAATTTATCCATGCATCTGGCGTCAGGAAGTTGTTGTCTTTCCGCCTCCGGGAGTCTAAACTTTGACTCCTCCGCTTTGATTCTTTGGTTTTCGTCGGATTTCTCTCCCAGCCTTCGTGTTGAGTTGCTTTCGGAGACGTGAGCCTTTTGACATCCTCACCTTTGGGAACTGGACTTCGGCTGTTTAAGCTTTTACTCCTCCTAATGGTGCGACACTGATCTTTGTGGGATAGCGTGCATCCGTTTTGCACATGCGAGGCGATTCTTTGGTGTAGCATTGGCTTTGGGGCTGAATCTGGAAATCTACTTGAATCTGGTTCATCCACGCTCATCTCGACATCTGTGTTTGAGACTTTTGAAGACGCTGGCAACACTCCGATTACTGAATGACATCTCTGAGGGTATTTCTCACCTTGGAACGGCAGCATTGTAAAGCTGTTCTGCCTCCTCCCGCATGATTCACCCGCGCTCATTTTCACCATGGAATTGGCTGATTTCCCCAAACCCTCTGGCGTTGCATCCCTCATTTCTTGTCTCTTTGACGTGGTGCGTGGGAGAGTTAATCTTCCGTTTTGACAAAAGCGCTCTGCCCCCTCATGGCTCGGAGGGGTACGCGCCAGACGCTCCTTCTGAAAGCAGGAAGGGCTTACCGAGCCGAAACGGGTCAAGTGCGGCGTGGGAGTGGGCGGCAGCGAGGCAAGACAGGCCTCCCAATGCAGAGAAGCGGACGAGAACGAACCGGGACGGTGCTGGAAGCTCGCTTTGTGTGGCAACGTAATGCTCCGATACTTCCACATTGAATCTTCCTCGTATTCGTCAGTTTGCGTGTACCTCCGCAGCTCCTTTTCCAGCTCTTCTCGTTCTTGCGCGAGTTTCAGACACCGGCTTAAATTACCCTTCTCTCTTTCGTGCTCCATTTGAAGAACCAACGTGCTGGCCGTGGTCGCCGGTTGACCGAAACCTGACCGGATATGAGGGAGAACCGGGAATGACGGACTTGGGTGTGGAAGTGTTGCGAGGCTACCATTGGAGCAAAGGCTACTAAAGTCCGGTATACCTTCGTAAATTGGTTTTTGGACTTGAACCAGCGGGTATATGTGGTTGTAAGGAGTGGACTGCGCTGGTTTGCAAGGCGGAAGATCAACGGACAGGACATAAGCAGGTTCTTTCTCATCGTCGCAATCCGAGTGAAGGGAGATAGATCGCCGTTCTTGGAGATCGAAGTCTTTTTTGCTATCGATGCTCAAAGTGTCATACTCGGATGTGGCGAATCGGCCATCGGGGCCTCTGGAAATCATTTCGATGGCGGGGGGGAGCGGGGATGGGCTGGTTCGGTTGGCACCGGAGAAGGATTGGCGCTTGTTCCGGGAGCTGTAAGTGGAGCCATTGGTTGAGCAGGAGGAGGTGGAGGAGGTGGTGGGGTAGAGGTTGGACGAGGGGAGGAGGGTTTTCTTCATCATACTGTCTGGACTGCCGCTGCCCGAGGTTTTTCTGTGGAAGAGGAGGAAAAGGAGAGAGACGTGGTGAGGAAGAGGATTTAAAACAGGACGGATAGTGTTAGATATTATGTATTTTGATTATTACGATGCAAGGGTGGTGTAGGAGTTTATACATGTTTATTGCTTAAAAGGTGTTACTCACATGATATGTCAATAAAGTCAGAAAAAGGAAATGAAACTAGACAACTTAAAGGTCAAAATGATGCTATTTTCTGTTGTGCGGCAAGAGGTGAAGAGGTGACATTGTACAATGAGGAACTGTTTTGGACCAGTGGGAGAAGACGACAACTGGCCACAACCAATAGGACTAGATTATCTGATGTTTAGATGAGGAGGTGCAACCGTAAATAAAAATAGATTCAGGGAAAGTCAAGGGATTCGAGAAGTGCCTGGTCAGATCCCATGTTTGGTATTAGATCAGGGACAGATAGTTGAGTATTTCTGCAATATATTCAATAAATAGAAGTTAAGTGAATTCTTCTTGTTTTTGAGTTCTTCTCCATCAACAAACACTCAGAGGAAAGAGGTTAATGTACTAACTTTGGTTCAGGAGGAGAACCACGCTTCAACCGCCCTCGCCTCCTCTCCAGCGAATCACAGCTCACTTCTACCACACCTCAGTTTCCCAGCAGCCTCTTTGTAGCAGCCTATCCCGAACAACCCAGTTTGTCCTGAATAACTTGACCCCACCCTCTCAACCCATATCTGTTCGCTTCCAGACATAAGAGGAGGGTCCCGTTCCTGCTGGGCCATGTGAAGGTTGAGACTCAACCCCCACCCTGAGTCTCAACCCAGCCGATCTGCCTCGTCTCCATATACTAAACTCTTTTCGCTTCGCACGTGTTTATTTATTTATTTAATTTTTATTTAACCAGGAAAGTCCCATTGAGATTACTAATCTCTTTTTTAAGGGAGTCCTGGCACAGATCATCACTTTCATATTAGGCAATGTGGTTAAGTGTCTTGCCTAAGGACACAACAACAGTTTCTGCAACTGGCGCCCCCCTGTGGCACCTGGAATCCCCAGCGGGATCCCATCCAAGCACTGACCAGGCCCGACCTTGCTTAGCTTCTGAGATCTGACGAAATCAGGCTTTGTTGGTGTGGTCTTTGCTAGTGAAATGTAGTTAATATGATTAACTGACATTTAAGTACTGCTTTAGGAAAACTGGAAAATTAGTACTGTCTTTAAGTAGAAGTGGAACTTTAGTACTGCTTTTAAAGAAGGTGGAAGAAAATTATTACTGTCCTAACTAGAGGTGGAAAACAATGTCTGTTTGAAGTAGTCAGATGAGGAACTGAAAGTCATTTTTCCTCCAAAAAATAGAGAGATTACAGTGAAAGAAAATATATGTGGAATAGACAGAGGAAAAGCAAAAATAGCAGTTGGTGAGAGAGATTTTTAGAGGATTATCTCGTAAATGTTTGTGATGGATGAGATCGATTCCCAAAACATTTAATCCATTACTACAGATGGTAGTAGTCACTAAGATATATTTTTGTTCTTGGAAAGTACAGAGAAGAAGTTATTCATGGTTTCCAGTTTCCTGCTTATATGCACCATTTTAAGTATGCCCATTCAAAAGATATATAATATTTCGTTTTGAATGGTTAATTACTATGGAAACTGTGCCAATTTTTTGTCACTCTGGAACCCATAGAACGTCAATTGAGGCCGCGAGATATATATGAGGTATATATTTTGCCAAGTACTTTTCATTCTTTAATTAATGTGGAGATTTGTGATACAATAGGAGCTAAGTGATTAGAGGGACCTAAAAACCCAAACGTCAGAGGATTGATTGATTACCAAGTTCGATCATTGTGTCCTTAGGCAAGACACTTCACCCCACATTGCCTTTTATGAATGTAAAAGTCTGTCCCAGGGCAGCCTTGACTACAGAAATTTCTTACGGCCTCCAAGTCTGACGTGAATGAATAATGACTACAGTGTGGTGCTTTGAGAGGCTATTAAAATTAGCTGATTTAGTGGGAAATCACATCGTTTTGAAGAGTACATGAGTTCTTTGATAGAATTTGTCTTTTAACTTTCATACTGCCCATGTCTTAGCCTGGTTTATGGTTCATTTCTCTGTGTTTATTGGGCCTATCTACATGAAACAAAACCTGGAACAAGTTTGTTAAAGTTACATCAACCCCAAAGATGTGATTGTTGTCAGGTGAAAGGTGTATGAGCCATTTGTTTATTATGGTGAGCTTGTGGAGCCAACCCTTAAAAGGGAACTCCAGCATGTTTTAAGCTAAAGTCCATTGCTAGAGGTGGTTGAATAATGTCAGAAGCCAAAAAACAACACAGATCAGTGTTACCTCAGCGGAGATCTCACTGTGGCGGTGAGTCTGTCAAGACAACAAACTAATGTAGTGAATTGGGCAAGTTCTTAACTTCCCCATAAAACGGCAATTTGCACAGAAGAAGCTTAACACCGCATGTGCAGTGGGAAATCAACAAAAGTAAGACTAAGGCTGCTTATAAAGTTGTTTTATAACGTTTCCAGACACTAATGAGTGAGCCAGGCAAAGCGTTTTGTTTGTTAGACTCGTGGCTGTTGTAAGATGGGTTAGAAAGTGGTGTTCTTTGAAAATTGGCCCAATTCACTACACTATTTTGTTGTCTTGACAGACTCACTGCCACAGCGAGATCTCCACAGAGGCTGATCTGTGCTGTATTTTGGCTTCTGACAGTATTCGACCACCTCTAGCAATGGACTTTAAACTTTGGACTTCAAACGTGCCGGAGTTCCCCTTTAAGGTCAAAACAGTTTTTTTTTCTATTCTTTTTTTTTTTTTTTTTTTTGAGTAAGCATTTATTACGCGGGACATGGTCTCGATTTGTGGGATGCATGAATTGGGCTTCAAACGCTGTACTACGGTGACCATACGGGACGGGTGGGACGCTAGTTTCAAAGAAGTTTCAAATTGATATCTCTAAATTTAAGAGTCTCACTTTGACAAGTTTCAATATGTGCATTAGTAAATTGTAGATATTTAGCACTAAAAGAGTAAATCGCCCATACAGGCACTTTATCTTTCCATTAAAAACACACAGGCATTTATAAAATTGCTCAAATTAATTAGCGTCACTTAGCCCTACGTGAACTGTGCATTTGCAAATATACATTTCTCGCTGTTCCAGAGCCAGAAAAAAAAGCATATTCATTTAGACTTAATTTATATAATAACGCTGGCACTTATTGTTGTCAAGTTGCAATATCACAAGTCTAATTATCATACATTACAATATCATTTAAAGACACTTCTTAAAACCTGAAAAACAAACTAGTTCTATTTAAATGTAAATGCAAAGTTTCCAAACTTATTCATCACTTACCTTATGCACTCAGAGCATCCTAATTATTCACCGCAATGAGATCATAAGGGCTTTTCGTAGCTTTTAAAGACTAGAGCAGAGTTTGTGTCATGGTAACAACGAGCATGCTACTAAGCACTTCCTGATTAAAAAATAATCACTTTACAATTAGACGCCGTACAGTACACAGTGGATTTAGAGGGATCACTGATGTTATGTTTTTATGTAAATGTCAGTGTTGTACATCACAATTGCATCTTATTGGGCTGTTTCTACCATCTTTGTCTTGTGAATTGTCATTGAGTTTGTTTATTGTCATAAGTCGTCTTATGTTGCTTCAATCTCTCTGACCTGCAGGGACTACAGATTTAAAGTCATCTTCGGGCTAATTCTGGCATATTTACAAGTATATGTTCATGAATATGCATTTTCCATTTTAAATAAATAAAACAAAAAAAACTTGAGCTCTTTATGTCGCGATACAAACATTTCAAGCTTCAGTACAACGCAATACTGATTCCACAATGATAACAATAAAAGACTCTTTCTTTAGACAGTAGAATGTGATTTTCAATATTAAATAAAAATACTTGCTTTTATATTCCCATGTGGTCTTATATCTGTAATAATATAAGTAATCCCTCAGTGGTCCAGGTAGGTTCCACAGTGGGCATATACTAGTCTATGTCCTCTTATACAGCTCAAGATCATTCTAAAGTTTCAGGAATCATTCATTTCTGTCCTGTGAAAGTGACTTTTTTCATTTCGATACTGGTTTTAGTATTGATTACCATATTTTCTGCACTATAAGTCACTCCGGAGCATAAGTAAAGAGAAAAAAAAACATATATAAGTCGCACTGGACTATAAGTCGCATTGGGGGGGGGGGGGGTATATTACAAACATTGCAACACTTCAAAGTGTCGACCTCGTCTTGGAAGTCTGCAGCAGTTTTTAGGACATCGTTGTCTGTGCTCTGATAGAGGCGGTTGCATGAAGCACTAACCGCTTCTTTTGTTTGTTTTTTTGTTGCAGTTTGAGTATCCTCCAATTTTATCTAGTCTCTTACAAGTTTCTCTCTCACTCTAAACTTCATTTTTGCTGCTCGATTACGGTTTTCGGCTGCATATTTCATTTCTTAAAACTTGTAATCTGCAGAATATGATTTTCTTTTTGGGGGCGTTTGTGTTCTGTCTTTCTCAGTTGTCTTTATAAGTTGATGTTTAAACTTTAAATTTTCAGTGGTGCAGGAGTAATAGGAGTAGCAGATACTGGCACACAAGCCTAGAGCACCCTCTCGTGGCTGTCAGTGTGAAAGTAAGTGAAGATAGTGTGAAAATATGTGAAATTATATATTTTAACCAACCAAACCAAGAAAAAAAATCAGATCAATATCAGATTTTTTTTCCTTTTGACAACCCTAACCAGACAGTGTTTGCTCAAATACATGAAAAACAGACAGACAAAAGTAAGGTAGATCCATAGACAGGCTGTGAAATGCATTGTGGGTACTTACATGGAGGAGGAGCGTTTGTAGATGGAGGGAGGAGCTTCTGAAAGAGAGAAAAGAGGACGGAGTTGGACTCATTATGAAACCATCACACTCATCCCATGTACAACACCAGCTTAGTTAAATAGTCAATAGTTAAAGTAAAATACCAAGCAGGGGCAGAGGGGGCGCTCCTGTCCACACACTTAATTACACTTACATTAATCAGACATTAATGAGGGGTTAGGCTAATTAGCACAAAGCGTAAACGACATCAATAATTTGAAAACAGAATGGACGAGTGGAAAACCTCACTGCACTGAAGTGAGGGATGAGGTTAAGTCACACATTATTAAGAATGGAGTAACAATGCAGTTTATCAGTGCGTATAGGAATCTGGTGATATTTAAAGGGGCACTGTGTAACATTTCTGGTACTATCTCCATGGTGATGTTATTGCTTTGGCTGGAATGTTCCACACTCTAATATTAGAGGGCCCATATTGCCCTATTTTCTGATTAAAATATAACGAACAGACCTGGAGTTGTGTTTTGTTTCATTCACAAAGCTCTCCTCCCGAACAGAAAACACTCTGTTCCACCTTGTGATGTCATGTGGTAATACAGGAAGTGCTCCACTGTGTTTTTAAACTCCATACACCTTCACCTAAATCATTTGGATTATTTCAGCTCTGGGATTGCCCATCTCTACTGAACTAAAGGTAAAAATATCACTATTAACTTGAAAACAAATGCTTCATGACATCACAAGGTGGAATGGAGCATTTTGAGCTTTGGGAATATAGACAGACTAATAATAAAGCTACTCAAACATGTGTGAACAAAACAAAACACAACTCTGATAAGGTAACAACACCCAACATGACTAAAAGCTCACAAGAATCTTTTTTTTTTGCATAATATAAGACTTTTAAAGAGCTACTATGCAACTTTTTCTTGTAACGTCTCCATGGAGATGTTATTGCTTTGTCTGTAATGTTCCTCACTGAAGACTTAAACTTAAATATTTTACATATTTTCAATTACAGGTGTTTTTGTTGCTTAAAAATTAATTGAAAAACTTCTGAATTGATCTAAACTTGGCCCGGTTTTGTCTCCAGCTTGTCTCCATGGTGACACACACAGTAGGTTTGATTCCATTTATAGTGTTACTCTTTGTTGCTTCATTATATTGTGATGTGTGAGCTTCTTTGTCCAAATAATTTCCCTTTTGGATCAATAAAGTTCGTCTAAGTCTAATATAGTCTAAGATAATTGCTATAATTTATCAGGTATCCTAATTAAAACATTGATCTTTTGTTAAAACCTCATCCAATCTCTACTTTGTCCTTGTCTTATTTCTTTAAAAGGCCCATATGGCGCTATTTTCTGACCTGTTCTTATGTTGTTTCCTCATCACAAACAGACCTGGAGTTGTGTTTTGTTTCATTCACACATTTTAAACACACAAACACTGCATATTTAAGCCCCTTTCACACTGGAAGGCGATGCAAAACTGATGTGGTCGCAAACTGTTTTTTTTTTTTGGGGGGGGGGGTTTCGCCAGTATTTGCTATGGTACACAAGGTATGGCTATATGAAGGCAAACATTCATTGTGGCCTTGTCAAGTTCGCAATCCTCTGACGATTTTTTTAAATGTTCAAAAAAATTTGTCAGTGGTCACCGGGGAAAATACACATGGTAAAGGTTCGCCAAGGCATCGTTAACGTTCTCCAGCCTTTGCTATTGAATCGCTATTCATGATTTAGTAGTAATTTGATAACAAAGATTGATGAACTCTCGGCAAACAGTTGCAATTCACATCCGAAATTAAACCGACATATTAACGAATAGATGGGTTTCTGGGCTACGTCACAGACAAACTGCATGCGCATTTGAGCTACAGAAGACACAACAGACAGATCACAGCAGAACCAGGAGAGGCGTCTATTACCCCGGAGCTGGAATCAGTCCATCCACTGAGTTGGGACCTTTGCCAGTGAACCCAGCTTCATCTGTCCCACAACAGCCGCCTCCAGATCTTCCGGTTAATCCAGATTCAGTCAGTCGAGAAGGAACCGTCTGAAGCTCCACTTAATTCCCATGGTTTGAAGTGGAACTCTGCGATTGGTCCAGAGATCATCCTGTTTTTCTTTATATATACCCGAAGGTCATGTATCTACATGTCGCCAGTACTTCGTGAAGCAGTCACCAAGTTGCCAAGAGGTCATTACTGAATCACATCCACATCGCAGGCCCTCGGCGATAGTTTGTCTACAGTTGCCAGTAGTTCGCCAACAGTCATCAATATTCATTAATATTCGTCAAGACATCACTTTAAGATCGTGGTAACAACATCTTTGCATCACAACTACCTCTTCAAAACATCGTTAACACATCGCAAAGTATCGTCAACAGTTCAGAAATATATTATAAAAGAGAAACACCAGTGCTGTCTTGACAAGATGTTTGGGATATTATGGTCGCCAACGCATTGCAAATACGTCAGCAGCGAGTATGAAAGGGGCTTTAGGCTGGGTTCTGCTCTCAAACAGAAAACTCCACTCAATGATAAACTCCATACAGCTTCACCTGAATCATCTGGTTGATTTCAGCACCGGACTGTCCCATCTCTACTGAACCAAAGGTAAAAGGAGCTGTTCACTGTAAAACTTTATAAAAAAGGATTACTCGAAACTACTTTTAATGTCATGGAAGGGACTGTCAGTACCAAGCTCTAAAATGTTTACACTATATGATTTTTGTTGAAGGATAAACTAAAGTCATTTCAGAAAGTGCAGCAGCTCCTTATTCATTTTTTACAATCTGCATCTATGTAAGAAACAACTCTTAACTCATTTCAGATGTACATATCTCTGCAAGCTGTTGTTATGTTTGTTTTCAGTTCTGCTTGATTTATTTTAACTTTTTATAAACAGAAAAAGCATCGCGCTCTATTGATCTTGAACAATTTCAGCTGTAAATTGCCCACGGCTCAATAAAAACGTTATGACTAAAAGAAGAATTACTCAAACGTGTGTGAATGAAACAAAACACAACTGAGGTATGTTTTTCTCGATTTAGCAACACAGTGAGTTTCAATACAGTATATCCTTTATCCTTTTAGAGAGTGAATAAAGTCCCATCGATCTGTGATTAAAATGAACAAAAACCAAGAAAGACGATCAAACAAAAAATAATTGTGTACCGTCTGTCCTCTCGCGGCGCCGGCGCTCCCTCTTGTGGCTGATCAGACAGGCGACCCCCAGCAGAAGAACAAGGGCCAGACACATGCAGGCCACGCCCCCCAGCACCCCAGCCAATAAGGGCTCGGGCCCGAACTCCAGGAGGCGGGACGTGGTCAGGTACATGTCCATACCTGGAACGGCAAAGAGAGGCAATGGATGTAAGTCACCTGGAATTTTATGGTTTATTATTATTACTATTACTACTACTACTGCTACTGCTACTGCTATTGCTACTGCTACTGCTACTGCTACTACTACTACTACCGTGATTTCCTATGACGTCTTGTATAAAGCTGAGATTTTATATTTTATTACTTATTTTTCTATTTAATCTTGACTCTTACATATACATTTACATAAATATGTCTTATTTGACACCTGTGTCTTGCTCTTTTTTGCTACTTACCGTATTTTCCGGACTATAAGTCTATAAGATGTAAGTCTATAATACTATAAACTCCAGAGTATAAGTCGCACCAGCCAAAGAATGCATAATAAAGAAGAAAAAAAACATATATAAGATGCATTTTGGGGGGAAATTTATTTGATCAAATCAGACACCAGGAACCGACATTTCATCTTGAAAGGAAAGTTATAGTAATAATAAAAGAACAGAGAACAACAGGCTGAACATGTGTCTGATGTGTTCACTTCACATATGAACAGTTATTCAGATAAACTAGAGCAGAAACAACAGAACAAGTTTACCAAACTCTCCATCTCACTCCAAATCACTAAATCCACTGAATCCACTTCATCCTCGGTGTAACTTCTCCTCCGGCTAAATCTAAGCGTTTAACCTACTTTTTTTTTTTTTTGCTTTTATTTTCTTCATTGCAGTTCAAGTTTCCTCCGCTTTTCGACAGTCTCTCGCAAGTTTCTCACTCACTCCAAACTTTCTTTCTGCTGCTCGATTACCGTTTTTGGCTGCATATTTCACTACATGCAGCTTGTAATCTGCAGAATATGACTGACCGTTATACATCTGAAATGATATATTTTAATACATAAGTCACACCTGAACATAAGTCGCGGACCCACCCAAACCATGAAAAACTGAGCTTATAGTCCAGCTGGATTTGAACTGCCAACCTTCGGATCAGTGGACAAACGATGCACCGACTGAGCTACTGTTGCCCCAAACCAGACCAAGTTACAGGTCAGAGCTGTGGAGAGGCGACCCCACTCACAGTCACAATGCCTGTTTTTCTAGGTTTTTTAAAATTTAAAACCACCTGTAATTGAATAAATAAATGTAAGGTAGAGCTGTTTAAAGTCATACTGTGGAAAAATCCAGGCCGAGCAACGACATATCTATACCATAGAAATGAGCAGATACAAAAAGCTACATAATGCACCTTCACGATAAGAAAAACAAAAACTCTTCTGATTCCTTGTGACGTGGACGGAATATGAATTGAAGTGTGAACAGAATTATTGCAGATTTTAATTATGGGCTTGGTACATTTGAACTGATAAGTCAAGATAAGTAATTCTGCAGCAGCCAGACTCTGAGAGAATAGACTGGGTTTATTTTGACGTGAAATGGCACAGAAGAGGAACACATTCATGTTTTTTGTTTTAATTGAAGATTATTTTTCGAAAGCATGTATGCAAAAAGGTAAAATGATCTAAAAGGCCCATATTACGCTACTTTGTGATCTACAGTACATTATAATGCTGTTTCCATTGAGGATTTTGAGGTTTGGAGGCGTAGACAGACTAATAATAAAGGGTTAGTCAAATGTCTGTCATGTGTGAATGAAACAAAACACAACTCCAGGTATGTTTTGGGGATCTAAAAGCATTTTAACACACATCGAGTCAATTTTGCATAATACAGGAGCTTTAAAAATTGAAACCGTATGTAGCCTGCACTCTTTAAGTTTGTAGAAAGGTGCAAGAATCAGAACTGAACCTGTGTTGCCGGTGCTTTAACCTGCAGACAAAGGACCTCCATAATCTTGATTCACTCCCAACATTCAAATCCAGACTCCAAACCCATTTATTTAAATTAGCCGACCCCCATTAAAGCTCTGGTGTTTTAGAACCTGTCCCGTACTGTTGGATTGTTTTTAATTATGGGTCTTAATTGCTGTTGTACGGTGTCCTTGAGAGCCCAGAAAGGCACCTTTAAATAAAATGCATTATTATTTATTATAAGTTTTTGTATGCAGAGGTTGCACTAGCACTGATTCATGTTGGCTGCAGGAGCTAGGGTTTAGGTAGTGACCGTTCAGATCAGACAGAGGTATTTTAGTCTTTTTTAACCCACACCCAAACTCCATTTCAGGTCACAGTCGTGCAAATACTACAATTTTGTGCAGATGAAAAACATTAGCTTCTAAGCTAGGCTAACTCCCTTATAAATCAAAACACTGAACAGATATTACATATATGAACATAAACAACATACCCAGATGTGCATAAACCAATAGTAAAGACTTATAAAACATCTATACAGCCCTGAAGAACATAAACTCACTTTTTGTCAATGACGCACAACTTGAGCTAACAGTAGATGACTGCACACTCGAGCCTCGCAAACTAATTAAACAGCAGTGCAGCGTGCTCTAAACTAAAGTGTACATTAACTCTCAACACCACTAGTGGGCGCTCCTCACCAACCTACTGCCTTTCCAACAGACCTCTAAGGGTATTTTTACATATTGTCCCCTTTAAGTGAACCAAACTCAGCCCTCTATAAGTGGACCAAAAAGTGAACCAACAGAAACTCGTTCGTTTTGTGTTCACATTGTGAGTTTATTACAAAGAGGACCAGGTTCTGTTTCTGGTCCACTTGAGCTTTGATGGGCCCCAGTCCCTTTTCTGTCCACACTTTGTCCAGGTATTGCAAAGTCTTCATCTTAATTTTTTTTGTACTTGCGTTGGCGTCGCCACAACAACGACCACGGCCTGCCACGTTTACAGCTGAGTGTTCCCGGTTACAGTGACATATCTACGACAAGCGAAGGAGGTTAGAATACACTGAAAAAGGCAAAGAGAACCCGGTGCACTTTGTGTTCGCAGATAAGGCGAACTATACGTTGACTTTTTGAACCATAGACTTTACTGTGAGATCCTCCTGAGAAAGGTCTCAGTATGGTTAATTTCAGAGGGTCTGGGTACGATTGGAGCGTTCACATATGCACAAAAAATGCTGAGTTATCAGTCTGAGTTCTGAGTTAAAACTGGTAGCTTTCTTGCTTTCTTTCTTTTTTGTTTTTGTAAAAGAAGCTCACCTGTCCCAAAAATGTGTTCCTTATGCGTATATCCTTTGTTTTTGTTTTTTTTTTACTTTTCTTGGCAACTTTTTTCCCACAAACTGCCACTTAACTAAACTATTATAAATAAGAAAAACATGAAATTATTTAAGCATTTTAACGTCTTACAAATGCCACAATCCTGATATCTCCTACGTTTGTTTTTTTTGCCTTTACTTTCACAGATAAGAAACCAAACTTGCATGAGCTCTAGTTACTATCTTATAGAATGATCCAATTTTCCATAAAACCAGACATATATTGCACATTCTTGGAAAAAAAAAAAAAACAGATTGGGAGATAGGGGCGCGCTCCTCTTCGGGCTGATAGCGTATCTGATGAAACATTCATGCCGCATTTACATAGAAAACACCGGCTCCAATCTGCTCTCTTTTTCTAACTCTGGCCCGGTGTTATTAGTGGAGCTGTTTCTATCTGTCAGCCTTGTAACGGACAGCGCTCCCCCGGGGACCTGCTCTAATTCTGCTCTGAGAAACAAAAGGACACAAGGAAAACCAAGGGGAGAAAGAAAAAATGAAAGAAAAACATGCGAGAAGAAGAGCGATGGAGGAGGAGATGGGTGGAGACAGGAGGCGGGGGTGAGGTTGGACTGTATAAAAACAAAGTGGTCACATGTTTTAGAGCTTGTATAATGTGTAAAGTCTCTAAAATAAATAAAGTTCAAAATAATAATCATAAAAAAGATCTATTTTCTAAATTTAAGTAAGTGTAAGATCTGTTTTTTGTTACATAGGGAGTCTTGCTGGGTCTTTGGAGCTTTTACATCACTATATTTAAACCTTTTTTTGTTAGTCCAGTCCTGGTTTAGTCCTGGTTAGGTCCCGGTTTAGTCCTGATTTAGTCCTGGTTTAGTCCTGGTTAGGTCCTGGTTTAGTCCTGGTTAGGACCCGGTTTAGTCCTGATTTACTCCTGATTCAGTCCTGGTTTAGACCTGGTTTAGACCTGGTTTAGTTCTGGTCCAGTCCTGTTCCAGTCCGGATTTAGACCAGGTTAAGATCTGGTTCAGTCCTGGTTTAGTTCTGGTCCAGTCCTGGTTTAGTCCTGGTACAGTCCTGTTCCAGTCCTGGTTTTTGTCCTGGTTTAGTCCTGGTTCAGTCCTGATTTAGTCTTGGTGCAGTTCTGATTTAGTCCTTATTTAGTCTTGGTTCAGTCCTGATTCAGTCCTGGTTCGGTCCTGGATTAGTCTTGCTTCAGTCCTGGTTCAGTCCCGATTTAATCCTGGTCCAGTCCTGGTTCAGTCCTGGTTCGGTCCTGGTTCAGTCCCGATTTAATCCTGGTCCAGTCCTGGTTCAGTCCTGGTTCGGTCCTGGTTCAGTCCTGATTTAGTCCTGGTCTAGTCCTGGTTCAGTCCTGGATTAGTCCTGGTTCAGTCCTGATTAAGTCCTGGTTCAGTCCTGGTTTAGACCTGGTTTAGTCCTGGTTCAGTCCTGGTTTAGACCTGGTTTAGTCCTGGTTCAGTCCTGGTTTAGGAGCTATGATTTCCAAACTAAGTACTAAAGTCCTTGTTTAAAAATGTACTTAAAGAGCAAAAAGTAAAAATATTTCAGATAAATTTTGAGATTTTCCGAAACTTCAAATGTTTGGATTTTCACAAAGATTCTGGATTTGATTCAATAGAAACAACTGAAACAATTATTTTTGCTCGAACTATGAACCTCCTTTTCAGCAGGTCTCAAATGATAATAAAAAATAATGAAATTTACTTTTCTATGTCATGAAGTAATGATTTAATGAAAGTATGTTGTACCTAAATGAAACACTACCAGTCAAAGGTTTGGACACACACTCTTATTCAATGTTTTTTTTTTCTTTATGTTTACTACGTTCTATATTTTACATAAATACAGAAGTGAAAAAAGTGAAATAAGTTCATATTTTATGTTCATATCCTCAAAGTATCCACTCTTTGCTTTGTCGACAGCGCTGCAAACCCTTGGCCTTCTCTCAGTGAGCTCTTGATGAAGCCTCTTCAAATGGTTTTATCTTCACGGCTGTGTCTTATCAGGGTCAAAAAATGGCAAAAGTGCAAAGCGGACTCCAAAGCAATTTTTTTCTTTTATTTACTACATTTTATACGTTTGCATACATAGTTTTGACACCTTCCTTGAGAATCAAAAACTAAAAGAATAAGTGTCTTCAAACTTTTGGCTGTTCGTGTACTTCACTTATTTATTAGTTTGTTTATTTATTCACTCATAAAGTATAAAAAGACATCACCAGTGTCATTAAACATACAAGAAATTAATGAAAAGGAGCAGAAAGAAGAATAATCTTTACGTTATCAGCCTCTTTTTCCTGTTTCCAGACACAACCTCAACACCGATCGTTATTTCAAAACATTTCAAATCAGTACTTTTCATTTCAGTCACAGTTATTAATCAATTGCAAACATAAATCTTCACTTTTATGCACCACAATTTACTTTTCTTTTTCATACATTCACACTGCACTGGGTTTTATGTGTCTTTTAAATGCTGTTATTGTACTTAAGCCTTTGATTTCTTTGTCAAGACTCCATAAATGAACTCTCTTCACAGCGACGCTTCGCTCCATAACCTTGGTTCTCGACGGTAAAGCAAACTAAATAAAAAGAAAAGATCTAAAAGTGAATACTAAATAGAGAAGAGGGAGCAGCAGACAGGTAAAGAAAGTGGAGGTGAGGTTCTTCTTTATACCTAAGATGGTGTTTAACTTTATATACATCCTGAAGACATCAAATATATGATGCAAGATATATGGAATTATGTAGCAAAGAAAAAAGGGAAACTCAACTACATATTGTATACATTTCAATGTCAGATCCTCACAGTCTCCACCTTTCACTTTGTTTAAAACGAAACAAGACCCTTGGCCTTCTCTCAGTGAGCTTCTGGATGAAGTTTCCTAAAGGCCGCCACACATTACAGGAGAATTTGCCTGATTTTGGCTGTGATTTCAAGTTTGCGGAAGTGTGACATGACTTTTTGTCTTCGTGTGCGATTTTGAAGCCGCTGCGTTCCTCATGTGCAGAGTCAGTATCAGATCTGACCACCAAACATCAATAACACTACAGAAACAGACAATAAAACAGAGCGTCAGGGGGAGAGGAGTGACGGACACAGAGACGCAACATACAAACTCGGGATAAAGCGAAAATAAAGACTTTACTCCTCACCTCCCGTAAAGTACTACATTTAAAGTGCAGCGTCTGATCCACATTATCCACAGAAAGTGACGCAAATATTCCCCAAATAATGATGTCCAGTCCATGAAAACCGCGCTAATAATCCAGTTTGAGGTGTTCTTTAAAAGTAAAAAGTCGAGATTGTTCCTCACGTGTGTCTGTTTATATCCACACGGTGCACGGATCGAGGTGAAGCTGCAGATTAGTGATAGCGACTCTACTTCCTGTGGGCTTTAAAATATTTTTCACTTCACCGTCGTGCCTTGTCAGGGTAGAAATGTAAAAAGTGCAAACCAGGGTTCACAGTACAGTGGCTTTTTAATTTAAATGTATGTTTGTGAACCAGTTTTGAGCAATGCAAACAATCTTGGCAAAAAAATTTAAGATATAAACACTTAAATCTATCAGAAAATGACTTGAAAGTAGTGAAATTATCTGTCCTTGCAGCAAGATAATTCTACTTGACGAGTTATAAGTTAAAATAAACGACCTCTAGACTAGAATGAAGCGTCTCTGTGAGTGTCCAGCGGCTGGAAATAAGTTTATGGACACTAAGGCCTTGTCCACACGTAGCCGGGTATCTGATAAGCCGAAGATGTTTTGCTGCGTTTTGACCTGTCATCCACACGAACACGCATCAAAAACGAGTATTCAGGGAAAACTCCGGCCAAAGTGAAGATTTTTGAAAACTCCATTTATGCGCGTTTGTGTGGACAGAGATAACTGGAGTTTTGCGTTTTAAAACGTCACTGTCTGCGCCAAAAAATATGAATCTGCCCTGACGTCAAACGTGCGACATTTGTTTAGGCGACTGCAAAAGCCAAAGCCAAAGCCAAAACAGACTATGGATCGGAGTCGTTTCTTGAGAGCTGTGTGTGTGATGAGAGCAGAATTGCTCCTAAACTGTGTTTAGGAGCAATTCTGACTCCGAGTCTGTCCAGACAAAGGAGCTCAGCGCCATGTTTTCTGTTGTTTAAGTTTAGGCGGAAGTGACGGCGAAGTGAGGGCTCAATGGAAATAACGCCATCTACAGGTTTGGAATGTGTATGAATGTGGTTGAAAACGCAGATGTTCGGTTATGTGTGGAAGGTATTTTTTTCGAAGACGAGGTGGTGTGGATAAAACAATTTTTATAAACGGAGGGGGGGAAATGTTCGGTTTTAAAAATACCCTGCTACGTGTGTACATGGCCTAAGTTTGAGATAAACAAACTTGAAATTAGTTCATGAGTAGTGTTCATGGCCTGATAGTAAGTTCTCAGATGCCAAATTCTAGATAAAATGCTTTAAATTTTGATAAATTCGATATAAACATACTTAATGATTAGTATGAATGGCCTGATAATAAATTCAAAGATGCTAAATTCTAGATATAAGTACTTGAAATCAGTCTTACCTGATGCCATGTGCTCAAAAAGCCATACCTTAAATGACGATTAAATGTTCTTATTCGATCGTCGGGAGAATTAACGATTGATTATCAATTAATCATTAACGTTTTTATATTAAAATGATCATCATTATTATTACTATTACTAATCTGCATAAATAAACTCAACTCTACAACATATAAACCATAACCGCTATAGAGCCGCATCAGCCCGTGTGAGATTAGAATGTGTTTAATGCAGCTTTGCAACATTTGTTTACGTTTTACAGAAACAAAACTTAAAACCACATGACTCATTTGCATAAACTGTAAATGCTGAAAAAAGTTTGTGCGTATGTCACCTTGGAGATAGTTCATGTTTTCAGAGCTCATACGAGTGCAGATTGTACGTGTGCAGGTTTAGCGCAGCTTTTTATTTAACAGTCATTTCACTTATTTTGGCTTCTGTTGTGATGAAAAGACTGAAAAGTGTTTGTCTTTTGGACGCATACGCACTCGACTGTTGCAGTAACCGGGATACTGCGTATACATGCACCATGACCAAACCGGGATACTCAAAAAACCCGATCATACCCGGGACACTGATGTGCAGTAAATGCACTCTGAGGGATATAGTGATCTCCAAGGAGCCAGAGTCGAGACGTGGGACTGTGAGGCCATAACTCCAGTGTTTGCGCAGTCGGACGCAGCCTTCGCATACCAACCTACATTTGGTTTGTCAATTAAAATGAACATGACTGACAAAATTCTTAATGATCAATTGGTCGACTAATCATGCCCATCACTATTTACTACATGCACAGTTTTGATGCCTTCAGTGAAACTCTACCATGTAAATAAAAAGCGTGTCTGAACTTTTGATCGGTAGTACTTTACTTAACCGTAAACCAAAGTAAATAAAGGAAAGAGCTAAAAATGAATCCCAAACAGAGGAGAGGAAGCAGCAGACAGGTAGAGGAGGTGGAGGTGGGTGAGGTCGCTCCGTATACCTACCCACGGTGCTGACATTGACGGATGGACTTGGCTCGCTCAGCATCTCTCCACATCGGGACAGCAGACGCAGCCGGTACACACGGTCCTGTACACACACACACACACACACACATAATGAAGAGCAGGCAGGGAGGGTCCCATATGAAACCGCACTTTGTCAACACGCGCTGTGCCTGCCATGCTAATAGGCCCGATTTGAATTTGTGTAGGCCCGAGCATGTACAGGGCCCCCAGATTGGATGGAAGCGATGGCTGACATGTGTATGCATAATTGTGAAGGGAGATAAGGAGAGGTGTAGGACGGGAGTGACTTTCAAGGACTCTTTTAGAACGCAGGAAAGAGATAGGTGTAGAAACATTTGGGAAAAATAAAAAAAGAGCAAATATTATGGAATAGTTGTATTGTCAAAAGCCTTTCAACGTGTTTTTGGATAAATCCCCATACAAATAAAATACTTTTGCTTCAAAATAATGGCTATCTGCAGACAATAGACACTTTGTTCTAAAGGTGCGCGCCAATACTGGGGACTGGGGTTAGGACGCCATCTACTGGTAGCAAAGGAAATATCGAACAACAACGAGGGACCTCCGTGAAGTTGGCGCCCCATCAAACGCACAAACGAAATGCACAAAAACTATGTCTATCATTTATGATCCATTTGTTTTGCCCAAAAGTTTTGTTTGTGCTGATTTTTAAGTCAAATAAGGGTCAGCCAGCCCACAGGAAGCTTAAAAATGCTCTAAAATGCCCCCAAAATGGTCATTTGTGCTTCGTTTGTGCTACAAAAAGGTTGGTTTGTGTTATTATGGTTCTTAAGATAGCAGTATTAGCAGTTTTATTTTCAGCCAATGATGCCATCCAGTCCCTTAAATTGTTAAATAGCCTCCATTCAGAAAATTATGTATTATTATATAAAATATGAATCAAATGCAAGTTACTAAAAACTGATACGGACTTTTTCCACAGCCTGAGATCGTTTATCTTCACTAGTTTTGTGGAGTTTTGCTAAAGCCACCGCTGCCAACTGAGCGGAAATGACATCCTATAATTTCCTCAAAAATAATCATTAATAATTTTAGAAATATACTCACACAAATGGAAACTGTCACAGCACAAAGCAGCACCAACGAAATACAAAAGTTTCATATAATTTTCTGCCTGTTGTGAGGCTGTTTAACAGTTGGAGGGGCTGGATGACGTCATCGACCAAAAATAAAAATGTGAATATCTTAAGAACCAAGATCACAAACAAAGCATGAACGATTGACACAATTTTGGGCAATTTTAGAGCATTTTTAAGCTTCCCGCTGAACCTAATTTGACCTATAAAGAATCACTAATATCTCCAAAACTGAAGCAGCACAAACTGAACATTTTGCAGCACAGAACAGCACAAAAGAAGTTTCCAGAAGTTTGCCAACTAGGTTTAGCAAATTTTCAACATGCCAGAAGAAGTGGGCAGTAATAATGAATGTGACTGACGACAGAAATGTTCAGATTTTATGTTGGTTTAAGGACAGGAGCACTTGAGAACATGAATCATGAGCTGTGAACTTTTAAACCCTGCAATTTGGTCGTAGAGTTGGAGCTGGAGCCAAGTGAAATGATCGAAAATATCACACATTAGGGACAAAACAGTGTGACTAGTTTGTACCTTAGCGTTGGTGTAGACTATGTTGGCTCTGTTATTCATGAAAACTGAAAACCAAATGATTAGTAAGAGTATTTGAATAATTTAAGCCCTTTCTACTGTAGACGCTCTGTGTAACTTGTCTCCATTAAGATGTTTTCGCATTGCCAGGAGCCAAATACCCTGAAAAACATGTGTTCCTATGAGGGGTGTAACGATATCCATGTCTCACGATATATCATCACGGTGTGAACCTCACGGTACGATATTTACTGCAATATCGTGGAAAAGCTCAAGATATGACGATATTCTACATAATAAGAATGACATTATAAAACGCTTTGACCAGTCATTTGGTACAACATTTATTGTCATTAGGGATGTAACGATATCCAAATCTCTCTGTACGATATTTTCACCATAAACATCTCACGGTACCATATTTATTGCAATATTTTGGTTCACAAAACTGTGAATCTGCTACTTTTTCCTCTAAAAATGCCTTCACAAGACTTAATCCAAAGTGATTTCAAAGTGCTTAGAACAGTTTCTTCATGTAGTCTGCACTGAAACGGAGCAAAGGATCATGGTCCATGTAGTTCCCTCTGTTGTTTTTTTTAGCTATTTTTGCATCAGAACTATTCATTTATACAAAGAGACTTGTGATTCAATATATTGTGATGGTCCACGATATTATTGAGAGACCTTTGACGATACAATATCACCCTATTTCGGTTATTGTTACATCCCTTAGTTCCTACTCCACAGATCTGACCTGTAACTTGGCCTGGTCACATCACCTTGATCATTTTTGTAATACACGTCCAGTGATTTTGGTTATTTTTAGAAAAGGAGAAAGTTGACTGTAGATGATAGATAGATGTTGCTGTGTCAGTGTACAGCATTATGTTCTTTAGTTTCCAATAAAAAAAAGATAATTAAATGTCATACTGAGGAACATTCCAGGTAAAGCAATAACATCTCCATGGAGACAAGCAGACAAGTCACACGGTTCCACCTCAAATAGCATGGCGACTCTTTATAAAATCTTTGTTTGAGAAGAGACGTCTGCCATGTTTTGTTCATAATTGTGTTTTTACAGGAGCGAGGAGCCGGGAGCCGTAGCCCAGATCCAATTCTCTGGGGCCCGGCCGTGGACTGGGACTTGATTGGTCTCTGAGGGAGGTCGGCCTTACCTTGTGCAGACCCGGAACCACCGTCTCGCTGCGGTTTGGGCTGATCAGCTCGTCCACGGTCCGCCACTCCTCCTCATCCTCCGCCCGGGCCTGGAGGACGTACGACCAGAGCGGCGGGGACGGGCCCGGGGGAGGGGTCCAGCGTAAGAGGACCCCGGCGCCGTCACGAGTGGCCGACAGAGCGGAGGGAGGGAGCAGGGGGTCCGACTGCGGGAGGGCATCTGGTGGAGAAAGGAGAAAACAGAAGATAATTTAGTGGTGAAAGAATTTAACTGAAATTACAGTCTGAATTATTGCAAGGTCTAAACTAGTGTTGTAATAAAGACCGCACTAATCAAGACCAAGACCTGTCCGAGACCACAGGGTCCTGAGACCGAGACAAGACCAAGACCTCTGAGGGTCGAGACTGAGACAAGACCGAGGCTTTTGATGGTCGAGAACGAGACAAGATCGAGACTTTTGAAGGTCGAGACCGAGACTTTTGAAGGTAGAAAATGAGACAAGATCAAGACTTTTGAAGGTCAAGACCGAGATAAGACTGAGACTTTTGAAGGTCGAGACCGAGACAAGACCGAGACTTTTGAAGGTCGAGACCGAGACAAGACTGAGACTTTTGAAGGTCGAGACCGAGACAAGACCGAGAATTTTGAAGGTCGAGACCGAGACAAGACCGAGACCTATGAGGGTCGAGACGGAGACAAGACTAAGATTTTTGAAGGTCAAGACGGAGACAAGACCGAGACTTTTGAAGGTCGAGAACGAGACAAGACCGAGACTTTTGAAGGTCGAGACACAGACAAGACCGAGACTTTTGAAGGTCGAGACCCAGACAAGACTGAGACTTTTGAAGGTCGAGACTGAGACAAGGCCGAAACTTTTGAAGGTTGAGACTGAGACAAGACCAAGACTTTTGAAGGTCGAAATGGAGACAAGACCGAAACCACGGCCCATCGAGACCAAATCAAGACCATCTTCGCCATTTTCTACATTTATTTGTATTTTACTGTTATTTTGGCACATTTATATCAATGCTTTTATAGATCTATCTAAATTTGAGCTGATTAATGTTCATTTAGGCATAAACCTCTTTTTTGGACCCTCACCCACAGTTTGAGAACCTCTTCTTGAAGATAACTTCCTCTGGCACGTTACAGATTACTGAAGAAAGTGAAGAATATGGGTAGGATTTTTACACCTGTTTTTTTTTTATTTCTAACTGATGTTACATTAACTTACTGGTTTTGCAGTGGTATTTATAGGGTTTATAGGGACTAGATTTTCAAAATAAAAAACTGACATCCCTGGTTTGTGGTCATTGGTAATAATAAAATTGTGAAACGAGAGCATAATTAATGGGCAGTCAAACGATATTTAAAAAAAAAAATCAGATTAATCACACTTTAGAATTTTGATTAATCACGATTAATCACAGTTAATTATTCTTCAAAAATAGACCAAAATATTTAGACAAAAATGCAATTTATTATCAAAAAGTTATATTATTGACAAAGAGAGTTCATCACTGCAATATCTGCAAACTACCTACCTAAACTAACTAGTTTTATCCAAAGTCACATATAGACAGACATGATCACTGACCTAATAACCTGCGCTGCCTTTCAGGTCACCATCGCACTTTCCATAGAGGAGAATGTGTGGTCAAAATAAATGATGTGATTAATCTGCGTTAAAAAAAACATTAGTGTGATATTTTTTTGTGATTAATCGCATGCGTTAACATTGACAGCCCTAATAATTAAGAAAAATTGTTTGGCACTAAGCCAGAAGAGTTACATTTTCTTTGTCAGCTTTTCTGTATTTTACCTAAATAACAATTTATGCCTCTTTACTGTTGGCAGGTATAAAATTGGTCAAAAATAGGGACACCAGGGACATTTCTTGTATAAAACTGGAACAAATCACTGCTTTTGGGTAAATCTGCTGGGACAGGGGACACAGGGCTCAAACCTGGGACTGTCCCGGGTAAATAGGGATGTCTGGTCTCTCTAGGTATTTAGCCTCTGCACATTTATCAAATGCACGCCATGACAAACACAGATACAGACACAGGCAAACTTCAACCACATGTTGCGGTAAGAAGTTTACTGGCAACAGCAACAGCTGTGATGAAATATGATCGCACTTGTCGGGTGTCAGATCTCAAGTCCCAGACAAGAGCGAGTCCAAGCACCTTCAAGACAGAGACTTCTGTCCAAGTCGTCTCTGAGTTCCTTCTTAACTCTAAACCATCTACCTCTCAACTTGACCCTATTCCTACAATTCTTGTTAAATCCTGTCTCTCCTCTCTTGCCCCCGTCATCACTAACATCATTCACTCTTCCCTGGTCTCTGGTACAGTTCCTTCATCTCTCAAAACTGCTTCTGTTACTCCTATTCTGAAAAAAATCTGGTCTAGATCCCAACAACTTCAATAACCTCCATTCTATTGCCAAAATTCTCGGAAAAACGGTTGCCTCTCAACTCCACACTCATCTCACCACTAACAATATCTATGAACAATTTCAATCCGGTTTTCGCCCACTCCATAGCACAGAAACAGCACTTCTCAAAATCACCAACAACCTCCTATTAGCTTCTGATTACGGTTTATTTTTTATCCTCATCCTCCTCGATCTGACAGCAGCCTATGACACTATCTCCCACAACATCCTCATTCACAGACTTCAATCCATTGGTATTTCCCACACTCCTCTCTCCTGGTTCATTTCATAACTCTCTGATCGCAGTCAATTCCTCCAACTCAAATCTTACAAATCCAACACTTTGCCTGTCTCTGCTGGTGTTCCCCAAGGCTCTGTCCTAGGTCCGCTTCTTTTTATTATCTACATCCCTCCACTTGGTTTTCTATTCCGTAAACACATCATTCTTTTTCACTGCTACACGGATGACATCCAGCTCTACATTTCTACCAAACCTTCCTCATCTCTCCCTCCAACTTCTCTTACCCTCTGTCTACAAGAAATCCACTCGTGGTTCTCCTCAAACTTTCTCAAGCTTAACAGCTCTAAAACTGAAGTCCTCCTAGTAGGCACCCCCTCCACTATCTCCAAATCCAGCAGTTTCTCTATATCCATCCATAATTCCAAAAAAGTCAAAAGTCTGGGTGTCATCCTTGACAGCACACTTTCTTTCCACTCCCATATTAATAACATCACCCGCTCCGCCTACTTTCACCTCCACAATATCTCCCGTCTCCGCCCCTCTCTCACTCCTCACACCACTGCCATACTCGTTCACAGCCTTGTTACTTCCCGGATTGATTACTGCAACTCCCTCCTCTTTGGTCTCCCTAAAAAATCCCTCCAGAAACTGCAGCTTCTCCAAAATTCCGCCGCCCTCATCATCACCAGGACCGCCTCCTTCCACCACATCACCCCCATCCTCCAACAACTACACTGGCTTCCCATAAAACAAATAATTAACTTTAAAATTCTCCTAACCACCTTCAAAGCGATCCATAACCTGGCCCCACCTTACATCACTGACCTTCTCCACATCTCCATTCCTTCTCGCTCCCTCCGCTCCTTCTCCTCTCTCCAGCTCTCTGTCCTGCTCTGGAACTCTCTCCCTCCTGACCTCCGCAATACTGACTCTCTTGCTCTTTTCAAATCCAGACTCAAAACACACCTGTTCAGACAATCCTACACCACATAACAGTCACTTTCACCATCTTCCAGTTTTGTGTCTCTGTTTTTATCTTTGTATTTTGCAATTATGTTTTTAACTGTGTTTTGTACAGTGTCCTTGGGTGTCCTGAAAGGTGCTTTCAAATAAAATGTATTATTATTATTATTATTAATACAAGACCGAGTCCAAGCGCCTTCAAGACCGAGACAAGACCGAGTCAAGCATCTTCAAGACTGAGACAAGAGTGAGTCCAAACACGGTCAAGTCCAAGACGAGACCAAGACCGTAAAAAAATGGTCTCGAGGCCACTCTCGAGACCCAGACCGGTCTCAAGTATTGCAACACTAGTCTAAACATAGGCAATTAGTAGACAAAGCTAATGATACTAATACTAATCACCAAGCTAGTGTGAAACCGTTTGAGGATTCTGGAGCCAGTCCTCTGTATTTTCTACTAAAAGTCGAAGCATTAGCCCTCAAAAATAACACATTTTGAATAATCAGAAAAACTATTAGATTCATTACATTACATTAGACTAATTTATTTGTCATTTTTATGTTACAAAAAACAAAACCAAATTGTGTTCTCACTGCTGCCATAATTCAACAGTAGCTGTAGTAAAAGTAATATAGAGTCCAATCAGAGTGTGTGATTTAACAGCCAAAGTGCTGTGGGCAGGAGCAGCTGAGGATTATATATGCGGCTGGTACCAGGCCATCGGTCAAAGCCTCTTTAAAATGAATTATTAAAGAGTCTGTACCCAATTTCTCCTGGATCTGAGCGAAAGTTCCCATGCTCCAGTACAGATATATTATATAAGCAACTCTGAGGTCAAACCATGTCCACTGTGTACAGTCTGCATCTGATTACAAAGCATTTTATCCTCCAAGAATTAGGAGATATTCAGTTAGTATGGTAATTATTTTTAGCTAGGGTGACCAGATTTTCAAAATATAAAAATGGGACACCACTGGTAATAATAAAATTGTGATTCGAGTGCATAATTGAGGAAAACTGTTCGGCACTCGGCCGATTCGTGACTAACATGTATCAGTATAGTCACATTTTCTTTGTCTTTTGGTCATTTTTAAGCAGATTTTCAGTATTTTACTTCAACAAATCGCAATGTATGTCTCTCTTTACTGTTGGCAGGGATCAAATTGGTCAAAAATAGGGGGACCTGGGACATTTCTTGTATAAAACTGGGACAAATCACTGGTTTTGGATAAATCTGGTGGGACAGAGGACACTGGGCTCAAAACTGGGACTGTCCCAGATAAATAAGGACGCATGGTCACTCTATTTAGACCTGATGTAGTCCTGGTTTAGTCTTAGTTTAGTCTTGGTTTTGAGCTAGTTTGGATCAAATTGGTCCAAAATAGGGACATCTGGGACATTTCTTGTATAAAACTGGGACAAATCACTGGTTTTGGATGAATCTGCTAAATAGTAAGTGCTGGTAAATAGGGCCGTCTGAACACCCTGTTTTTAGCATTTCATGTTTTAACCGTTGAAATAGTTCTGTTTTTCACAACTTTAAGCTCAGGTCAGGTACTAAACTTAAGTATGGTCACTTTTTAGCATCTGACTTAAAGGTTAGTTGAGATTTCTCTTGTTGGTTTATTAGGGTGACCAGATTTTAAAAATAATAACCTGGGATATCCTCAGTTTGGGGTAATTGTTAAAATTGTAAAACAAGTGCATAATCAAGGAAAACTGTGCACTCGCCCCATTCATGAGTAAAATGTGAGTCAGTATAGTCACATTTTCTTAATGTTTTGGTCATATTTAGGTATAATTTTCTGCATTTTACTTAAATAAATGACAAGTTATGCCTCTTTTTACTGTTGGCAGGGATCAGATTGGTCAAAAATAGGAACACCAGGGACATTTTTTGTATAAAACTGGGACAAATCACTGGTTTTGGTTAAATCTGCTGGGACAGGGGACACAGGGCTCAAAACTGGGACTGTCCCGGGTCAATAGGGACGTCTGGTCACACTATGGTTTAGACCTCTACAAGCATTCAGGGAAATACAGGGAATTCTTGTATTTTACTTATCAGTTCATTTATCAGTTTTTGTCAAAAATGAATGCTCCAAAGTGTTCAAAATGTGACTCATTTATCTCTTTAGAAGTGGCAGTATTTGTCAGACAAAGAGCAATTCCATTTCTTTCTCTAAAATTCTCCATCCTAATCGGACACAGATGTTCACTTTGGGCCCGACTGCACCTTTCAAGACGTCTTAATTGTTATTGACGAAATGTGGTTTGGCATTTTTCATCAAGATAATACATTAGCAGACAAAAACTAAAAGAAGAACTAAAACGTCATTAAGATCAAAATGATGCCAAAATCAGTAGGCAGTAGCCAATCTTAGCCTGACAAATTTACCTTTCGTCCCGTCCACTCAAGCCGTCCTCCTGCTTCTTCTACCGACAAAAACGTTCAGAAATATTTGTGTGTATAGGTTAGAAATCCGTGCATATTTGGCTGTAGTTGTTTTAGTCCTGGTTTATACCTGGTTTAGTCTTGATTTAGTCCTGGTTCAGTCCTGGTTTAGGCCTGGTTTAGTCATGTTTTAGTCCTGTTTTAGTCCTGGTTCAGTTCTGGTTTAGTCCTGGTTTAGTCCTGTTCAGTCCTGGTTTAGACCTGGTTCAGTCCTAGTTTAGACCTGGTTTAGACCTGGTTTAGACCTGGTTTAGACCTGGTTCAGTCCTGGTTTAGTCCTGGTTTAGACCTGTTTTAGACCTTGTTCAGTCCTGGTTTAGACCTGGTTTAGGCCTGATTTAGACCTGGTTTAGACCTGGTTCAGTCCTGGTTTAGACCTGGTTGAGACCTGGTTTAGGCCTGGTTTAGGCCTGGTTTAGTCCTGGCCAGTCCTGGTTTAGATCTGGTTTAGTCCTGGTTCAGTCCTGGTTTTGACCTGATTTAGACCTGGTTTAGTCCTGGTTTAGACCTGGTTGAGACCTGGTTTAGTCCTGGTTCAGTCCTGGTTTAGATCTGGTTTAGTCCTGGTTCAGTCCTGGTTTTGACCTGATTTAGACCTGGTTTAGTCCTGGTTTAGACATGGTTTAATCCTGTTTTAGTCCTAGTTCAGACCTGGTTTAGACCTGGTTTAGTCCTGTTTTAGACCTGGTTTAGTCCTGTTTTAGTCCTGGTTTAGTCCTGGTTTAGACCTGGTTAGACATATTTTTGACAGTCGCGTCGCGTCTGTGAACTCGTATTCGTCCTGAAGAAAACTTCATCATAAATTTTCATTTCCTTATTGTAATTCTTAACGTCGTAATTTTTCATTTTGTATTCTGATGGATAAAACACACTCGACACATTTTATGCACGACTTTACAAAGATTTATTTTATGCTCAACTACAGCCAAATATGCCCCGATTTCCCAAATATGCACCAAAGCTTTCGTACTCCATAAAACACAAAGACAAGTATCAATCCAACCATCACATTTCTGAAAACACGACCGTTACCCATTAAAAAAGACAAATACGACAACAAACGGAACACAAAACGCAGGTAAAAGTTATTGTTTTACAGAAAGGAGCAGTTTGAGGAGTCACCTTGAGAAGAAATCCCACCTGAGGGAGATTATTAAAGTGTTTTCTGATACGACACGATGAAGGAAGAACCCGACCGATGATAACTAAAATGACAAACAGTGGAGCGGGGCCATAATTCTGTTTATGCATTTGGCTCCGTTTAAATGAAGACGCTAAGGTGACAAACATATCTGATGCACGGGCCTGCGCCAAGCAATTAACGTCACCCTAGGGCGCCATCACGGTCTAACAGCTACCGTATTAGTCTGGAAAATGCACAAAAGTGACCTTATCTTGGGACATTAGCTCGGGAGTTTAAAAAAGTTTGGTAATGTTGAAATTAGAATTACATATTTGAGCTTTTTGGACGTATTTCTGCCTGAAAAGAATGATTATCTTCCAGGATAAACACGTCTTCACACCTGGTTCAGACCTGGTTTAGTCCTGTTTTAGTCCTGGTTTAGACCTGGTTTAGTACTTGTTTAGACCTAGTTTAGACCTGGTTTAGTCCTGGTTTAGACCTGGTTTAGTACTTGTTTAGACCTAGTTTAGACCTCGTTTAGTCCTGGTTTAGACCTAGTTTAGACCTGGTTCAGCCCTGGTTTAGACCTGGTTTAGACCTGGTTTAATCCTGGTTTAGACCTGGTTCAGCCCTGGTTTAGACCTGGTTTAATCCTGGTTTAGGCCTGGTTTAGTCCTGGTTTAGACCTGGTTTAGACCTGGTGCAGTCCTGGTTTACATCACTGGTTGTTCCTCATCAAAAACAAAACTATTTACATAACCATGTATTTATATTTTGTGTCACTGTTTGTATTGTTAGTTTTCCGTTTTCTGTAAATTGTCTTAAAAATGTTTGACTAATCCAGCATTATTAGTCTGTCTAAATCTTTAGTTTATCTTTAGTTCAGTACAGATTTATCTTTAGTACGTATGACGAAACATGCTAACATAGATCAGAAAACAGAGTAATCCGGGCCCTTATGTGTTGTAATTTCAGCTAAAACAGTCTTTTGTGGTCAGATTGTGTTGAAACCATGTTGAGAATAAGTTCCAGTGTGAGGTTTAGACAGCTGACACTTCATTACGGATGGATAAAACACATATTAATGACTCGTCGGAGTGTTTTTCATGGACAGATTAACGCCCACGTGTATTGCACGGACGCATATACGACTCGCACAATCAGACACATGATTCATACGCCGAGAGACATCATTCCAGTCCAGATAAACGACTGTCGCTAATAAAAAGTTCGCTTTGGAAATAGAAACGCGGCGTCCAATCAGAATCCCAGCAGGCGCCGTACGCAGATACAACAACACGTGCAGAGCTGTGAGTTTAAGCCGGTTCTAAATGCGACGGGAAATCATTTAACGCCGATTCGCTCCGCCCGATAGAACTCAAGTCTGCGGAGGTACGGACACTTATTTCGTTATATTTCATTGGCCTCTTGGTGGTGTCGGGTTTACAAATGTTTTAAAGCAAATTACAGTAGATATATGTTTGTTTGTATGTTTTTTCTATTTTTGCAGAGGCCCTTTCAAAATAAAACCACTGCAGAATGGGCCTTATTGTGAAAAGGTTTAAACTGACAACGTACTAAATGAAAAACACAAAAAGCTGATTGAACATAACATAAATATAATGATAATAATATAAAAGAATAATAGGATAGTGGCATTTTAAGCATAGGTCAAGAAATATCTCATCAGCTTATTGTAGTCCAGAAAGTCGCTATTATTGGCAAAAATTATTGCTAAACTTCACTTAGTTGTGTTTTGTTTCTTTCACACATATTTGAGTAAACCTAATTATTAGTCTGTCTACATATCCATCTCCAAACCTCAGAATGCCCTGTTCCACCTTGTGATGTCATGTAATGGTAGTTTTCAAGTGAACAGCTCCTTTTACCTTTTATTCAGTAGACATCGGAAATTCCAGGGCTGTAATTATCCAAATGTTTCGAGTGAAGGTGTGTGGATGAGCACTTCCTGTATTACCATAGAACATCACAATGTGTTTTCTGCTTGAAAAAACATGATTCCAGGTATGTTTGTGACGAGGATACAACATTATAGATCAAAAAAAGGTGTAATGTCTTTTAATGCGTAGCAACTGTTTCCGGTCAAAAATAATGCATAAGAAGACGTGTGGTCCCATGAGAGCAGCTGCTTCTGAGTGGCTCCTTTAACCTCTCTCTTATGCTGTAATAGCCTTGTATGTGTAAATGTCTAGTGCAGAGCTAAAGCTAAATGTATTTGTGCTGATGTTTCTGATGGTGAGCCTGTCCACCCACTGTGAAGGCAAAAGATCTGGTTTAGTGAGTGCAAACACAAGGTCCTCAGGTGGGTGTCTAAATGCCAAGGGGATGAGTTGGGGATGAACTAAATAGGACAAATGACTAAATGTTCAAAACTGCACAGCTGAAAGGTCCCACATCTCTCTTGACTGTAACAAACTGCTGAATATCTTTAGTTATGAAAAATGGCCAGGGGGCCATGGGGGCAAGTTCGTAACTTCCACGTAACACATCAATTTGCTTCACAGTGAAGAAGCTTAACACCACTTTAACCCATCTTACAACAGCCACGAGTCAAACAAACAAAACGCTCTGTCTGGTTCACTCATTAGTGTCTGGAAACGTTAGAAAACAACTTTATAAGCAGTCTTACACTTAACTCTGTTGATTTCCCACTGCGCATGTGAAAGCCCAAAAGACTTGATCGCACATGTCATTTCTAATCCCATTTATTTACGAGTGAATTATAGTTTTTGAAAACACAAAATAAAAAAATTAAAAAATCATTCCCGAACCATTTTCTTTCAACAACTTTCAGTTTCTCTTCTTCTTCTTCACTGTCAGTAGTCGATTCTCACTTTTTGCTTCTTGCACCTCGAGCCTCTCGCCGCCGCTGGAGTCGACAGTTGAGTCTTTTGGGCTTTCACATGTGCAGTGGGAAATCAACAGAGGTAAGGCTAAAGCTGCTTATAAAGTTGTTTTATAACGTTTCCAGACACTAATGAGTGAACCAGGCAGAGCGTTTTGTTTGTTAGACTCGTGGCTGTTGTAAGATGGGTTAAAGTGGTGTTAAGCTTCTTCAGTGTGAAGCAAATTGGCGTTTTACATGGAAGTTAAGAACTTGCCCCCATCACTACACTAGTTTGTTGTCTTGACAGACTCACTGCCACAGCGAGATCTCCGCCGAGGCAACACTGATCTGTGTTGTTTTTTGGCTTCTGACAGAATTCAACCACCTCTAGCAACGGACTTTAGCTTCAAATGTGCCAGAGTTTCCCTTTAAGAGTTGCAAATACAAATATAATATATTCTCTTAACCGGGGCTCAGAGTGCAGTGATGTTGGCGGAGGCGTGGATATGGTGCTATGGATTCTTTCAATTTGGATTTAGTTTAGTTTTTAGTTTAGTCTCGTACATGCAGCTTCAAAGATGAAGACCACAGCAGCAGTGAGTGTCACGTCATAACAAAACCACTCTCACATTGGAGTCGCACCTGGACCATGTGCAGTCTGAGCCAAGTGTTAAGAATAAAGAATATCATTTTTAATCACCTCTTAAATGTACCCCATCTTAACCACTGGCCTCTTTGGGTCACATTGTGGCAATTCAATTCACCTCAGTTCAGAGTATATATAAAAAAAGAAGACAATTTTTTAAATATACAGTGCATGATATAACGTATAAAGACAAGAGCACCAGTGTCTCCACAGCTCAGAGGTGAACCTGACAGAGCTCCTCACAGGACACACTCGAGCGTGGATGATTTGATTGCTCACGACTCTACACATAAATTAATAAATCCAACATCTGATCGTGACAACGCAGGATCTCACCACATTTCCCTGGCGCTACAAAACCTTGGGACTGGTCCTATTCTCAGAGTCATTATAGGCCACTGTCAAACTCTACAAACTCTTTTTCTAGTAGCGCAATGTACAAGGGCAGAGCAGAAACATTTGATAAGTGCAATTCTGTCATCACTGGAGCACATGGAGAACCTACGGACAAGCGTATTGACCTGACCGTGAAGCTCACACCGCTGCCCCTACGTGTGTGTGGCACAGCAGCACCTGAACGCCACTCACCCAGAGTCCGCGCTGTGACGATCTCGCTGTACGGCCCCGTCCCGATCTTGTTCCTGGAGAGCACACTGAACTGGTACACGGTGCCCGGACTCAGACCCTCCACCTGCAGACTGGTGCCGGAGGAGACGGGCACATCCACGGAAAACCACAGCTGCTTCTCATCGCTGCCCCCTGCTGTCATGTTCTTCACCCTGCACAAACACACACAGAGCTCCGCGGTTAGAATATCAAGGAATATCAGGTATGTGTCCATTATTTCTGTCTTAAATACATTCTTTTTCATTGGTTTCAAGGTAGATTTGAGTCATGATTTTCAGCTTGAAATGCATCAAAGCTAATCAGAAACATCTTTCCCCGCTACACCGCCTGAACAAAGACACAGCAGGCAGAGAAGCCCGGCTCAGTGCAGCTTCACTTCACTGTGGAAAATAAAGGAGCATCAAAACTGGCCCAACACTCTGATGTAAGAGTTTGGCTTTAATGAAGTAGTTATTAAGCCTGAATCTTAATACTGTGTGTTGATTATGAATAAAATTTTTGTCTATGTTTTGTTAAGACTATTAAAATCGTGGTTATCCCATTTTTTAGGAATTTTGTCCAGTAAATGAATACATATTCGAGCATTAACTGCTAACACATACCGCATTTTTCGGTATAAGTCGCACCAGCCAAAAAGTGCGTAATGAAGAAGAAAAAAACATGTATAAGTCGCACTGAACTATAAGGGGGAAATTTATTTTAGAAAATCAGAGACCAAGAACCAATATTTTATCTTGAAAGGCAAGTTATAGAAGTTATAGTAATAAAAACAACCCAATAGAGAAGAATCCGTGTATCATTCGTTAATATCAATCAATAACGTCAATATAGAACCAAAAATAAGAAAATGAAAAAACAACACATTTCTTTATTATTTGTCTCTAAAAACAAAATGAAAAAACAGATTATTTGTTTTTTCCATTTTTGATTCATATGTAGGATTTATATATTTGGTTTATGGGCTGTCAGTGTGAAAAATGTAATATATAAGTCGCTCCTGAGTATAAGTCACAGGAACCACCCAAATCCTGAAAAAATAGTAGTATATAGTATAGTAAATATAGTATAGTCCGAAAAATAGGTAACATATCTATATCATCATGTTACATTTTATTGTTTGAAAATGCTATATTTGCAAAAAAAAAAAACAACACATTAAAAAGTTTCATGAGCTTCACTTTCATTGTTGTAGAGTATTGTTTCATATCCTGCTTTTGTATATCTGTGGAGAATTGTTGTGTGGGAGCAGTACTGGACAGAATTGTACAGCTCACGATAAGGAGGGTTTGAGAGATCGCTAGATAAATACCGCCACACACTACTAGAGAATTTGCCTGATTTTGGCTGCGCTGTCTTCTTCCCGAGTCCGGGGAGGTGTGACCCGACTTTTGTCTGCGTGTGCAATTTTGAAGCCGCTGCGATCGTCCTGTGTGTGGTGTCAGTGTCAGATCGTAACCACCAAAGTCAACAACACGACGGGGGTCGGGGGTCACCAACCTTTTTGAAACTGAGAACTACTTCATGGGTACTGAGTATTACGAAGGCCTACTAGTTTGAGAGGCTCTTCTGAAATAACAAAGTTGCTCAGTTAAACTTCATGTACTATGAACATATTTTTGAGATATTGTTATTTTTAAATCTATATAAATGCAAGCATGATAATAAAAGAATTGCAACAGAATAAAATAAAATTTTAGATGCAGCTCACAGTGAGTTGTTCTGTTTTTAGAACCGGCCTGTGGGCACCTCATGTAGTCCTTGGGGGCAACCTGGGCAACTGTGTTGGTGATTCCTGATGTAGAGTTTCAAAATCAAAACTGGGACTTCCTCAGTTTGTGGTGGTTGGTAATAATAAAATTGTGAAACGAGTGCATAATTAAGGAAAACTGTTCTGCATTCAGGTTTGGGCAGCAAGATGCCCCAGCGACCCAGCCGGATTAAGCGGGAGAAGATGGATGGATGGATGTTCTGCATTCAGCTCATTCACGACTCATGTGAGTCAGTATAGTCACTTTTTCTTTGTGTTTTGGTCATTTTTAAGTAGCTTCTCTGTATTTTACCTAAACAAATTTCAGTTTATGCCTCTCTTTACTGCTGTCAGGTTGCAAATTGGTCAAAAATAGGGACACATGGGACATTTCTTGTATAAAACTGGGACAAATCACTGGTTTTGGATAAATCTGCTGGGACAGGTGACACAGGGTTCAAAACTGCGAGTGTCCCGGGTAAATAGGGACGTCTGGTCACCCCAACGCTATTTTCTGATCTGTTATAATGTTGTTTCCTCATCACAAACACACCTGGAGTTGTGTTTTGTTTCATTCACACTTTTAACTAACAATAAAAGGTTACTCACGACAACAAAACACAATGCCGGGTATGTTTGTGAGGAGGAAACAACATCATAACATCGATCAGAAAATAGCGCGACAAGGACCCTTGAAGTAACGACCTTCTAACACGACTTAAAGCTCACAAGAGTCCATTTTGCGTAATATAAGACCTTTAAAACAAAATAACCTAACACGGCACTGCGCTCTCTCTCCCGTCGCTTCAGTAAAAGTAGGACACATTAAACATTCAAACTCATCATGAGCTCGAGATTTGGCGCGAGACAGTGCCGGCCACTCACACTCCAATTATCCCAGGTTTTCATGTTCTTCTGAGAGCGGCTCTGACCTCGGGCGGCACGGAGCTGCTCACCTATTGAAAAGGTGATGAGAATTATTAATGCCGGAGAAAGAAAAGGGGTCTCTTTGAAAACTTTGAAGATGACAGTTTGGACTTAACCGAGACGCCCTGTTCTTTTAAAAGTAGAACATATTTCGTTAAGTTGAGCTCGCGGTGTCAGGAGTGAAGCTTTTCTTTCGTATGGGGCAAGTGATACAGCCGTGTCTGTATAGTTTTTATTCTCCACTTGAAATTTGAGATCAAGTTTTTGTGGTAAGGTTTAAAAGTGTGCCTCCTTACCGTGACTGGGCTCGCCTCTTCATAAACCTGATCTGTAGCTGCACTTTTAAAGGTCCTATAATACGCAAAATGGACCCTTGTGAGCTTTAAGTTGTGTTATAATGTTGTTACGTCATCAGAAACATGCCTGGAGTTGTGTTTTGTTTCATTCACACATATAGTCTACATCTCTGAGGCTCCAAATGCTCTGTTCCACCTTGTGATGTCATGAAGTGGTAGTTTTCAAGCTACCTTTTACCTTTTGTTTGTGAGATTCCAGGGCTCAAATCATTGAAATGATTCTAGCGAACGTGTATGGAGTTTAAAAACACAGTGCAGCACTTCCTGAATTACCACATGGCATCACAAGTTGGAGTGTTTTCTGTGTGAGAGAAGAACTCAGCCTAAATATGCAGAATTTGTGTGTTAAACATGTGTGAATGGATGCATGGATCAGAAAATAGCATAATGTAGGCCCTTTAAAGGAACTGTATGTAAGATTCGATATTAAACATGGCCCGTGTTCCTGGAAACAAGATAAATTTGTTTAAAGAGGAACTCCGGCACATTTGAAGCTAAAGTCCACGCGAAAGCCCAACAGACACGATTGTCGATTTCTTTATTATATATATAATTATAATTATATTTCTTGAAAAACACTAAAAAAATACATTCCCCAACCATTTTCTTTCAACAATTTTCAGTTTCTCTTCTTCATCACCGTCAGTAGTCGATCCTCACTTTTTGCTTCTTGCACCTCGAGCCTCTCGCCGCTGCTGGAGTCGACAATCGAGTCTTTTGGGCTTTCACATGCACAGTGGGAAATCAACAAAGGCAAGTGTAAGGCTGCTTATAAAGTTGTTTTATAACATTTTCAGACACTAATGAGTGAACCAGGCAGAGCGTTTTGTTTGTTAGACTCGTGGCTGTTGTAAGATGGGTTAAAGTGGTGTTAAGCTTCTTCAGTGTGAAGCAAATTGGTGTTTTATGTGGAAGTTAAGAACTTGCCCCCATCATTGTCTTGACAGACTCACTGCCACAGTGAGATCTCCGCTGAGGCAACACTGATCTGTGCTGTTTTTTGGCTTCGACCACCTCTAGCAACAAACTTTAGCTTCAAACGTGCCCGATTTCCCCTTGAAATCAAATACTGATAACAATTCTGCTGATTTAGTCTTTATTACCAAAGAATCAGACACAATGCCCCACTGATGGACGATATAATTTGATCTTCTGGTTCCTCAGACGATTATCCAATCAGTCTCTAATTTGCGTCGCCAGTTTTAGTGCTAAAATCCAGCTGGTTTAAACCTAAAATGCCTCTCTGTGATCTGAGTGATCACTAAACCGCAGCACCTGCAGCCAATCGTGAAGCAGTGCTAGTGCAGCTCCTGCAGCTCAGTGAGGGAATTCTGGAGGTTCTGAATGTTCTGAGCTTCACATGAGGCCTGAACATAAACTGAGAATAAGAAAAAGTATTATGTGTCTTCTATCTGCAGGTTCTGGCACTGGCAACAAAAGGACTATGTGAGATTGTAATATGTTTTTTCAGTTTATTTGAGGCTGTATAGTGAAGTTCTTGTTGATTTGTTGCAGTGACGTCATGCTGAGGATGTTCTACCTGTATTTCTATGGTGAAATGTTCAGCTTTTAACATGGAGACACAATGCACACAATGGAAATCACTGTCAAAAAAGGTTTTAGCATCATCTGAAAAAATCACAAAAAAGTATAAAATGACTTAAAGAACATATTTTCAGGAGCCCATGATCAATACGAGGTCCTGTTTAGGTGACCTGGGACTGTAATTTGTTTTGAGAGACACTTATCTAACGGCACAAATCAGCTCACTGGTCAGACTGGGTTTTAATAAGCTCTAAGAAAGCCCAACAAAGCCTCAGACAGAGCATGCCTACAGTTAGCATCACACTCATCACAAAGACGTTGATGCCATGAGCTTCAAAGTGTCAATAAAGTGTACAACATGTTCAGTATAACCTTGAGAATCTTGTAAAGAGCTTTTATCTCTTCAAGACCTACATTGTAATGCATTGTAATGTTTTATATAACCGCACATAACTTTCTAACCGTTAAAGAAAGAAACTTGCTTTTTTCCTTTGAAAGAGCAGAGTTAGACCTATCTGTGCTTGTATCCTACATCATATGCACTCTGTAGAAAACGAGTGTCCAACAGGAACTTTGTTTTCCTCCAAAACTATGTGCTTCAACCATTTCCTTTGGCCCAAACTTTGCCAAAGAGTGAAGTGAGTCAAGATGGTCGACTGCTCTGAGCGTCTGTGTTCAAAACAATTGAAAAAAGCTGCTCTAAATGCAGTTTTTTGGCTCTGGCCCTGGACCTGACAGGAGCCGTTTCCATGACTGGCACCAGTAAAGTAATGGGGCGATTGCACTTTTTTTGTTTTTATGGTAAGAAGGATATTTTAATTTACTTACAGACTTGATATTTTGCACTTTTGTAGCTAAATTAGGCATTTTTTATGTCAAAAAAGTTTGCTGTGTTTTGTATGAAAGAGCATGAATTTTATTTTCCATTTTTTCATCTCTATTTCTGGTCCTGTAGCTTTTATTACAGCCACGACACAACCACAGCAGCGGATTGTGAAATAGCAGGTTGTACTGAACAAAAGGATATAGAACACTTCATTCGGGGGTAAAAGTAGGAGTTTTAATTGAAAAATTAAGAAAAAAAATCCAGGTGAGGACCAATGTACTGAAATTGTCCTTAGATCTCCTTATAATACAAAATAGTGCAAACATGGTGAAATATTTTTGCATAACTTTGAATCAGGACTCTCAACGAACTTATAGAAGAGGTGGTGTTTACGCTCAATGGCAGATCGTGTTTTATTTAGATTGTAATATAAATAAATGTAAGTACTGCTCAGAGGATTAAGATCTCTCACCTCATATCTGCCTTGGTGCTGTTTGGATGTCAATGAGATTACAATAGACAGATGCACAACCTTATACGCCCGCAGCTTATGAGTTTTCATCTAATCCGATTTGATTTGACTCTAAATCGTACACGCCTGATGACTGCCAGGAAACTTTTGCTTTTATTATTTAAACAAGTCTAGTAACTTTTGTTTTAATCTGTAACTCTGGGGCTGGAGTGGTCCTGAAATCATGGTTTGTTTGGTTAAAGATGTAACTTTTCTGATGGAGGGTCTGTCAAATGCTTTTCAGACCAAGTTACGGGTCCGATCTGTGGAGAGGCGACCTCGCTCACAGTCCGAATGTTGTTTTTCTAGATATTTTTGAGCTATAAAACTGCCTGTAACCACTTAATTAAAAAAATGATCCCATCAGACAGCGGTCCACACAGGTCGGACCCAAAAACGGCGACGTTGGCGGTGACGGCGACTGAGTCTTCGGGTCGTAAGGATAAGAGAGAAAATTGCTGAGCTCCGAGCCCCATTCGTCACTTCATCGATATGATACATCAGCTGTGCAAATGCAAACACATGACAAGTGTTTGTAGCAGAAGTAACACGACTGCAGCTCTGAACGTTTCCATGATCATCACCAGAGAAAAACGTTAACACTGGTCGCACACACTAAAACGCTGTTTATGTCAGTTTACACGAAAACGCGAAACCGTAGTTTTCCAAAATCTCCACTTTAGTTGGAGTTTTTAGAAAGATTCGTTTTCAGAGGCGAATTCTCCATTTGCGTGTACGAACGAAGGGAAATTTTTTTTAAAAATGTCCATGTACGTGTAAACGGGACCTGAATGTGAGAAGTCTATTGTGTGTACTGGCTTAATAATTTAGGTTTCAAACAAATACGGTGTCTCATAAGGAGCTTGGGGTTTACGATATACGATTGCATGCGATTTTGACATGTGTAAAGCCAAAAAGTGGTTTTAAAGTCCTTAAAAGTTCATACAATCACACAATCAGCAAATGAAACTACCGCACATTGCATCAGGTTTGTCGAGTGTGTTAAAAACTCTTCAGGCGTGTTTTTGATGAGGTAGAAAGCTTCAAAAAGTGGATTTGGCGTAATACCTCCTCTTTAAAGATGGAAAAAGAAATCAGAAGGTCTTGTAGCATCTGAGCTCAAGGGTTTCCTGATGTGATGTGCCCCAAAGCACATTTCATAGCAGGAAACTTTAAATTGCCCTGATGTTATAGGCTGTGATTGTTAAGCTAAAGAATAAAAGTACAATCTACAATGAGCCAACTGGTGTCCGGAGCTGAAAACTGGTCTGATAGCAGGACTATTTGTGATATATATGTAAAACAGGCTTCACCCAAGCGTTTAAATACATCGTAAGTAAGGTAAGGCGTACTTTATACTTCCGTCGGACCAATCCTTCAATCTCTGGGTCCAAACCTCTCCAGACGTCGAGCTGGTCTTCGTCAGGACTAATTTAAGTGGAGGATTTGACCTTTCACAAGTACTTTCCCTTTATGAGTCACCACAGTCTGAGATCTGAGTATGTGTGGGTGACTGTGAAAGGGAGGGCATCTGGGTTTACTGGAAAAAACGTGCTCAGCTTAACTGTAAAAATCTAATATTTAGCCTTGGTTAAATGACTTGAAATCAGAATTTTAACTTAATAAAAATGTAATTAAAATTTAGAACTAGTATCGTGTTTCAATTCACTTCTTTTGTTTTCTTCTTTTTTTTCATTTTTCTTTTTTATTTACTCCTTCAGGGCAGTTATATAAATCAGTATATTATAAATAAATAAATAAATAGTATTTTAATTCACTTGTTTTTTTTTGGGGGGGGGGGTTTGTAGTTTGTTTTTTGTTTTTCATTTTTCATCCATCCATCCATCTTCTCCCGCTTAATCCGGCTGGGTCGCGGGGGCAGCGTGCTGCCTAATACTCATAGCACCTGACCCCCCCTATGAACCCCTCTGCAGGTGGTGAGCCCACAGGAGGGTGGACATCATGGTCCTTGATGTTAGTTCATAGGGGTGCGGGCATGTTTTGGGTTGATGGGGGAAACCCATCCAGACACGGGGAGGAACATGCAAACTCCACACAGAAAGGCCCGGGCGACCTGGGGATCGAACCCACAACCTTCTTGCTGTGAGGCCTGAGTGTTGCCACTCAGCCACCGTGCCGCCTTTTTTTTTTCATTTTTCTCTTTTTTTAATTTACTCCTTCAGGGCATTTATGCTAATCAATATATTATACAGTACATGAATAAATATCAATAAATAAATAAATACATCAATAAATAAATCATATTTTAATTCACTTGTTTTTTTCCCCCTCTTTTTTAATTTACTCCTTCAGGGCATTTATGCTAATCAATATATTATAGAGTAAATAAATCAATATATCGTATTTTAATTCACTTGTTTCTTGTTGTTTTTTTGTTTGTTTTTCATTTTTCTTTTCACTCTGCAAAAAACAAAATCTAGTCAAGCTAAAATGACTTGGATTAAGAAAGTTTTACCATAATATGAGTAAATTTCACTTGACAAGTAAAATGATCTGCCAGTGCAATAAGATTTTTGTACTTAAAATATGAAAATACATCTTGCTACACTTAAAATAAGAAATAAAATCAAATGTTGCTTGAATTAAGAAAAGCACTTATTCCACTGGCAGATCATTTTACTTGTCAAGATGAATCTACTCAAATAAAGTCAATTGTTCTTAATTTAAGTCATCTTAACTTACCTAGATATTGTTTTTTTTCCAGTGCAGGGCTGTGACTGTGGCACAATCGCTGGAATAAATCAGACTCTTTGATTTAAGACAACTTCTCAGTTTTATTCTTTATGCTTTAGAAAATCCACAACAACAGCACTATTATAAAGCATTCCCAAATTGCCTCAAAATCTTGTCCCGTATCAGATCAGTTTTCCATTTTAAGTTTAATAAATATTTTCCCATCAGCGTTCGAAAGCAACGTTTTATATCTCAACAGCCCCTTTTACGCATATCAGAAAAAGGTTTAAGCCGAACTGCCTCTGTAAATCTCCCTTGTCCCTTTTATGCGTTCATTTTTTATATATTTATTTCCACTCGTCTTCAAACCGACCACTTTCCGTTCGCCCGCCTATTGTGCGAAGCGTGCCCTGCCCATTACCTATTGTAGCCGCCCGCGAGAGATAACAAATGATGTCCGCATCCCCAAGATCAATACGAGCAATACCGTCTGCTGTCGATTGCTGCCATGGCAACCCGGAGATCCTCTTTTCTTTCTTTTTTTTGTTTTGTTCGTACACTCACCAAACTGAAAACGTCTGCTGAGCTCCTCCGTCAAAGCCCGCCTCCCAGGAAACGTTGGCGTCCTTATGTCCGGGGGAGACGGAGAGGCCAGTGGCAGCATGGGGACTGGTTCCTATAAGGCAAAAGACAGACAGAAAATGATATTGGCAGGGACTAAACGTTATAGTTAAAGCTAAAAGGTCGACTCAAAACTACTTTAGTTAGTCTCCTGGAGGATATACAGTAGGAGTATGTAATGCAAGCGACCTTTTTTCACCAGAGAGCTAATTTTACCAAACAAAATTGAGAGAAAGCTACAAATTTTGAGTCTTAAATGAGGTAAAGTTAAATGCCTATAAAAAATAAACAATACCATAGCAATTTTATTTATAAAGAACTTTAAAAACTTTACAGCCGGCCAAAGTTCTGTACACAAAAACATAGAAAAGAGAAGGAGAGAACAACACAATCTACTGTACAATACAAACACAATACAACTACAAAAAACAGAGAAAACAATAAGATGTTCAACAACCATAAAGGCACATGTTACTTGTTAAACGTTAGTGAAAAGGGTGCGTTTTTAGGAGTGATTTAAAAACAGATACAGAGCATGGATCTATAGACTCTTTTAGGGTGGAAGTGATAAAAAAAACTGTGCACATTTTAGCAAAAGAAGTGTCCTTGTTCCCCATTCATACTGATTCATTCAGACTGAACACGGACAGAAGACGACGGAAAGAAAAACATTTGCAGCACCAAAATGTCTGGTCGTTATGTGTGTGGTTGTCAGTATCGATATTCTACCGACGGACTAAAGTTTTAAAGTTTCACTCACAAGGATCACAAGGGGGGGTCAGGTGCTATGAGTATTGGGCGGAAAGCTGCCCCCGCGACCCAGCTGGATTAAGCGGGAGAAGATGGATGGATGGATCACAAGGATCTGGCAGTCGGACACCGTTTATCAAAGTCGGCTTGTTGAGGAAATATTCTCGATCTTTTGACGATAATCCTTTAGCAGAGCTCGACAAGCTGCTGAGTTCTGTCGTACTTCTGTTGCCAAAGTGCGTGCGCAACCGAGCCTACGTCACCACAGTTTACTCACACTAAAAGGGTCTATAATAAGAGCTGGATAAGACACGACCCCTCGACCGTGACCTGTTTTTTTTATTTTTTATTTTTTTTATTTAACCTTTATTTAACCAGATAAGCTACTAAGAACATGTTCTTATTTACAATAACGACCTGGCGGGGGGAGAGACACAAGGGCAGATAGAGCAGCACTGTGTTACAGTATACAGTATGTACAACAGTGCAGTTACAAACAAGATTAATAATAAAGTCATAAAAACAACAGTGTGACATTCATATAGGACACTTTTGTCTGAAACATGTGCAGATTTCAGATGACACATTCATTAACAAGTTTTTAAAAGTTGAGATTGGGACAAAGGTGCTTAGTTTTAGAGCTTTTTGAAGGTCATTCCAGTCTTTTGCTGCAGCATACTGAAAGGATAGTTCCCCTTATTTGGATTTGATTTTGGGAACATCGAGCATAATAAGCCGGGCTGGACGTGTGCTGTAAGGAGTTGCAGAACATTGTAACAAATGACAAAGATAGGATGGACACAGACCTAATAGACACTTATAGACAAACAGATACCAATGGATTTTTCTTCGGTTTTCCAAGGAAGACCCGTTTACTAAGGAGTACAGACAGCAATGATGTGTGCGAAAAGAAGCATTTGTTATAAATCGTAAAGCAGAGTGGTACATAACATCAAGTTTATGATTGAGTTGTGGCTGAGCGAGGTGTTGCAGCCTGTAGCCCAGGGGAAAAAACTCCAGTAGAAGCACAGTGCATTTTTTGTGAAACTGCCCGTGTTCGGCTGATAGAGCAGCAAAAGCTTCCATAAAGGACGGGTTTTGTAGGGATCCTTCTGTATCTTTACCATATGAACTTAAAAAAAAATCATCAAAGCACCTAAAAATCACGCTGGGCTGCGTTGGACAGCAGAAATACAACATTTTGGGGTTATGCACCAATGAGCACAGACCATTGAACACGGTGCCATCTTGGATTCATTTCCAGATTTTATTATAGTTCTATGACACAGACACCGCCTCTAATCTCTAATGGAAACTGGTTCCACATTCGTGCAGCAGCAACAGAAAACGAACGGTCCCCACGAAGCTCAACTTTAGTCTTTGGGACGGCGCTGGAGCTGATGATCTGAGAGTGCGAGACAGGGCGTAAAGGTGGATCAGGTCGGCGAGGTAAGAGGGCGCTAGGCCGTGCAAACACTTAAAAGTCGGGCTGTCGACATTAACGTGTTAATCGTAACTATATTAATGCAATCCATAACGCTTTTTTTTTTTTTGACTCACGATTAGAGTTCACCAGCCTTTTGTCCCTTCTAACGCGATCCATAGGCAGCTCCTATGGCTGGTTCGCTTTCGAACTTCAAAGCGCCATGTTGCAGTAAACTTACCGTCGTGATGGAGAAACAGAGGAGCTTCTGGACTTTTGAACTGTTCATTTGACTTTAAAAAACTTCCAGACACTACAATTTACAAGTTAAGAGGTAAATGCAGCCTGTGTCAAGCAGAGTTTCAGCACCAGTGAAGTACGTCTAGTCTAAGTTAGCACCTCCGAGCTAAACACCCAGAGTCGCCTGTGGATAAATAATTTTAAAATCGGCCAATGGAGAGAGGTTAAAATAGGGGAGCTGCTCTTGTGTTTCCGGGTTCCAGTTAAAAGTCGAGTTTTGGACCTGCTGCAAACGACAAAGTGCATTTTGACTGACGCCAACAAAAATTGCATTACAATAATCCAGTCTGGAGTCACAAATGCATGAATGACATTTTGGAAACGTTCTACTGATAAAATGGGATTAATTTTGCCCAGTTGCCTTAGCTGGAAAAAAAAAACTAGACTTTACAACAGCATTAATTTGCTGATCAAATTTTAGGTCACCATTATTCATTCATTAGTGCACAAAATTCATCAAAATGATAGATTTGGAAGGGTAACTAATACAATTTTACTTATTCATAACAATAGGTATAATTAAGAAATCCCTGTAATGTAATAAACAAAAGTGTAATAAAAATGCCATTACTTTGTCATGTAGGGAAAAAAAATACAACATTCTTACAAAAAGCAGGTGTTTTCATGGAAATGTAGTGATATGTACTACCAGAAAAAGGCTTGTACTTTATTAAACATCCTATATTAGATCAAATTGAATATTTTGTGAGTTTTAAGCCATGTTATAATATTTTTACCTCCTCAAAAACATGCCTAGAGTTGTTTTGTTTCAGTCACATATGAGCTCAAAATGTTCTGTTCGACTGGAGATGTCATTAAGCATAAAATTAACAGCTAACTTTTCCCTTTTGTTAAGAAGAGATCACTAATTCTAGTGCAAATGTTGTGTTAGTGAAGGTTTATGGTGTGAATGAACCAAAACTCAGCTCCAGGTACGTATTTGAGGAGGTAACCTTATAACATGGCTTAAATCTCACAAGAGTCAGTTTTGCGTCATATATCACCTTTACATTTGCTTTTTTGGACTAAAATAGGGAGTTAAAGAGAGAAAAGTGAGGCAGGAGCTGGTGTAACAGAGCAGCAGAGCGGAGCACACACACTTACTGAGCACAAAGACCATTGTGGACGTGGTGACAGAGGCTACACGGTTAGCGGCGCTGCACTCCCATAATCCCTGGTGCTCTTTGGTCAGGGGCTGCAGCAGTAAGGAGCCATTAGGGGTGGTGGAGAAGACCACGGGGCGAGAGGCAACCTGGAGGAGGCAGGACGAGGTCAAGACATACATCCACTCTAGGTGAGATTTGGTTTGCAAAATATCTACAACTCATGGAACTGGAAGGAATTTTGACATTCAGAATAAATGTGGTTTATGTAAAGTTATAAAAAAAAATATACACCTGAGGATAGAAAAGACTGCAAACTATTTCGAAACACATTTTAAAAACGGTTTAATTTGATGAGAAAATGTGTCAGTCATGGAACATTTTCACTGAAAAAATTGCACTAAAATCAAATCAAAATGATAAATAAGTCAATGGCTTTTAAACATGCTCCTGAGTACATCTGCTTTGGCATCTCATGTTTTAGGACTGAAAATAATGTCTATCTTCAGACAGTACCACCAGGTTCATGCAGGTGAGCTCCCTATACTGGACACTACTGTTTAATAATAATAATAATAATAATAATAATAATAATAATAATAATAATAATAATAATAATAATAATAATAATAATAATAATATAATACATTTTATTTATTAGGCGCCTTTCTGGACACCCAAGGTCACCTTACAACAACATAAACAAATTAAATACGATTAACACATACAGTTAAAAGCCACAGTTAAAGTGGGACAGTATTTAATTGTTTGATTGTGTTCAGTATTATATTTAGTGTTGTATTTTATTAGTATTTAGTATTTAGTCAAGTATTAAACAGTATTTGACACCATCTACTGGCAGAAAAGGGAATTACGTCCTTCACTTGCTGCAGTGAACGTGATTTGATGGTAGGTTTTAATTCATGGACAGACTTTGACCGGTGTTGTCACAATTCCGGAAATGAACAATTGCATGTTTTTAAAGGGATAGTTCAGGTTTTTTGACATGAATCTGTACGTCCCCTTCAGCAGTGTCGCGTCAACACTGACTTACCTCCTGACAGCGTTCGGTGAGTCGAGTTCTTCCCCGGTTTCGGTGGTGATAAAAGTGTCCGACACGGCTGGAGCCATGAAAATAAAGTGATTTTACTTCACAAAACAAAATATGTTCAAAAGAGCGATACATTTGCGGCAACCATAACGTGAACCAAGAAAAAGTCAGACCTCTTAATCTCTTGGTACTATTTTATCTCCGGTCGTGCGCTGCCTCCAGGTGAAGCTGCGCTTGTTTCACTGTGTTTCCTGCTCGGAAAGTTCACAACAACACATGACCGACAAATGGTGGTGCAGTTGTTTTAAGTGTCAAGTAATGTTGACAGAGGTGAACTACTGCTGCCACGAATGGGATCTCATCGTGCCACAGATGCAAGATCTCTCGCATGAACACGACAGTCAACAGTCTGAGCACGTAAACACTGCCGAACCACTGAAAAAAGTGTTGGATTCGTGCGCGGCTTCACCTGGCGGCAGCGCAGTGATACAAGCTGAGAGAAGATAGTACCAAGTGATTATGAGGTTTTTCGTGGTTCACCGTTTTATGATGGAAATGTATCACTCTTTTGAACACATTGTTTTGAGAAGAAAAGCGCTTTATTTTCATGACCCCAGCACCGAAACCAGGGAAGAACTCGCCTCACTGGACGCTGTCGGGAGGTAAGTCAGTGTTGATGCACGACACTGCTGACGGGGATGTCACACAGATTCATGTCAAAAAAACCAAACTATACCTTTAATATTATCACCAAGTGAATCAAAACAAGTGGAGTTGCTAAGCTTTTGCAACTGACGTTTCACTACCAACGAGGCAGCTTCTTTGTTAGTCATTGTCGAGACGAGGCTACAGGTGCTAAACCACAGGTGGTTCTTAGTAAATCCAGCTGCTTTGATGTACTTGGTCATGAAATCTTATCTCTGGATGTCTCAAAATTTGCTTCAGTGAATGTATTTTGAGCGCCCAGAGGGAGCAGTCTTACTAAACAGGCTTCATCAAAAAATCATAATAAAGCGATTACAGCTCCAGGTAGGCAAAAAAGTAAATACTGCATAATGTGTCCAAATTAAATGCAAATCTGGTGCTGTGCAGGAGTGCTGGGGGTTATCATTATCCATCTATCTTAGTGCCATTTGACTGCATTCAAGTTACAATACATTCGTTAAGCTGATTAAAAATAATTTGTTTTGTTTTATGTTTTTAAAGCCCATCAAATCATGTACCTCCCCTTAAACCCGACCCTGGTGAACACGTTTACCTTGCTCCATGTGACTTTGACTGTGGGGTCCTTGTTTGGCTGACAGGGCACCAGCAGACTCCTCCCCACCTCCTCGATGTACTGCTCCGCGGGGGCCACGCTGAACGACGGGGGGTCCTGGGAATACGCCACAGAATTTAACATCAAGGCAAGTCCATGACAGCACAGCACAGACGCTCTCAACATCACAGGAAAAAGCCAAAGGAGTTTGAATCGTGTGAATTCATACTGAGGGCAGAGGTTTGAATGGGTGTCATATTCCAGTGACTACAAGAGAGGCTAAAACTAACTTTTCTAGGGTAAATTCTACTTAATAACTGGATGTAAACACAAAATCAAGTGTTGGAGTCGCATTGTCTTCAGTCTCTGGTCCAATTTTAGTGAATAACTAGGTAAATTTGCAGATTTGTGTTCAAAAACAGTCAAAAAGAGTCTATGCTGCCTCCAGTGGCCAATATCAAGTACTACATGACATCGCAAAACATTATGTCCTGATTAAAAAAACTAAACATTTTTATTTTCTGGCTTATAACACTGCGTGAGTTGTGTGGTCGTCTGTGTCTTTTATTTATGTTTTTAAATTTATTGTATTTTATTTATTTATTGCTATTCTATGGTTCTGCTCTTATTTATTTTACTGTTTTTTTATTGTTTTAAGACTCGTGATTAAATTTGAGCATTTATTTTATTTTATCATTATATTATTATTGTTTGTTATTATTAGTATGTATTTGTGCAGCACGTTGGAAACTGTTTGCTTATGAAATATGCAATAAAAATAAAGTGGATTGGATCAATTACTGCAGGGGCGGAGTTTGAAGAGTAAATACTTGTTAAACCAATCACGATGTCCCTCATAAGTCCAGACCCCGCCCCTTTAGTCCTCCAGGTATTGCCCAGTTTTGCAGCTCAATTTGAATTGTGTTGTGGGCGGAGTTTAGCTGTTTAATAATAATAATAATAATAATAATAATAATGCATCAGTTTTATATAGCGCTTTTCAGGACACTCAAAGACACTTTACAGAGCATTATTCATTCACTCCAGACCCGGTGGTGGTGAACTACTATTGTAGCCACAGCTGCCCTGGGGCAGACTGACGGAAGCGAGGCTCCAATCTGCACCATCTGCCCCTCCGACCACCACCACCATTCACGCACACACCACTTTCACACTAGGCAATGTGGGTGATGTGCCTTGCCTAAGGACACAACGACAGTTTTTTGCCACTGGCGCCCCCCTGTGGCACCTAGAATTCCCAGTGGTCTCCCATCCAAGTACTAACCAGGCCCGGCCCTGCTGAGCTTTTGAGATCTGACGGGATCAGGCTTTGACGAGCCGGTATGGCCATAATAATAATAACAATAACAATAATAATACATTTTATTTCGAGGCGCCTTTCTAGACACTCAAGGACACCGTACAAAGACAAGTAAAAATGGGCAATATGTACAATACAAGACAAAGAAATTAGACAAAGCAATACAAGTAAAAAGTTTAGTCCCTGTTTCAATAAAAATGGTCAAATAAAGTAATGGTTTATAAAAGTGTAGCATTTAAATCCTTTAAGACTTCATTCACTTAGACCCCCAGTTTTAAAACATGTTTCTTAAGGTTATTTAACAATTATAAACACATATTTGCCCTGAAAAAATTGTGACAGCTTTTTTCATCGAAATTTTACAGTCTTTTATTTTTTGTTTATTTAATTCATAAAGTATAAAATGGCATTGACAGTGTCACAATTTCTTTGCTTTTGTCAAATTTTCCAGAAAAATCACATCTTTTAAATTCCTTTTGTTGACTTTGATGTACCTTTTGTATTCTCTTGGCATTATATTTTTGCATTTCAGATTAAAAAATACATATATTTCTGTGAAGATTAAATATGCGCTATGTAACTTTTTTGGTGGGAGGGGTCTATCACATGCTTGTTTCTATGGATATGTCATTTCTCTGTCTGGAATGTTCCACAGTGTGACATTAAACATGTCTACCTTACAATTATTCAATTACCGGTGGATTTATAGCTCAAAATTTGTACTTTTAGCGGGTTCGCCTCTCCACAGATCTGACCTGTAACTTGGTCTGGTTTAGTCTCCATGAAGATAGAATGGTTTAATGCCATATTGTGAAACATTCCAGACACAATAATAATAATATCTCAGATGGACCCTCCCCCAGAAAAGATACACAAATATAAATATTTCATAATAATAAAAATATATTTCTTGAAACTAGTCAGAAAAAAAGGTCAAAAAATGTCCATGTCCAAAAAATAAATAAAAAAACATAACTAAAATGACTCCATATATAAATATAGATTCTTAATTCAGGCCATTTTAACTGGGGATGAGTCCATTTCGCGGCGAGCGGGTGTAATTGAGGCGGATTAATGGAGCATTGGACAAGATTATCTTAATAACAGAGGGATTAGCCGCACAATTAGCTTCTCATTTGCGCTGTCAGTGAGGAGAGGGGCGTCCCCATTATGACGGAGGCTCGGAGGCCGCAAGAAAAGGTCAATAAAACGTCCTTTGTGTGGAGGGTTTTAATTGGCGGTGACATACGTGGGTGTGTCTCATTAAAACGTGCAGGGAGACGGACGGATGGGAACAGTGGAAAAGACGGGAGGTAACTCTCTAAATGTGCAGTTTAAAGAGCGAACGCAACTTAAAGCGAGCACATTACAACACTGAACAAAAGCAATGCAGAAACTCAGGCTTATTCTATTTTTCTATTATATTATTATCTATTTTTGTAAGACTCATTCCACTTACCACCTTAATTAGCCTTAATAATGAAAAATAAAATAATAATAAAGCTGCCATGGACTTGTGTCAGTCAAATGATTCACTTAAAACTGCAGTATGTAACTTTTGGGCTGTCTCCATGGAGATAAAATTACTTTATTTAACTTTGAACTTTGAAGAACTTTAGAGTTTTCCTTTTACTTTATTATTATTTAACTTTTTGTATGTTCATAATGAAATTTGACGATAAACTTTTTGAATTTTAATTGAATTCTGAGTTTCCTCTCCCTTTGCTCCTTGTGCTAAGTCACCCCCCTTCAGAGCTCCATCACAACACAATACATCTCGCTAATGAAGCCACCGCACGTTACATCAATTTTGTCAAGTTGCTATGTACAGTTTTATATCATGTTTTTGTATTTTTATGGAGAATTCTCCTGTGGGAGCAGAGGTAAATCTTACAGCTAACATAAGGAGGGTTCAAATAGGGCCCGGGAGAGATCGCTAAATTACTCAAACATGCATGGATGACATATTAGACCATATTAGACATGTTTTTGTCTGAAGAAGTTTAATATGTCAACAATTTTTATACATTCGTATGGAAATTTGAACTTTTTGAATTTGAACTGAATTTAATGTCAGGTGTTATCTTGAAAAAAATTATAAACTATTCTAACTGTAAATGGCTTGCCACTACGTAGATCTGATATGTATCTCAGCCTATTGGCACTGACCTGCTTGTCTCCATGGAGATAGATACATTTAATGCCATACTGTGGGATTTAAAAGGCAAATAATAATATTAATAATAATAATAATAATAATAATAATAATAATAATAATAATAATAATAATAATAATAGTTATAGTTATATATCAATATAATAATTGATATATGGCCTTTAAAGTTGCCTACAATTTTTATAATATACAATTTCTCTGCAGAGTCTCGATAAGCAAACGTACACTTTATTATAGAATGTATTTTTGCATCCCGTAACATGTGTACATAATAATAATAAATAAAAATAATAAAATAGAACAAAATAATAATAATAAATTGAAATGAAATGACCAAACGCCTACCTGCAGCTTGACAGTGATGGGCCCCGATGCCCCCATCGTTCCGTAGCTGTTGTACGGCGTGCACGTGTAGACCCCGCCCACATCATCGTTCACTGTGGCCATGACCAGAGAGCCGTCTGCAGCCAGAGTCCAGCCCGGGAACTGCACAAAAACACACAAAAACACACATTATAAAACATACAGAACACACAGTACTCAGGATACTAAAGACGAAAAGGGACTAAAAGTGTGTAAAAGGAAAATGACATGAACAAATCAATTACAACTATTTCTGTTAATTCATGTTGTCACGTTATAATAATAATAATAATAATGCATCAGTTTTATATAGCGCTTTTCAGGACGCTCAAAGACCCTTTACAGAGCATTATTCATTCACTCCAGACCCGGTGGTGGTAAACTACTATTGTAGCCACAGCTGCCCTGGGGCAGACTGACGGAAGCGAGGCTCCAATCTGCGCCATCGGCCCCTCCGACCACCACCACCATTCACACACACACCACTTTCATACTAGGCAATGTGGGTGATGTGCCTTGCCTAAGGACACTACGACAGTTTTTGCCACTGGCCCCCCTGTGGCACCTGGAATTCCCAGTGGTCTCCCATCCAAGTACTAACCAGGCCCGGCCCTGCTGAGCTTCTGAGATCTGACGGGATCAGGCTTTGACGAGCCGGTGTGGGAACAACAGAATTACACTTATAAGAGGAGAGTTCAAGGGCCGACACTACACTATTTTCTGATTATAATGTTGTTTTCTCATCAAAAACAGAACTGGAGTTGTGTTTTGTTTCATTCACACATGTTTAACACACAAACCCTGCAGATTTTTTGAGATTTGAATTGGAATATTGCACGTAACATAAGAAATACGGGTATTAAAGAGTATAAATAAAACAAAGGAAATACCATGTGTTGAACCACTAGACATTATTTTCAGCTCGAATCTGGTAAAGGCCTCCATCTACTGGCAGCAGAGGGAATTATCATGGGGAAAACTAATGTTATCTAATATATAAAGAACATGCCCTGACGTTTTAATTTAAGCATGCAGTCGTAATGGATGTGTTTTAACTGCAAAAATGCTTTGATGGTCTTAAAAACTGTGACAGAGTAAATTTTGAACATATATTTTTAGTATTTTGCGATGGCTTAGAGGGAGTTGACTTACTGCACAAGATTCAGAGAACAAGCATCAACTCAATCCATATGAAGATTTAAGTTTTTGATAAGGGAACAATGTTATAATATGGTTAAAAGTACATTTTGCATCATATGTGTCCTTAAAGATGGGGTGTTTTACTTCTATGGAGGATTAACTACTAACACATAACACATAACACACGCAAGGAGGGTTCGAATAGGGCCCGGGAGAGATCACTAAATTACTCTAATATGCACGAATGACATATTAAACTTCTTCAGACATGTTTTTTGATGAGGGAACAACGTTATAACAGGGTAGAAAGCTCGAGAAAGTCGACCTATATGACCTTTAAAGTCGTCTACAATTTTATAATATAAGATTTCTCTGCAAATGTCTCTATAAGCAAACATACATTTCTTCTATAGGCACCTCCAGGTTTCTTCCTCTCTTCAGCTGTGAGGATCTGACAGAAAATCACGGGAAATATCTCAGAATGTGGTTCAGTTCCGTCTCCTCCTATCATAATATCACTGAGCCCATCTATGTATTTTATCCATCACCATTGTCATTCACTATCTCCTCCCAAATATCGGGTTTTGGAGCGTCTTCTCTGCTCCTCTCACCACATCTCGGGTCGGGATAAATACGCCACTGGAACGCTTTGAAGAGCTTTTAGTGGTGCTGTCATTTCAGAATTCAGTGCAATTATTTTTAGGACAGAGGATAGAAAGGAGATTGGTGTTTGGTTCATGCAGAGGTGAGTAGAATTGCCCAAAAATGTCCTTAATGATCCAGCACCAGATTTATTTTCATGTATTTGAGCTAAATGGTTCTTGCACATTACATTACAGTACAGATACATTTACAAGCAGCTCCTGAGATCAAAATAAGTCTGAAAATAAGTACTGTATTTTTCTGACAATAAGTCACACTTTTTTTCATGGTTTCGGTGGTCCTGCGACTTATATATGAAATAAATAATTTCACATATTGGTTATTTTCACACAGACGGCCACGAGAGGGCGCTCTAGGCTTGTGTACCAGTATCTGCTACTCCTATCATCATGCTCTTCCTCCTGCACCACTGTCACTTCTCGCTTTACTGCACACGTCTCCTGCAGAAAGAGCCGCTGTCCTGCTGCAACTAGTGAAATTTGCAGCTGAAAACGGGAATCGAGCAGCAGAAAGAAAGTTTGGAGTGAGCGAGAAACTTGTGTTTGACTGGAGAAAAGCGAAGGAAAGTCGAACTGCAGTGAAGAAAACAAAAAAGCTAATCGCAGACTAAAAGCTGGATTTAGCTGGAGTTTGCGGAGTTGCTCAGAAGTGACACAGAGGATGAGAATTTAGTGGATTCATTGATTTGGAGTGAGATGGAGAGTTTGGTAAACTGTTGTTTCTGCTCTAGTTTATCTGAATAACTGTTCATATGTGACGTGAACACACCAGACACATGTTCAGCCTGTTCTTCTATTATTTCTATAACTTGCCTTTCGAGATGAAATGTCTGTTCCAGGAGTCTGATTTGATCAAATAAATTTCCCCTCAAAAAATGCGACTTATACCCCAGAGCGACTTATAGTTTGGAAAATGTGTCTGCATCTACTTGTAAAGCACTTTGATAAATGGCCATAGTCACATTTTTATTTAGTGCTTAGGGCGAGGGTGGATTAAATGTCTTGCCCAAGGACACAATTGTTGTGGTAAGTTTTCAGCTTGTCCAAGAAAGGGTGGAAGTAAAAGGCTGGAGACCAACTGGACGTCTTAAGCAGAAGTTTATTTACCATCAGTAAAACGGGCCCGGGGGGAAAGTTAAACATAGTGATTCCAAAAGTGACCACAGTAACATGGTGTGATCTTTGAGTGTTCAAGCCCCTTGACTCTGCTTCCAAAGGAGGAGGTTTATAAAGCAAGTGTGGGGAGACTATGGCTGGAGTTTTAATAACAGACAAAGTAGACTTGGGTGAATGGTTCTTTAGGCATTTTTCTTCATTTGATGCATTTTACAGGGCAGTAGTTTGTTCATTAAACACAAGCAGGTGACTGTCATATTGGACAGCAAAAGAAAATATCAATATGCATTAAAAATCTAAAGAAATGCCAACAATTTGTTTCTATACACTTCATATTACTCAGAACTTGGATTAATATCCCAACCATGTTTTAGAAAATAAAACAATTTGAAGGTGATTCTCGGTCGCACCACATGACATTTTACACTAAAAATGCTTAATATAAATGTTAAACATAGATTTATGCACCTCACACTGGAAATATTTGAAAAAGTTCAATACAAACTGATATTTTTTATATTTAAAAATTAGCTTGTTGAAGATCCTGTTACGTCATTGACCTATAAACAGGTATTCATCTGAGTAAATTATATTGATTTATATGTCCAACCAGGATATCAGATGAACCGATATTTGGAAGCAGACATCTGATCCAGCAAATTGTTCATTATCCATGCCGATATCTGATACAGGTGCATCCTTAATAATATTAGACCTTAAAGGCTGTCAATGATAGTAGAATATCATTGGATTTCTCTTGTTTGTTGTCTTAATCATTCATGTCAGCGTATCTGTTTTCCTCGTACGACTCGTATCAAAGTTTTCCATCTCCTCTCCTCCTCTTATCGCATCTCAGGTTTGCACAAACATGCCACGGGAACACTTTGAAGAGCTTTTAGCGTCGCTTTCAAAACACACATCTGAGTATCTGTCACTTTCCGCACTTATTTATATATTTCACGCCGCCTTAAGCCTCTGCACAAAGCTCGCGTTGCGCTTTGACTGACTGCAAAAGCATCCGGGTTTAATGAAGTCAAAACTGCTATTATCTGAGCGGAATTGTTAGCGTTCCTGTGACATCTTCGCCGGAGCTAGGATAATTGGCGGAAAAAAGGCTTCGAGGGGGCGCTCACATTTCCTGAGGCGTGTGCCGTCGGAGAGCTGATGTTGAAAAAGGCCAAACTGTGAACAAAGAGGAGGCGGGCAGCTGCGGCGGTACGAAAATAAGCATCTGAAATGCGGATGTGACTTTTTGGATATCCGAGAGCATATGCAAAGCGCTCGTCCCCCTCTGGGCTGCTAAAGACGCAATATCAAAACATTCCCGGATGAAGCGACGTTTTAGGGAAACAAAGTATGGGTTAATAATGTATGATCAGACTTTTCAGGCTCATTTGGGAAACATGAACCTTGGTTTTCTACAAATGAATACTTGACAGGGCCCGTAGCCAACGCTTTCCATGTTTTTGAACAAAATGTGTCTTGTCTCAGTGGAGATGCACAGTACAAGCAAGAGATCCGCTAATTGCATCTCATTAGAAAGCATTTATTGTCCGGTAATCAGTAGATATTTTCACAACGGCCGGTCAGGTTGCAGAACTTCCGGTTAATGCTTTTCTCTGGCATTATGTCTGTGGACATGTCATATTTTCCACCTCATAAATCTGCCCCATCACCAAATCTTTAACCAACAAAGTCCACAAAAGATAAACATTCGTCCATGAAGAATTTATCCAAAACTATCAAGATAAGAAAGACGAAAGCTTAAAGGTGAACGACGACTAAAACTACTGAGCAAAACTAATGATATGGTCATGAATAAAACATAAGTAACTTTGAAGATAGTGAGGAACAGATCTTAGTCAGAAAGAACTGGTTTGAGAGGGGAGATAAAGAGGCTATTTTTGTAAAAAAAAAAAAAAAAAAGAAGAGAAGAGAACTCTTCTTAAAACAGAAATGGAGGACTCAGACACCATCTGTCTCCAATCTATAACTCCATCCTCAAACCTAAATCAAAACATCCATCCACCCAGTTTCTTCCGCTTATCCGGGGCCGGGTCGTGGGGGCAGCAGTCTAAGCAGGGACTCCCAGACTTCCCTCACCCCAGACACTTCCTGAATCAAAACAAATTAAGGAAACAATAGGTGTAGCCAGGTCAGGCCCAGAGGTGTGAAAGCTCCATTATGGCCCTGTATGATTCTGCTAATATGACCCCAAACCCGGGGCAAGTTCAACAGGCTGAGCTAACAACAGAAACTGTAAACAAGTAAAGTATCCACTGGCTCCCTGTACAATACCTCTTTCAATATAAGGTCCTCCTCATCACCTTCAAGTCCCTTCACAACCATAACGACCTCCTCCATCTGCACTGTCCCACCTGCCACCTCAGATCAGCCGACACCGACCTCCTCACTCCCCTCGTCAGGACAAAGCACCGGACCCTGGGAGACCGAGCTGCCCCTTCCCTCTGGAACTCACTCCCACAATCCATCAGGAACTTGGGCTTACTACAGCGCTTCAAAACACGACTAAAAACAAAAACTCATCTGTTCAATCTGGCGTTCCCCTCACGATTTTCTACAGTAACACTTCCTATTTGTTTGTAAAGCGTCTTTGAGTGTCCAAAAAAGCGCTAGATAAGCTTGATGTATTATTATTATTATTATTATGTTTATTATTATTTAGTTTCAGAGTAATTTCTTGGTAGCCAACTCCTCCCCTTCCTTCCAGGCAGATTTAAGGCAGTGTCCTCCAGCATTCTGGCCAGAACTGAAGCAGCAGCTTGGATGAGCTGCAAAACATATTCAACCAAATAAACTTTGTCCATTTGACAAATTGAACTCTCTCCTGTGCCACATAAGCAACTTGTTCAATCAGACTCATTCTACAAATAAAATTAAAAGATTATAATAGATTTGCACAGTTCAAATGCTAGACATGTAATCTGTGAACATCTCTTGCATTCAAACTGCACAAATTTGTCTGTCTATATTAAAATCGACATCAGGAAGGTGATTTTTAACTTTAATTGTAAAATAAGTCTTAGTTTACAAGTTACTTCTGTTTTATTCATGACCATAACATTAGTTTTGCTCATAAGTAGTTTGTTAATACTCGTCGTTGTTCGCCTTTAAGCTTTCGTCTTTCTTACCTTGATAGTTGAGGATAAATTCTTTTTTTTTCTTTGTTTAAAGGAAAGATCAACATGTAACAGTAAAGTTGCATATAGACTGGCCGGACTCAATTCAAGAACTGTTTTTCAGCCGGTTCCTTTTACAAAATTACATGATTACAAACACACAACTACTTTGAATACATAGAGAATTATAAAGTGCATATTTAACAAGATACGACAAAATGGAAAAATAAAGTGCATCATGGACAATAATGGGGGCAGGTTTGGTTTGTTTGTTTTTAGATAATTTATGTAAAGCTGTTTAAATTGTGTGACGGAGGAGGTCGATTTCATTTGGGGGTAACTCATTCCAGGTCAGAACAGATGTGTGTATGAAAGAATTCAAGCCAAAGTAGTTTTTTGTAGCTCGGGTTCAGATGAGGTCCTGTGTCTGTGTTTTTCACTGCGTTCTGGGACGAGTGAATTAAGTGTAGGCGGGAGACATTTTGTGTATAGCTGATAGAAGCGTTTTATTGCCAGGAGATTTATGTAATTCTGGAGCGTTGGTGCGTTGGAGTAGGAAAAGGACGTACAGGGATGGGTCCAGATCGAGAGTCTGCCATGTATTTTGTACACTCGATTATATAATCTTACTAGAGGATCCAGGATTTCTTTGTGGTGAGACCATATGGGAAAACAGTGTGATAAATTAGACAGAATGAAAGAAGGTGAGTAAATATTTGAGATATTATGGGTGAGAAAGGGCCTGATCTTGTTGTAAACGTTTTCTGTTTGAGCTTTTTGTGACTGTTGACATGTTTTTGTAGGTGAGGTGGGAGCCTAGATGGACTCCAAGATATTTATGTGTGTCTGTGACTGGAGTTTGAGCAGATAGAATAATGGGGGTGTTTATAGAAATGTTTTTCCTTGGGGAATGAAAATACATGACTTTTTTTTTATATTAATCGTCAAATGGTTCACTTTTAGCCAGTTGTGTATGTGGAAATTAGCACAGGCGCTACAACCTGGTACATGCATCTCTCCTGTTAAGGTTAATGTAGATCGGGCACTGTCCCTGTCTCATTAAATAAATCAACTAAACTAAACTAGGAGCTGGAGATGAGAGGTAAGTTTTGAGTTCATGTTTTCGGTGTCATCAGCATATAGTATGATTTGTGTTTGTTGGCATATGTTGGGTAATGGTACAGCGCTTTTCACAGACACATGTCCCCAAAGACGCTTTACACAGCATTATTAACAGAGCATTATTCATTCACTCCAGATGGTGGTGGTAAACGACTGTTGTAGCCACAGCTGCTCTGGGACAGACTGACAGAAGCGTGGCCGCCAAACCAATCTGCGCCACCACACACACACCACACACACACCATGCACACACCATGCACACACCATGCACACACCTACAGCGCATGTTTTGGGTTGATGGGGGAAACTGAAGTGCCCGGAGGAAACTCATCCAGACACAGGGAGAACAGGCAAACTCCACACAGAAAGGGGGATCGAACTCAGAACCTTCTTGCTGTGAAGCCACTCAGCCAACGTGCCGCCTGGTATAATAATAATAATTATTATTCATGGACAAAGAAAGAATTTATGGTGGAGAAACACAAGTCATTTTCACCAGCATAATGCCATAGAAAAGCGTTGCCAAAAAGGTCTATTGATGTTTTAATTTTGAGGTTTGCTTCTCAAAATGGTCACATTTTGGTGAAGCGCTTTCCAACCTCCAAGGCACTTAATGCACTTTACGTCAAAGAACCGCTCACCCTTTCACACGCACATTTAGATTGAGTATCTTGCCCACTGACAGTATTCATCTGCAGGAGGGCGGGTTTCGAGCAGCCAGCCTCCGGATCAGAGGGCGAAGACTCTACCAGCTGAGCGACGATCCCAACCCAAATCAATCCAATCAGAAAGAAGAATAAGCCTTACATGAGTCTAAAAAGCAGTAACATCTCCATGGAGACAAGCAAGTGACTTAACGGATCAGAAAAATTACGCATTTTGTTTTGTTTTTCCACCTTTACTTTCAATAACAAATTCATATTAGGAATGGAAACGTAGCTAGAGCCATAACATTGCAGCTCCAACTTTTTTATTTATGTTCATTCTTTAACGCAGAATGTATTTGTGAAGAATTTAAAATAGTTTCGTACAGACGGTCTGCGAATACTTTCCCAACCACCTGCTAATGCCATAAGCCGTCCACTGAGATCTCACACCTCTATATGTGAAAACGCATTTTATTTAAACTCACCATCTGCTTTTTATTATAATCTACTTTTTGTTCCATTATCGTCACTTTTTAAAGGGCTCACATTACGTTATTTTCTGATCTGTGTAATAATGTTGTCTCCTCATCACAAACAGACCTGGAGTTGTGTTTCGTTTTGTTTAAACACACAAACAAGAGTCAATTTTGTGTAATATAGGACTTTTAATGACATAATATCCTAACTGTTTTCATTGTCCTCACAACCCACAAAATGATTAGCGGCCGCTGCGTTTATTTGTTAATTAAATTTGTTGACGCCTTTTCTTTTTTGGAAGAAGCCAAATAGAATTGTCATAAAAAGAATAATGATAAAATTATATAATCGACTTTTTTCTGTTAATTATACTTTTGGCACATGGCAATTTTACTTTTGGCACATGAAGAGAGGAGGAATTAGAAAATCATTGGTTTCCACGGACTGATTTTTAAAAAATAATTTTTCAAGGTTTCATTCATTTTTGTTTTTAGTAAATATGATTAAAAACTAACTTGAAACAACAAACACATCAGCCACAGTTTCCATAATTATCCCAATGTAACATGTCAGATCTGTTTTATAAAATATGTCACGTTAAAGGGGCTGTTTTACTTCTATGGAGTTTTAACTGCAAAAACGTCACATATTTAGATCACCATGTTCCCTTTTATTGTTTTGAAACTGCTATATTCACTGAAAACAATGTTATTAACATGTTTTACACATTTGTATTTAGTTTTTGATGTGTTCGATTCTCTTTGCTCTCCATGCTACGTCACCCCTCTTTCAGAGCGCCACCACAACACGATCAGAGAAACTACTGCCCATCGCATCAGGTGTATTGTTTTGTATGTTTTGTAAGATTTGCCATTAAATAAAATATAATATAAATATATCCGTCTACTTTTAGATTCATGTGAAATTCCCTGACAAAATAAGGGGCAAAAATGTATTTAAATTAGTGCTGTCAAAAATATCTTAGAACAATTTTAACAGTGTTCATTTTTTTTATTTGTGACTCAGTGGACAAGTTTTTCTGTGGCCACTGCTGTAACGTTAGAAAAACTACAGGATTTGGCTGTAAACTGGAAAGAAAATAATTTTTTACGACACTGAGAAGTCCCGGTTGGAGGAGGTGGGCCAAAACACGGCACATCTGGATGCAGTGCACTAGGAAAATACGAAACAAAGTCCACTTTAAAACATACGGTGAATCCACAACAAGGACCATGGACAGTGACACAAACCCACGGAGGAGCATCGCAGCAGGACCCACACCTGCCCCACCATGCAATAGACACTCTCTTCACCAAAACCACAAACTGCGCCGTGCGACGATGCCCTGGCCGAAACCTGGCAGGTGTGAACATGGTCCACAGAACCACAGGCAACTGAGCACAGCCCAAAAGTTCCAGTGCGAGTGCGCCCCGAGTACAACAGGTGTTGGGGTGACAAACACAGTCGCTCTAACTGGAGATCACTGGACCCTCAGTAATGAGAACTACCTCAGGTCACAGCACATTATTTCACCAGTTATGTGACTGAAGACAAAAGAGACACTTCGCTCACACTGTTGCAGAGCACAAAGTCGAAGTTCAAAAGGAAACTTAAATATATGTTTTTAATGAATCAATAATATGAACAATCAATGTCTTTCATAATTATTGTTTTTTATACCACTGACTCTATTATTGTACAGGTCAATGGGCATCATGGCAATGTGACTTGAATTTTTAATTGTAAAAGTATTTTAAACTGCATTTTTTATTTTTTGTGGACCCCAGGAAGATTAGCGACCACATGATGGAAGCTAATGGGGTTCCAAATAAAGAAGAAAGAAAGAATAAATGTCTCACTGATGATTGTTCTGGTTTGCAATAAAAAACAAACAAAACAAAAAAATAACAGTATTAAAATGATGATTCAAGGGACAAAAAAGTGCAACTAATTTGTGATTAATCGCGAGTTAACTATGACATTCATGAGATTAATCACGGTTAAATATATAAATCAATTGACAGCACGAATAAAAATGCAATATTACCTCACTTAAAGCCAACCAAAACCACAATAAAAGCTTAAGAATCTCTTTATAAGCATTTAAGATTCTAGATCGGAAACCACGAAAGATATTAACTAAACATAAAATGCTCAACTTTCACAGTACAATTAAATGAGCCAATCTAAGGTTATTATTCAAGATGATCAATAATGTGGCACCAGCACCATTGAAAAAGTCCATTTAACATCTGCCACATGGAGGGCCCGGGGCAGGGCGTTCCATAATTTAGGGGCCACTGCCTGAAAGCCCAGTCCTCCCGTGTTTTGAAACGGGTCCAGAAATCAGATAATGATCAGACTTTTGGTGCGGAGATGAACATAACCAGTGTATTACTTTAATTAGCTATACCACTGATGATATCTGATGCTGCCAAACATGAAATTAAAATAAAAATCAATCAAAATAACATAATAGAGCATCGTACAGTGTTCTTACCATAGAGAGGTCCAGGGGTCGTCCATCTTTGGTCCATTCCACTCGCAGGAGTGGAGGCTGGGCCACCGTGGGGCAGGTGACCAGGCCCTCTTTACCCGTGGGCAGGTAGGTGTCCTGGGGCGTCTGTGGGGCCTGAGCGGGGTCTGCGAGAGGACACAGGGAGTTATTAAAGGGGGCATAATATGCAATGATGTTTTGAGCTTTCGACCATGTTATAACGGTGTCAGTGACGTCATTTCCGGTGAGTGAATTCTGTTTTGCGAGCACTGTTTTGCGAGCACTGTTACTAACGTCTCTCTACTGAATCTGTTAATCCACAAATCCAACATCTAAACTAGTGCCTGAGTACTTCGTCAAACCATCAAAGTTTATTCAGCATCTAGTGCTCCGTAATTCGTGGTCTAAGCCTCTCTCTCTCTGTAGTTTCAGCTTGTAGTTTCAGCCTGATCTAGCCTAGCCTAGCATCATGGCTAAAACTCTGGCCCCCCTTTCCTGTTCTAGTTGCCACATGTGGAGTGAGAACCCTGGCTTATTTGATAGTGACAGGGATAGTTGCGCTAAGTGCAGCGTAGTGGCAGTCCTCGAGGCCAGGGTTACAGAGTTAGAAACGCAGATCCGCTCATTGGAGGCGCTGAAGCCGAGTTATAGTCAGGCAGTAGCAGGGACCGCGGACCGCATTAGCATGAGCGCAGCTAGCGAGAGCAGCCCCCCGGCGCATCCAGTGCAGCCGGGACCAGACCAGGACAGGTTTGTGACAGTTAGAAGCAGGCGCAGGGCTAAGACTAGGACTGCAGATCAGGGACACATAGCTGAGTGTAGGACTGCAGGAGACCAGGGACACAGGGCTGAGAGCAGGGAGCTTCCCGTCCAGAACAGGTTCGCCCCCCTGAGCTGGACGCGGGACACACTAGTCATAGGGAGCTCCATAGTCAGGGACGTGGAACTGCCTGCAGCTTCCACACGGTGTTACCCTGGAGCCAGACTGGGTGACATCGAGGGGAATCTTAGGCTTTTAAAGATAAGTAAGAACAGGTACCGCCGGATCGTTATACACGCGGGGGTAACGATACTCGGTGCGGTCAGTCAGAGGTGGTGAAGCTGCAGATAGCGGCAGTTTGTGATTTGGCTAAGTCGATGTTGGAGTCCGTGTACTTCTCTGGCCCCCTTCCAAATTATGCCAATTGTGAAATGTTCAGCCGCTTTTCAGCTGTCAACCAGTGGTTGTCCAATTGGTGCCCGCAGAATGGTGTCGTCTTCATAGACAACTGGAGGGCATTTGAGGGGAAGCCCAGGCTTATACGTAGCAACGGCATTCATCCCACAGCGGCTGGCTCCTCCCTCTTAGCTCAGAATATAATTGCTAGCCTTAGATGACCATCAGGTAAGACTAGCACACAGAATAGCTCAGGGAGTGTCAGTGACGCTAGGGAGCAGAGTAGACTAGTGAGGCACTGCTCTGTTAGCGAGAACAGCTCCAAACAGGCTGAGACTGTGTGTGCCCCATGTACAGGGGCCTCCTCTGAGCCACCCTGCATGAACAATTCTCCCAGACTGGCTGAGGCTGTGTATGTCCCACGCACAAAAAGCACAAATAAAACACAGCTAAACTCTGATAGGAAAGGTATCAGATCTCCTAACTTAATAAAAATAAATACATGCATCGCAAATAAACAAAATAAATGTATAAAAAGCACAAATAAAACTCAACTAAACTCTGATAGGAAAGGCGTCAGATCTCATAACTTAATAAAAATAAATACATGTGTCGCAAATAAACAAAATGATAAGTGTGTAAAATGTGGACTGCTAAACATCAGGTCCCTCTCCTCTAAATCTCTTTTAATAAATGAATTAATTGGCGACTTTAATATTGATCTTCTAGCTTTAACTGAAACATGGCTTCAGGAAAATGATTATGTTAGACTAAACGAATCTACACCTCCAAGTCACGTGAACTTTCAAAGTGCCAGGAGCACAGGTCGAGGTGGCGGTGTGGCCGTCATTTCTCACTCCAGCCTAATTCTCAGCCTCAAATCTAATTATACATTCTGCTCCTTTGAAAGCCTCGCACTATCTATTATGTGCGCCAACTGGAAAAATCAAAAAGCTGTTATATTCATAACAATCTACCGACCTCCTGGTCCATATGCCGAGTTTCTGACAGAGTTTTCTGACTTTATTTCAAGTTTAGTTTTGGAATGGGAAAGGATTGTTATAGTTGGAGATTTCAACATTCATGTTGATAACAGCAGTGAGTGCCTCAGCAGTGCTTTTGGTGCTCTCCTGGATGGGGTCGGTTTTACCCAGAGTGTGAACAAGCCGACTCACTGTCACAATCACACTCTTGACCTCGTCCTAACTTATGGTATTGAGATTAATGATTTAATTGTAATTCCTCAAAACCCTATACTCTCTGACCATTTTTTAATTACCTTTCAATTCGTACTAAAAGATTATCCAGCTCGGCAGGAGAAAACTATAATGAAAAGAACAATATCAGAAAAATCGGTAGCCGAGTTCAAAGAAATAATCGAGCTAGTATTAAATGATATGCCATGTGACAATGAGAAAAACTTTAATCCAATTATCATGGATCAGTTTGTTGATAGGACAATGCTCACCTTAAAATCTGCTCTCGATGTTGCAGCTCCGCTAAAACAGAAAAGCATTAAACCAAGACCTCCGGCTCCATGGTATACTCCAGAACTGCGATCACTCAAACAACACGTGAGACGCACAGAGAAGCTCTGGCGCCGCTCGCGCTCCGAGCAGTCTCTGAAGGCATGGAAGCTCTGCCTGCTCTCTTATAAGGCGGCTCTGCGAAAAGCGCAAACCAGATACTATTCAAACCTAACAGAAGTAAACAAAAGCAACCCCAGATTTCTGTTCAGCACTGTAGCCAGGCTGACAAACTCGCACACTGCCCCTGAGTCTCTTCTCCCTTCGAAGTTCAGTTGTGATGACTTTCTTGAATTCTTCGATTACAAAATTACAACCATTAGAGACAAGATCAACGAAGCCACTCCAAAAATCAGCCCCGAGCAAATTCAGCAAATCCAGTCTGTAACACCAATATCCCACATAAATCCTCTAACAGAATTAGACAAATTTACTCCTGTCGATGAGGTGGAGATTACCTCAGTCATCATGTCGTCCAAACCATCAACTTGTTTGCTCGACCCTATTCCAGTCAAACTCCTCAAAGAAGCTCTCCACTTAATAATAGGTTCCATCCATAACATAATAAATGTGTCATTAGAAAATGGCTTTGTTCCTCAGTCCTTTAAATATGCTGTAATTAAACCGCTTTTGAAAAAACCTAGCTTAAATCCTGATGAACTAGCCAACTACAGACCTATTTCGAATCTTCCATTTCTCTCAAAGATTCTGGAACGAGTTGTGGTGAAACAGCTTTGTCACCATCTGCAGGGCAATAATTTATATGAAAAATTTCAGTCTGGTTTCAGAGCTCACCACAGCACAGAAACTGCTCTGCTTAAAGTGACAAATGATTTGCTACTAGCTGCTGATAACGGGCTGGCTTCAGTCCTGGTCCTACTGGACCTCAGTGCAGCGTTTGACACCATTGATCACAACATTCTACTGCAGAGGTTAGAATGTGACATAGGTGTCAGAGGGACCGCCCTCAAATGGTTTAAATCCTATCTATCAGATAGGTACCAGTTTGTTAGTGTAAACCAGTGCACCTCTCCCTGCTCTAAAGTAGCTTGCGGTGTTCCACAAGGATCTGTGCTTGGTCCAATCCTGTTTACTCTGTATATGTTGCCATTAGGTAACATTATCAGAAAACATGGCATTAATTTCCACTGCTATGCTGATGACACTCAGCTGTACTTATCAATGAAACCTAATCAGACCGATCAAATCGATAAGCTCACTGCCTGTGTGAAGGACATCAAAACCTGGATGACCCTGAATTACCTGCTCTTAAATCCTGAAAAAACAGAGGTCATTATTGTCAGTCCTAAAGGTCAGAGAGATTCTCTGTCCGACCAGATAATCTCACTTGACAATGTGAGTATAGCCTCTAGCTCTACTGTAAAAAACGAGTCGTATTTGGCCAAAATCTCTCATTCACAGCTCATATAAACCAAGCTTGTAAAACTGCATATTTTCACCTGCGAAACATAACTAAAATCAGAAATATTTTGCCTAAAAATGATGCCGAAAAACTTATCCATGCATTTGTTACATCTAGACTAGATTACTGTAATTCTCTGCTCACCGTCTGCGCTAAAGGTACTTTAAGAAGCTTCCAGTTGGTCCAAAATGCAGCGGCCAGAGTCCTAACAGGAACTAAAAGACGTGATCACATCAGTCCTGTGTTAAAATCACTGCACTGGCTTCCTGTCGAGTTTAGAATTAAATTCAAAGTTCTCCTCCTGACATACAAAGCCTTAAACAATATGGCCCCATCATATCTTCAGGATGCCATTGTCCCCTATCAGCCAAATAGAGCACTTCGCTCTCAGAATGCAGGATTATTATGTCTAAAAGTACAGTGGGGGGGAGCCTTCAGTTACCAAGCTCCTGTGTTATGGAATCAACTCCCTGTTGATGTTAAACAGGCACCCACAGTCTCTTTATTTAAGACCAGGCTTAAAACCTTCCTCTTCGGAATAGCTTATGACCAGGTTACTTAGTTGATGTCACAAAGATAAGCTGCCGCAGGAGATAACAAGCTGGGGGAAGTGTGGCAACCTGAGCACTGTCCTCTGTTTCCTCCTATTTTCTCATCAGCATCACTTACTATGTTCTCATCTGTAGCTCGTTCATTACTATTCACATGTTGTCCCCTGTCCCACTCCCCCTGTGGAGTGGAACTCTTTCAGACGCCTGATGGCAGCTGGACCCATCTCCTCCTCCTCGCCCAGCTCCTCCTCCTCGCCCAGCTCCTCCTCCTCGCCCGGCTCCTCCTCTTTGCCCGGCTCCTCCTCCTCGCCCGGCTCCTCCTCCTCACCCGGTCTCCTCCTCTTGCCCGGCCTCCCCTCCTCGCCCGGCTCCTTCCCCACCTGGGTAGCTGTGGCCATACCGAACTGGCCCACGGGCCTGGACATCTATAGCCTGTCCGTCCATGGGAGTGGATTCCTCCTTCACTGTAGTTCTCCCCGAGGTTTCTTCTTTTTCCCAGGACCCTGGGTTTTTTGGAGTTTTTCCTTGCTGAGAAGGAGGGTCTAAGGACAGGGGATGACTGGACAATGTTTCATTTGCTGCTTTACATGAATGTTGTTTTTTCCTGTTTTGATATGTCTGTGTGTATGTTTGGCTCATCCATATCTTGGAACGCCCTTAGAGGCAACTGTTGTTGCGATTTTGGGCGCTACAATATAAATTGAATTGAATTGAAATGAATTGAATAATAGGTTTCAGAGGTCGTCCATGTGTGTTTTGGAGAATTTTAGCAACCTCTCTCGGGCCCTGTTCTCTATAAATTTACAAAAACAGGATACAAAACTATACAGAACGCTGATTGTTCTGTGATAGCGCTCTGAAGGGGGAGTGACTCAAAGGGAGGAGAGACTCAAAGCATAGTATTTACCCTCTCTTTGTAGCATGCTAAAAATATAAGGTTTTAAAAGCTGGGGTGACAATACAAAATAATATCTAATCTAACTATAAAGCAGATTATTTTCCAAGAACCAGGAAGTGCGTGTTAGAATGCTAATTTGAAATGTTACAACAAACAGATGCTTTTTTCAGTGCTTTTAGTTTATGCAAATGAGCCTTGTGGTTTTAAGTTTTGTTTCTGCAGAGACAACACGAGCATCAGTCCTGCATCCTGTTGTTGCAGCTCGACTTCCGTCTTCAGCACGAACATTAGACTCACCGTTTATTTGGAACTAGCAGAAATTTACCAAAAAATACACTTGGAACCCGGCTCTTATTTGGTATTTTACGGTATGTCGCATTTATTCGGTTGTGTTGAAAAAACTGCATTCATCCGACTTCTAACTTTGCTGTCTCGTCTCCACAGAAATACAAGCGAAGCAACTGAATCACCATGGAGACAAGCAGGTTGCAAAATTACACAGCGCCCCTTTAATGGCAGTCATTTCTTCAAGTCGACTTCGCTGAAATGAAGGGTCACAGTCCACGTCGTACGCACCATCTGCTTTACCCCCATTCCACACAAACTATACATTTTGGACCCTGAAATCCAATACATGGCGCAAACCCACAATTGCCCTCTTTCGATATCGCAGTATTTCTGTAATAGCTGGTATCATGCTCGTCTTTACTGCTTTATTCCCGCATCTATGATCCAATTTGACGTCCCGGAAACGGCCACTCATTGCACATTTTCGCTCAAAGTCCCATCCTTCAGTCGGCGTGATGTGCTCGGAGTTACGTGTCCTGCCTGTGAAGTGCCGCGGACAATTTAAGAAAGAATTTATTTTGTTTTTCACCGGTCTCCAAACGCCCCTCAGGGAAAAGGCACTCGCCGACTGTTTCATGGACTGTTTCGAGCGCTGATGCAATAGCGGCGGGGTGTTTACGGGCCGAGCACAAATGTTTTAATGGTCTGAGCCGTGACAATGCGCTAATGATAAACGTCATTTTGTTAGTGAATTCATGGCTTGTTAGAAGGGTTAGTTGTGGTTTGCTGGAGTGTGCGCTCGCAATTATGGGGATTAGGAGGAAAAGCTTGTCAAATACACACAGAGTAATTGATGCAAAAACTATTTTAAAACAGAGAATTTGCGAGGTCCAATTGGGCACAAAATCGACTTTTGTGAGATTTAAGATGTGTTATAATGTTACCTCGTCAAAAACAGACCTGGAGTTGTGTTTTGCTTCATTCACATGTTTGAATAATCCTGCATTATTAGTTTGTTTACTTCTCCAAAGCTCAAAATGCTCTGTTCCACCTTGTGATGTCATGAAGTGGTAGTTTTCAAGGTAACAGCAACTTTATAGCTTCGGTTCAGTAGAGACTGGCAGTTCCAAGGCTGAAATTAATATATTTTTTAAATAATTAATTCGAATTTTATTTGAACATATTTTGAAACAGGTATGAAGGCACAAAATATAACCTGCGTGAAATTGGCCCCCATCAAATGCAAACCTACACAAAAACTATGTCAATAGTTTGTGTTTCATTTGTGCTGTTTTGTGCTGCAAAAAGTTTTGTTTGTGCTTCTTTAGTTTTGGAGAAATTAACGATTCTTTTATAGGTCAAATTGGGGTCAGCCCCCAGGAAACTTCAAAATGCTCTAAAATGACCAAAATGGAGTCATTCATTTGTGCTTCGTTTGTGCTGTTTTGTGCTACAAAAAGTTTTGTTTGTGCGATTCTGGTTCTTAAGATATTTGCAGTTTTATTTTCGGCCGATGACGTCATCCAGCCCCTCAAAATGTGAAACAGAGCTCCAAACAGGAAGAAAATTATAGAAAATGTTTCTATTTCGTTTGTGCTGTTTTGTGCTATGTATTATTATATAAAATATGAATCAAAAGCAAATTACTAAAGACTGTTACAGACTTTTCCACAGCCTGAGATCATTTAGCTTCACTAGTTTTGTGGAGTTTGCCGCCGTCTACTGAGCAGAAATGACGTCCTATAATTACCGCAGAAATAATAATGAATAATTTTAGAAATAAACTCGCACAAATGAAAATGGTCACAGCATAAACGAAATACAAACGTTTTCTATAATTTTCTGCCTGTTTTGAGCTCTATTTAACATTTTGAGGAGCTGGACGACCTCATCTGCCGAAAATAAAACTCCAAATATCTTAAGAACCAGAATGGCAAAAACACAACTTTTTGCAGCACAAATGAAGCACAAACGATTGACATAGTTTTTGTGGAGGTCAAAATATAGTCCCCATACTCTCAAAACAAGAGCATCTCCATGGTAACCTGAAAAGATACACAGTGCACCTTTAAGACGGGCTTTGAGCTGATAATATTATTTTGTGGTAAATTACTAATTACTGTCTTAAACTGTTCTATTATTGTAATGATTTTAAGATGTAGTTTTAATAACAATATTTAATCTATTCTTTACATGAAAACAAGTCGGGGGGAGTGGGGCCTACAACATACTGTAATTACCAAACCATAAGCCGCTACTTTTTTCTCACACTTTGAACCATGCGGCTTATACAACAATGTGGCTAATATATAGATGGATTATTTGTTCATCAACAGAGCTATGACACTAAACTAACATTAGGGTATGGGATACGTCTTAATGACCCGTTTGTGTTAAATACAGGTGAGTGCGTAAAAGACAAGAAGAAACGTCTCAAACTTCAGTAGCCGGACATCCACTCATTCCTGATCAATCCTGTCGTTTTACTGCCATGTTCCAGGCACAGGCGCACGGAAAGAATCATGTACCAGTATTTAATTAAAAATGTAAGAAATCTTTCTGTGTAAATATCTCAAGTTACAATATGGACATAGCTTTGTGTTACATTTTCTGTATGAAAAGCACTCTATAAATAACATTTGATTAATTGATTGCAGGTTATAGACAAGTGCAGCCCATATATGTACAAATATTTTTAGTTGATGTGGTTTATATCCAGGTGCGCTCAGTAGTCTAGAAATTACGTTAATTCATTCATATTTGACATGTTTTGCTTCGTAAAATGATTACTGCGTTCAGTTTCCTTCCACAGCGGGGGTCTCCAGTTGATTGCGTGTTTATCTTGGGGAACCCCTGGAGCAGTATATCGGGTTTTTTACCTCATATGATAATTGAATCTCTTGTAAACAGGATTCTGGACGTCTTCCCTCGGATCGCAGGTCGGCTACGTCTGAAACCGGCGACTCACAAGGGTCCTTGAGGACAAACGATTGAGCCAATGCAATTTAACATGCAACCTCCTCACCAGGACACAGTGAAAACAGTGTAATCCTGGTGTAGACATGGTGGGGTCCTGTTCTAGTCCAAGTCCAAGCCCTGGTTCATTTCAGGTTTTGTTAGACTTTAACCGTACTTTAGACCTGATATTCATGGGTTTCAACTTCCTGTTTGTATGTAAAACTTTGAGCATTTCACAGATATAATATTTTGTTTTGAATTGTTAATTACTATGGCAACCACCCACTGACAGTCCTGTAAAATTTAGCTGTGGCCGATATGATACCAATAAAATAGGAGTTGGAGCTGTCAATAACCGGTATAATCACCGATATATTAAAAATTCACTGTAAATCTTCCATTGTTTATAAAACTTAAGTTTGGCTGTATTGAATTTTCAGCTGGCTTTATTTAGGCAACATTGATTTTTCTTCTGTCTCTTTAAGTCATATTTAAACACAGTAGGTCGGCCTAATAGTATTTTTGTATGATATTCTAGCCTGTAAAGAAAGTACTGTAAGAAAACTACCGCTATTAGCCTTTAGCGGTAAATGCGTGCGCACCTCAGTAATTAATGATCTGCTAAATGCCGATAATTCACCCTTCTATTCACAGCACATTTACACATCAATGCATGTCCAGTAACATATATACGGCCACTATAGTCCCTTTACAGTCGCTAATAGAAGAGAAAACAGCCTGTTTATGTGTGCGAGCTACAGCAGCTAATCGCTAACCAATGAGAAAGAACCAAAACGAGCTTCAAAACCGACACATTTCCAACACTCAGCCTCACACAGGCTCCTCTCAGATCACAAGTCTGTACTAAGGCGACTTATAATCCAGACTTACACTGAGCATCCGTAAAAAGAATAATAATAAGAATAAAGGGTTGTGCACATGGATCTATGGCTGCAGGTGTAAACAAATGCACATGACGATGCATACAATGTCACAGACACAGACAAATGACTCCTCAGATAAATCCTGATGCGGAACCACATATTAGGACATTTATCTGTCTGTAAATTGTATTAAATGGGCAGAATATAGAAAGTCTAAGCTTTATAACAAGGTAAAACATGTCCATGGGGAATATCGGCCCATATTGGTAAGATTGAGGTCAATATGCCGATATGCCAATATCAGCCGATAATGTTGGCCAGCCGATATATTGGTCAGGCCCTACTGCAAACTGTAAGGAGGGTTTAAATAGGGCCTGGGAGACAAATGAATGAAACATGTATGGATGACACCAAAAACCTCTTCAGGCATGTTTTTGATGAGGGATCAGCATCATAACATGGCAGGAAGCTCAAAAAATCAATTTCACATAATACCCCCTGGTCTGTGTTTCATTCACCCTTTTGAATTTCAATTAAGAATGAAAAACAATAAAATGGGAAAAGATTTTGTTATTTCATTATTCCGTTTTAGTGTAAAAAAAAATAAAAAAAACAGATTTCAACCTCTATTTCCAATATTTAATTTAAACATATTCAAGGCAAGGCAAGTTTATTTGTACAGCACAATTCGCACACAAAGTAATTCAAAGCGCTTTACAGAATAAGAAATACATTAAAATCACATTCATTCAATCGAAATAAACTTTTGTCCAGTTGACAAATTGAATTTCTCAGAATTTTTGCCAATTAATTTTAAGTTTATCTCAAATAACACCAATCAAAAACAGTCTTGGTGCCTGTTTTAATTTTGATATTTTATTCTCTCTGGTTTATTTGCCCCGGAAGTGTCAACTGAACAAAGAAGTTTATCGTTTCACTGCGTCCTGTTTCTCGTCATGTTCAACAATGACTTTCTAAGACATAAAAGTAAATGCGTTGCTATAAAAGAAGAGACAAAGAAGAGAGTGCTTCTCCACAAAACTGCAACGATTTTTCAGTCAAGTCCTTCTAGCAGCAGAACATTCTAGAGAATAAAATATCAAAACTGAAATAGGCATCAAGGCTGTTTTTTGATTTGATTTGATATAAACTTTAAATTAAATCTTGGAAATAGAGGTCGAAATATGTTCAATTCAAAAGAACGAATGGTACAAGGACCCCTCGTCTTCAAATAAAGTGAGAAATATCTAAGAACCACTGATCTAACACAGAAACAGCCCGAGAATATGGAGAAACCTACGCATGACGGTGAGGTTGGCCGAGGCGGTGGGCGGGGTCAGCAGGCCGTTGGTGGGCATACACGTGTACGTCCCAGAATCCTCGGGGCGCAGGCTGGAGATCAGCAGGGTCCCGTCCACCATGATCTTCACGCGGGACTTCAGGGAACTGCGAGAAAATACAAGAAACTCTTTAAAGAACATATAACTCCTAACGCAAAACATTCAGATCACCATGTTGCCTTTTACTGCCTTGAAAACGGATGTTTCACTTTCATTTTTGACACTCGGAGTGATCCCTCCTTTTATTCTCTGGTCTAAGTCACTCCCCCTTCAGAGCGCTATCACATTATAATCTGTATGCATTCAAACTACTGCACGTCGCATCAGGTTTGTGACGTTGTAGCGTATTATTTTTGCATTGTGCGTTTGTACAAATAACTATAAAGGAGGGTTTGACTAGGAGGCCTGGGAGAGATCGCTAAATTACTCAAACCTGCATGGATGACATCTAAAACCTCTACATAGTAACATGGTAGAAAGGTGAAAAAGGCAGTTCTGCACAGTACAACCTCTGGAAAAACTCTGTTCAGACTAGGGATGCACCGAAATGAAAATGTGTGGCTGAAACTGAATAAAAATTTAAAGTTTGGCTGAAAAACCAAAACCAAATATCAAATGTGGTTGTTAAGCTTTTTCTACATTTGATTAAAATATTGCATAAATAATCAAGAATACAATTTTCGACATGTTTTTGAAAGAAAGTGAATGTTTATTTAATAATCTATTCCAGTATGTTTTTCATTCGTATTAGGCTCGGTCAGGGGTCGGCAGCCTTGACCCCCCTGTTATTTTAAATTTTGAAGATCTAGGAAATATAGTTAAACTTTTTTTTTTTTTTCAGTATAAAACTTCTTCTGCTTGCCTTAATTATTGTAATCAACATATAACATGAAAATGGTTCATCTCACATATTTGCAACCACCCCCTGCATGTTTATATCACATAGATACTGTTCAGGTAAATTTGTTGTTTTTAATGAAAAACGAGTGAATTATCATAATTGAACAATTACCTGTTAGAGGTGAGGACACCAGTGCACTAAATATTGATAGAATAGTTCGTAATGGAATAATATTAACAATGTTTGTTAGGATTTTTTTTGGTTTCGGACATCTTTTGGATAATTAAATATGCATCGGGTCAAAAACAAATGAACATAACAGGAGGGTTAAATACTCAAAGAGCTGTTTGGAGCGTCTCCCACATAAAAGAAAACATCCGGAGCCACAAAACCCTTTTGACTCTAAAATGAGGAGAACACTGCAGATCATTTCTTACCTGTCTCCTGTGTAGAAAAGACTAGAGTGTGCTGCATTTATGAAACCAATGAAATGCTACAGAGAATATATGTCCATTCAAATACTGTATAAAAGGGTTGTCCAAACCTTTTTCATCAAGGGCCACATGTTAAAACACAGACCAGTGTGAGGGCCGATCAAGAGTCATAGACTGGTGGACAATACAGTGAGTAATTCAACTATGTGCATTTATAACAGGTTTAAATGACCCACTAGACCTTTGTTCATGTTTAGACCCTCAAAAAGAAACCCTACATTTGACTGATCAAGGTTGATTTAAAAAACATGCAGTAAAAAGTACTACTTGTGGTAGTATGGGCCAATTCACCTGGAAGTCTGAGGGCCAAAACAACAGGTCTGGGGGCCACATTTGGCCCCCGGGCCACAGTTTGGACATGCCTCCTGTATACGGTCTGTGCTACTGCAGACGCATAATCTCTGAAAAGTTTAAGATAAGATAAGATAAGATAAACTTTATTGTCCCCCGAGGGAGAAATTTGTCTTGGGCACGTAGTGCTGGGTGCAGTCAATAAATACAATACAAGAACAATACAAAACAATACAATACAATAAAAATGCACAAATAGTATAAATATAGAGTAAAAAGCAGAATGCAGTACAATATCATGCAATAGTGCAGGACTAGTAAGGTGACCTCAGCATAGTATGTATAAAACAGAACCAGCAGATGTGGCTTCCAGAGTTAATGAGGATGGAGTGGGATTAGGTGAAGTAGAAAAAGGGTTGGGGATGGGCAGAGGATCCACAGCTGTAGGCCTCCCCCCTGCCCACAAGGAGGCAAAGGTGATCTACAACACCCTAACCCTCCCCAAACTGGGAGGGTTAAGGGGGGAGGGGCTAGGGTAGTGGATCCACAGCAGAAGGCCTCCCCACTACCCTAAGAGAGACGGTGGGGGCCAGGACCGAGCTGGTTTTATGTGTTTGTTGAGGAGGGATATTGAGGTGGGAATGAAAGACTGTTTGAATCGGTTGCTCTTGCATCTGCTGGCTCTGTAGCGCCTCCCGGAAGGCAGCAATTCATATTCAGAGAATAAAACATGAGATGGATCCCTTTAAAATCTTATTTGCTTGACTAACAACAACTTCCTCGTAAAGGGACTGTAAGGGCTGTTCAGTAGGTTTCTTCTGCCAGCTTTAGAGCCGTTGTTACCATTTTTAGTAGTCTGGCCTTACATTGGACAGTGAGTGAGCTGCATTCATATTACCATGCCATATCTAACAATACTTGCTATAACTGGCGCTTGTAGAATATGGCCCTAATCTCCGACTTTCACACCAAATAAGCGCAGCCTTCTGAGAAAGTAGAGTCTTTGTGCCAGTCTGCTGCACAGACAGTCCACATGAGCACTCCAGCTCAAACTGTGGGACACCATTATACCTAGGTATTTGTACTGACGCCACCTGCTCAATTACAGTGTTGTTCATTCTCACTGATCATGTACAGTAACCCTCTAGGGTCAAAAATCATTTCTTTAGTTTTTTCACGCTCAGTTTAAGATGGTGATTATTACACCAAGTTTTAAAAGTGTCTACTTCCTTAAAATACACTCCGGGGTCATCATTGGCTTCCAGCAGAGTGAGAATGATGGTGTCATCAGAAATTTTAACAAGGCGATTCTTAGGGTGTGAGCTTCTACACTCGTTTGTATACAGTGTGAATAAAACCGGAGAGCTTACACATCCTTGTGGGACACCTGTATTACTTTGTTTAAGGGCTGAAAGGGAGCCATTTATTGACACCTGTTGCCAGCGATTTGTTAAAAATGAATAAAACCATTTCAAAATAAAAGGATTAACATTTAAATCTATTAGTTTTTGAGTGATCAAATAAGGCTGAATAGTATTAAACGCAGAACTGAAGTCTGCAAAAAGAACTCTGGCATATGCTTGAGAATGCTCCAAGTGTTTGTTAATCCAATGTGTAACAGTGATAAGTGCATCCTCAGTTCCCCGGCCCTGCTTATAGGCAAACTGTAGAGGGTCAAGACTGTCAGTCACTTCAGTTTTGAGCACGTTAACAACAATTTTTTCAAAACATTTCATTATAATTGAGGTTAATGCCACAGGTCGGTAATCATTGTTTGTTGCTGGGCATGAGACTTTGGGTATCGGCACAATTATTGATCTTTTCCATAATTGTGGCACAGTATGACTGTTTAACGAGAGTTGATAGATTGGGCACCATGCTGTCGCTAGTTCAGTCGAACAGTTTTTAATCAAAGTTGCAGATAGACCATCCGGGCCCGTAGATTTTCCCTTGCAAACTTGACTGAAGGCAGCCTGCACTTGCTGTGGAGTAATCTTGAGTTCACACTGGTCAGGCAAGGCAACAGAGTCTATGATCTCCCTTCCACACATGGAGTAGTCATGGGTCTCAAATCTCAGAAAGAAGTCATTTAATTCATTAGCTCGAGATTCATTGTCCATGGTAATAAGTTGCTTGTTACTGGTGGCCATGTTTGAGATACTTTTCAGCTGGTCCCACAGACGTTTATTGTTCGATGTTTTGTAGCTATGCTCAATATTTGAGCACTGTTTCTTCCTGGCCTTGCCTAGGAGCTGATCTAGTTCTTTCTGTGCAACTGCGATCGCTAATCTGTCTTTATTTTTAAAAGCTATTCTTTTCCTGTTAATGCACAATTTGACTTCCTTGGTGATGTGGGGCTTATTGTTTGGGAAATGTAAAATCTTTTTCTTCTCCACCACATTATCCACACAAAAGTTTATATAGTCAGTTATCGTTACGGTTGCTTCCTCCAGCTCTAGGCTATGGAAGATGCTCCAGTCTGTGCTTAGAAAGCAACCCTTTAATGCCTCTATACTCTCCTCTGTCCATTTGAGCACGGTTTTGGACTGAGGTTTACTAGATTTCAGAGCAGATTTATATATTGGTATAAGGTTCACTGTCCCATGGTCTGAATTCCCAATTGGGGGTAAAAGTTTAGATTGAAACGCCTCTTTTATGTTAACATAGCATTTGTCTAAGATGTTGTTATTTCTAGTGGCTGACTTCACATATTGCTGGAAACCAGGCAATGCTGGTTCCAGTTTACAATGGTTCATATCCCCCATAACTAGGACAGGTGCTCCTGGTGAGTGATGTAGTTGCAAGTGAACACATTCGGATATTAGACTAGCTGCTCTGCCAGCATTGCCACTAGGTGGTATATACACTAGGCACAGGATTACACACCCAAACTCTCTTGGAAGATAAAATGGTCGCATAGAAATGCAGAGGAGTTCAACATCCGGGGTGCACAGACATGATTTAACAGTAAACTGTTTACACCAGTTTTTATTCAAGTATACAATTAGCCCACCTCCCCTAGACTTAAGTGAGGCGTCGTTCCTGTCTGCTCGAACAGTAAAAAAGCCCTCCAACTCCACTACTGAGTCAGGAATGTCCTTATGCAACCATGTTTCGGTCAAAGCAATAAAACTTGATTGTCTATAGGAATGACAAAATCTCCTATGTAGTTTTAGTTCGTCCATTTTAGAGCGCAGTGATCTTACATTACTTAAAATAATTGATGGAAGAGGTGGCCTGTTCCCACGTCTCCTCAGTCTTTGCCTACACCTCCTCTACTCCCCCTATTCCTCAGTTGTGGTTTAGGTTGATGATTGATTTTATCCTCCTCTGTCAATTCTTCTGGTGGAATAAAGCTTATGTGAGTCTATTAAAGCAGAGCCTCCCGGGTATATCTAAGTTGAAATGTTACCTGGGAGGGTGCAGGGGTGATATTTTTGCCCAAGAGTTCAGCGACAGTCAGTAGGAGTAGGAAGAAATGAGTATTGTAGACATGGTTGCGATGACGCCCTCGGGTATGGATCGATCAATCGATGTTGCTGCCCTGATTTTATTGTCGCCGTGGCCCCGCCAGTAGCCACCGCTCCGCCGCCGCGTGGCCGCAGAACGCCGCTCGCGCTCCGCCGCTCCGCCGCCCGTGGTCGCAGCTCTGCCGCCTGTGGTTGCCGCTGCCCGCGCCAGCGCTGCTCCAAAGTTCCGCAGCTCGCAGCTACTCCACTGATGCCGCATTGAGGTGTTGCTCTGCCGCTCTGGGCTGCTCGCGAGGGCTGCTGCCGCCGTTGCCTCAGGGGTCTCCCAGCCCCACCAGGTGGAAGCCGCCTCGTTAGGTTAGCTAAAGCAGCTAAGATAGCTTCTGCACGTTGTACTCCCTGCCCCCCAGGGCGAGGTCTTCTTAAAACTTTGCAGAGGTCACTGCCATTGTACCAGTCCGTGCGTCATTAAAAAGATGCAATCCAACACATAGACATAAAAGCATAAAAGACAGAAATGCACCCGTTGCACCACGGCCCTGGTCGCCTGCTGTGCAGCGCCCCGGAACCGGAAGTAGTTAAATAACATGAACCATCTCCAATGCGATAAAAGCACAAAACAGACTCACCATCAGCAGAACACCCCTCTGTCACAGAAAGAACACTCATATTCCACTGAGTTCGACATACACTGACTGCATCAAGCGTCATTTTTCAGCACTTATAGTTATATATTAAATTAGCCATGCTGTTTTAAGTTTCATTTCTGTAAAAGGTAAACAAATGTGCACCAAGCTGCATTAAACACATTATTACTCAATCTCGAGTCCTCCTCGTAGGAAATAAAAATACAAAATTATCCACTTGCAGCGAACCAAAAATGTGTCACTGTGCCACACGCCACTATTCTGCCTTTGGCTCTGACTTCCATCGAAAGGCGAATGTGGCTTTTTTGGCAGAATATTTGGTGCATCCCTAGTTGAGACCTTTACCTGTGACACAACAAAATTGGCAAATTGTCAACAAAGCATTTCTGAGTGCTCAGGGAAGACAACTTTGAATTAACGGAACAAGTGTGAATGAAGCAAAATACAATCTAACATGGTTAAAAGGTCCAAAAAGTCCATTTGGCAGAATATGTGTCCTTTAAAAACAGCAAACACGGCAGCGATCAGAAGCCAATCTCCACACGTCCATCTAAAAGCAGTAAATTTGGCTGTGGGTGAGTGTGGGAGCTGGGACACATCTCTGGAGCTGTGTACACGGAGGTGAAGGAAAAAACACCCACGGCTTTAGACACGCTCATATTTAGAGAAAGCAGAGGCCGAAGACAGCATCATGTAACAGCTTATGTATTCACCCTATGTACTGCAAGGAACGCGCAAAGTCCAACATATACTGTAGTACTGGAAGTTCTCTGGGATAAAGCTGAGTTTATTTTGACTTGTACATGCACTTATATAATTGTGTCTTAGTGGACACATGTCTCTTACTATCTTTTTTGCTACTTATTTAGAATGTATAATTACCATTTATATTTTTACTCTTTGCTATTATATTATATTATATTGTGATGTGTGAGCTACTTTGTCAAAATAATTTCCCTTGTGGATCAGTAAAGTTTGTCTAAGTCTAAATGTACCGTAAAATACCAAATAAGAGCGGGGTCCCCTTTAAACACTGGGTGCAGGTTTATATTTTGATAAATAAATGCCGGTTCCAAATAAACGCCGAGTCTAATGTACGAGCTGAAGACAGAAGTTGAGCTGCAACAACAGGACACAGGACTGATGCTCACGTCGTCTCTACAGAAACAAAACTTAAAACCACATGGCTCATTTGCATAAACGTTGCCTTTCAGCTGCCTCAAGTGGAGGAGCTCAAGTAGCATTTTTCATGTCCAAAAAGTTGTTTATACATGTGTTCTTTTTTATCTCTATTTCTGGTCCTATAGCTTTTATTACAGCCATATGACACAACTACAACAGCAGAGTGAGAAATAACAGGTTTTACTGAAAAAAAAGGATGTATAACACTTCATTAGGGGGTAAAAGGGGGAGTTTTAAGAGCAAAATTAAGAAAAAAAATCCAGGCAAGGAGAAATGTACTAAAATTGCCTTCCTTAGGTCTCCAAGGGTCAATTCTAAACACCAGAAATACATTTCTGTTTTTCATTTAATCACATTTAATGCCATACGGTGCAACATTCCAGCACTAGAACAGCACAATACTTTACCTCCTCCTACTCCTCATAACTGCACTTGCAAATGCTCATCTGAACTCATGTACATCTCACAGAACACATTGTTGCGGTGCACATCGCAGCGTTAGCATAAAGGTCAAGTGAGTCATTTACAGTACGTGCTCGGGTATTCGCCTCCGCTGCTACAACAGTGTTTTAATCAGGACGAGCGTGCGGCTGATGCTAACGGAAGCTAATGAACACCGTATTGACTGAAGTGGTCGTGACGGCAGGGCACGCTAATGAGGCTTGGACCGCGACGGAGAAACAACTGATAATTGTTATTTAATGGACTCATGGAAAATGTTAATGTCCGTGTGATTCATCCATCCATCCATCCATCTTCTTCCGCTTATCCGGGGCCGGGTCGCGGGGGCAGCAGTCTAAGCAGGGGCTCCCAAGCTTCCTCCTCCCCAGCCACTTCCTCCAGCTCCTCCGGACGGACCCCGAGGCGTTTCCAGGCCAGCCGAGAGACATAGTCCCTCCAGCGTGTCCTGGGTCTTCCCCGGGGCCTCCTACCGGTGGGACATGCCCGGAACACCTCCCGAGGGAGGCGTCCAGGAGGCATCCGGACCAGATGCCCAAACCACCTCAGCTGGCTCCTCTCGACGTGTGATTCATAGATACGTGAAATCACCAGATCATATTGAGTCACGGGCAAAAAGTTTCATTAAACGTGTCATTTTGTTGCTTGATAGTTGTAAATTTGTTGTTCCCTCATCACAAACAGACTTGGAGTTGTGTTTTTTGTTTCATTCTCTGTCGACTTTTAAAAAACAGGGTTCCTGCGGTGTCTTAGATAGTCTTAAAATAATTTGATTTATGAATTTGGAAATAATGGGTTTCCTCCGGGTACTCCGGTTTCCCCCATCAACCCAAAACATGCCCGCACCCCTATGAACTAACATCAAGGACCATGTTGTCCACCCTCCTGTGGGCTCACCACCTGCAGAGGGGTTCATAGGGGGGGTCAGGTGCTATGAGTATTGGGCAGCACGCTGCCCCCGCGACCCAGCCGGATTAAGCGGGAGAAGATGGATGGATGGATGAATTTGGAAATAATACCTTAATGAGACTTGAAAAAGGCTTGAATTTTTATATCTGGGTCTTAAAATTTGTGCAGTACATTTCTCCTCAAAAGTTTAATTTGTCAACCACCATTGTTTGGTTTAGTCCAGGTTTAGTCATGTTTTAGTCCTGGTTCAGTCCTGGTTTAGACCTGGTTTAGACCTGGTTCTAGACCTAGTTTGGATCTGGTTTAGACCTGGTTCAGTCCTGGTTTAGTGCTGGTTCAGTCCTGTTTTAATCTTGGTTCAGTCATGGTTCAGTCCTGGTTTAGTCCTGGTTTAGACCTGGTTTAGACCTAATTTGGACCTGGTTTAGACCTGGTTCAGTCCTGGTTTAGACCTGGTTTAGACCTGGTTTAGTCCTGCTTTAGTCCTGCTTTAGACCTTGTTCAGTCCTGGTTCAGTTCTGGTTTAGTTCTGGTTTAGTCCTGGTTAAGAGCTGGTTTAGTCCTACTTCAGTCATGCTGCAGTTGTAGTTTAGTCTTGGTTTAGACCTGGTTTAGTCCTAGTTTAGACCTAGTTTAGATCTGGTTCAGTCCTGGTTCAGTCCTGGTTTAGACCTGGTTTAGTTCTGGTTTAGTCCTAATTTTAGTCCTGGTTCAGTCCTGGTTTAGTCCTCCTGGTTCAGTCCTGGTTCACTTCTGGGTTAGCCCTCATTTAGACCTGGTTTAGTCCTAGTTCAGACCTAGTTTAGACCTGGTTCAGTCCTAGTTCAGTCATGGTTCAGTTCTGGTTTAGACCTGGTTTAGTCCTGGTTCAGTCATGGTTTAGTTCTGGTTCAGTCCTGTTTTAATCCTGGTTCAGTCCTGGTTTAGTCCTGGTTTAGTACTGGTTTAGACCTAGTTTAGACCTGTTTCAGACCTGGTTTAGTCCTGGTTTAGTCACAGATCTCTATCCTATGCACACGATTATTTCTAAAATCTTTCGCACTCCATATGATTATCTTCATTTTGACTCCAAGAACTGCTTTTACCATCCGTACAAGAGCAAAACGAACTTTATATTACGACATGAAAAAGTCAGGTGCAGCTCCTTTTAAAGTATGAAAAGAATTTGGAAGAAAAATCAGATATTTTTTGCGAAAGTTCCAGCCTTAAAACTAAATCTTATAAAACGGCACCTGTTGGACTGGCAGTGCTTTTGTGAGAGCGTTTGTGTGATTCTCGGTGGGAGGTCGAGGAGGCCGTTTTGAACCATTTCCCATCATGCTCGGCGCCTCTCCCGGATGCAAATGCTTTAGAGAAACCTCTCCTCACCACGAGCCCCGTCTGTTCCTCCCGGCTCCATTTCTCCACTATTTCAATTTTCTTTTTAAAGTGATTCCGCAATAGGATTTGAATTCTATCTGGAATCACTGTCTTCCGGACGGGATGGCGGATTCATTACTGCTGGAGATGGGAGTGAAATTTGGATGGAGAAATGAGAGGTTCGCAATTCCCAGTGAAATCACATCAGACGGATCATTTTTAACAAAGTGGGGAAGGAAATGCGCAGTGACTTTTCGGATTGTGAAATGGTTACTTCATTTTTTACAGTTTAAGGTGGTATCGAAGTGAAGTTTTAAAAAAGGCTTGACATCGATTAAGGGTTTCACGGTTCATCAAATTCACGGTTCGGTTCATATTGCGGTTTAAGGTCACATTTTTCACTTCTGTACGGTTCTTGATTTATTTTATTTATTAAAAAAACAAAAAAACTCATTGTCAGTACAAACATAAAGGCACCAGCCCAGTAAAAATCAGTAAAATGTGATGTTTTTTACTCAAAATGATACGAAATTGTGTTATTAACAAACAGCGCGGCGTATGGGAAGAAACACAGTATGTACGGAATGGTTTAGTTGAGGTTAAATCCTGTTTTAGTTCTGGATGAGTCCTGGTTTTAGACCTGGTTTAGTCCTGGTTTTAATCCTGATTTTAGTCATGGTTTAGTCCTGGTTTTTGACCTGATTTAGTACTGCTTTTAGTTCTACTTTAATCCTGGTTTTAGACCTGGTTTTAGTCCTGGTTTAATCCCGGTTTTTGACCTGATTTTAGTCCTGGTTTAGTCCTGGTTTTTGACCTGGTTTATTCCTCGTTTAGACCTGATTTTAGTCCTGGTTTAGTCCTGGTTTTAGACCTGGTTTTAGTCCTGGTTTTAGTCCTGGTTTAGTCCTGGTTTTTGACCTGGTTTTAGTTCTAGTTTAGTACTGGTTTAGTCCTGGTTTTAGACCTGGTTTATTCCTGGTTTAGACCTGATTTTAGTCCTGGTTTAGTCCTGGTTTTAGTCCTGGTTTAGTCCTGGTTTTAGTTCTGGTTTAGTTCTGGTATAGTCCTGGTTTAGTCCTGGTTTTAGACCTGGTTTTAGACCTGGTTTAGTCCTGGTTTTAGTCCTGGTTTTAGACCTGGTTTAGTCCTGGTTTTAGTCCTGGTTTAGTCCTGGTTTAGTCCTGGTTTTAGTCCTGGTTTAGACCTGGTTTTAGTCCTGGTACGAGGCTACAATGTGCATGCCAGGAACAGTGGGAAAAGAGCCCATTGAGATACATGTAGAACACCCCCAGCATGATGTATCCATATTATCTGGCTGATAGATCTGAATAAAGAATATACATAAAGCTTTATTTAAACGCTATAATATGATGAGGACTCTCACACTTTCTCTTGTACAATTGTAGTAAAACATAAATTCAATATAATCAAATAAATAATCATTTAATCATTTAAATCTACCCTCCTTTTCAGCCCCCCTTATCTGCTCGCCTCTCCACAGATCTGCATGTCTTCATTGACATACTCCAGGCAAATCTACTGCTTCTCAAGATGGTCTCGTGCAGCATTATTAACCTTGTCTAACTCTATAATTGCACCATATCTGATGTACTGAGTGGAAATGTGGGGTCGACATGTAAAACTTACATACAGCCATTAGTTATTTTACAGAAAAAGGCCTTGAGAATTATCAATAACAGTCATTATAGACTAGAGAGCTATCCAACCCATTACTGTTAAACTTAAAGTGTTGAAAATGCATGCTATTGTTGACTTAAGTAACCTCAAAGTAATGTATAACGCAAAGTGCAATTTATTATCCGTAAATATTCAAAGACTGTTTGAGGTGAGAATGAACCACTACAATTTAAAAGGAACCGACATGACAAAAACCCAGATTCAGAACCATGGTTATGGAGCGAAGCATCGCTGTGAAAGGAGTTCATTTATGTAACAGTCTTGACAAAGAAATAAAATTATCAAATACAATTACAGTATTCAAAAAACACATAAAACCCAGTGCAATGTGAATGTGTGAAAACAAAAACGAAGTTGTGCATAAAAGTGAAGATTTCTGTTTGCAATTGATTAATGATTGTGACTGAAATGAAGCGTACTGATTTGAAATGTTTTAAAATAACTATCTATATATAATAACTAGGACTGGGTATCGATTCTAATTCCAAGAAATGATTTGATTCTGATCCTCAAGATTCAGAATCAATTATTACGATTTGATTCGATCTCGATTCAGGTTAGTGTTATAAGAACCATTTTTAAGCTGTTACCTGAGCTGTTCCAAGTGGTTCCTGAGGTTGGTTGTTTTTCCGCGATACTTCACCTCCATTTGGCCTCGTAAATCACTTTGCTTCTGTCAAGCGCATCTTTGTCTTTATCGTTTCTTATCCCGAAACGGTGCCAGACGGAGCTTCGAGTGTTTCTGGCGTCTTCAAACCCGGGATTTGGCTCATGTGGCCACTAGTGTCCGACACCATGTTAATAGTTTTGATATAGTCAGACTGCGGCACGACGAGTGCGGTTAAAGTTCATCAGGGGAAAAAGTATTAAAAAATAAATCAATCCTTGGACGTACGAATCGACCTTAAGGAATTAAAATGCAAATCGATTCAGAATCGGAAAATCTTTTTTTTTTTCAACACAGCCCTAGTTTTTATGTCTACTTTTAACTAGGGATGTAACAATAACTGAAATATCGTGATATCGTTAAAAGTCTCACAATAATATCAGGGGCCATCATAATATATCAAATTACGTGTAGTTATGGTGATTTTATTGGCTTTTCTTGTGATTTGTATGTATTTCTGTAAAGCACTGAATGACTTTGTGTATGAATTAACTATACAGAACTACATAGACCATGATCCTTTGTGTTATCCGTGCAGACTACATAAAGAAACCACTGTTATCAAGCACTATTAAATCTTAATCTTTCATATTATAACTGTAGCAAAGGCTTTTCGCGGCTCTTCCAAGGCTCCAAGTTCACCAGGTGAAAATGTATTAAAAATTAAATCGATCTTTGGACGAATGAATCGATCTTAAGGAATTAACATGCAAATCGATTCAGAATCAGAAAATTGATTTTTTCAACGCAGCCCTAAAAATAATGTTGAGCTATTGTCTAGAAAAGGGAGCAGATAACATAAAATTATTCTTCTTTCTGCTCCTTTTCACTAATTTCTTGTATGTTTGATGTTATGACACTGTTAATGTCATTTTATACTTTATACTAAACGAAAAAGATGATTCTAAACTTATTCAAGAAAGGTTCATTTGTGACTTTTTTAGTATCTATACCTGCACAAATGAGTATCTAGAGTTTCGTCACTTGTTTTAGTATCGATTATTATCTGATTTTCCATACTTTTCCCAACCCTAACGCCAGAAATGTTTCATAATTCACCTTTGATGTAATTTGTGGGGTTGAAAGTTCACACAACCTTTGAGTCGCACGCTGCCTTTTCCACTTTTTGGAATTTCCAAGTTTCTCAGAACTTTCTCACCTTCAGAAATCCAGTTCTGTTTCATCACCCGGCGCTGTATTAAGCAACACCTTCTGTTGACTTGTACAATATAGAGGCTTTGATTCGCCACCTCCTGCTAGCGCGCTCTGTACCGCGGCATTAAACTCCACTTAAAGGGAAGACACACATCCTGACCTATGAAAGTATGTTCTGTGAAGGTGAATGCTTTCATGAAACTTAAATAAAGTTCTACGTGGAAAATAAGATGTACTGGAGTAACAGTCAAATAAGGTAGCAGCTAAGATGAGAATAGAATAAACGAGGAAGATGTTTGGAAAGATGCGATGACAACTTCCGATCAACGGTCTGTTCGTGGTAGTATGTCTGAGAAAATCGCCCCGTTTTCTTCATCTCAACGTATATTGTGTATCATGTATTGTTCCATTATGTTCGGCGAAAGTGAGGAGCGCAGAGATACCGTGCCGGAAAGTGAGAACGGTAGTTTTGCGAGGATTCACGTGGTTCGGAGAGACGTAGTAGCAACTTTTGTCAAAGCGGCCGCCTTAACTATAAAGCACTGCAGGAAACACTGAACAATTACAACCGTACATATGACAGTCGGTCGGTAGGTGAGCGCAGTGTTGGTAACTACGCCGGAAGTTGTAAGTGTGTCTTTTCAAGCTTCTTCCTGGTTTGTGACGTAACGTGAATAGAGTCTATACAACGGTCACTGTCGCTTTAAAAAATGGAGGCAGGTAAGGATTGGTTTTAAAGTACATTTGACATACAATATTTTAAAGCTGGACATGAGTACAGGGTTTCATTTCTGTGTATCTTTTATGCTGAAAGGACATATAGATTCTGATTCTGACTTTAAAGGAAGTCAGAATCAGAATCTATATGTCATTGCTGTTATTGTTAAAAAAACAAAACAAAACAAGGTAAAATCACAACCGAACCTGGATGCTCAGAACCTCCAGAATTCCCTCCCTGACTCATGAGTGGCTGTAGGTGTTGGGGTTTAGGTAGTGACCATTAAGATCAGAGAGGATCCTATTATGCAAAATTAACTTCTTGGAGCTTTTAACCATCTTATAGTTGTTTCCCTCCTCATTTGCTCTCTCAAATGTGTATTTGGAGTGATTCATGTGTAATGGTTGTAAAACAAGACAATTGAAAAAAATTATACAATTATGATACAATATTACTACTGTTAAATATATAATTCATTTATTTTAAAAAGGTAAAGTAATTTCACTGGGACATGATTATTATTTGTATTACATGATTATATTGTATTTGGTTGGATGAAGCACATCTGGTTGGTGAACAGCAGGGGGAGCTCCAGTTTGGTCTCGGGTCATTAAAACCACTGTCTTGAGACCACAACAACTGTTTTATTTACTAATTTTTATCCTCCTTTGTCAGGGGCTGTGGTTGTAACACATGCATGTTTGAGCAATAGATATAGAGATATGTAAATAGAGAGATAAACAGATAGATCAAGGTTATCTTTTAAAATGTGCAAATTCATAGATTGTAACCACAAGTATATCCACATACAAGCACAAAACATTTTCTTTAAACCAACTGGATTTCACCAATGAAACTGGCAACCCAAATGTGAGACTCATGTGAGGCTCATTCTGCTTTCTGACTGGAGAATTGTCTTGAACAAAACACCAAATTAAAAACAAACAGAAACAAAAGGGACATCATGTCCATTGTCATTTTTGCTTTGTTTTTAATTAACAAAATTTCAGCATTACAGTTATCAATAAAAGCTATATACGGTTACCGTAAAATACCAAATAAAATCTGGGGTGTTTATTTGTTTCAGTCACTTAACAGACCAGGCGTTTATTTGAGACCAGGCGGCAATTTGGGGTGATTCATTCCTTCCTCACAAAAATCTTGTTCAGCAAAATCTGGTACTCAAATTCTTTTAACCAGTATGATTATAATTTAGGCAACTTTCTATACAGATGTAGGCGAGTTCATTTGAAATGTTACAAAAAACAGCAGTTTTTTTCAGCCTTTGAGCTTATGCAAATGAGGCCTGTGCTTTTTAAGTTTAGTTTCTTTGCATCAGCAGCACAAGGAGGGAGCTGCTTTTTTCAGCACTTATAGTTTATGCAAATGGGCCATGTGGTTTTAAGTTTGATTTCTGTGAAGACGATGCGAGCATCAGTCCTTCGTCCTGTACCCTTTTTAACTGTATGTTTTAATCATACTTCATTTGTTTATGTTGTTGTAAGGCGACCTTGAGTGTCCAGAAAGGCGCCCAACAAATAAAATGCATTATTATTACTATTTCTTTATCAAAATATACACCTGCACCCGGCATTTAAAGGGGACCTGGCAGTTAATTTCTTATTTCTTATTTGGTATTTTACGGTAATTAGTTCTAGTGCAGCTGAGTGAATTCTGAAGGTTCTAACCTGTCCGTTTATGGAGAATGAGACAAACTTGTCCGTGTCGTCTGTTTGCAGGTTAAATCACCGGAAACACGAGTTTAGCTACGATTTTACCACCTTTTTGAACCAGTACGAGTTCCTTCAGCTTGCTCTCTGTCCCCTCTTCTCCCACTGGTTCATTTAGCGACAGCATTTAGCAAACAGCATCGCATTAATTTCTCACGCTGGTTAATTGCCGCTTTACAATATAAGTACTCTCATTTAGCTGGATTGCTCTTCAGCTCAATTGTGCGACGACTCTACACCTCAGCCTGTCTGCCACACACCGATGCACCGTGCTCCTTTTAGTCCAACTTCACCTGTCCAAGTGAGAATTGTCAGCTTGTCTGTACTCTTTTCTTTCCAAAGTTGCCAGGCTGGGGAAAAGTAAAGCTGCCTTATGCAACCGTGTGAACCTTTTTCTGTCTGTCAGTGGAGTGACGCCATCCCACTTCAAAGACTTGACTCTAACTAGCGCCAACAAACCTGCACGATTAAAATGTAATGTACAGGTAGTCTGCAAACTTAGAGGAATTCAACACTTTTCAGGAGTTTTTTTAAGCTTTTCAGACTTACTCGATGTGGTAGACGTTCTCGTGACCTTTGAACCACACGTAGGTCATGTTGGGCGGGTCGGACGTAGCCTGGCACTGCAGCAAAGCATTCTGGGACATGTTGAGCTGGGTGCTTTTTGGCGGGATGACGATGACGGGAGGGCCTGCAGACAGAGAGAAATGTCTATTAAAATTCACCAAACTATGTCCTTTTGATCGTGTGAAAAGACTTAAAGGTGACAGTATGGACAGTCTTATCTTCGTGGAGACCAAACCAGACCAAGTTACAGGTCAGATCTGTGGAGAGGCGACCCCACTCACAGTCAGAACGCCTGTTTGTCTAGGTATATTTTGAGCTATAAAACCACCTGTAATTGAATAAATGTAAAGTAGAGCTGTTTAATGTCATACTGTGGAGCATTCCAGACAGAGCAATGACATATCCATAGAACCAGAACTTATAGTGCATATTTAAATGACGTAAAGATGGTATTTTTCTTTGCTGGAAACAACTCTGCCCTACAAAGACAAAAGACCTTAACTCACCAGAGTGTGAAACTGAGCAAAATAACTTAAAAGTTTCAAAGTCGTGTTTCTTATATGGTTTAGGATGTTACGGTTGTCATAGCCCTTTATTTTCTCATTTATTTACAATTTATTTTCTTGTTTATTTACATTTAAATTGGCTCATAATATTTTTTTCACACAATAAAGGACAAAAACCCTCAAAATGACATTTTTGACCAAACATGATTGATGCCTTTGTAGGGCTGAACATATTAACATGTTTTATAAGTTTCACTTTCATTCGTAACATTCTGAGTCTCCCTCCTTTTGCTCTTTGTGTTGAGTCCTTCAGAACTATCACAACATAAGCTACGGTCAGACTGCAGGGCTTAATGCTCACTTCAGATTTTCTTGTGAAACACAATTTTTTGGAGGTCGTTCACATTTCCACTTAAATGCGAATTGTCTGTGATCTTCAGTATGAACTTTAAACTCCCCAAAAGTGTCCTGCATGAGCTTTTCTGGACACGACGACATCATAAGGAGTGAGCTCAGTGTTTACGGAAGTCGCCTAAACATTGAGCTGCATTGAGCACCTGGAGAATTTAAAGTTGCTTTTGTACCACTCTCACGGGAGGAAACACGTTTTCAATGGTCTATTTCAGTGAACAAACACGTCGGCGTTGGTCTGTATTGGCTCCCAACAGGAGCTTGTTACAGCCCAATAGCCAAACTCTCGCTTGTTGATGTCGTGTAGGTCGGATGAATGTGACTCCGCCATTCAGACTGAAGTCGCACGTCAAAAGATCGGATATGCATCGGTTTTAGGAGCACATATCCAAGTGGCCTGGGTCACATTTGAAAAATTCAGATCTGTGTCATTCAGACTGTCATTAAAAGATCAGATACAAGTCGCATAGGGGCGAAAAAATGGGATTTGGGTCATTTCAGGCTGCAGTCTGTGCATCCTGCTCATGAAACTACTGCACATCACATCAGGTTTGTGAAGTTGTTGTGTATAGTTTTTCTATCATATCTTTGTAAATCTATGGAGAATTGTCGTGTAGGAGCATGGGTGAGTATTGGACAGACTCTTACAGCTAACCATAAGGAGGGTTTGAATAGGGCCTAAGAGAGATCACTGGATTACTCAAACATGCATGGCAAAAGGAGGAATTCAAGTTGTCACCTGAACAAAATAAATTTCACAGCTTGGATGAGCTATGAAATGTATTCGACTAAATAAACTTTTGTCCAGCTGACAAATTGAATTTCTCCTGGACGACTGAGGGATTTTACACACATCAAACATGCACAGACGGCATCTAAAACCTCTTCAGACATATTTTTGATGATAGAACAGCATTATAACATGGTCCAAAGCTCAAAAAAAGTTGATTTAGCAAAATAAGCCCTCTTAAATGACTAATTTAATAATAGAAGAGAGAAGAACTCAGTGTAAATATGCAGAGTTTGTGTGTTAAACATGTGTGAAACAAAACACAACTCCAGGTCTTTTTGTGATGAGGAAACATTATAACGTCAATCAGAAAACAGCATAACACGGGCCCTTTAATGGAATATTCTAATCAGCAAAAACTCCATAAAGACAAGCCTCATTCATCACAAAAGTTACACAGTACTCCTTTAATTTGCTAAGTGAGTCCGGCCACTCGCGCCCCACTTCAATCGCTTAACTTAACCACCATTTAGAGCGTAGTCAGGTTTGGTCCAGAGAAGCCATTAGCCTAATCCGCGGGCACGGCTGGACCTCCGCAGTGCCAAACCCCCGATCACCTCCACATTAGAGCGGATCGGCCTTAATGTAACGCCGTTTAACTCAATGCGGTCCCTGGAGCTGCTGGTCTCGGATGTGTTTAGGTGTTTAGGAGTGGGACGTACGGAGGAAGCACAATCCAATCCCACGGCCGTCTGACGCTGCTCTGTGTCGGTGTAAATCCAGTGACACGCTCCGCCGTTTGCACAGTCGACATTTTCGGAGCTTTTAAAATCGAGGGAGCAGGAAATGTATTATTAGGTACAGGTCACCAAGTGTGTTTAAAATGATGCAAGTAGAAAACAAAAAAGGCAAGATTTGGAATAGGTTTTAAAAATCCAAATCAAATGTAGTACTTTTGCATATAATAATCCCGGTCGTTCGTGCTCATTGGCTCGTCCTTCTGACACGATCCGAACGATCCAGCTCCACCAGTCGTCGCTATTCATTTCTGAAACTTTTAAAAGAATGAGGGCAGCAGTTGACCATTTTACTTGTTATTTGCTCATTAAAGAGGCGGTATTTTACTTCTATGGGGTATGAACTGCTAACGCTTAACATATTTAGATCACAATTGCTTAATTCTGCTTTAAAAAGACCATGTAAACACTTAATTCTTAATGAAAATGATTATTCGGAATCAAATTTAATTCCAAAGTAAGTGGGTGGTTTATTCTGATCTTAAAGTCGAATGAATTTATCCCTCGATCATGTAAACGTTTATTCTTCTTCAAAATAATCCCTGTGGTTCGTACTCGTTGGGTCGCCCTTCGATCCGGCTCCTCCTGTCGTCTCGTCGGACTTTCCCCCACGTCTCTTTGGATTTGTGAGCGGGATGTGGGAGTGGGCTGAGGTGTGGCAGCCTCAGACTCAGTTTATCTTCTTCCACCTTCTCCGACACTCTTCCCTTCTCCTCCTCAGCTCACAGACGTAAAGCGTGAGGAGAGAATTCTCCAGCTGCTGCTTCATTATCATCGGAACAACTGCGGAAAAATCTGGATCGTGTTTGTGTCGGCGGCGTAACGACAAACTGAGATGACAGAAAAGCCGGGAGCAGCTGAAATGTGTGTTTTCTTCCCAAAGACGTAAATACGTTTGTGTCGCTGTCCAATCAGAACCCTTCCCCACCCCCAGACGCTGAGCAGGATTTTAAAAAAGCGATGTAACCTCAATTTGGAATTATTATTTACTGTACAGGTAAACTCAAAGGAGAATATTTTAATTATGAACTATTTAATTCAGAATTATGTTCCTTTTTATTGTTTTGAAAATGCTATAAATTCCTGGAAGTTTTCACTTTTGTTTTGTTCTTGAGTCTCCATTCCCCTTGCTCCCTACACTAAGCCACTCCCCCTTCAGAGCGCTATCACAACACAAACATCCCACATCCCACTAATGAAACTACCGCACATCCATCAGGTTTGTGAAGTTATCGGAGAAACAGAAGTACCTGGAGGAAACCAAGCAGACACAGGGGAAACAAAACCTGGGGATCAAACCTGAAAGTGCTAACTACTCTGCCACTGTGTTTGATGAGGGAACATTCTTGCTAAAAAAAAAGATATATGTTGCATTATACTTTAAGGTCATGTGGGTCTGTGTACCGTTTGTTCTTTTGAATTTCAATAAAGAACGAAAAACAATAAAATGGGAAAACAGTTTTAGTGTCAAACAAAAAAACAGATTTCGACCTCTATTTCTAAGTTCTAAGTTTCTTAAGTCAAAAAGTAATCATCATGCCTATTTTAATTTAGATATTTTATTCTCTCTGGTTCATTTGCCCTGGATGTTCTGCTGCATAATGCATATTTTTAAGTTTTTGGATCAGTCTGTATCAGTGGATGTTATAGGCCACTGAGATCCAGGATAAATACATCACAGAGTTGTTTAGAGCAAGAAAATGTCCGCCAGATTGAAGCAAAATGGAAATAAGATGTGATCAGAAATGAGTATTTGAAGATTTAGTGAAAAACACAACCTAAGAGGGAATGGATTGGTTTCCGATGTGAAGTTGGAAGGAGCTGTAATGGGCTCATTTTGTGAACAAACATGTCCTCTTCTTTTATACCGACGCGTTTCCTTTAGCATCTTAAAAAGTACTTGTTGAACTCCCTGACGAGAAACAGGAAACAGAGGCGATAAACTTCTTTGTTCAGATGACACTGAATTCACAGGCGGCGACTAAGCAGCAGAACTTCCACCAGAGAGAATAAAAAACAAAATTAAAATAGAGAACGAGACTGTTTTGATTGATGTTATTTGAGATAAATTTTGAATTAAACATTGGAAATAGAGGTCGAAATCAGTTTTTTTTGCTTGACATTAAAACAGAATAATGAAATAAACTGTTTTCCCATTTTACTGTTTTTCGTTCTTAATTGAAATTCAAAAGAGCAAATCGTACACAGACTCATATTCCTGCTTTTTTCCCTGTATTTGGGTTAAACGTGTCTAACCCCAGTACAGACATATTGTAACTGCAGCTCTTGAGGTCCAAATAAGCCTCCCGTGGTCTGTCTGCATCTAATTCTGAAGTGTTTTATTGCTAGATAATCAGAAGGAGGATGTTAGCATGCTAGTTGTTAGCATGACTGTGAAGGCCTTTAAAAGTAATACAAAAAACACACCTGAGAACTCCTTTGCGGTGAATAACTCAGTGAATAACTCGGAATGCACGAGGTAAGTGAGGACTAACTAGTTCTGTTTTTCGTGCTGTTACACTGTGAGTCTTTTGACTAAAATGATCCGATTTAGAATTCAATTTCGTTTTAGTCGTGTCGGGCAGTGGGGGTCTCGAGGCGCTGAGCTGAAGACGTCATTTTAAGATTCAGACGCTGTATTTAATGTTTTTTGAATTGAAAGCTCTACATTTACCTACATTAGACAAAGAATAACACAATAAACTACTCAAATAAACATAATTCCAGCTGGTTTTGAGTGTTTTGTAACTCGGAAGCCCTGATGTAGAGGAGGGACTGTCTCACTGGCGTTCCTCAGACTAACAGCAGGTCAGCAGATCCCAGGTGCCCAGAATAATGAGGAAAAGTCCGGCTCACATCTGCTTCTTTTTGAACAGCAACTTTTATAAAAGCTTAACACCAGCGTGCTCCAACTACAAGGGTCTTCATCAGGATAATGTCATGTACGTCAAATACTGTCAGCAAACAGAGTTTTTAGACTTGATTGTAGAGGAAATTCCAGTTTTCCACCCACTTCTGCGTAGTTATTTGCATTTTTAAAATTAAGACTAAGTGATACATGTATGGATCTAAATTGTCACGTAGCCATTTCCCAACAATAAAAACTATTGCGTGCTGTGGTGAAATGCCTATTAGTCGTGCAGTTTTGAACAGAAACTCGATGTAAACTTTTTTTTAAGCCGTTATAGTCAGAGTCAACTATAGTAAAATCTGAAGGTGAATCCAAGATGGCGTCATATTGTTTTCAGTGGTCTATGCTCATTGGCGCATGGGTCCAAAAGTATTTTTTTCTTCCGCAGTTACTTCCTCAAAATGGGTGAGCTCCTCCCTGTGTTTTCAGGCACTAAATTATAGAACACCCTGCCCCGAGCCCTCTGTGTAGCAGACTCCAGAGACTCATTTAAAAAACAGTGTAAGACATTGCTTTTTAGACAAGCTTTTAGTTGACTTTGTATTCTCCTTTTCTTGTTTTTCATCTGTTCTAGTTTATTCCACTGTTCTAGTTTATGTTTTTCTTTGCACTGAAAAGCACTTTGTGATTTTATCTGTGAACGGTGCTATATAAATAAAGACTTACTTACTTATTTACTTACTTACTTACTAATTTATGCTAATATCGACAACATGAAATCGATTTTAAATTTTAATTGTAGAATCAATCTGAGTGAACAAGTTCCTTCTGTTTTACTCATGACCATAACGTTGGTTTTGCTTAGTAGTTCACTTGTGTTCGTTGTTATTCTCCTTTTAAGCTTTCGTTTCAGCTTTCACGGGAGAATGTTTCTCCCTTGTTGGTTGAAGATTTGGTGATGGGAATATGTGAGACATTTCCAAACACATTTTGCCACAGAAAACCATTAATCGGAAGTTCCACAAACCTAAAGCACTTCTGGCTGTTGTGAAAAAGGTCTATGTCCACCTTAGTCCCTAACCCGTCATTCCCTACATAGACCCGCACTCATTAGCGCCCTCTACAGTGTACTCACTCACAGAATGATTCAGACTACCATATTTTTCGGACTATAAGTTGCTCCAGAGTATAAGTCACACCAGCCAAAAAATGCACAATGAAGAAAAAGAAAAAAAACTTATATAAGTCGCACCGGACTATAAGTCACATTTTTGGGGGGGAAATTTATTTGATCAAATCAGACACCACGAACAGACATTTCATCTCAAAAGGCAAGTTATAGAAATAATAGAACAACAGGCTGAACTATAATTATAGTCTGAAAAATACAGTAGATTCACGTGACTCTGGCGTCTGGGTGAAAAAGGTCTGCTAAACTCCAATAAAACTTGATTTCTGTCATAAATAACGATCAGGGCAGCTATAGGCAACATCAGAAGTCAGATCTGTGGAGAGGCAAACCTATTCACAGTGCAAAGGATGATATTTTTGAGCAATGGAAACACGTGTTTAATGTCATACCGTGGAACACTCCTGACAAACCAAAACTCTACTCATCTGTCAAACGCACTTTAAATATGTCGTCAAAACTGAAATCTGTAAAACCCATATTTGTTTTATATTATTATTTTGACATGTCTGGTGTTGGCGACCCCGGTGGAGTTGGCGTCTGCTGTTATAACACTACAGTTATCATGGACGCGACAGCTAAAATGTTCAGGTTTGTATCAGCTCCAGGTCCCATGATGCAATGGGGAGAAATAGATTGAAACAGCGCCGGCTTCAGACCGTCACAGCACATCAGCGCAGAGAGGAAGAGGTCTGCGGGGCCGAGTGACAACAGCGACGGGCCCCTGATACCATCTGTTAGACTTAGACAACTGTACTGTTTGTGTACTAGTCGGACTGTACTTCCAAATACTTTAAAGGGGGGCAAAGGGAGAAAGAGTATAGCAAAGTAGAGTAGTAGAGTAGCACAAACTAAGTATTGTAATTCATGTTTCTGCCCAGAGTTAAACATTTAAACTTCTTTTTAAAGTGGAAGAGAGCGGTGCACAATTTTAGATCTTCTGTACAGTTGTTCCAGAGGTCGACCCCTTTAACAGAAACACAAAATGTCATAATGTTTGTTTTGATTTTCTTTTTTATAATCATGGCCATACCTCTGAGCTCATATCGGCCATTTTGGATTTTGAACATGTTCTGTAATGATTTTTACAAGATTGTTTTTGACTTTGAACATGATTTTCAAAGCGTAAAGGTCGACCAAATTGTAAAATTTCAGAGTAAGAAGCTTTATAAATAATGTAATTGTTGGTTCATTCTAAGTTGATAATGTGATTGTTTTTATTGCCTTTTTTTGCAAGGTAAAGATTAGATTTGTATTAGTCTTAAAGAGGAACTCCAGCGCATTTGAAGCTAAAGTCCGTTGCTAGAGGTGGTCAAATACTGTCAGAAGCCAAAAAACGGCACAGATCAGTGTTTCCTCGGTGGAGATCTCACTGTGGCAGTGAGTCTGTCAAGACAACAAACTAGTGTAGTGATGGGGGCAAGTTCTTAACTTCCACATAAAACACCATATTTGCTTCACACTGAAGAAGCTTAACACCACTTTAACCCATCTTACAACAGCTACGAGTCTAACAAACAAAACGCTCTGTCTGGTTCACTCATTAGTGTCTGGAAACGTTATAAAACAACTTTATAAGCAGCCTTACACTTCCCTCTGTTGATTTCCCACTGTGCATGTGAAAGCCCAAAAGACTCGATCGGCGACTCTTGTTGCAACAAGTGAGGATCAACTACTGACGGTGAAGAAGAGAAACTGAAAGTTGTTGAAAAAAATGGTTCGGGAATGTATTTGAATGTATTTGAATGTATTTTTTAGCATTTTAGCAGGGGCTGAGCCAAGTGTCTCCTGGCTCAGCCCCTCCATCCTCTGACTCCTGACTTTATCCTGATGCCTTCAGGACGTCGTTTTTATGCTCCGGTACGGAAGACTAACCGCTTCTCCAATTCTTTTGTGCCTTCAGCTATTAAACTGCTAAATTCTGAGGGTTGTGTTTTTTGAGGTTTTTGCACTGTAATATGTAATTGTTCTTATATTGTTCTTGAGTTCCACTTGTGTCTGTAATGGTCTGACACACTGTGTGTTTGTGCATGTGAGAACTGCTCTGTGAAAGCTGCAAACGAATTGCCCTCTGGGATCAATAAAGTTTTCTGATTCTGATTCTGATTTTTTTTAGCGTTTTAAATAAATGGGATTAGAAACAACATTGGCAATCGAGTCTTTGGGTTTTCACATGCGCAGTGGCAAATCGACAGAGGGAAGTGTAAGGCTGCTTATAAAGTTGTTTTATAATGTTTCCAGACACTAATGAGTGAACCAGACAGAGCGTTTTGTATGTTAGACTCGTGGCTGTTGTCAGATGGGTTAAAGTGGTGTTAAGCTTCTGCAGTGTGAAGCAAATTGGCGTTTTTCGTGGAAGTTAAGAACTTGCCCCCATCACTACACTAGTTTGTTGCTTTGACAAACTCACTATGACAGTGAGATCTCCACCGAGGCAACACTGATCTGTGCCGTTTTTTGGTTTCTGACAGAATTCGAACACCTCTAGCAATGGACTTTAGCTTCAAACGTGCCGGAGTTTCCCTTTAAATGTATCACTGCAAATTTCAATACAGTCGGTATATTTATAAGTTGTTGTTTTTTTTTTTATTTCAGCACAACTCTGCAAAAACCCTATAGCGATTTAATAGGACAGAAAGTAGTGACGCTGACAGGGAGGTGTTGTATTTACTGGTTTTGTGCGTGTATTATGCTGTGAATTTGAGCCACGTACCCACATACAAACATGGCCCTGTACTCTACATCAGAACATTCTCCGATCTGAAAGCGATCTCTCTTTGTCTTGTTTGTTTTCTTGTATAAATAATCAGAATAATGAGCACTGCCGACACAGAAGGCCACAGCAGACGTTCCCCTGCGGCGGTGAGGTGCACACTGACCTTTGACTTTGACCCTGGTGCTGTGGGCGGAGCTTCCCTGGGAGCTGGAGGCCTCACACGAGTACTGACCCGCGGACTGGGCACTCACCGCGGGCATCGTCAGCACGCCGCCCTGGAGACAAAACACAACAAGAAGAGAACAAAGAGTCTGTTATTATGAGAGGGAGAATTTAACTGTGTTTTTGTGTAAAACTTTGAATATTGTAGAGCTAAACCGCTAAGGACAGTGACAATCTGAAAATTACTTTAAACAACATATCCAGTTTGACCAGTGGGAAAAAAGTTATAAAAATAACTTTTTAAATTTTTTTAATTTTTTTAATAACACAGGAGGGGCTCACCATAATTATTATTAATTATGAATTATTATTATTATTATTGGTAGTAGTAGTAGTAGTAGCAGTATTATTATTATTATTAGTAGTAGTAGTAGTAGTAGCAATAATAATAATAATAATAATAATAATAATAATAATAATAATAATAATAATAATAATAATAAATGAGAAAATTACAACTTGCGCTACAACACTTTACATATCTAACATATCTGGTTTGATCCAATGTAAAAAAATAAAATAAAAAAAAAAATAAAAAATAAAATAAAAAAAAAATAATAATAATAATAATAATAATAATAATAATAATAATAATAATTATTATTATTATTATTATTATTATTATTATTATGCATTTATAATTAAAAGTGCCATTTGATCTTCGCTGTGAAATTTTGCACTGCGAATTTTAGGCTGTTGAATGTGTGGGCTTGAAAATATTTGTGCTGACTATTTAAACTTTTTTTTCATGTACACTTAAAAACTTCTGCCACTGAAATTCAAAATGAAAATAACAGGATTTTTTTCACAGTTAAAAGGATTCAATGTGAGAAGTTCAAAGTTTTATTAATATTTTATCTGTATTAGAGGGTCTTTCAAACTTTTTGCCAACTTTTGCTGCCGTCTACCTCCAAAAAAAGTTGACATTTACACAGTTTCATTTAAAGTTTCATTTCCCTCAAACTTAGCATATTTGGATAAAACTGCTCTGCTTTTGATATGAACTTGTGTGAGACCCAAACGTTCTTCTCAACTTTTAGTAGGTTTCATTAGTTCCTTCTAAAATAGACCCCATTTTGCAATAACGGTGAATTTTATTTGATAATGTTGAAATGTTCAAGCCAGTTTAATCTCCTCTATCAAATTTAGGACAGGTGCCATGGAAACACGACATTATTCCAAACCATTACTGACTTTGAAATGCCTCAAATCTCACATTCAGCCGGGCTTTTTCCACATCATGTCCGAGGCTATTGCACACTCATGAGGAATACCAACATTATATCGGAGTTTTTTCTGTTTTATATTGGTATAGAAAAGCTAGAAGAGGTTTAAAGCTGTAAAACAGAATAAGTATGTAAAAGCCCTGTGACCATTTCTATTTTTTTTCCCATGTATTTGAGTAAATTGTGTCTTGTAGTACAGAGTGTTGATACATCATGCAAAGGGAGTTCTACATGTATCTCGTTGGTCGAATGTTCAGCTATTACCATGGAGATACAATGCACACATGAGCAACCAAAAATCTCAAATACAAAATGGACTTAAACAGCACATTTTCAGGAGCCTGTGATCAGTCTGAGCGTCCACGGTCCAGTTCAGGACTGATGAAGAACGGCTAATTCTAGCTCCCTGTGACTGTAATTTTATCTGTGAGAGACTCGTTTAACAGCACAAAACATCTCGCATGTTGTAGTTTCAATCCAGTTAGTTCTTTCTGGTCAGATTGTGTTATAGAGAAAAATCCTGCACACTGTGTTACTTGCCAATTGTGAAATTTATTAGGACATAAACAACGTTTCGCACTAGGCCAATAAATTTCACAATGTGCAAGTAAGGGGCCGTTTACATGACAATGCAAAACATTTTGCCAGATGTTCATATCGTTTAGACGGCAACAGCATTTTGGGGGTTTGAAAATGCAAAAATGTGAAAACTCTCTTCAGAGTGGAAATCTTGAAAGCACTCCACCCTATCGTAGACGTGTAAATGGTTGTAAAGTCGTAAACAAAAACCGCATTTTCGTGGGCTGTGGTGTAGAGATTACGTCACGAGCAGGAGGCATTTCAGGAAAAAACAAACATGGCAGAGCTTCAACTTGAGTTATACACAGAGGTGTAGTGGCCGTGGTACGCGGGGGTCAGCGTCCGCCCACTTCTCCCAACGCAGACTCGGGTTTTCTCTCTCGCTCTCAAGTCCAAGATTAATCTTGGTTTAGTCCTGGTTTAGTCCCGGTTCAGTCCGTATGTGGCACAAAAGTCCGGCATCTCGATCGATGAACTGAAGTTCTCACAGCTTCAGCTTCAACAGCGCAGAGGTGCTGATGCTCCGAGAGCTTCACCGTCCACGATATGGACGGAAGACATGTGGACGAGAAAAAAGGAGCCTACCCCTGGATCGACGCTCTGATTTATCTTCTGTAGGTGATTATGAACAGAGTTAATGTTAAGAATGTGATTCCGCATCATTATTAATTTAAACAAAATCTAATATTACTGATTTTTACTGGGCTGGCGCCTTTATGTTTATACTGAAAGTGTTTTTTGTTTTGTTTTGTTTTTTAATGAACAAACAATCTATATGACTCCTGTGTGTATTTCGGCAGGTCAAGGTGAGTATATAGCGTTTAACCACTGGTTATACACATGGATTTGGTCTTGGTGGTGCTGCCACCTGCGCACTGGGCGTGCAGACTACATCTGCAAATTTTCTCTATAACACAATCTATGCTCTATGTTCTTGGGCTGCTCTTGCTTCTACAATGCACCCGTTTCAAGAAATGTATTAATTAAGTTATATTGTTGGTCAGATTGTGTTAAAACAAAGCTCGGATTAAAGTCTAACAGAGCCTCAGACAGAGCAGTGCCTACAGTTAGCACTGCACCTGCAAAGAATGTTGACGACATCCGTTGCAAAGTATCAATAAGCAGCTCTTGAGGTCAAAATATGCCAACTGTGTACTGTCTGCATCTAATTATAGCATGAATTAAGAATTTTATTGTCCGATAATCAGGAAATATGTGTCTGCATGCTAGTTTTTGCACTTGTAAACTCGTAAAGCGCGGTGAATAATTAGGATGCTGTCATTGCCTGATTTGGAACCGTACGCGATTTAGTGCAGTTTGGGTTTGAATAAAGCCCAGGAGAGATCTCTAAATGACTCAAACATGCAAGGACAACGTCTAAAACCACTTCAGACATGTTTTTTGATGCAGGAACATGGTAGAAAGCTCAAAACACCAATTTTTGCATGATAGAACAGATAATAAACTCTATTAAGAAGTTGTCAAATCAGACCGGGAGCCAAATCGGGCAATGACGACACTCAGAAAATATGTAAGGTAAGTGTGGAATAACTTTGGACCATTGTAAAACGTCAAAATCTAGTCCCACGGCTTTAAAATATCCCCTTCCTTCGCTGTCCTCATTTCCCCTTTTGCGCTCGTACTGCCAAACACACTGGACTCATTCGCAGCGAAGCTCATTTAGCCTCCATACGAGTCCCGTCCTACGTGCGAAACTTAGTGGTTTTTAGTGAGAGCCTTTGTGAGAATAAGAGAAAATTGGCTCTCCGGGAAGAGTGCGCCGGAAGAACCCACTCAGACGAAGCATGACTTAAAATGCAGGAAACTAATAGAAAAAACGGACGTTGCAGAAATCATGTCTGACTCCAATATCCCGAGCAATTTAACGGGGGACAAAGAAGACTCAATTTGTACAAGCAGCGAGAGGCTACGGTAAAAAAATTATTTATTCTAGCTGGAAATTGAATATGAAATAGAGAAATATGTGAGTTGTGCAAAAAAGTAGCATTTGTGCGACTTGGTTAAGGTCTATATTCCAGGTTCTAGAGGTGTATAGATATCCAAGTCTCATGCTACGATATTTATTGCAATATCGTGGGAAAGCTCACGATATTACGATATTCTACATAATAACAAGGCTGACATTCTAAAATGCTTTGACCAGTCATTTGGTACAACATTTATTGTCATTAGATAAAAAGAGCCCAGGCAACCGACATTATGATGGGGCGGCATCTTCATTTATTTGAGTCAATTGTCGACGTTCTAGACGTAGCAGCGAGGTAGTGGCAAGGGAAGGTGACGCAGATGGTAATCGAGGGGTGTCCCATTTCTCAGGGGAACATTCGTACCCCTCGCACTCTCAGCAAGACAAAGACGTAGATAAAGGGAAAGGGGTAAGACAGAGTAATGGGACACAGGCTTAATCCAAAGAATGAAGATTTCAAAGTGCTTAGAACAGTTATTTCTTCATGTCGTCTGCACTGAAAGGGAGCAAAGGATCATGGTCGATGTAGTTCCCTGTTTTTTTTTTTTTTAGCTATTTCTGCATAATAACTATTCATTTAAGCAAAGAGACTTGTGATTCAATATATTGTGATGATATTGTGACACCACTGATGATACGATATCACCATATTTTGGTTATTGTTACATCCCTGCCTGATTCAAGAAGAAATTTTTGAGTTTTCGATTTTTAAAGAGTCCATATTATGCTATTTTCTGATCTATGTCATCACAAACAAACCTGGACTTGTGTTTTGTTTCATTCACGCATATTTAACACACAAACTCTGCATATTTAGTTCTTCTCTCAAACCGAAAACCCTCCAGTGTTCCAACTTGTGATGTCATGTGGTCATACAGGAAGCATTTTGAGCTTTGGAAATGCAGACAAATGAATTAAAAAGATTATTTGAACATGTGTGAGTGAAACAAAACACAACTCCAGGTACATTTTTGATGAAGTAACAATATAACATGGTTTAAAGATCACAAGAATCAGTTTTGTATAATGGGAGCTGCACAATTTTGACAAAAAGATCTGTGATCACATCTTTTCTGTTATTTTCTTCTTTTATTTCTTCTTTATTTAACCAGGAAAGTTCCACTGAGATACTAATCTATTTTTCAAGTCCTGGACAAAACAGCGGTGTAACAATTCAGAATATTACAGGACACATTTCTGGCAACAATTTCATAAGAATGTTTAAAACTTTTACAAACCATGGATTTCATTTCCAAACTTTTGAGCGATAGTTTCAACTGGAACCAATTCTTTTAATTTCTAGTCTTTTAATAAATTGTTCCATGTTGTGGGGGGAGAATATTGAAATCATATCGTGATCAGTCGAGCGTTCAAGGTCCTGTTTAGGAGTTTGACGTTTGGCAAAAAGATGAGAGCGACAAACTGAACTAGATTTAGCCTAATTAACAGTAAAGAGTGATTTTTACATGAGTTCATAACTACATAGTCTGAATGCGTTCCTTACATTACTTGGCTGCAATATCCTTCACACTTATTAACACTTCTTCTAATTCCGTCTCTCAGCGTCGCAAATTGAACCCCCAGAAACACTGATGTGAGTGACCCGATTTGTGCTTGTTGGCAATAAAAAAAACTGTGTGAAAATTGTTTTGCACTCGGCCCATTCACGACTAATGTGTCCGTACAGTCACGTTATCTTTGTGTTTTGGTCATTTTTAATCATGATTTTCTGTATTTTACCTAAGCAAATGACAATGTATGCCTCTCTTTACTGTTGGCAAGGATCAGATTGATCAAAAAAGGGACACCTGGGACATTTTTTGCATAAAACCGGGACAAATCAGTCGTTTTGGATAAATCCGCTGGGACAGGGGACACAGGGATTAAAGCTGGGACTATTCCAGGGAAATAAGAACGTCTGGTCACTTTACTCATGAGGAACAGGAAGCCAAACTAAGGCCATTCACTGAAACCGTATTGTGTACAGGAGCATGAATCATACTTAGGCCATGTACACACGTAGCCGGGTATTTTTAAAACCGAACATTTCCCCCCCTCCGTTTATAAAAATAGTTTTATCCACACCACCTCGTCTTCGAAAAAAAACACCTTCCACACATAACCGAACATCTGCGTTTTCAACCACATTCATACACATTCCAAACCTGTAGATGGGGTTTATTTTCATTGAGCCCTCACTTCGCCGTCACTTCCGCCTAAACTTAAACAACAGAAAACATGGCGCCGAGCTGCTTTGTCTGGACAGACTCGGAGTCAGAATTGCTCCTAAACACAGTTTAGGAGCAATTCTGCTCTCAACACACACACAGCTCTCAAGAAACGACTCCGATCCATAGTCTGCTTTGGCTTTGGCTTTGGCAGTCGCCTAAACAAATGTCGCACGTTTGACGTCAGGGCAGATTCATATTTTTTGCCGCAGACAGTGACGTTTTAAAACGCAAAACCCCAGTTATCTCTGTCCACACAAACAGGCATAAACGGAGTTTTCAAAAATCTTCACTTTGGCCGGAGTTTTCCCTGAATACTCGTTTTTGATGCGTGTTCGTGTGGATGACAGGTCAAAACGCAGCAAAACATCTTCGGTTTATCAGATACCCGGATACGTGTGGACAAGGCCTTAGTGCAGTGGGAGGGCAGTTTGGTCACAGGTGAAGTTAAAGCAGGTCAAATCAGCCTGTGTTTACAGCTCGCTCTGGTTGAACATGAAATGTTCTGACCCCTGTTGCACTCCCATAATAATAATAATAATAAATCCTTACTTATAAAGCACTTTTAAAAACAAAGATTACAAAGTGCAGTACAAGCCACAAAGAACCATGTAAAAAGAATAAAAGCAGCATACAGAAGACACATAAAAACGGACAATGATGCAAACTACCAAATTTTTCACTTCTTTTCATGGTTTGGGTATATGGTTTATACTCAGGTGCGACTTACATATGAAATATTTCAGTTCCCGTCTAAACGGAAATGTAAACACGGGCAAGGTACAAACCCGAGGCACCGTCTGAATATATTAAAAGTCCTTTTATTCATCTAAGGACGTCAACGCGTTTCAACCAGCAAGATATAATTTCATGTTGGTGATTTTCACACTGACAGCCACAAGAGGGCGCTCTAGGCTTGTGTACCAGCATCCGCGAGCCTATCATGCTATTCCTTCTGCACCGCTGTCACTTCTTTCACCAGCTGCAGCACCTCGGACCTATTTTCTTAAATCCAGATAGCAAGTTTCTTTTTGTCCAGACAGTGAATAATCCACTGAATCTTGTCCTTTAGTTCGACAGAAGCTTCACTGCATCAGCGCACAAGCTGTTTTTTTCACTATATGCAAACTACATCGGCAAACTACAAGTTTTGCGTCTCCATGTGCAGCCGAATTCTCCACCCAAAACGCTCATGTAAACGTAGAATAAGAGTGAGAACAAAAACACACTTTTTGCTTCAGACTGTTTCTGTGTAAACGTCGCCTTGAACGGAGTTTTATTTTAACACTGTCTGACCAGAAAGAGCTGATTTGGTTGAAACTACAACAGATTTGTGCTTTTAAACAAGTCTCTCACAGATAAAATTACAGTCAGAAGCTCGAGACTACATTACCACATGACATCACAACATGGAACAGAGTGCTTTCTGTTTGAGAGACAAAAGCGACATATCTTTTTTCTGCTTTACTTGCACAGTGTTCTTACATCTTGCATTAGAACATGAAAGTAAAGTTTTATCTTATTTTATCTTATCTTATCGCAACAATATAAGAATAAAATATAAAATGTATAAAAAAGTACTTATGTTGTTTTACCTCAAAAACAAAGCCCATTTTTTAAGATGTGAAACGTGTGTGGATGAAACAAAACAACTCTGGGTTTGCTTCTCATGAGGAAACAACATTATAACATGGCTTAACGAGTCCATTCTGTGTATATAGGACATTCAAAGTAAAAAGGAAAGATGAGAAAGATCAGAGTTCGTTAGTTACGGGAGCGAGAGATAAAATGTATAGAAAATAGTCTCTTTGTCTATCTTATCATATCGTATTGTGTGTAATATCCCGTCATCATGTCTAATCAGCAGTTTTAAAGCCCACGTGTGCTTTGTATTACACCTGTATACAATGCAGTACACATACATGAGGGAGCCTTACCGTCTGCAGTACTTTGTCGTCTTTGGACCATGTGATCACCGGAGCTGGGTTGCCGCTGGCGACGCAGGTGAGTGACAGCGGACTCCCAACCAGGACCTCGACGATGGGGGGCGGGGCTTTGGTGAGAGTGGGCGGGGCTAAAACACACAGAGGGCAAAACATGAATAAGGAATTTACTGCTGTATATATGGAAAAAACAATGGGTTACGGGTGCGGTTGTTTTTAATCACTGTAAGTTTTTCTGTTGCATGTGAAGCACTTCATGCTACACTTCAAATGTAAAAAAAAAAGTGCTATATAAATAAAGTTTGATTGACTGATGTGTAGTCATGCATCGGAGCTGCACAACGTTTACAGCGACGTCAGATCCCATTGGGCACCACAGTTTTCAGCAGACTTGTTTATTTTATTAAGTTGTTTTAGATGAATACTGCAGTTTAAAATGTCCAAATTAAATAAAAATGACAAACTGATCCACAGGCGTCATAAATTATAATGGTCTAGTATACACAAGCATAATTTACCTGCTTTAACACTTTAGAAAGACAGTTTAGTTGTTTAATTTAAGTCCGTTGTAAAGCCTTGTGCTAAATTTCCTTCTGAGCAAAACCTGTCTTGCTAACCCAGTATGGATGTATTGTATAAGCAGTTGTATAAATTAGAGAAAAAGTTTTTTTTTAAAAGTTTTTAAAAAAAAGTTGTTAGCAATATCATTAGCAACTGAAATTTGTGAAAAGCTCTTCAAAACATACTGTGGTACATAATTAGGATGCTCAGAATGTGTAAAGTAAGTGAGGAATAACTCTGGACCGAGCTGAGTGAAGTGTCTTGCCAAATGACAGAAACAAAGTGGCCAGCGGTCAGAGCTAAAAACAACATCCAAACTTTATAGACACTCAAGCCACTCCTCAATATCTTAATTGTGTAGAATTACTGTGATCCATAAACATTTATTCTGCCAGGCACATTGAACCGCAAACTGCTTCCCACCAGTATTTTGAAGTTGGCAAAGTGCTCGAACCTTAATAGAACTTTCTTTATGTTCGCAATAAGTTACGCAATTGTCAGCTTGTTCTTAAGTGCGAGTCTCCCTTTATTTGATGGATCTGAAATGTGAAATATTGACGGTCACTTTATCTTCCTCCACTCGGTCGATACAGCAATTATTGTTTGGCCCGTACCATGGCAATGAGCTAAAAGAAGCGCCAGTCTTAAAACTATTCGCAAACATATTTCAACAAAAGTGTCTTGATGTTTTGTAATAAACACGATGCTTTGTGGTGATTGTTGTGTTTGGTAAGCACTTAGAATATGAGGCACTTCATTTCTGAAACTCTTAAAAGAATGAGGGCAGTCATCGGCCTTTTTATTTGTTATTTGTACGTTAAAGAGGCGGTATTTTACTTATATGGGGTTTGAACTGCTAACACTTTAGATCACAATTGCTTAATTCCACTTTAAAAATATCACGTAAACACTTAATTCCTTATGAAAATGATTATTCAGAATTAAACTTAATTCCGAATTAAGTGGGTGGTTTATTCTAATTTTAAAACTGAATTAATAAATTTATTCCTCAATCATGTAAACCTTTAGCCAGGCTGGCACCACCTAGCGCCTCAACTTCATTTCTTTCCAGCAACTAGTCAGGAATCAGAATACACTCGGCAGTACCCCGGAAGTTATAGTCGGTGCATCGGCCAATCAGCGAGGCGATGTGTTGGCCAGAACCAACCCGAGTTGTGATAGCAGACTGCATACGCTATCCTCCTTTGGACTTCCTTTGTTAAATAATAAGTTTGCAGTTTTTATCGTACCTTTAATTCGCAAGTTCACCTCACAGAAACGACAGTGCTCACTCGCTGACAGACATAATAATAATAATAATAATGCATCAGTTTTATATAGTGCTTTTCTGGACACTCAAAGACGCTTTTACAGAGCATTACTCATTCACTCCATACCCGGTGGTGGTAAACTACTATTGTAGCCACAGCTGCCCTGGGGCAGACTGACGGAAGCGAGGCTGCCAATCTGCGCCATCGGCCCCTCCGACCACCACCAACACTCATGCACACACCACTTTCATACTAGGCAATGTGGGTGATGTGCCTTGCCTAAGGACACTGCGACAGTTTTTGCCACTGGCCCCACTGTGGCACCTGGAATTCCTTGTGGTCTCCCATCCAAGTACTAACCAGGCCCGGCCCTGCTTAGCTTCTGAGATCTGACGGGATCAGGCTTTGACAAGCCAGTATGGCCACTACTGACATGTTCACTCTCTGCTGTCGTGTCGGCGATTACTTGGACACCACTGAGCGTTCCAGCGCATTACATACGGCACGATCAAATAGCAGCGATTGGTTAAATCAGAAAAGTACCCGCCTACCGTTGAGCGAACAGATCCTAATGCTGCATGGTCAGACAGTTTCCACGAAGTGAAACTGTCTGATGAATCAGGCTAGTAAACCTTTATTCTTCTTAAAAAATAATTCTGGTCGTTCATGCTCGTTGGGTCGCCCTTCGATCCGGCTCCTCCTGTCGTTTCTTCGGACTTTCCTCCACTGCTCTTTGGATTTGTGAGCGGGATGCGGGAGTGGGCTGAGGTATGGCAGCCTCAGACTCAGTTTGTTTTCTTCCTCCTTCTCCGACACTCTTCCCTTCTCCTCCTCAGCTCACAGACGTAAAGCGTGAGGAGAGAATTCTCCAGCTGCTGCTTGATTATCATCAGAACAACTGCGGAAAAAGTTTGGATCGTGTTTGTGTCGGCGGCGTAACGACAAACTGAGATGACAGAAAAGCCGGTAGCAGCTGAAGTGTGTGTTTTTTTACCAAAGACGTAAATATGTTCGTGTCGCTGTCCAATCAGAACCTCCCCCCACCCCCGGACGTTGAGCGGAATTAAATAAAGCCGATTTAACGTGTTTTCCATGTAAACCTCAATTCAGAATAATTATTTCCATGTAATCTCGAAGGAGAACTATTTAATTCAGAAAAATTTATTCAGAATAAAAAAAAAAATCATGGTCTTTTAGTGTTTTGAAAATACTATATTCACAAAAAAACAACGCTTCACTTCGTCACTACGCCTTCAGAGCGCTATCACAACACAATCATTCAGTTAATAAAACTACTGCAAATCGTATCAGGTTTGTCGAGTTGTTTTGTATACATGTATATCACATTTTTGTATATTTCTGGAGAATTGTCATGTGGGAGCATGGGTGACGTAGGCTTAGGAGGAGGAGGGTTCAAACAGGGCCTGGTAGAGATCACTACATTACTCACAAATGCACTGACGACATCTAAATCCTTAGATGAGTGAACAACAATAACATGGCAGAAAGGTGCAGTACAAAACGCAAAAGTACCACAGGCTTTACGGATATGTTTATACTGCACAGAGGCGGAGAAGAGCTGAGGATATTGCACACAGATCACCCCGGTGCATTGTTTGTTCAAAGCTTTAGGATTCTTTGTATTTCTTCTATACACTCTATGATGCCTGAGCTGGTACAGTTTTAATAAAAGGTACTGTAATAACAACTGAATCCTTAACCTGCAGAGAGAGGACACAAACATGCACGATATTGCCAGAAGTATTCGCTCACCTCCCTCGACTCGCATATGAACTTAAGTGACGTTGCATTCTTTATCCAGAGGGTTTAATGCGACGTAAGTCCGTCCTTTGCAGCTACAGCTTCAGCTCTTCTGGGAAAGCTGTCCACAAGGTTTAGGAGTGTGTTTATGCTGATTTTTTTATTGAAACTAGAACAGATCTACCTTACATTTTAACTTCAATTACAGGTGGTTTTATAGCTCAAAAATATCTAAAATAAAACAACATTCTGACTGAATCCTTAAAGGGATAGTTTGGGTTTTTTGACATGTTCCTTCATGCCCAGGACAGAGGACTGATCACATAAACACTGCCAAATTACTGAAAAAAGTGTTGGATTTGTGCATGACTGTCACTTGGCGGCATTGCGCAGTGATGTGACCAAACAGAAAATAATTCTGAGCAATTATGAGGTCTGACTTTTTCGTGGTTCGTCGTTTTGTGACACAAATGTCTCGCTCTTTTGAACACATTGTTTTGAGAAGAAAAACGCTTTATTTTTATGACCCCAGCTAACTTGTCGGACACTTTCATCAGCACTGAAACCGGGGAAGAACTCAGCTCCCAGACGCTGTCGGGAGGTAAGTCAGTGTTGATGCACGAAACTGTTGACAGGGACAGAGAGTTTCATGTCAAAAAACCTGAACTATCCCTTTAACCTGCAGATAGAGGACATGTGCATACATCTTTTTGTTTTTGTTTTGTTTATTCTTCATATATGGACAGAACATGCGAAATGTGGAAGCTCAGAACCTCCGGAATTCTCTCAGTCTATATTCACGCTTACGTCACAAACCAGGAAGATGTTTGGAAAGATGTGACAACAACGTCTGGTGTAGTTCCCAACACTGGGCTCACCGACCGACTGTGATCAATCCCACTCAAGTAAATGTGATCGTTGGTAAAATGAAGACTGCAGATGTATGTGCTGTTGGGAATCATCTTGAATTTGTCGCCCTCATCTCTTCTAATCACATGTACCCAGAGCGCTCGAAGTTGTGCGTCAGTGAGAAATGATGAAAACTGAGGTACGGTTGGAATTGTCGATGAGCCGAACATAACGGAACAATACAACGACATGGAGATGAAGAAAACAGGGACATTTTCTCACTTTTCCTAGATTTTGTCAGACTTACTACAGCGAACAAAGCCCACTGGAAGTCGTCATCGCATGTTTCCAATCGTCTTCTTAGTTTGTGACGTAAGCATGAATAGAGCCTAAATTGTGGCATTTTGATCTTGCGAGATACTTCTTGTCCCTTTTTCAAAAACTAACTCATTAACAATACTGCCCTACAGTCCTGAGTATTATGTGTTTTCTTAGGTAGAAACTGTTGTGAAAAGTTTCAGAACGTGCTTTCAAGATCATGTGTACATATAGAAACAGGAAATGAGTCATGTATTTTCCATTACACTTCCATTCATTTAATAGGATGCTTATGATGAGAAACTTATAACAAAGCTCAGAGTAAAAGAGTCATGTTTGCATACAGGGATCTGTACCTGCATCTGATCAAAAATCAGGGATCCAAACCTATTCCTCACTTACCTTGTGCATTTTCAAGCATTGTAATTCACCACAATTAGTTTCTTAGTATTTAGAGTTTTGTATTGAAACTACAAAGATACTTGAAGAAATATCAATACTGAAAACTGGACAAAATTGGATCATTTCAGATGAGTTTGCAGTTAAAGCAGGGTCCATCACTTGCTTGTTTCTCTGGATATGGCATTGCTTTGCTTAGAAAGTTCCACAATATGACATGAAACAGATCTACTTTACATTTATTCAATTACAGGTGGTTTTAACGGTCAAAAATACCTAGAAAAACAACATTCTGACTGTGAGCGGGGTCGCCTTTCCACAGATCTGACCTGTAACTTGGTCGGGTTTGGTCTCCATGAAGATAAAAAGGTTTAATACTGTTATATTGCGAAACATTCCAGACAAAACAATAACATCTTGATGGAGAAAAGCATCTGACAATCCCTTCACCAGAAAAGTTACAGCTTTACGCCTTTGTGATTTGCTAATTGTGTCTATTAAAATTGCAATATAGATTTCATTGAGATAAATCTGCAGCTGTAGCTCAAAAAGTGTCAAAATATGTTTGTACTCTCCCAGACTCTGACAGACGGTACTAGAGACATTGAAGGATAGCTCAGGGCAAGTGGGACAGTGTAGCGTATCTATCACACATATAAGTCCAACAAGTCTAACTCTCTTCAGGTGCCTCGGCGTTAAAAAAAACAAAACAAATAACGGCCACTTTGGAACTCCGAACTCAAAGTATTAAAGAAAATGTACTTTTCTCAGAAAGCAATATCGAGTACCATTTGGAGGCCAGCAATGCTCTCCAGAGATACACAACCTTATTGATTCAGCCCCTAGTAAATATGATACATTCTAGGAAAACTGGAAAATTCTGTTGAGACATCTGTGTTAAATCTTTTCCACGAGACTTTATCGAATTGCAAATCGATAGTGGATTTTCATAAGAGAAAATCTATCTTTATATTAAGTGTGGAGAGAGTTGGTTGTACCCGAGTCGGCAAACAGCTATGATCCGGTGAATCACTTCCTCCGGAGCGCACAACACCTGCCAGAGGTTTCAGATAACCAGGCTTTTACATGCAAATGGCTTTAGTGACGCAACTATAACAACTGCTGAGATGTTTTCATTTGGGATTACGGTTTTATGATTGGGAAAAAATATAGAATTTAAATAATATTTTTCTGACAGGCATTAGAATTGTGATTTATGTTTTATTTCAAGAACACATAGTTTGGATTTCTGTGGCTTTAATTCCCTTTCAAATATACTTATGGTCACTTCACATTTTCTCATTTATCCATCCATCCATCCATCGACTCCCAGACTTCCTTCACCCCAGACACTTCCTCCAGCTCCTCGAGGCGTTCCCCATCCAGCTGAGAGACATAGTCCCTCCAGTGTGTCCTGGGGCCTCCTTCCAGGGGGACATGCCCGAAACACCTCCTGAGAAAGGCGTCCAGGAAGCATCCGAACCAGATGCCCGAGACACCTCAGCTGCTCCTCTCGACGTGGAGGAGCAGCAGCTCTACTCCGAACTCCTCCCGTGTGATCATGCCCCTCACCCTATCTCTAAGGGAGCGCCCGGCCACTCTGCGGAAGAAACTCATTTCGGCCACTTGTATCCGTGATCTCGTCCTTTCGGTCATTCCCCAGAGCTCATGGCCATAGGTGAGGGGAGGAACGTAGACTGAGGTAAATTGAGAGCTTTTATTTTGGATTTTCTCATTTAAAGGTTCTATATTACACAAAATTGACTCGTGAGCTTTAACCCATGTCAAAATGTTATCTCATCGAAAATATAGCTGAAGTTTTTGTTTCATTCACACATGTTTGAGTAACTATTATTAGTCTGTCTACATCTCCAAAGCTCAAAATCCTCTGTTCCACCTTGTAACGTCATGAACAGCTCCTTTTACCTTTTGTTTAGCAGAGATAAAAAACAATCCAGAGCTGAAATTATCCAAATGATTTTAGTGAAGGTGTATGACCTTTAAAAACACAATGGAACAAGGGGGAACAGAGTGTTTTATAGCTGAGCAAAGAACTCAGCCTAAATATGCAGTTTTAGTTAACATAGTTTTGGGCCTTTTAAAATCATGTCTGCATTTGGAAAACACATTTTATAAACTACATCTCTGTATCCGATGAGTTATTTAGATGTTGAAGCGCCCTTTGCTGTTAGCAATGAGAATGAAGAAAGAATACTATTTCACCGTAGAAAGAGTCCAGTGATGGATTATGGGCTTAATAAATGCATAGGAGAAGTCTGAAGTTTTATCTATGATGCAACAAAACAGGCAAACTGCAAACAGAGCCTTTTTGAGCCCTCAGAGAACGAAACAAAACTGTGATTGCAACACAATACAACTCCAGGTATTTTTTTCATGAGAGGACAACATTATAACGGTAAGAAAGGAGAAGGAGTGTTGACAAAAAGACTTAAATAGGCAGATGAATTAACAAATAATACAAAATAAAGAACACATGCATTTCAGAACATGATTATACATATTTAAAGTGCAAGATTAGCCATTTTTACGCAGAATAAGACAGGATATATTTGTTTGTAGTGGAAATTTAGTAGTGTAGTGGGATTTAATAAGTTTTCTTCCTCTCACTCCTTTTTGCTGTTATTTCTGTTATTTTTTTATAAATAAATGTGCTTACTTGTCCATAATAAATGCCTGAAAAAAATTAATAAATTATAGTACGTTAACAATCCAGCTTTTGTGATGTGCTAATTGCATCCATTTATATTGTGACTGTGATTAATCTCGCAGCCAGAGCAAAAAGCAGTTGTTGAGCTCTTGTAATTTTGCATTGGCAGAGTTAGTATTGTGCATCTGATCTCTAACATTAGGGAGTGAAAAGCACACCTGGGGAAACATCCACAACTCAAACACAAACACACAAACACAAACACACTCCCTTATCTCTTATGACGATCAGCTCCTCTAAAGCTGGCACAGACGCCCGGTGAACCGCTTTGATCTGGGTCCCACGCAAACACCGAATCTTTGATAAACTTTACCAAAACTTCAAACCGGTGGAAAACTTTCATTCGGTTGTAAAACTTTACGTACGTGTGATGACAAATGTTTAAAAAAATCTTAAAAGTCAAAAGTTTACGCACGTTCTTAAAAATGCATTTTGTTTGTAGCGGGTTTGAGGAACATGAAAGGGGCCGAGGGCTTCAGATGATGACTTTTGTTTTGAGACTTCACTCCTCGCACCTGCACCTGGCAGCTGTGTCTTTTATGTGGTGGCTTGATCACTGCCACCTGCACATCACAGGCTTTGTGTAGAAACAACTAAACTTAGAGGAACTCTGTGTAGCCTGTGCTCTTTTTAGAAGTGTGTTTTGTTTTTTTTTTGTCTGAAAGTTCACAACCAAACCTCGGTCTCCAGTGCCTTAAAGGGACAGTTTTGAATTTTGGACATAGGGCCTCATTTCCTCGTGAGTGTTGGAGACGTGTGGAGACGCTTTTTAAAATCATCTAGTCCTTGGGTTACAGGCTGCCATTCCGACACTGACGTCTAATTGTCGGAATGGCGGTGTGTCCATTTGTTACCAAACGTCCCTGCACTCCAACATTTTTTTGCCCCTTGGTCGGAGTGGCGGCACATTCCGCCATGTAATTATTAAGTTTCGACTGTGCTCTTTTCAGGACCATATTTTCACGGACTGGTCGCCTAGGGGGGCATTACATGCGGCCGGAGGAGGCGCAGCATGGTTTAAGTCCTGGTATAGACCTGGTTTTAGTCCTGATTTAGACCTGGTTTAAGTCCTGGTATAGATCTGGTTTAGTCCTGGTTTAGACCTGGTTTAGACCTGATATAAACCTGATTTAGTCCTGGTTTAAAAGCAGGTCTATATAAGAACTAAAACCAGGTCTATACCAGGTCTAAACCAGGTCTTAACCAGGACGAAACCAGGTCTAAACCAGGACTAAACCAGAGCTAAAACCAGGTCTAAATCAGGACTAAAACCATGTCACGCTCAACACACCTCCTCCAGCCACGCTGCGCTCAACGCGCCTCTACCTCATGAGTAAATTGTCGGAATGGCAACATAAATGGCAACATAAAATGTGTCGGAATGGCTGTGTCAAAAAGTGTCAGAATGAAAGGTTGTCGGAGTGGCATGTCAATGGCCATAGTTGTCCTGCCACTAAAAACAGTCTTACCCACTCCACAGAGCACCCGAGGCAAAACTATTATTACGCCAGACTGTCCATGTGAATGTCTGTGTCGATAGATGTTTGAAATAAAACTAATCTTGAATCGTCGCATGTTGAGGGACTATTTTCTCATATATCAGTCCGCCGCTGCCAAACTTTCTATCAGGAAGTACAACTCACTGCTGCTGCTCAGACATAAATCCTTCAAATGCAAAGTTGGTTTTACTTCTAAAATTATTCTATTGACACAGACATTCACATGGACAGTCTGGAGTTATAATAGTTTTGCCTCGGCTGCACTGTGGAGTGGATAAGACTGTTTTTAGTGGTAGTAACTATGGCCATTGACATGCACTAGCCTAGCACCAGCAACCTCTGCAAATACAAGGACTGGATGGGAATTTTTTTTTTTTTAAAGTGTCTCCACACGTCTCCAACACTCTGGCTCATAAGGAAATGAGGCCCTATGTCCAAAACTCTGGACTGTCCCTTTAATCTGGAAACGGAGGATACATACAAGTTTTTCTCTTTCTCAGTATATGGAAAGAATATGCTCAGCTGTAGAGGCTGCACTAGCACGGACTCATGACTGGCTGCGGGTTCTGGGGTTTAGGTAGTGACCATTCAGATCAGAGGCATTTTAGGTTGAAAGTAACTGGATTTCCAAAATGAGGGATTCATGTGTGAGGCACATTCTGTTTTCTGATGGAGAATTATCTTCAGAAACAAACCACCAGATTATCGCATAAACAACTTTCCCATCATGTCTGTTTTTATAGCTGAGAATAAATCAGCATTACAAATGTTATCAGCAGTACGATTAGAATTGAACCACATATCTGTAAACATGTCATGGGGACGTGTTTATGGACGTGTATGGAATTAATACGTTCATGGTTTGAATTTTGGTACAAGATTGTTTACGCAGTTCTTGTACGCAATATTCAGCCTTTTATTTAATTATGAGCAAGCTCAATTTTAAGTCCATAATTGACTAATTACACGCTGTGCACCAAACAATCCATTAAAATACTTAACAATCAGGCTCAGTTGTTTTGTGTTACTATTATTGCATTGTATGGCATTTAACGGAAATAAAAACAATGGATATTAAATCAAGATTATGTTAATATTAGGTTATGAAAAAAAACTAATAGATACAAAATACTGTTAGCCACACATAAACACTAAGCAATGCCAGATTTTCCAATTACCAATGGAAATAATGCATAGTGAATGAGGTATGTAAAGTGTTTTATGACTAAAAATTTGCATTATCCTCTGACAATGATGACCTATAGTGATACAAGAGCCGAGTCATAACATTTGCTCACTGTAGCAGGGACTATGCTCATGTTTGCATTAGAGGTCAAGGTTTTTTGGCTTTTGATCTGGAAGGAGTGCTCTTGCCGATACCGATCCGATACCCTTTTTCCATAGCTCCGGTCTCTTTTGTTTTCTTTTCTTTCTTTTTTTTCATATTTGCTTACATTATATATTTTAACACTACCTCACTTTTCATTTGCACATTTTTGTTTTGTCTATTTGTGGTCTTGTCTAGTCTAGTATGTCTTTATATTCTGTTTTACTTGACTTGAATGTTTGCACTGAGGTGGGAGAGGACAGTCATTTCATCTGTGCTATATGTTTAGTATGTAAATGCACATATGACAATAAAAGATGACTGATTGATTGATTGATTGTAATAGAGGGTTGTGAAGGAAGTTCATACTTTAGCTCCTAAAAGTCCATTAGACGACGAAAGCCTTACCTACGTTACCTTCTGTGAAATGCCTCCGCCAGTGTTTGCTGCTGTGGCTTTGACGTGTTGCGTTTGTAAATCTCAAACTCGTCCAGATGATTCTTTTGTAAGTGACAAATCAAACTGGTCGTGTTAAAGTGGCTCTGCTGGTTCCTCCAGGAGAAACTGTTTGTTTGCAGCGATTGCGTCGCTGTTTGACTCTCGTTTTGTTGTAGTGAAAAGTCCCACACAGCGACATGGCGGCATTTTGAGTTACGGCTGCCGTAAAGTGTGGCGATGCCGTGAAGATCATGTGACTGAATACTGTCCGATACTCATAAAAGAGCCGGATCAGGAGCCGATACCGATACTGAATGTTGGATCAGGACATCCCTAGTTTGCATTAGATTTTTAACGGACTTTTGATGTTCACAGTCACAATGAAGGCTGACATTTCCATGAAGCAAAAATAAAACAAAACCATCCATGTCTATGTAGTGTTTAGGTGCTGCCCTTTTGCGTCGTCTAAATGTATGTTCTAAATTTTGTTCTGCCTGGAATGTTCCACAGTACAACTTTAAACAGGTCTTACTTACATTTATTCAATCACAGGTGGATTTATAGCTCAAAAATACCCAGAAAAACAAACATTCCGACTGTGAAAGGGGTCGTCTCTCCACAGATCTGACCTGTAACTTGGTCTGGTTTGATCTCGATGAAGATAGAAAGGTTTAATGCCATACTGTGAAACATTCCAAAGCATTAACATCTCCCTGGAGAAAAGCATTGCACTTTTTAATTTGCAAATATGAAGGAAGCAAAAAAAAAAGCAAAAAGAAATAAATAAAATAAGATAAAACTAAACAAATTCTAATTAAGAAAATAAAAAAGTAAATTAAAATAAAATCAAAAATAAAATAATAAATTGAAATAAAAAATTAATAAAATAATAAATAAAAGTAAAATAAAAAAAATTAAAATTAAATTAAATAATATAAAAAATAAATTATAAATAAATAAATAAATGAATAAATAAATAAATAAAGTTTACCGGTTACAGAGAGCAGAGACCACGTGCCGTTCTGCAGCTCGTTGGTGGCCGAGTCCAGTGACAGGACTCTGCACTCGTACAGGCCCTGGTCCTCCAAGCGCAGGGGCCCCAGTCTGAGAGCAGTGACCCGAACCAGAGACACCCTCCCTGGAAGACAAGAATCATGACAAACCATCATTTCTGAGGTGAGTTTAAGGGGAGAAGACAGCACAAAACACGGCCTCCGACTAAAATAACACAGTGAGATTTGCAGGAAAACAGAGTAAACATTTTCCAGCGAAGCGAGGACTAGGACGGATGTAGAGTTGTAACACAACTCTTGTGAGCGTGCGAGGCTTTGTTGTGCGTCAATATGAAGTAAACAGCGATGAGGATTTAACATAACAGAATCTTCTCACAAACAATGTACTTCTGGCAGTGTATTCTCTTGCAGTTTGTTGAGATTGTGGTTAAAATGAACAAGGAACAGTTCAGAAAAGCTTCGAAAAACATTGTCTTCTTTTGAATTTGAAAGATTAATGTACAAATAATGTGTAATAATATATTCTCATACTACAGCTGCCAGGAAGGAAGTGCACCGGAGTAAAAACACCAGCAGGTGGCATCATGTTCGGTCATTCGTCACTATTAAAACGCCCGTACCTGATCTCAAACCATGAGTCAGGAACATGTTTTAGTTTGAACTGCTGGTCCCGCCCACACAGTCCTTTCTGCTGCTGTAACACTGACACAAAAACTACTGTCTCCGATAGCGTCCTGCAGTTTTTTCCTTATAGTTCTCACATTTCTGTTACTATTTGCTTCTTTTGTCGATGAAAATACACCATGAGTAAGAGTCGAATATCTGGGATCGTGTCAGTCAAATGTTTCACATGAGCAGAAATGACGTCCTATAATTACCGCAGAAATAATAATTAAGAATTTTAGGAATAAACTCGCACAAATGAAAATTGTCACAGCACAAACAAAATACAAATGTTTTCTATAATTTTCTGCCTGTTTTGAGCTCTACTTAACATTTTGAGGGGCTGGATGACCTCATTGGCTCAAAATAAAACTGCAAATATTTTAAGAACCAGAATCGCACAAACGAAACTTTTTGCAGCACAAAACAGCACAAAACAGCACAAACGAAGCACAAACGATTGACTCCATTTTGGATGTTTTAGTGCATTTTGAAGTTTCCTGAGGGGCTGACCCCAATTTGACCTATGAAAGAATCGTTAATTTCTCCAAAACTAAAGCAGCACAAACAAAACTTTTTGCAGCACAAAACAAAACGATTGACATAGTTTTTGTGTAGGTTTGAGTTTGATGGGGGGCCAACTTCACGCAGGTAGCATCATTCAGTTCAACGTAAAGGAAAAGGCGGTGAGTAAATGTTGACTTTTGCTTCAGTGTCCCCTGTAATGAGCCCACAAGCACAGATACAGCTGTGTTTAAAGCCAATGGGAAATACGATCCGCCTGTTGCCGGGACGACGCTCCCTGGGGCCCGGCACAGCTCCCATCAGCCCGTTGGCTTTTCTCCACACACTGCTCTGTCCACTGGCCCCGCGGTGAGGACGCATCAGTAGATTCAATATTCAGCTGGATGTGCCTTAAAGGGCATGTACCGTCTATCAGCCTAAACCCTTTCGGTCATGATCCATGGGGTTGTAGTCTATGTTCTGCTTTGTTTTGTTTTGTAGTGCTGCAAAATGAACGAATAAACTACTACTACTACTACTACTACTACTACTACTACTACACCTACTACTCCTACTACTACTACTACTACTACTACTACTATTACACCTACTACTACACCTACTACTCCTACTACTACTACTACTACTACTACTACTATTACTACTACTACTACTACTACACCTACTACTACACCTACTACTCCTACTACTACTACTACTACACCTACTACTCCTACTACTATTACTACTACTACTACTACACCTACTACTACTACTACTACACCTACTACTACACCTACTACTCCTACTACTACTACTACTACTACTATTACTACTACTACTACTACTACACCTACTACTACACCTACTACTCCTACTACTACTACTACTACTATTACTACCACTACTACTACTGCTGCTACACCTACTACTCCCATGCAACTATTACTACTACAACTACTCATTACTACTCCTACTACTACTACTACTACTACACCTACTACTACTACTACTATACCTACTACTACTACTACTACTACTACACCTACTACTACTGCTATACCTACTACTACTACAATACCTACGACTACACCTACTGCTACTACTATACCTACTATTACTACTATACCTACTACTACTACACCTACTACTACTACTACACCTACTACTACTACTACACCTACTACTACTACTATACCTACTACTACTACTACACCTACTACTACTACTACACCTACTACTACTACACCTACTACTACTACTACACCTACTAGCTGCGCTACTCCTACTGCTGCTAATACAACACCTACTACTGCACCTACTACTGCTCCTACTACTACTACACCTACTACTACACCTACTACTACACCTACTACTGCACCTACTACTACTACTACTACTACTACTACTACTACACCTACTACACCTACTACTACACCTACTACTACTACTACTGCACCTACTACTACTACACCTACTACTACACCTACTACTGCACCTACTACTACTACTACTACTACTACTTACTACACCTACTACTACTACTACTACTACTACTACTACTACTACTATTACACCTACTACTACTACTTCTACTACTTACTACACTTCCATCAACAACTACAAGCCTTACTACTACTACGCGCCAATACTCACTCACTAAAGCTGGCGCAGCACCCATCACTACTACTACTACCACTACTCACTACTACTACTAACTATTACAGCTACTACTGGTTGCAACACCTACTACTACTACTTCTACTACTACTACTACTATTACACCTACTACTACTACTTCTACTACTTACTACACCTACTACTACTACTACACCTACTACTACTACTACTTCTACTACTTACTACACCTACTTCTACTACTACTACTACTATTACACCTACTACTACTACTTCTACTACCTACTACTTACTACACCTACTACTACTACTACTACTACTACTACTACTACTACTACTATTACACCTACTACTTACTACACCTACTACTACTACTACTTCTACTACTACTACTACTATTACACCTACTACTACTACTACGACTACTACTATTACACCTACTACTACTACTACTACTACTTACTACACGTACTACTACTACTACACCTACTACTACTACTACTACTACTACTACTACTTCACACAGACACAGTTTGTAATTTGTTTGTCACAAAATAGCCTAAAATAAAAGCACGATTTTTCATTTAAGTTTTGTTTATTGGACTTAAAAACAGAAAAACATGTGTCGTTACTGTGAGAGGATCTGCATTTCCACAAACCTGACTCTTTGGCCTGGAATAGGGCCTTCTCCTGCTTGTTTCCATGGAAATATTGTTGCTATTCCACAGTTTATCCCCATGGAGAATGTTCCCAAGTATGGTTTTAGCTTTTGTTTTGTAGGGAATCGTGCAGTTGACTTTCCACCACCAGAAAGTGAAGTATATGTTATTTTTTCCTTAATTTTCTTTAGCTTTTTTCTAATTGGATTCTCAGGTTGATATCAGGGGGCACCAGGGCAAATCAGAAAGTCAGATGCCCTTCCAGTCACAAGAGAAAAGTGGAAACAACACCATCTTTCACGTACAGACTGCACCACTGTTAACTCATTGTAAGTACAGGGAAAATATGAAGCCATTTCAGTGCTTGTTTTTGCTGTTTTGATTTCTTCCTCCTCCAAATACTAACTCTGATTTGCACAGTCAAACCTTAATCATTCCAAATATTATTAAATATTTATTCAAAAACTGAATCCTCAGTTTGGTGCAACTCTACTGTCCAAAATAATAAGCAAAACAATTTTCGTTTAAAAGCTCGACGGCTCCGCTCAAGATAATGAACGCACAAATGGAGTAAATAATTGCCTTAAAATGAAGCTCGCGCCTGAAGCCATTAAGTCTCCTCGATCTTGTTTTCTCTCAAATTTTATCTGAATAAATAACCTTGTATTTTGCCGTTATTTTAGATTTTAAGAACAGAAAAGGTTTGAGCAAAAGAAAAGGCTGGGAGAAACTACTCGATAAACAATGTTCTCGGCAGATGTGACGAACGGAGAGGTAATGATGACCGTTACCCTGGCAACCACAGCATTAAAGGGACAGTTCGGAGTTTCGGAGTCAATGGCCACTAAAAAACAGTCTTACCCACTCCACAGAGCACCCGAGGCAAAACTATTAGAACTCCAGACTGTCCATGTGAATGTTTGTGTCCAGAGAATAATGTTTGAAATAAAACTAACCTTGTATCGCATGAATCGTTGCATGTTCAGGGACGATTTTCTCATATATCAGAACAAAAATAACAGAAATTACCACATGATCACCGTATTTCTAGCTCATTACATTGTTTATCCAGATTGTAACGTTCATTCAGTACAAATTACAAGTTGCTCAAAAAAATTAACATTCACAAATAAAACAAACTTTGCTCCCCTGTCGGCTGTTGCTATCTTTGTTTTGTTTTTTTATATAACTTTTCACCGTGGCTTTTGTTTTTTCACCGTCAACCGTTGCTGTCTTTACTTTGGGTCTTTTCCGTATATAAAGCTTCAACTTCCTCTCACACAGGAAGTCACCAAAATAAAAGCCTAACCTGACTATTAAAATCCATGGACTGTATGTTAAAGTATATTCGAGATTTACAGGATGTATTAACTGCTAACACATAACACACTGTATTTAGATCACCGTGTTGCCCTTTATTATTTTGAAAATGCTTTAATCACGGAAAATATTTTCAATAATGCTTAAATCACTCCCCCTTCAGAGTGTGATCATATTACAATTGACATTATAACATGATAGAAATGCCAAAAAGTAGATTTTGCACAATATTACGGTTTAAAATGCCACAAAAAAATGCCTTCCTTATGTGTAAATTGTTCGTGCATTTAGAATTTTTTGTGTTGATGACAAAGTGTTTTTACTTTTTGTATTTTTGCATTTTTTTTTTTTTTTTCTCAACTTAAAGACCACTATATAACATTTTGGTAGGGCATATTTTCATTGCTCCGGCTGGAATGTTCCACAGTACGACATTAAACAGCTCTACTTTACATTTATTCAATTACAGGTGGTTTTAACGCTCATAAATACCTAGAAAAACAGGCGTTCTGACTGTGAGCGGGGTCGCCTCTCCACAGATCTGCCCTGTAACTTGGTCTGGTTTGGTCTCCATGAAGATAGAAAGATTTAATGCCGTACTGTGAAACATTCCAGACAGAGGAATAACATCTCCACGGAGAAAAGCATTAAAAACCACGGACATTAAACAACAAAAGTTACACAAAACACTTTTAACTAATGTAAAACTAAGACAAATATTTACCACAGATACTATCCCACTAAACAAAGTCAGAATTTTTAAAAATCGTGAAAATGCGAAGGTCAAACTCACCTAACCCTAACCCTAAAAACACTTTCTGAAAAGGGTGGATTTTTTTTATATTATCTTAGCACTAACATACTTAACATTCATTTACACAAAATGGACTCTCATGAGCTTTAAGCAATGTTATAATGTTGTTACCTCCTCAAAAAACAAATACCTGGAGTTGACTTTTGTTTAGGGTGACCACATTTTCAAAATCAAAAAGTGGGACATCCTTGGTTTGTTGTGTAAAATACAACACTAAAAACAATAATTAACACAATCAATCAATTAAATACTGTCCCACTTTAACTGTATGTTTTAATCGTACTTAATTTGTTAATGTTGTTGTAAGGCGACCTTGGGTGTCCAGAAAGACGCCTAATAAATAAAATGTATTATTATTATTATTATTATTATTATTATTATTATTATTATTATTATTATTATTATTATTATTATTATTATTTGTGGTGGTTGGTAATAATAAAATTGTGAAACGAGTGTGTAATTAAGGAGAATTGTTCTGCACTCGCTTATTCATGAATAACATGTGTCAGTATAATGACATTTTCTTTGTTTTGGTCATTTTTAAGCAGTTTTTCTGTAATTAAATAAAACAAATGACAATTTACGCCTCTCTTTACTGTTGACAGGTATCAAATTGGTCAAAAATAGAGACTCGTGGGACATTTCTTGTATAAAACTGGGACAAATCACTGGTTTTGGATAAATCTGCTGGGACAGCGGACACGGGGCTCAAAACTGGGACTGTCCCGGGGTAAAAAGGGACATCTGGTCACCCTAGTTTTGTTTCATTCACACATGTAACACTGAATTATTAGTCTGTCTACATCTCCAAAGCTCAAAATGCTCTGATCCACCTTGCGATGAAGCTGTAGTTTTCACGTTAACAGCACTCCAGGTCTGTTTGTGACGATCTTTAACTGCTTCGCACGATCACAAAACATTAACGTTGTTGGTGTAAGCGCGCATATCGATTTTCACTCCTCCTAGAGTAGTTTAATTTCGTCGATAGCGTAGAGTTCATTAGCAGTGAGCGTGGTCAGTGTCACTATCACCGCCGCACGGAGCCTCTTCTAACGACGTGTTTTCAATGGGCGACCGGCGCTCCAATCAATGCCGCTTTATTTCTACCACCTCGTACGCCGACGCTGATTTCTCCATATTGTTTCTTTGTGAGCGTGCGGGGATTTAGACGCGAATGTGATAATTGAGCAGTATAGATCCCGTTCATGAAGCAGAGGTAAACACGGCTGAGGGAACGGCAGCGTCGCGAGTCGAATGAGGACACGGAGCCGGATACCGCGACAAACGTACAATATTTACAAAGTGCTTAAACCGCTGATATGTTTACCCTGCAACATAAGAGTTTTTTTTTCACATTCAAGCACGGAGACGTATCCGCAACGCTAAACTAAACATTTTGAGTCTATTGTGCATTAAAGACGCTATATTACGCAGAATTTTGAGATTTTACCGATGTTAGAAAGTTGTTAACTCCTCAAAAACGTACCTGGAGTTTTGTTTACATACTGGAAAAAAAGAGATCACTGTAAAACTACTTATAAGTTTGTGTTTGAGTAAAATGAACATTTGTGTTTCATTCTATAAACTACTGACAACATTTCTGCCAAATTCCAAATAAAAATATTGTCATTTAGAGCGTTTATTGGCAGAAAATGACAAATGGTCAAAATAACAAAAAAGATTAAATGTTTTCAGACCTCAAATAATGCGAAGAAAACAAGATCAAATTCATTTTAAAACCACACAATACTAATGTTTTCACTTAGGAAGAGTTCAGAAATCAATATTTGGTGGCATAACCCTGATTTTTTTTCTACTTTTCCTCCTTAAATCAGATTTGGTTCAGTGCTTGTTTTGGAATCCAACAGATGCTGGAATAAAACGGCCGTCACACATGTAGAGACGCTGATTTCAGAAAAAAAACATGCAGTGGTCTCTTAGTTTTTCCAGAGTTGTGTATCAAAGTAACTCTTGAGGGTGGATAGAGTACTCAAATGTGTAAAAGTAAATGTATCACATGAAAAAAATCGATATAGTCATTAAAGACCTCTGTGAAGTTTGCCCCCATCAAACACAAATCTACACAAAAACTGTCAATCGTTTGTGCTGTTTTGTGCTGCAAAATCTTTTGTTTGTGCTACTTTAGTTTTGGAGAAGTTAGCGATTCTTTTATAGGTCAAATTGGGGTCAGCCCCCAGGAAGCTTCAAAATGCACTAAAACGCCCCAAAATGGTATATATTATTATTTAAAATATGAATCAAAAGCGAATTACTAAAGACTGATACAGACTTTTCCACAGCCTGAGATCGTTTATCTTCACTAATTTTGTGGAGTTTTGCTAAAGCCGCTGCCGTCAACTGAGCGGAAACGACGGCTTATAACTTCCTCAAAAATAATAATTCATAATTTTAGAAATAAACTCGCACAAATGAGAATTATCACAGCACAAAACAGCACAAACGAAATACAAACGTTTCATATAATTTTGAGGCTAATCAACATTTTGAGAGGCTGGACGACGTCATCGGCTGAAAATAAAACTGTGAATATCTTAAGAACCAGAATTGCACAAACTAAACTTTTTGCAGCACAAAACAGCACAAACGACTGACTCCATTTTGGGCGTTTTAGAGCATTTTTAGGCTTCCTGTGGGCTGACCCCAGTTTGACCTATAAAAGAATCCTTAATTTCTCCAAAACTAAAGCAGCACAAACTCAATTTCTGGAGCACAAACAGCACAAACGAAGCACAAACAATTGACAGTTTTTGTGTAGGTTTGTGTTTGATGGGGGCCAACTTCACGCAGGTTCGTTCAAGTGTTAAATGCAGAGATATTGATTAAAATGATACAGATTTGGTCAAGAGTTTTTCTTAATTTTCATATTAATTTTGTGCATTTGTTTGTGTTTGCTGAAGGCTGAAGCCCAAAGTCAAAAGCTTTAGTTTGGATGTTGGGACGAACATGGTAAAAAATAACCCCTAAAACGCATTTGAAAAGTACATTTTTACTTTTCAGTCCAGTTAAAAAATATAGTGGAGTACAGATACCTGCTCTTACATGTAGTGAAGTAAAAGTAAAAAGTGTCCACTGTAAAATATACTTAAATACACCTAAAAATCTAACTTACATGCAGTACTTTACTACTTATACTTAACTACTGCTGTACTGTGACACCATGAAGCAGTAGTTTTCACGTTAACAGCTCCTTTTTACCTTTAGTTCAGTAGAGATGGGCAATTTCAGAGCTCATAGTGCCCAAATGATTCTCGTGAAGGCGTTTGGAGTTTAAAAACACAGTGGAGCACTTCCTGTATTACCACATGACCTCACAATGTGGAGTGTTTTCTATTTGAGAGAAGAACTGCGCCTAAATATGCAGGATTTGTGAGTTAAACACGTGTGAATGAAACAAAACACACTACAGGTGTGAGATGAGCTCTTAAAGTAAATGATTTCCACAACTCTTCTGACTCTGCGTAATAGGTCCTCTGAAAAGTTGTAATTGCTCTGGAAATAGCAGCACTACCAGCTGTTTTTTTAATTTCCATAAAAGTGATTATCCGAATGAATGGCCGGTTCATTTAGGAGTGCACTCTGTAATGTCCCCGGAGCACATTTATTTGAGCAAATTTAGATTTTCAAACTGTGCCTCTGGGTCAGTTTTAAGTAGCAGAAGGTTAATCTGGATTTTAATTATCAAACTGCAAAGGCTGCAATTATTGGGACAGTAAAAAAAATTAATCGTATATTAACTTTTTATAGAAACATTGTGTAAAACGTGTAGTTTAGACCTCCACAAACCGAAAGGCATTGGATTCTTGTATTAGTTTATCTGTTCAAATTATAGTTGTGTGGTTGTCTGTGTAATTGTGCAGTTGGTGAGTCTGGAAAATTGTTTATAGGGTCTGATTATTGTTTAATGTAAGTTTTACTGTTTTACTAAATCTTACTGATGTATTTTTGACCCCTGTGAACCTGACCCGTGGGACTACGGGTGGAAATTAGCTTCATGGATACAATCCGGCGTGTTTACATTCATGCATTTGGGCCTGTCTGTTCATTAACATGCACTGTCCTCATCAAATAAACAAATAAATACATAAATGAATGTTAAAACGCCCAATTTTATGCCATTTTCAGATCTATGTTTTAGTTTTTTCACATGCAAATCCTGCAAATTCTTCTTTCAAACAAAAAATGTGACCAAATGTGACCAAACAGAAAACGCAATAAACTAATAAATAAATAAACAAATTGAATAACAGCGAGAGACATGCCTGAGTAGACTACCGCATCTCTCTCTCAAAAAAAAAAAAAGACTTGTTGGAATAACGATACTAAAAAGTGTTGGAAAATCATAATGAAGGGATGTTGAAATAGGCGGACTGGAGCTGTGTTTTGTTTGTTTGTTTGTTGTTTCATTCACACATATTTGACTAAACCTGCATTATTGGTCTCTAACGAATGAATAAAGTGGTCTGTTCCACCTTGTGATGTCATGTGGTGATACAGGAAGTGCTCCACTGTGTTTTTAAACTCCAAATACTTTCACTCGAATCATTTGGATGATTTCAGCCCTGGACTTTCCAATCTCTACTGAACTAAAGGTAAAACGTAGGTGTCAACATACATGAAAACTACCACTACATGACATCACAAGGTGGAACAGACCATTTTATTCATTTGTTAGACTAATAATGCAGGTTTACTCAAGAATGTGTGGATGAAACGACAAACAAACAAGCAAAACACAGCTCCAGTCCACCTATTTCAGCGTCCTTTCATTACAACACGTGCTGGTTTTCTAAGACTTTTTAGTATCGCTATTCCGACACGTCATTTGTTTTTGCGTTGCGATAATCTAACCCAGGCGCGTCTCTCGCTGTTCTTCAATTTGTTTATTTATCAATTAGTTTATTTTTCAGGGACTGCACAAAAAAAACAAACAGGTAACCGATGTAATGTACATAAGGCTTCTCGCCACAAGCTAATTTGCAGCCCCCGTCTCTGGTTTGGCTTTTAAAAATGTCAATAAAAGTACAACAAATAGAAAAACAGTGATATTTGTAAAATACACTGTCTAAAATAGGAAGGGATAAGCCATTTGGGACAAATCTGGTCACTTTACACCATAATTAGTCCATTTGCTATTCTTAATCTCAACAAATATCAAGTCACACATATTTGTAGTCCAAGCTCTCCCTCCATGTAATAGTAAAGTACAACAGGGTGTCACGTTAATATTATTCACGTCAGAAAAGCGGAAGGTTTGAAAAATAGTAAAGTGCTGCATAAAATTTTTTTGAAGCAGTGGGACGCTTGAAAAATATTGTTTATGCTGCTACTCCGACGATTAGACGTCAATGTCTAAATAGCGGCATGTAACTGTTTTTGATGAGGTAACGCTATGGCTTAAAGCTCATAAGAGTCCGTTTTGCGTAATAGGAGCTTTGATGTCCAAATTTGACACTTTAAACATGTTTCACGAATGTAAGACTTGTCATAAAAATCTGAATTCTGTTATATTATTTTCACGTAGCCCAAATTAGAACCCAAACGACAATAATCAAGGTGCTGAAATGGTCTGTAATCTGCACATGGGTCCACCGTGTGTTTACTGATTTGGGGATTCAAACCATCACAATCACGGTTAACGTCTCTAACGGTCGCCAGTGAAACCTCATCCCGACGCTTCACTGCTCCAGAAACTGTAGCCAAAAAGTGACGCAACAGGCAACACGCCAACCTGACAAACTAGGTCCAGCTTGTTTTAGATGATTTAATTAAAGGTTCACTGTGTAACTTTTTGGTTACAGGTCCATCACCTGCTTGTTTCTATGGATGTGTCGTTGCTCTGCCTGGAATATTCCACAGTATGACATTAAACAGCTCTACCTTACATGTATTCAATAACCTGCAAAAAGTCGTCCTTATCGCCTAAGGGTTTTTGAAGAGTTTTGATGTAGTTTATGAGAGCCTTCATATCTCAGCCTTTGAAGCACATAAAAACATGAAATAAATTGCATTTAAAAGGTAAAACTCTCTGCTTTTATTAAATTATGTCATGAAATTTGATTAAACTTAAAATTAAAGGAAATTTGCATCATGAAAAAGAGGACAAATCAACAACAATGTTGCAGCATAAATGGGTTAATATTCTAAAAGCTACTTTATCGGTCGCCCTCAACATAACGCGGTTCACCTTTCGCGTCCTCGCAGATTTTTTTGGTGTAATTTTGCATGTTTTTTTTTTTTTTTTTAAGAGCATATGAACGCACATTGTATTCTGCACCCTTATTCAACACAGACACTCTCACACACTTCAAATCCAAACTCAAAACTCATCTGTTCAAACTGGCCTATTCATTATAACCACAACTGCACTGTCTTTTCATATGCCTGATTTTAATGTAGATTTTAACTGTTGCTTTTACTGTTATAATGTTTATATTTTTATATTGATGTATAAACTTGTTGTGAGGCGACCTTGAGTGCCCAGAAAGGCGCCCTATAAATAAAATGTATTATTATTATTATTGGCTTTTTTAATGGATTTTTTATAAGAATCTTCTCGCCCAGAAGAAAAAGCAGCGCCAACAACTACCTATAAGTACAGAAAAGTGTAGAAACTCTGTGGTGAGGGGCCTTAAAACATATATAATTGTAAAAAAAAATAAAGCTGACTACTTCACGGATTTCGCCTACTGCAGGTTATTTTTATAACGTAACCCCCGCGATAAACGAGGAACCACTGTACTATTTTATTTTTATGTTTATGTCAACAAAACACAGCACTATATTCATTAGTAGGGTTGTCAAAATTATCAAAAATCAGATACTAATCGATTCTAAAGCTAGTATCGAAACTAGATACTCATTTGAGCAGGTTTTGATACTAAAAAAGTCACATTAATAGGACAGAAATGAACCTTTTGTGAATCTCTTTAGAATGATCTTAAGTATCAGCCCATGGACCACTGAGGGATTACACAGATATAAGACCACATGGGAAAAGAAAAGAAATTTAGGGCTGAAAATCAACTTCTATTGTCTAAAGAACGTGTTTTTAATCCCTTAGTATCAAAATCAAGCTTGAAATTTAACCGCTAGCATTCCCAATTCTTAAAACCTGCATTAGCCTCCATCTTTTGTCCGTTATTATCCCTTCTTCCCTTTGTCACGGAGAGGACTATACTTACTACCATTTCAAAGCAAAAATTTTTTCTTTCTTGTGGAATACTATGCTCTCCCTTTACCGCCGAGTGGAGCTTTTCATCGGGGTGAATGGGATCCGGTTTCGCTGTCACCTGAGAACGGAGGCAAGAGGGAGAGGGCCCCGGGGGGTGGTGGGCGGGGCCTGGAAGAATCGCACTGACAGATAATGCCCGGGTCCATTGTGCGGAGGCAGAGGGCAGTATCGATATGGGCGTGTGTGTTTGGGTAGCGCTTTGTGGCCTGCATTGGAATGAAGGGATGGATGAAGATGGTGGGAGTGTGGAAGTGCAGGCGGCGGAGTACCAGACCAGGGAGTTCCTTATAGATTTCTACTGGAGGGGTTATGGATTAAAGGGGCGTAGTACTTTGTTACATTCACTTAAAGGTTGTATGGAGGATTTTTTGTTTGTTTTAAATTGTCAGTGAAAGTTCAAAATAGCTTTATAGAGATTCAGCAGCCTTGTGATTATGATGACCAAAACGAAAGAATGAAAATCCATCAACTGTGGACGTGGCGGGGCCAGATAAACATCATTATCTATTGGCTGTGAGGTTGTCAAATTGTTAGATGTTATGTATTTTGGTTATTACAATATAAGGGTTGTTTAGGACTATGTTATGCTTGTGTATTGCTTAAAAGGTGTTAATCATATGATATGTCTATAAAGTCAGAAAAGGAAATAATATTAGACGGCTAGACTCCTGAGACTGCAGCAAATAAAGGCCAAAATGATGCTACTTCCTGTTGTGCGAAATGTTTTTCTCCAGTGTGTCTGCAGAAGTGTCAAGAGGTGAAGAGGCGACGTTCTACAATGAGGAACTGTTTTTGGACCAATGGGAGAAGACGACAACTGGCTGTAACCAATAAGACCCGATCATTTGATGTTTAGATGTGGAGGCACAATGATAAATCAAAAGGGGTTCAGGAAAAGGCAGAGAATTCGAGAAGCGATCCCAGGTTTTGTATTACATCAGAGACAGACAGATGAACCCTCTTCTTTACTCGGAGGAAAGAGGTGAAGGTAATAACTGACATTTAAGTACTGCTTTAGGAAAAGGGGAAAATTAGTATTGTCTTTAAGTAGAGGTGGAACTGTAGTATTGCTTAGTATTAGTAGTATTGCTCTTAAAGAAGGTGGAAGAAGATTAGTACTGTCCTAACTAGAGGTGGAAAACAATGACAGTTTAAAGGAACCAGATTAGTAATAAAAAACAATCAAACTGCCTACATTTCTACCATAACTGAATCGCTGGCGTGATGGGATTACATGGTTTACTTTCGCCTCGCAAGCATTCCACATCGACCAACGCAGCGGTCCCTAGCAGCTTTTTTGGACTGTAGCTTCCTCGCAGTTAGTACAAAGTTTGTTGCGATGGAAGATGAGAATCCACTACCAGTTCGCCGCAAAAGAAAGTCTATTTTTGAGGTCGTTGAAAGAAGAAGAGAAGGGGAAAAGGGGCGAAGCAAAACTGAGGTGATTCTTGGAGATTCCTTGCAGCGATTGTGCGACTGAAGCAGACAAAGGGTCGAAAGACTGACGCGTTAGTCGCTGAATTACCTCAGGACAGGAAACTTCAACAGCGATTCTGAACGTGCAGCGGCTGTAAACAAGCATGATTTCTAGCGTAAGGAGGAGGCGGGAGGAGGTGTTTCTACTTATTCGCAACACTTGAAAAAGTACAAACAGTCGCTGTGTTTCTCTTTCCTTGGAAAATCCTTTATACAGCCTTTAAGTAAGTTTTTAGTAAAGATTAAAGGGTCCATTTTATGCTATTTTTGGATCTATGTTCTAATATTGTGTCCTCATCACAAACATACCTGGAGTTGTGTTTATCAATATAACAAGGCTTAAAGCTCACAAAGTCAATTTTACGTAGTATAGGACCTTTAATACTGAAAGTCAAAATAAAATAAACCAAAAATATATGTTTCTCTTTTCTATTATCACATTAATATTTGAGAAAAATGAAATATGATGTTAAACTAATAGAAACAGCGAACATTCCCAAACATGTTCATACTGTACAGTTGAGGCAGGTTCATGGTGGGAAGTTACTTTATTCTTAGCCGAGAACATTACTGTATCATATAATTGCAGAACTGCTGAAGATCACAGACTGAAACATATGTTGAAGCAGGTAAATTAGCACATAACTGTATGAGTGACGTGTGTGTACCATCATGTACACCTCCTCTCGGTTTTTTAAAGTCCATACACTAACCAAACCCTATACTTAATCATTTTAGGGACCAAATTGCCAACACAAAGCTCCAAATTTGAAGGTAGCTGTTATTGTTTTGAATTTGCTAATGGCTGTGGGTAAAGCATGCCAGTGCCGTAATCTGATTGGCTAACCCAGATGCCACTCCACTCAGTTTAATTTCACTAACAATATGACACAAAATTATAACAAAAACAAAATAAATAGCCACAGACATTTATTTAGTCACCAAAACTCTGAATAAATGGAGTTAACCTCAACCACCCTCTACTCCTCACCACTTCGACCATAACTTCTAATTTCCCAGAAGCCCATTTGTAGCAGCTCATCCCATCATCCCAGTTTGTCTCGGTTAACTCGACCCCATACTCCCACCCCCTATGTCATTTGTCTTTCAGCCATAAGACGCCCGTTTTTTGATGATTCGCGATTGAGACGGAGCCCCCACCCTGAGTCTCAACCATCAGCCATCTCCACCCCGCCTCGTACATTTAAAAAAAAGAAGAAAAAAAACAACAAAAACGAGTGAATAACAGTGTGGATTTTCCCAGAATCAACAAACAACGCACCAAACTATTACTTATCTCAGGTAAAAGAAGTTATATATTTTGTTCTGAATGTTCCAAGAGCTTTCAAGACTCCACATTTGTTAGATCGTCTCAAGTTTGGACAGAGATTTTTCACGCTCTATTGTCCAGTTCCAGTGCCTTCAGGATTCGAATGTAATGTAGAAGGTGACAGAAAGGTTGCACAGTGCACCTTTACATCTTTACGCCTTTACAAACTGCTAAAAGTAAAATACAAAATATATCTATGTAAGGCCCATGTATAGCAGATATATGCCGCCAATGTTTCACTCTGACTGCATGCAAAATAGGCCAAAATTTAATATATAAACACATAAATCTATCAGAAAATGATTTAAAAGTCGTGAAATTATCTGTTCATGCAGCAAGATGGTTTTACTTGACAAGTTATCCTAAAATAAACGACCTCTAGATTAGAATGAAACAGTCTCTGTGAGTGTTCATGGGCTGGAAATAAGTTTATGGATACAATTTTTGAGATAAACGGACTTAAAACCAGTTTAGGATTAGTGTTCATGGCCTGATAATAAATTCAAAGATAATAAATTGTAGATATAAGTACTTGAAATCAGTAGTTCGTCCATTCATACTAAACTAAAAACAAGTGAAAGTGTTGCAGGGGGAAACTAAATGGATTGTAGCTTCTTTTAAACATTTATTGCCTAAATTTAAGATTTTCTGCATGGTTGAGTCATGGAAGACGATAATACAACCAATTCAGAACTAGTAAATTGATAATAAATCTGAAAATCTGATGAATAACCTGATATAAGCTTTAAAATCTTGACAAGATCAGATCATTTGCAGTGCACTCTTTGACTCTCTGACCCTATAGTTACTTATAATTAAAACTCCCATTGGCTTAACCTCATTCGGCCATTGAGGAAGTCCATGTAAACTGACCCTTCATCTCCTGTGTCAAACCCCGTCCTTCATTTTCGCCCCAAACGCTGTTACAAGTGTTCGCGATAGATTCACTTTGCACTCGCTCTGTCTGTAACACATTTTTCGTCTTAAGTCCTAAATAGAATAGAAACACGATACCCCCGGATTATAGTAAAACCACAAGCGCTTCCATAGAAAAAAATGCAGCCGATTTGAATGTGAGGTGAACCGGCAGCTCTTCCTTCCCCGCCGGCTCTCATTTCTCAGGTTGAGCATGTCTTAGATGAGTTGTCGGCATGCAAACAATACAAATCAGGAGCGGATACAGATTCAGTCAAAATTCGTGCCTAAAGGCTTCTACTAGGGTTGTGCAGTTTGCGATTTCCGGACAATTACTGAGATCAAATTTGCAGATATGTATGTAGAACGTAGAAGAGCGTTAAAGACCCTGAATCTATTGGGCAAAATGTGTCTTTAGAAACCTAATTCAGATTACCGTGATGGGTGTGAATTGTGAAAAGTGCTTATAAAAACTCATCGTGGTGAAGAATTAGAAAACCCAGAATGCATAAGATAAGTGAGGAATAACTTTGGACCACTGCAAAAGGCTTAAAATGAACAAATTCTGCTTTTCACGTCATGTTTGTAGACGTCTAAACTAGAGGCACAACAAGAGTTTTCAAAAAAGAGTGTTGGGATATTTTGTTCTTTGCAGAGGACATTTGTAGCATCTAAATACAGTGTTAAAAAGTCTTAAAAGCATTGAATTTATTAACCTGGAAATAATACCTTTAAAAAAATTGAAAAAGTCTTGAATTTTTATATCTGGGTCTTAAAATTTGTGCGGTATGTAACTTCTCCGTATCACATTTCTCCTCAAAAGTTTAATTTGTCAAACGCTATTATTTGGTTAAATAATGTCGCCTAAATAAAGAACGGCGGAAACAATAATTGAGAACGCAACTAGGTTCAAATCTTCCAAACACGTCAGTGAAAATCACGCGCTACAGAACCACAAGAAACAAGCTGAGCAGAAGCATGAAATCAAAGAAAATCTCAGCAGAACACAAAGTTTGATTAACGCCATTAATGTTGTTTTTTAACATTAGTTTCATGTTACTGAACGACACATTTCATGCTGCAGTTATGGGGAAAAGTCTCTACTCCCCAGATTCCTTTGTTTCAGAAATAAATGAACACAAATTCAAGGATTTAGTTTTTCTTTGCCTGTAGCTCTTTGAAATAGGACGTGAAATAGGTAATACGTTTTTATATAAATTAAAAAGGTCTTAAAAAGACTTGAACTTAACTTGAAGAAACCTGTAAGAACCCTGTAAATAACTGCAGCCTTTTTGATTTGATAAATGTGCAAACTAATATACTGTACAGTCCACACAACCTGACATAAAACCTGTTGTATGAGTTCTTCTCTCAAACAGAAAACACTCAATTCCACCTTTTGATATGAGCATTTTGAGCTTTGGAGTAATCATAAAATCATACTCAAACATGTGTGAATGAAACAAAACACAACTCCAGACCTCCGTGAAGTTGGCCCCACATCAAACTCAAACCTACCCAGAAACTATGTCAATCGTTTGTGCTGTTTTGTGCTGCAAAAAGTTTTGTTTGTGCTGCTTTAATTTTGGAGAAATTAAAGATTCTTTTATACGTCAAATTGGGGTCAGCCCCCAGGAAGTTTCAAAATGCTCTAAAACGCCCAAAATGGTGTCAGTTGTTTGAACTTGTTGTTTGTGCGATTCTGGCTCTTAAGATATTTGCAGTTTTATTTTCAGCCGATGACATCATCCAGCCCCTCAAAATGTGAAACAGCCTCAAAACAGGCAGAAAATTATAGTAAACATTTGTAATTCGTTTGTGCTGTTTTCTGCTGTGACAATTTTCATCTGTGTGAGTACATTTCTAAAATAATTGAATATTTTTTCTGCAGTAATTATAGGACGTCATTTCTGCTCACTTTTCCGCAGCCTGAGATCGTTTATCGCCACTAGTTTTGTGAAGTTTTGCTAAAGTTACTGCCGTCAGCTGAGTGGACGTCCTATAATTACTGCAGAAATAATTAATTAATAATTAATTAATAATCTTAGAAATAAACACGCACAAATGAAAATTGTCACAGCACAAAACAGCACAAATGAAATACAAACGTTTTCCGTCATTTTTTTGCCTGTTTTGAGGCTGTTTCACATTTTGAGGAGCTGGATGACGTCATCGGCCGAAAATAAAACTGCAAATATCTTAAGAACCAGAACCACACCAACGAAACTTTTTGCAGCACAAACGAAGCACAAACGACTGACTCCATTTTGGGCGTTTTAGAGCATTTTGAAGCTTCCTGTGATCTGGCTGACCCCAGTTTGACCTGTAAAAGAATCGTTAATTTCTCTAAAACTAAAGAAGCACAAACAAAACTTTTTGCAGCACAAAACGGCACAAATGATTGACATAGTTTTTCTGTAGGTTTACGTTTGATGGGGCCAACTTCACGCAGGTCAACTCCAGATATATTTTTGATGAGGTAACAACATTATAACATGACTAAAAGTTCACAACAGTCAATTTTGCATAATATATAGGACCTTTAAAAGGACTGGAGTGACGGTGGTGATCTAAAATGAGGCAATAAGAGACCAAAGCCAAATAGACACTCACTTTCTGATACATTATTCATATATAACACCGTTCAACTCATTATGTTTAGTTTTGGCAAGGTTCTCTGTTCACTGGCTCAGCTGGTTTGCAATTTGGTGCTTTTTAAACCATTATTTTTTGTTCTTGGCCAGTGAGGAGACGCTTTTTTGAGGTTGGCCCAAAGGAAGCACCAGAGTTTTGAAGTTTTAAGGCTTTCAGGCACACTTTTTACTTCCATTAACTGCTTACTCGTATCACCGTTGTTTTGAAAGCGCTATATTTACTATCACATTACAATCAGAGTGTATCCCGTTAATGAATCTACTGCATATCATTTTATCATTACTGACAGAATAAATAAAGGCTGCAGTGTGGCATTTGGAGGGACTTTGTAATTATTAACCGTAAAGAGGGTTTGAATAAGAATGTCTAAAATAAAATACTGAAACATGCATGGATGACAACAGAAATTTCTCCAGTGTTTTTTTTTTTTTTCAGTCCAAAATATTCCCATGCAAAATTGGCCAAAATTTTAAATAGAAACACTTAAATATATCAGAAAATGACTTAAAAGTAGTGAATTTATCTGTCCATGCAACAAGATCATTTTACTTGATAAGTTCTCGTAAAATAAACGACCTCTAGACTAGAATGAAGCGTCTTTGTGAGTGTTCATGGGCTGGAAATAAGTTTAAGTTTAAGTTACAGTTCACTAAGAAGGACCATGGCAACAACATTGTGCGAAGAAGTTCATGGAGTTCAACAATTATTTTCTAAGGCGCGAAAGTAAACATGCTGCAATAAAAGAAGAGGACATGTTTACCCACAACATTGCAACAATTTTTCTGCTCCGTTCTTCTAGCCGCAGAACTTCCAGGGCAAATAAACCAAAGAGAATAAAATATCAAACTTAAAATAGACACAAGACTGTTTTTTGATTGCTGTTATGTGAAATTAATTTAAAAAAAACTTAAACTTAACTTATTAAATATTGGAAATAGAGGGCGAAATCTGTTTTTTTGTTTGACACTAAAACAGAATAATGAACGTTTGAATGTTTTTCGTTCTTAATTGAAATTCAAAAGAACGAACACGGACCTAAAACGTCTTTGTGTGGATTTAATTTGATTTTATAGATTTTATATACCGTAAATTCCGGACTACAGAGCGCACCCGATTAAGAACCGCATGCTCAGATTTATGAAGAAAAATCAATTTTGTAATTATATGAGCCGCACCATATTATAAACCGCTGGCCAAAGACTAGGCGGGGGGTTCGCTTCGCCCTCGCCGCCTGAGCGCCTCGGGATGGGCGCGGACGCGTCCCCGCTGAACTCTGGGGACGGACTCGCTCACTGGTGACACTTGGGACACACACGCGCCACAGGCACTTACACACCTTCACACACTTGGGACACACACACGCGAAATGCACATACACACCTTGGCGCTCTGGGAATAAACCACGGTAGCGATCGCTTTAGCCTTCAGTCTGATTTGTACAGCGGAAACACCGCCTGCTCTTTGCGTGTTAACCCAGTCCTCCAGAAAGTTTTCAAGCTCAGGCCATCTGCTATGGTTACCTCTGAAAGCTCTGGTTGTCTTTTTACACTGGCTCAGTTCTTCTTGCTGGAGCCTCCACCTTCGCACCATCGACTCGTTTATGCCAATTTTACGGGCAGCAGCTCGATTTCCTTCTTTAACTGCCAGAGTGATCGCTTTTAGTTTAAAAGCTGCATCATATGCTTTTTGTCTGGTATTCTCCATGTTGATGAGGGTTAGCAGAAAGACTGAAATAAGGAAGTTGTGATTAATCATACAATTTCATTGGACCTCAGTGAACTACTTATTCATTTTATTGGTCCATGTTTTTCCCGCGATGAAAAAAAAAAATAAAAAAGCCGCTTCATATTACGAGCCGCAGTGTTGAAAGTGTAGAAAAAAAGTAGCGGCTTGTGATCCGGAATTTACGGTACATTTTTTGAAAGTTGTGAAAAGCGCTTATAAACGATGAATAATTAGGATCCTCAGAATGCAAAAAAGTAAGAATATTATTGTATAATGTATAATAAATGTCCGATATTTGTTTCTACCCTTCTTTACGTTCTCGTTTGTGTAGCGTTTGTTCATTTCCAGCTGCACCTCTGTTTATCAGTTTCCACCGTGACCTACACCACATTGAAAGCGGGTCAGAGGTCGTCTTTTGGAAGCGCGCTAATCCCCGGAGCTTTCGGCGGCGTGAAGTTTGCTCTGGTGTTCGCCCCTTCAGAGAGAGTAAATAAGGCTGTGTTATCTCTGCCAACATGCCCGTCTCCTACTTCCTGGTTTCTCTTTGACCGGCCCCGCCCCCGACTGTTCGCACAAGCTGAAATCACAGTTAATAATGACAACGACGGAGGCTCGCTGCGCTGGACGTTTGGGTGGGAATGGTACAGATGAGAAGATAAAAGATATGCCCAGTCTAGTGGTCCTTTACCTTCTATATTCTGTGTGCCAGTGATTCTTTAGTAAATTAAAGGTCCAATATTATGTTAAACTGACTCATGAACAGCGTTTTAAGACATGTTACCTCATCAAAAACATACCTGGAGTTGTGTTTTGTTTCATTCACATTTGAGAAACTTTTTATTACAGAGAGAGATACTTTGAGCCGATTTCAAATTCATGTACACACAACTTGTGTCTCAGTGCAGTTTAACAGGAGGACTCCTGTGTCGGGGCAGTTTGAGGAGAGGAAGAGCCAAAAGTGTCTCTCCTCTGTGTCCTGCAGCATCACAGCAGTGTCACTTTTACTCCACTCTGATGTTTTGGTTGGTGAAGAAGTGGTTCATTCCCTCAAGTATTTCATCTGGAAGGTCTAAAGACTCATTTGCTGCCACATGTGGTGTAAAAAGCCTGCAGTGTCTCACATGTCCATAGCTAAACTATTAGATAGCCTCTTGCACATTCTCATGGATACAGGAAAAAACAACGTTCATTTCACACAATCCAATAGTCCCTTGCATTCATTCCCTCAAAGTGTTTCCTCCAAAGGTCTTCTGCTACATTTGCTGCCTCATCTGGTGTAAAAAGCCTGTTGCATCTCAAATGAAATGAAAAAGAAACAGCTCATTTCACAAAATCCAACAACAAGTCCCTTATTTGTGTCCTTTGAACTGCAAGTTGGTTTAACTTGATATATGATGTTAAAACCTGAGCTCAAAAAACTAAATGTGTCAAAAGTTGCTCAGTGTGTGAGTTTGGTGGATACAAGAGCAGCCAAACACTCTGTTACCTTAGAGATTATTAGTCTGCCTCAGAATCCTGCACAGGTCTGATTTTGACAAACTGCACCCGTCTCTACCCGTCATACCTCAATCCGCACCCGACCTGTTTTGAAATAAAATTCCGCACCCGATCTGACCCGCTATAAATACAAACCGACACCTGAACCGCATCCGAATGAAAATCAATCCAAGAGCCAAAAAAGAGCCACAACTTTATACTCTCCACTTGCTAATTTTCTTTTCAGCTCTTCAGGACTCATTTTGAACCACAGGACGTCACATGCGTGGTTTGAAAATGAAAGTGGCAGAGATTTCTGGGAATGCGTGCAGCAAAAACATATGGATTTCACATTTAATCATGTAAAAACAATGATGAATTTTGCATTTCACTAAAATACAGCCCTGTTTTTTGTTCGCACATGATGTTTTCTAAACTGCAGATTAGACCGGCGCTCTCCTGGACTCTGCTCTTTCTATATTGTGCTGTGTGTTTCTAATTACAAAGCATTTTATTGTCCCATAATCGAGAAGTGCACATTAGCCTGCTAGTTGTCATAGCTTTACTGTGACGTCAAAACTCTGGCCTTAGTGCTTAGTGAGGAATCACTTTTGAATTTCCTTTGGGGTCAATTAAGCATTTATTTATCGATTTATTGATCTCTTACAACTAGGGCTGCAGCTATCGATTATTACAGCAATCGATTATTCTGTCGATTATTTTGTTCGAATAATCGAGTAATCGTTTGTTAATGTGCATCTACTTTGCACATGTTAAGTACACACCACGTGCATTGATAGATACACGTGTTTTGGACATGAAAAACGTAATTATCGCAAGGCTCGTCATGATTTTTAAAACTACATGAATGTAGCGACTACCTCCTGCAAATTCTTGTTTGGTTTTAGACCTGGTTTTAGATCTGGTTTACACCTGGCTTAGACCTGGTGTTAGTCCTGGTGTTAGTTCTGGTTTAGAGGCGCACAGGAGGAAGCGCGGTCCACGCAGCGTACGCGACAAAACACGATCCACACGATCCGATTGGGAGGAGATGAGGGGTGCGCGGCGTACGGGAGGAGATGAGGTGTGCGCTCTTACTGTTCAGCCAAAACTGCCTTTAAATAATTGCGTCTCCTGTATATCTGTTTCTTTCATATGTGTTTGTCTGTCCTGATCTATGTGTAGCGTCTTTGAGTGTCATGAAAAGCGCTATAAAAGTGTTATATATTATTATTTATTATTATTATCACTCCATACGCCCCCTGCTGGACCACTGCTTAGAAAACATTGGCCTATTATGAACACAAAATACTACAATACGAGGTAATCTTGGGTAAAAGCTATTAAAATGTACCCAAACACCGCCAGAGTGGAGAAGACAGACATCGCTTCTGTGCTTTGTGCGATTTCAACTCATTTCCGATTAAAACAGCTTCTCTTTGATATTTTTAGATTATTTTCATTTTCAGTCTGCGTTTGATTACTGTGGGCTGAGACCTGGACTAACAAATGGCGGGAATATTATAGTATTTCTGTGGTGCTTTTTAGGGTCATGGACAAATGGATTCTGGGAGATTTTCTATAGGTTTCTCTATACAGGCAGAGGCGAGTAGAAAAGCAATTTTGGCATCAAATATTTGACCTGGGATATTGAAGCTTTCACAGAGGCACACAATAACTCTATACTGCACAACAATATGGAAAACTGAGGCGTCGACTTTTAAAATATAACGGTTTAATTTCATGGGCAAATGTTTATGAAAGAACCAAGTGAAAGAAGCAAAAATATGAGTTTTTTTGTCTTTCTTTGGTGGAGTGCCAACAGCTCTTCAGTTTCAATACACGTCTGCCGATAACCGGTATCAACCACCACCGAAAAGCTAAATAAAACTAAGTAACTACTGAACAACTTTGTGTAAATACGAATTCAAACATTATGAGACTTTCTGGGACAAATAGAAATCGTAAATAGTCTTATTACATACCATAAAATACCAAATAAGATCCGGGGCGTCTATTTGTTTCAGTCTCTTAACAGACCAGGTGTTTATTTGAGACAAGACGGCAATTTAGGGCAATTAATTCCTTCCTCACGTAAATGTTGCTCAGAAAAACTGGGAATCTGGACTTCTTTTAACCAGTACAACTATAATTTAGGCGACTTTCTATACAGACGTAGGCGAATTCATTTGAAATGTTACAACAAAATATCTACGGAGCGGCAAGTTTCTCACATTTGAAAGCGACTGAATTACAGAAAGTCATGAATCAATTAACCAAACTTTATTTATAGGGCTATTTTCATTTAAAAAAAATGCAACACAAAGCGCTTCATTAAGTAAGTTTATTAATTTTAGCATTAAGAAAGTCATTAAAACCCTCCCACAACATGCAGAAATTTCTTTAGCAAGTTAAAACAAATGACAGACGTAGCGAGTGTGGAGCAGCAGTGAGAACGTTCATCCACCACATCAGGGCACAAAGAGAGCAGTTTTTTTTCAGTACTTATAGTTTATGCAAATGAGCCATGTTGTTTTAAGTTTTGTTTCTGTAGAGACGACGTGAGCATCAGTCCTGCGTCCTGTTGTTGCAGCTCGACTTCTGTCTTCAGCATGAACATTAGACTCGGCGTTTATTTGGAACTAGCGGTTATTTATTGAAATATACACCTGCACCCGGCGTTTAAAGGGGACCCGGCGCTTATTTGGTATTTTACGGTACAGATTTAGGCCCAAACAGAAGCAGATTCAACTAGTTTTCAGTGTCGGTGCCGATTTGGTGCATCTCCGTATGATTATGAGTTACTTACTTACAGTAATTTATCTGAACATTTCACAATTTTCAGAATTAGAATACTAGCTAGAAGTTGTGTTTTGTTTCATTCACACATGTTGAACACACAAAACCTGCATATTTGTTGAGTTATGATAAGATAAGATGAGTTGTTCTCTTAAAATCTCTGTTCCACCTTGTGATGTCCACTGTGTTTATACCTTCAATATAATCATTTAGATAATTTCAGTCCTGGAATTGCCAATTTCTACTGAACAATAGGTCAAAGGTAGCTGTTGAAAACTACCGCTTCATGACATCACAAGGTGGAACAGAGCATTTTGAGCTTTGGAGATGTAAACAAAGTGGAACAGAGCATTTTTGCTGAATGTGGGACCATAAATGTAGGACTTTTAATAAACCATCTGTTCATTATACAGTGTCGTATTATCAAATGTTACTGACAACTGCATTTCCTGATAGTAGAATTAACTCTGAATCCATCCTCTAGTGGCCAGCGACCAAATATTACACCAAAATTCACTGGTACGGCAGGAGCTCCGGGGCCCGACGTTTATTACAGCGTCTTATTCTGAGGCGATAAATCACAAACTACCAACTGTCGGGTAACTTCCCCTGGTGACAGTTGGACTCTGGTCTCACTGCTGAACCGTTGCGACACCTGAGAGCGTGGCTTGCCCGAGGAGAGGTAAACGAACACCGGAGCAGGCGTCAGGTTCCCATCATGCACCTGCTCCTCCCGCACCGGACCAGAGCTGTGAGAAAGGTCGCGCACACAATCGGGCCGGACAATGCTTCTCTTTATGGGCTTTTGTGGGTTTGGACAACAGTAGAGTGTGTTTTTTTTTTCTGTTTGTCATTGGAGAGCCATGTGATTAGCATAGTCCCTTTAACCGAGCTGCTTTTCACGGGTTGACTGGAGCTGGGAGGGCCTCAGGGAGAATACCAGCCAAGACAAACAAAATTCAGTTAGCGACTACTCGTATGTACGTCCGGTTACACCAGCGGTTTAAGAATACTACAAAAATGGCGAGAAAATGGTAAAAAAGCAAATATTTTGAATGTTGTTACCTCCTTCACACATGTTTGAGTTTTCCTTTATTATTCGTCTGTCTGCAACACCTAATGACACAGGCTTATGCAAAAGAGCCTGGAGTCATTTCACTGTAAACACCAGTGTGACGGAGACAATAGACGCCTCTTCAGCTATTGTTCCCTGTAAATACTTTTTAACCTAAGTCCTGTTGGCATTTGGAATCTCTTTAAAGCAATATGAAGGCAGATGTTTCAAATGGGAACTTCACTACCTCGACAAAGCCTACACAGACACAGGGAGAACATGCAAACACCACTCAGAATGGAGCTGTCTTCATTTATATTCTGTACTTTTTACCCCATTATGTGTTTGTGTGTGTTTGGTTTTTTCTATTTTATTATTATTATTATTATTATTATTATTATTATTATTATTATTATTATTATTATTATTATTATTATTATTATTATTATTATTATTATTATTTAACTACTTTACTAATGTTTGATCTATTTTTGTTGATTTAATTTATATTAATTTATTTTATTGTATGTGATGCTTACAGTGTATGCAAACACCACTCAGCACGGAGCCTGATCCGAGAACCAAAGCCAGGACCTTCTTGCTGTGAGGCAGGAGTGACTTCTTTCAAAAGTTAGAATTCAGTTGTGGTAGTTAGAATTAATTATGATTTTTAGGGTTTGTCAAATTGAATCAACATAGAGATTCAGTCATGTCTAATTGCCAATGATATACTTAAAGGTCCTATATTATGCAAAACGGACTCATATAATGCTGTTACTTCATCAAAAACATACCTGAAGTTGTTTTATTTCATTCACACATGTTTGAGTAAAAGCGGAAAATGCTCTGTTCCACCTATTAATAATAATAATAATAATAATAATGCATCAGTTTTATATAGCGCTTTTCTGGACACTCAAAGACGCTTTACAGAGCATTATTCATTCACTTCAGACCCGGTGGTGGTGAACTACTATTGTAGCCACATCTGCCCTGGGGCAGACTGACGGAAGCGAGGCTCCAATCTGCACCATCGGCCCCTCCGACCACCACCAACACTCACGCACACACCACTTTCATACTAGGCAATGTGGGTGCTGTGCCTTGCCCAAGGACACAACGACAGTTTTTGTGACTGGCGCCCCCCTGTGGCACCTGGAATTCACAGTGGTCTCCCATCCAAGTACTAACCAGGCCCTGCCCTGCTGAGCTTCCGAGATCTGATGGGATCAGGCTTTGACAAGCCGGTATGGCCACATGAAGTGGTAGTTTTCATATTAATAGCTACCTTTTGCCTTTAGTCATGTGGAGAGAGGCAATTCCAGGGCTGAAATCACCCAAATGATTCTAGTGTGTGATGTATGGACTGTAAAAACACAGTGGAGCACTTCCTGTATTACCTCACAAGATGGAACAGTGTTTTCAGGTTGAGAGAACTCAGGAGCCTAATATGCAGGGTTTGTGCAAATGAAACAAAACACAACTCCAGTTATGTTTGTGATGAGGAAACATTAGAACATAATATAACATAATATGGGCACTTTAAATATGAGGTAAGGTCCAGAGACTTTGTTGACTGAGAACTGCAAATCTGTCATTCTTTTCTTTCTATATAATGCTACATCATCTTGCAAAGTTGTTGAATAGTGAGTATTACTGTGCCATGATTTTCCCCATAGCTATTTTGAGTTTCTATGCATATGTGAATTCCACTGACAGCTCCAGTTTCCTTTACCATCCTAAACATACATGATAGCCTCAAACTAGTGTCGAAGTACAGTCTGTAACAGGTCCTGTAAGTACCACAAAAGCACAGCAAGATAATATATGAAACTTTTGCTAATTCGACAGTAGTTTAGGAAAATCTGACATCATTCCCATCCACAATTTATATTAGTTTCTATGTTTTTGATAAAGTAACATGAATAAAAGTTTATAGAATGAAACAAAAATGTTCATTTTACTCAAACATATACCTAAAAATAATCAAATCAGACTGATAATTTAGCTGATAATTTTGCAGTGGCCTCTTATTTTTTTCCCAGAGCTATATAAGCAGGAAAGTGAAAACAAACAAACCCTTAACTGGTCCTTACATGTGTTCAGAGCGTGAGTGATATCACTAAAATTCTGCGACTCGACGGGCCCAATGTTGCAATTTTACAACAATCCCCCAAAAAAGTTACTAAAATATGAAAATTTTAAAAAGAAACCTGATTCCTGCATCAAAATCTTCCTAGAACAACATCTAAAAGGTTGAACAATATTTTTGCACTATTTTCTATATTTCGGTTTCTGGGGGTTAACTTTGAAAACTACCTCTTCGTGACATCACAAGGTGGAACAGAGCATTTTCATCTTTGGAACTGTAGACAGACGAATAAACGATGACTCAAACACGTGTGAATGAAACAAAACACAACTCCAGGTATGTTTTTGAGGAAGTAATAACATAACATGAATAAAAGCTCACAAGAGTCCATTTTGTATAATATAGGACCTTTAAACTGAAACGTATCACTGTAAAATATGCTCCACCTTGCTGAAAATAATCATAACTAGACATAACTCTTATAACTTACATCTTGTTGTATTTAAAACGTCACAAAAGTACATGAGCTTTCCTCAGCAGCGTCTCAGTACTGCCTCTGCTGGTCACGTACGACCTGGATGGCGCGTGCTCTTATAGGAAGGTCGAGGCTGTAAATGAGCGGTGACTTTGCCGCCGTGGAAAGATGATCGGCGCTGACAAAAGGGCCACGGTCTTTTACGAGCACCAGTTAAATTAAAGTCTACCCCACGCCCGCTTCCTATAAGTCATCAGGCCTTCACTTTATTGCTATGTAAATGTCTGGATCCAGAGAGGGAGGGTTCAAAGGGGTTTAAAGCTGCAGTGCGGAACTTTTCAAATGCTTTTCTCCGTGGAGATGTTATTGCTTTGTCTGGAATGTTTTACAGTGTGGTAGTAAAACTTTCTATCTTCATGTAGACCAAACCAGGCCAAGTTACAGGTCAAATCTGTGGAGAAACCCGCTCCCAGTCAGAATGTTTTCCTCGGTATTTTTAAGCTATAAAACCACCTGGAAATGAATAAATGTAAAGTAGAGCAGTTTCATGCCATACTGTGGTACATTCCAGGCAGAGCAATGACGTATCCATAGACACAAGCAGGTGATGGACCCTCCATAGAAAAGTTACACAAATGCAACTTAAATTTAAGCCTGAAAAATTACAAATCTACACATATTTTGGTCTTCTCTTGGTGAATATGATGTTGATTATTTCCATGTTACTTTGCCCTGAGATCAGAGGATCAGCGCCCGTCAATCATGCCCAAAACTAGGCTCAAGACGAGAGGTGACAAAACCTTTTCTGTGGCGCCGAGTCTGTGGAACGGCCTTCCTCTTCCTGTCAGATCCTCTCAGACTGTAACGCAGTTTAAAGGCCGCCAAACACTACCACCATGTTCTGTTTTCTCATAATTGGGATACTGGCATATCTAGGATACTGAAATCAGGATACTGCGTCTACACGGACACTCACAAAACCAGGATACTCAAAAAACCCGATCATAACTGGGATACTCGAGTGCAGGTATACGCACTCAGTGATCATGCAGAAATCCACAATGTTTTTCAGTCCCCTGAGATAGTTTTTCCTTTCCTTTTTCCTCCATATTTGTTTTGATATGAACAAACCGCGTATGTCTCTGATTGGCTAATCCACCTGTCAATCACGCCCATTTGGACTCAGGGAGCTAAAAGCAGTGACCAGACACATGGTGAGTTCGTTTATCCATCCGACCCGGAGGTCCAAGGACGTTGCCAAGCCCCTTTTCCTCTGACAGCACAACTCGGAATTCGTAAGCACTCAGAGGAGACCGAGCGAGGTTTCTGAGGTAGAATCCAAGATGACAGCGCTCAGTGTCACTTGTATGAACTGTTTTCATTGTGTTTGGACGCTTTGGTGGTTTAAATGACAATTTCTATCACCCGTATTACTGCAGTACTTTACTACGTCCGTATCGCTGCCTGTGGTTTTGGTAGTATTACTGCAATACTTTACTGCATCTCTATCACTGCCTATGGGTTTGGTAGTCGGTGTTGCTCATGTTTTTAGCCCATTTCCTGCTCGCTAACGTGCCAAAATGATCAACTATCATGTGACACCAACGCTTTCACTTCACTAATAAACTGAATTATACTTTTTATACTGAATACTTCCTCAAGGTTGAGTAGCTGAAGCACAGTCTTATTTTGGAGTGTCTGGTACTCGGCCAGTGCTAAAGCAACAACAGCTTTCCGGTTAGCGTCCATGTTTTTCTCTGAGCTGGACCCACAAAACATAATAAAACGGTTAAAGCTCGGACGTGACATATCTGAGTCGGGATAAATGAATGATCACATCTTTGTAAAATATTGGAAAAGTGTGTATTCTGGATGGCAAGAATAACTCTAGACCATTGAAAACTATTTACAAAAAATATATCGTAGTAATAATATATATAGACAGTAAAAATGGACAGCTTTGTTTATTTTAATTGTAAACCGTCTCTTTTTGCACTGTTTACATGAAAAACCATCTCAGTCTTCTTTTTCAGCTCATCTCCAAAAACAACAATTCCCATTTGATAACATTAGATAACTTCAAACAATACACTGCCATATGCAACTAAAACAAGCCAAAATCAAACACAAAACACACACAGACACAGTAGTCAACACTTTCCCACTTTATGGCTATGTAAATGCCAGTATCGCGTTTCGTTTTTTGGCTCGGGGAGAGGGAGGGCCTGCGTGAGGGAGGACAGAGCGAGTGTGTAGTCTTCTCTGGACAAACATGGCGCTGATTACGGGGTTTTGTTGCATGTCGGCGCCACAATGAAATCTGGAAAGTAAATAGTGTCCGTGATTGAACCTGAGTACAAAGCTCCGGCGCGCACTTCATCCCAGAGTCAACAGATCATCTGAAGAGAATACGAGCGATTAACCGCATCAAAACAGCCAGGTCTTAGGGAGTGTTCAGTGTGTGTGTGTGTGTGGAGTCGGATTACAACAAGGAAATTGAGTGTACCGAGTATTACAATGTTTTTATTAAAAGACTGAACTATTAAATCTCTTGTTGCGCTTGAACTGTGTTTGTTTGGGGTTCAGTTTGAAGGCGAACACCAGTTTTAGACAGAAAAATATGCTTCAGTTTGTATTTCCAGTGTGCACTAGCGACTCTGGGGGTCATGAGAGGCTTTCCAAGTATAATTTAAAGATTATGACAGAGAGATTATGTGTTTTAATCTATGTCTCTATTAATAACACAGTTTACTGAAATAAGGTCCTATTACACACAAACTATCCAAATAAACAGCATTAAACCTGATTAAACATTCTCTAAAGCAAGGGTTTTTACCTTTTTCCTCCAGTGAGCTACCTTTATAAAACAAAAATGCCAGACACCAACCAATTTCTAGCCTCATTCATCAGCCGGTTTCACTTCGCAGCATTAGGATTTGTTCGCTCGACAGTAGGCGGGTATTTTTTTATTTAACCATTCGCTGCTGTTCGGTGGTGACGTATATAATGCGCCGTAACGCTCAGTGGTGTCCAAGTAACTGCAGCACAACAGCAAACAAAGCAGAGAGTGAACATGTCCGTCAGCGAGCAGTCATTTCTGTGAGGTGAACTTGCGAATTAAATGTACGATAAAAAATGCAAAGTTATTATACGACAAAGGAAGCCCAAAGGAGGTTAGTGTATCGGGTTGGTTCTGGCCAACACATCACTTCTTTGTTTGGCCAGTGTGCCGACTACAACTTCCAGGATTCTTGCAAACTGCCAAGTGTATTCTGATTCCTGACTAGTCGCTGGAGAGAAATGAAATTAAGCGGAGGCACTAGGTGGCGCCAGCCTGGCTAACCAATTTCAGCAGTCACAAAGAAACTGATTAAATATAAGAGCCTTAGATGGGGAACAGTTGGACGCTTATAAGACATAAACCATTATCCACTTATTGGTGCATCAAGTTAGGCATCAAAATTAATCATTTGCAATGGTCATTAATCAAATCTTAATTATTATGCACAATACAGAGAATTCAGAAATCCCTTGGTGAGTTACTTGGAGGGGGTGGAGAGCTAATGGCAACTTCCGAGCTCCAGGTTGGAGACTCCTGCTCCAGGTTCAGTCTGTAACTTTCTGGAGGTGGCATAAGAGGATTCTCCATGGAACATTTCCATGGAAACAAGCAGGAGTAGGTCCTCCTCTAGACCAAATAAGAGTCAGAATCACAGTAAGAATGCGTTTCTAAGGTTTTCAGTGCAATAAAAACAACCAAAATCAAATAAAAAGCTAAAAAGTTACATTCTGTGGATTTATTGTGGAAAAGTCATTTATTAATTGTATTCATTAGTTTAAAAACAAATAAAACTAAACTAAAGATAAACCAAAACCGCAAAAAAAAAAGTTGAATTAATTTAGTTAATTCTGACATCATGTTATGTTCATGTTACTTTGTCATTTTTGTGTAACATGAGTGACTTTATCTGTGAATAACAGGGTGATTTCAATAGTTTTTAATTGTATACCAGTATTTGAGGTAGACATGTCACTTTTGTGCCACTATACATGTTGAATTGGTTGAAGGGTTTAAATGGGCTAGTCACTGTCACGTGACAGTGACTCAAACTTAGTGTAGTTCTTATGTAAATGTCCTGGGACTAATTCAAAGTGCTCTCTATATTGGAGCAGGATTAGCACGCAGCTTTCACTACAGTTCACTCCTAAATAAAGCTCTGAGAATCTCACTTACAAGACACCAAAATGATTCATAATTTTAAATGAAGCATCTAAAACAGAGTCACACTCCTGTCACACTGTAAACCCCAAACATTCAAAGCAATTAAATACATGACGTTGTGCATACTCAAAGTTTTAGAAATAGTCCTGCTAACTTAATTTTAATTTAATTTAACATGTTCTTCTTTTTGAGTAATTTTAATAAATATTTCTTGATTAAAGTTAACTATTGTGGGTATAACTGAGCATAACTCAAAAACATAGATGAAGTACAACTTAGTAGAATTAACTGTTATTTCAATTGTTTCAAATAGGGATGATTTAAAAATAAACTTAATTTATACAGTACCTGCTAAAATATAATATAATTTCAAAATTACTGAGTAGCTTTAACAAAAAACTAGGAGCCATATTAACTGCAAATATTTGAATTGGGGTAAATGAGCACTTTTAATTCAGCTTTTATCATCAGGTACAAGTAGCAAGTCCAACCTTTTAAGTTCTGGAAGAAACGAACTAAAATAATTAAGACAATCGATTGCCTCAATTTTTTTTTGAGTTTTGATAACTTATTCAGGTTTAGTGCAGATATGATTTGAGTTTAATCTAAGCACATTTTTAGATTTATTGACTCATGAATCCCTAAATGTGGTCTTGCTGTCCTCTTGTTAACTGTCTGTCAGCCAATCACAGCCTGATATTGCCTCTACATCACCTCTCAACTTATTCATATAAAGGCACTTTCTCACCCCTTACTCCTCATGACATTTCATGTGAATGTGACTTTACACTGCAAAAAAAGGATTTTCTAGCATAGTTAAACTGACTTGAATTAAGCAGATTCATCTTAAAAGATCAATTTTAAGATTTTTTTTACTTAATAAGATGAATTTTTTTTTACTTGTTTCAAGATATTCCATCCTGATATATCTTATCTCGATATTACCACTTATTCTAAGCCAGTGCTTCTTAACCTTATTGGAGGTACCGAACCCCACTAGTTTCATATGCGCATTCACCAAACCCTTCTTAATTGGAAAAATACAATGTTTTTTTCAAATTCAAAACACAGGTATATATATTTTATTGGTGCACACATGTGAATCCATATTGCACATATTCGTCCGACCACTTTCTTTTTTTGCTCGACATAGTTAGTATGAAGGGAAAATATTAAGAAAGAAATTACACAATACCATCACGACAGTCACAAGACTATTGTGTGCACAAAATTTCCTGCAGTCAATAACGAGCAAACGGGGCATGACATCACCAATCATATGAGTTGGATGTGAGTCTGAACCCTGCAGAACCCCTGAGACTGACTCATCGAACCCCAGGGGTTCGGTGAGAAGCCAGGTTAAGAACCACTGATCTAAGCACTTTTTATATTAAATCAAGCCAGGTTAAGCCTCTTTAACTTCCTTCTCAAACCAATAAGGTGAAAGATCTTGCCATAAATACTTGTAACTAGTGCTTAGAACAAGAATCATATTTCATCTTGTTTTAAGGAAACTTGGTAAGTGAAAATGTTTTACTGCACTGGCAGATAATTTCCCTTAAAATAGGGCATTTTTACCTCAAAATTGGTATTTATTTCTTATTTTTGATAGGCCTTTTTTGCAGTGTACAGTATCAATACCTGCTCAAATATCTAGGTTCTCACGATACCACTGACAACCCCACCGAGAACAGCTTGTGTCGTGCAAAACATGAGGTCAAAATTCCTCTCGTGGTTGTAGCATTTTTTCATGTGCTCATATCTGATGTCTCTTCAGATCTCATTTCTTTTCCTTTCACAGACAAAATCAAACACCGCGCACATGTGGAGTACAAATGTAACAGCTGCACTATTCTAATCGGGACTGTGGAAAGCATCCAGCGCACAGAGAAACCGGCAGGATCACACGCTGAATTCAAGTCATGTCTGAGCCCTCCCTGACTGCCACGACTGACGCAATCCCCCCCATCACTGAGGAAATGGCATTATTTTTGCTGTAATTACGCTGGATTACATGGTTGAGTCAAAGTCATTCTCTGCGTTGGATGAAAATCGACAAGATAAACAATTCAATCATTTGCAACTGTGCTTCTGTCTTTGAAAATGTACTTCAGAGTGGAACAAAACACTAAAGCCACTTACTTCCCTGTGTATACATGCTGTTTTCATTGATACTTTGCACTACGTCACGCTGGGGGGTGTCTACATGTGTCTATATGGTGGAATGTTCAGTAGTTATTGTGGTGACGCAATGCACGCAGTAGTACAAGCTGCCAAGAAAGTTTTAAGATAAGATATGAAATGGATTTAAATACATTTTCGGGAATCTGTGATCAGTACAAGTTAATGGTCATGTTTAGGAGTTTCTCAACAAAATTTGAGAGTGACTAAAGTCTTTGGGCTGTGATTTGCTTCTCCCCAAGTTCGAGGAGGTGTGACCCGACTTTCTTCGTACGCAATTTTGAAGCCTCTGCGCTCCTCATGCGGTGCCAGTGTCCGATCGTAACCATCAAACATCAGCAACGCTACGATAACTGCAAAGCATCGGGTGCAGAGGAGTGACCACAGAGTGTATATATGAGTGGACTAAGTGAGTGTGACGTCACCCATACCGTTCAGAGTCGCTCAAATGAGGCTCCCAATGCCACGGTTACAAGAGCGAATCTGGAGCCAGGTTCCATGTTTGGAAATCCGACCATGAGTATCATAGCAACCACAAGAGCCAATCATGATTAAGATTGTTAAATGTGCCCGCCCTACTCATCAGGGAGCGTGGATATTCTGCACCATTCTGCACGGACCGCTGTATTTTGGTGATTCTTGAGAATAATAAAGAAACTTTTAGCTTTTATCATCAAACTTTAAATAGTAAGTTTAAGTCATTGATTTATGTTGTATGTTCTGTTATGTGCGAACAACAATAGAGTCGCAATTTAATGAAATGCACTTTACTTTATGCTAGTTAAGTTATGCTAGTTAAGATTCTAGTAACGTTAGCTATTGTAATTGAAATATTTTGTCATTTTATTTCAAAAATAGTCAATCGGGGCAGGAAAGGGGGAAGGGGACTTACTTAGCAACTAAACGCACTAGCTGTCAATCAAACCTGTTGCTAACGCTAGGCGGCAGCGACCTCAGGGAATGAAGGCGTCTGACTGGTCCATTATTTATCTTGATTTAGGAACAAAACAGCGAAATGAAAAATTCAGGATCATGTGTCACGGGTTCATACGAACATTTTAAGACCAAAATGACGAGGCCACAGCAGCAGGTACAGAGAGAGGGACGATAAGATCCCAATGTAAGTCAATGAGAAAAAGGGAGAGAAGGAGCCGGAAGAGCCTCCTGGAGCACTTCCTGTTTAGCATGCGGCGGCTAACGCTTTAGCTATGTCCACTCACATATACAGTCTACGGGAGTGATGCACACAGACGCCTCAAACTGGATTAACAGCGCGGTTTCGTGGACTGACGTCATTATTTGTGCAGGACAATTTCTATTGATAATGTGAGTGAGATGCAGCGCTTTAAATTTACCACTTTACATTAGGTGAGTAATAAAGTCTTTATTTTCGCTATATTCCGAGTTTGTATCTTGCGTCTCTGTGTCCATCACTCCTCTGTTTTATTGGCTGTTATCATAGCCTTTCTGATGTTTCATGGTTACGATCTGACACCGACACCGTACAGAACGATCGCAGTGGCTTCAAAATCGCACACGAAGACAAAAAGTCAGGTCACGCCTACCTCGAACTCGCAGCCAAAATCGGGCAAATTCTTCAGTAATGTGTGGCGGCCTATTCATATATTCAAACAGAACGTTTTAAGCCCGAACATCACAAAAACATGATGAAAAATACATACAAACATCACACACACCCCTTACAATACTGTCTTTTTATCCCAAAAATTCCACCACAGCAAGACGCCGCAAAATGATAGATTCTTCCTCTGCAATTTTCAGCAAGCTTCTCGTTATTTTTATCCATGCAAAAGTACACATAGTATACTTATTCTTTCCAGGTACTATTTTGTCCGTGTACATGCTGAGATAAACCGAGGGTCTGAATAAAAACATCGAATCCTCCTTCCTCTGTGGTGTAACAAAAGCAGGACGAGCACCGCCCAAACATGCCTGTCCTTTGTCCGTATTAGCCCCATTGTTTGTGGCTTGAAAAGATAAGACGAGTCACAAAAGTGTTCTTGTTCCATGGAGGATTTTCGTCCCCATGGATCTGTTTTGTTCTCGGGGCTGTGGGCAGATGAATGGTGAAAGGTGAATAGTGATGCAAGAGCAGAGAGTCCCGCTGAGGCTCTGAAAGGTTGAAAAGGTGTGGTGCCGATAAACTGCGTGACCCAAGAAATGCTCGGATACTCGGGGGGGAAAAGCACGGACTAGAGGGCATTACAAAAGCCTGTTGTTCTATTATTATTGTGTTCTATTTCTGTCTTATACTCAGACTTCTTTTGTTTTAAGTATTGTTTGGCATTTGACATCTGCCACGTTTACATGAGAGCTTTAATTCTGAATAAAAATAAAATAAAAAAATCTTAAAATCAACTCGAAAACGCAGAGGCGGAAAACCAATCAGAGAGACCCATGTTTCATCACATTCTGGTTTTACATGAAAGAAAAGAAAACAATATAAAGTACTGAGAAAAGGAATTTTGAAAAGGAATTTTACTGAATCAACAATCAATGGACCAAACTATTACTTATCTCAGGTAAAAGAAGTTATATATTTTGTAATTTTGTTCTGAATGTGGAGGTGTCTTCTGCATTTGAGAGTAGGGGCCAACCGATATATCGGTTGGCTGATATTATCAGCCGAAATTTGCACTTGGAAACATATTGGTTATCGACCTAAATCTTGACGATATGGACCAATACTCCACGTGTACTCCATGTTTTACCTTGTTATAAATCTTAGACTCTCTATATTCTGCCCATTTAATCCAATTTACAGACAGATAAATGTCCTAATATGTGGCATCGCATCAGGATTTAACTGAGGAGTCATTTGTTTGTGTCTGTGATGTCATACTGCCCCTGAACGCACCCCCACGTGCATTTGTTTACACCCGCTGCCATAGATCCACATGCACAACACTGAGATTATATTTATCGTTTTCACGATCAGTTTGAGTCTGGATTAAAAGGACATTTATTAGTGATTTGAGAGGAGCCTGTGTGAGGCTGAGTGTTGAAATGTGTCAGTTTTGAAGCTCGTTTTGGTTCTTTCTCATTGGTTAGCGATTAGCTGCTGTAGCTCCCACACATAAACAGGCTGTTTTCTCTTCTATTAGCGACTGTAAAGTGACTATAGTGGCCGTATATATGTTACTGGACACGCACTGATATGTAAATGTGCTGTGAATAGAAGTGTGAATTATCGGCATTTAGCAGATCATTAATTACCGCAGCACACACGCATTTACTGCTAAAAGCTAATTGTGGTAGTTTTCTTACAGAACTTTCTTTACTGGCTAGAATATCATACAAAAATGCCATTAGGCCGACCTACTGCCTTTAAATATGACTTAAAGAGGCAGAATAACAATAAATGTCACCAAAATAAACCCAATTGAAAATCCAATAGAGCCAAATCTAAGTTGTATAAACAATTGAAGATTTATAGTGAATTTTTCCGTCATAAATATATCTGTGATTGTATCAGCTATCGGCAGCTCCAAGTCCAGTTTTATTGGTATCATATCGGCCGCAGCAAAATCCATATCGGTCGGGCCCTATTTGAGAGTGGTTGGATCGTCTCAAGTTTGAATGGAGGTTTTTGCCGAACAACTTTGGTCAGCACCGAAACCGGGGAAGAACTCGGCTCACTGGACGCTGTCGGGAGGTAAGTCAGTGTTGATGCACGACACTGCTGACGAGGATGCCACACAGGTTCATGTAAAAACCCAAACTATCCCTTTAAGCCTCCTCATGAAAAGAAACAGAACCCTAAAAATGATCCGAATAATCATGGACTGAAAAAACACATGCAGCGTTAAATGCACCTGTATAACTGAATCAGATATTGTTTTGTACACCACAACTTTGCATCTCATTTGTTTCCTCAAATTGCTTCACTTCTAACAATCACCAGCAGGGGGCAGATTAGGATCAGAACCTTAATCCAAGCCTTCACATGGAGCGTTAAAAACAAGATCCAACTCACGTACGCAGAGTTCTAAACATTATGACAGATGTACGTCCCTGACTACACAAAGAGAGCTCCGATGAGTGTTTTTGAGCGCAGACTTACCTTCATACTGCGGGTGAGGGCGAGATGGGTACGGGGCGTAGCTGATGAGCACGGGCATGTCGAGGCCTTTTCGTACCCACTCCACCACGTAGGGGGAGCTGGAGGAGAGGGCGGGGCGAGAGGGAGGGGGCACACAATCCAGCTCCACGGTCCCGCCCGCTTTACCCACCACCACCGACTGTACCCACGGGACCAGCACTGGGGGAAAGAGATAAAAAGTACACGATATTTGATGTTGAGAAATGCCCATAATCCTATATTAATCTCCTAATCTCCTATGTTACACAAAATTGACTCATGAGTTTTAAGACATGTTTTAATGCTGTTATTTCATCAAAAACATACCTGGAGTTGTGTTTTGTTTCATTCACACGTGTATTTTCTGTTTGAAAGAAGCTTCAATAGGTTAAATATGAAGGATGTGTGTGTTAAACATGTGTGAATGAAAGAAACAGGTACGTTTTATCGCGGAAACATTATAACATCATAAGAACATCAGAAAATAGTGTAATATGGGCCTTTTAAGTGTTGTTTTAACTCGGTGATGTGACTCCTCCACAAAGTTACAAAAAAACAAGTCAAGCTAAGACGTGGATTAAGAAAGTTTTACCATGATTTGAGTCCATTTCACTTGACAAGTAAAATTATTTGCCAGTGGAATAAGAGTTTTTGTACTTAAAATATGAAAATACAACTTACAACACTTAAAATAAGAAAAACAACAACTTTTTGCACTTGAAATAAGAAACAAAATCAAATGTTTCTTTTTTTATTTTATTTCATTCATTATAAAAGAAAAGGCTTTTTTTGTTTTGTTTTACATGACAGTACAATATCAGAATGAAAAGGAGCAGAGAGAAGAATACATCTTTTATTTTCTGCCCCTTTTTACAAAAAATATATTTACTTTTCACAATTGATTTCTGGTTTAGCATCTTAATTTAACTAAAATTTGTCATAAATGTTTTCATCTAATGTTTAACATTGCCACAGACCACTATCTCAGTTTACAGTTTCATAATTATTTAATACACTTGATTTAACATCCATCCATCCATCCATCTTCTTCCGCTTATCCGGGACCGGGTCGCGGGGGCAGCAGTCTAAGCAGGGGCTCCCAAGCTTCCTTCTCCCCAGCCACTTCCTCCAGCTCCTCCGGATGGACCCCGAGGCGTTCCCAGGCCAGCCGAGAGACATAGTCCCTCCAGCGTGTCCTGGGTCTTCCCCGGGGCCTCCTACCGGTGGGACATGCCCGGAACACCTCCCGAGGGAGGCGTCCAGGAGGCATCGGACCAGATGCCCGAACCACCTCAGCTGGCTCCTCTCGACGTGGAGGAGCAGCGACTCTACTCGAGCTCCTCCCGTGTGACCGAGCTCCTCACCCTATCTCTAAGGGAGGCGCCCGGCCACTCTGCGGAGGAAACTCATTTCGGCCGCTGTATCCGCGATCGTTCTTTCGGTCATTACCCAGAGCTCATGACCATAGGTGAGGGTGAGGAACGTAGATTGACCGGTAATCGAGAGCTTCGCCTTTCGGCTCAGCTCCTCTTCACCACAACGGTCCGATACAGCGACTGCATCACTGCCGACGCCGCACCGATCCGCCTGTCAATCTCGCGCTCCATCCTCCCTCACTCGTGAACAAGACCCCGAGATACTTGAACTCCTCCACTTGAGGCAGAGACTCCCCACCCACCCGGAGAGGGCAAACCACCTTTTTCCGGTCGAGAACCATGGCCTCGGATTTGGAACAGCTGATTCTCATCCCAGCCGCTTCACACTCGGCTGCAAACCGCCCCAGTGCACGCTGCAGGTCCTGGTTCGATGGAGCCAACAGGACAACATCATCCGCCAAAAGCAGCGATGAAATCCTGTGGTCCCCGAACTGGACCCTCCGGCCCCTGGCTGCGCCTAGAAATTCTGTCCATAAATACAATGAACAGAACCGGTGACAAAGGGCAGCCCTGGCGGAGTCCAACATGCACCGGGAACAAGTCTGACTTACTGCCGGCAATGCAGAACACAGCTCCTGCTCCGGTCATACAGGGACCCGGACAGCCCTTAGCAAAGGGCCCCGGACCCCATTTCCTCGAGCACCCCACAGGGCACCACGAGGGACACGGTCGAATGCCTTCTCCAAGTCCACAAAACACATGTGGACTGGTTGGGCAAACTCCCATGAACCCTCGAGCACCCGATGGAGGGTGTAGAGCTGGTCCAGTGTTCCACGACCAGGCCGAAAACCACACTGCTCCTCTTGAATCCGAGGTTCGACTATCGGCCGAACTCTCCTCTCCAGCACCCTGGCATAGACTTTACCGGGGAGGCTGAGGAGTGTGATTCCCCTGTAGTTGGAACACACCCTCCGGTCCCGCTTTTTATACAGAGGGACCACCACCCGGTCTGCCAGTCCAGAGGTACTGTTCCCGACCGCCGCGATGTTGTAGAGACGTGTCAGCCAAGACAGCCCCACAACACCCAGAGACTTAAGGTACTCAGGACGGATCTCATCCACCCGGAGCCTTGCCACCGAGGAGCTTTCTGACCACCTCAGTGACTTCGGCCAGGGTGATGGATGAGTCCGCCTCTGTCCCCAGCCTCGGCCTCCTCTTCGGAGGACGTGACGGTGGGATTGAGGAGATCCCCAAAGTATTCCTTCCACCGCCCGACAACATCCCCAGTCGAGGTCAGCAGCTCTCCCCCCGCACTGTAAACAGTATTGGTGAAGGGCCGCTTCCCCCTCCTGAGGCGCAGGAAGGTTTGAAAGAATTTCCTTGTGGCCGTCCGATAGTCCTCCTCCATGGCCTCCCCGAACTCCTCCCAGACCCGAGTTTTTGCCTCTGCAACCGCCCGGGCTGCAGCACGCTTGGCCCGACGGTACCCGTCAGCTGCCTCAGGAGTCCACCGGGCCAGTAAGGCCCGGTAGGACTCCTTCTTCAGCTTGACGGCATCCCTTACTTCCGGTGTCCACCACCGGGTTCGGGGATTGCCGCCGCGACAGGCACCGCAGGCCTTACGGCCACAGCTACGAACGGCCGCATCGACAATGGAGGCCGAGAACGAAGCCCACTCGGGCTCCATGTCCCCGATTGATTTAACAAGTTTTTTTTAAATATATTAAGCGATTTTGATTCTTTTATCTTATCATTTTTGTTTATCTTATCAGGTCGTTCCATAAGTTTACACCTTTTACTGCAATACTCCGTTCCTTAACCTTGGTTCTAAATCTAGGTTTTTTAAATACTTCTGTTCCCTTCAGACTGTAATTACTTACTCTTTTTTCAAACATTGTTTGAATATTAATTGGTAATACATTTCCATTTGCTTTGTACATTATTTGTAATATTCTAAAGTCAACTAAACCATGAAATTTCAGTACCAGTTCTTGAAATAAGAAAAAAACACTTATTCCATTGGCAGATAATTTTACTTGTCAAGTTGAATCTACTCAAATAAAGTAAAATGTTCTTAATTTAAGTCATTTTAACTTACCTAGATATTGTTTTTTTTCAGGCTGTGCCTTTAAATTGCTTGACTAGGATGACCAGACGTCCCTATTTCCCCGGGACAGTCCCAGTTTTGAGCTCTGTGTCCCCTGTCCCTGCAGATTTATCCAAAACCAGTGATTTGTCCCAATTTTATACAAGAAATGTCCCAGCTGTCCCTATTTTTGACCAGTTTTATACCTGGCAACAGTAAAGAGAGGCACACACTGTCATTTGTTTAGGTAGACTCCAAAAAGAACATTTAGACTCAGACTCCCCCAATATGCATTTTGCACTATTTACCATTTATTTTTTAGTTATTATTACGCATGGGGTAGAAGAGAAGCATAATTTCGATTCATTGTATGATCTTTGTATGAAGAATTGACAATAAACTTTTTTTGAAAACTAAAAGAAATTCTTAAGCAGAAAAGCTGCTTAAGAATGACCAAAACACAAAAAAAATGTGACTATAACAGGAGCGGCAGTAGTAGTAGCTAAGATGGTAGAGTGTTTGTCCACTGACTCACAGGTTGGCGTGTGATTCTAGCGTCCTTGGGCAAGACATTTAACCCACCTCGCCCCTAGTGTCTGTGTACACTGCTGTATGAATGTGTGTGTGAATGGGTGAATAGTTCCTTGTTGTAAAGTGCTTTGAATGCCTGAGTGACTATACTGACTTACATGTTAGTCATGAATGGGCCGAGAGCAGAACAATTCTCATTAATTACGCACTCGCTTCACAATTTTATTATTACCAACCACCACAAACCAAGTGTCCCAGATTTTTATTTTGAAAATCTGGTCACCCTAAGCTTGACATATTACAGCTCTGGAAAAAAATAAGAGAACTCTGCAAAATGATCAGTTTCCCTGATTTTACTGCTTATATGGTATGTGTATGAGTAAAATATATAAACTACTGACAACATTTCTCCCAAATTCCAAATAAAAATATTGTCATTTAGAGCATTTATTGGCAGAAAATGACAAATGGTCAAAATAATAAAAGATTAAATGTTTTCAGACCTCAAATAACGTGAAGAAAACAAGATCATATTCATTTTAAAACAACACAATACTAATGTTTTAACTTAGGAGGAGTTTGGAAATCAATATTTGGTGGAATAACCCTGATTTTTTTTCTACTTTTCCTCCTTAAATCAGATTTGTTCAGGTGAGCTCCTCATCAGTGCCTCATGAAGCAGAATGAGGTGTGTTTGTGTTGGAATAAAACGGCCGTCACACATGTAGAGATGCTGATTTCAGGGGGAAAAAATGCAGCGGTCTCTTATATTTTTCCAGAGCTGTATGTGTTGCTGTCTCTGATGTACATTTTACCCTCTAAGAGTGTAGGAGAGAAACAAAATTAAGTGTAGTTGTGTTTTAAATGTGCTTTTAAGTTAACTTCATAAGCTCCATCTGTCATTTCAAAACTGATGATGAAAAAAAATGACCTTACACGACCGCTGGTATAAATTCTTTTGGTGTATATGTTGGGAAATACTTACGGCAGAGCAAAAACGTCGCTCTCAAAGTTCTCGCTGACCTCATATCTGTCACTCACTCGGCCCGCAGCATGTTCAATCTGCAAAAACACACAAGAGCGCAACAGGCACATTAGCATTAGCATTAGCACTGGCACGTCCAACATCTGTGACACTTCCCTCCCGCTCCTGTCATAACGCCGCCGACACAGCCCGAGAGCGCCGTGCACGTTTTAATACCGCTTTCCGATAATTGGAATTCGTCCCATATCATTACACAAATGGGCTGGCGGAGCGCGCTGGCAGCGGACCCCCGGCAGAGCTCCTGATCCTTCCTCAAAGCAAATGTCATAAACGTCACATAAATCGCCTTCGGAGTCACGTGACCGCCGTCATTTAAGGGTTTTATTTAAGCAGCGTGGACGAGCGTATGGGAAGCTCAAGGACACGGAGAAGCCGGGGATCACGCCGGAAGGTTTGACCGTAAGCGCGGTTCAACCTTTTGGATAAGTGAGGATAAGTGAGCTTTGGTATTTCATAGAGGACTGTGTGAAATCATGTGTCTGGAAGATATCTGGAAGCTTTAATAGGCTAAACCAAAGATGCCAAGATTTTAAAGGTCTTAGATTGCACAGAACTGACTCTTGTGAGCATTAAGTCATGTTATAATGATGTTACCTCCTCGAAAACATACCTGGAGTTGTGTTTGAGTTTTATTATTAGTCTGTTTGCATGTCCAAAGCTCAAAATGCTCTGTTCCACCTTGTCATGTCATGTAGTTTTCCAAGGCTGAAATCATCCAAATGATCCTAGAGAAGGTGTATGGAGTTTAAAAACACAGTGGAGCACTTCCTTTATTACCAAGTGGTGTCTGCGTGAGTGTTGGTGGTAGCTTACTACCATCGGGTTTGGAGTGAATGAACAATGCTCTGTTAATAATGCTCTGTAAAGCGTCTTTGAGGATATGTGTCTGTGAAAAAGCGCTATAGCTGTTGTTGTAAGGTGACCTTGGGTGTCCAGAAAGGCACCAAATAAATAAAAAGTATTATTATTATTACCACATGACATCACGTGGTGGAACATAGTGGCGTGTTTCGAGTTTGAGAGAAGAACTCAGCCTAAATATGCAGGATTTGTGTTAAACGTCTGAATGAAAGAAAACACAACTCTCTGTAGGGAGGGTTTTAAAGATCTTATATTACGCAAAATTGACTCTTGTGAGCCTTAAGTTATAGTGTTTCCCGCAGCACTTTATAGTTAGGGCAGCCACCTTGACTATGTCCCTCCGAACCACTTCAATCCTCGCAAAACTACGCTTGTCGCGCCTCAGTCCTCACTTTCACCTTTCGCCAGCACAGTATCTCCGCTTTGTCTAACCAGTTTTCAGCGAGAAACACCACTTCATCAAAAACATACTCAGAGTTTTCCGATAAAGAGAAGAGATACAGCGCTTCACTAGGTCATAAAATGTCCAAAGTAGCAGTACAAGTGCTCTAAACTTGAAATCTGAACAGAATGTTGCCCGTACTGAAAAATGTAGACTCAACTGTCTCAAAACGCAATCTTTTGGCCGCCTAAATGACGATTTGGATTATTCAGTATTCCTCTGAAACTGTTAAAACTCTTTTGGTAATTCTTTAATGTATATGATTTTTTGATCTGTGGTCCAGTGGTGTCCGATTGTATAACTGTATATGTATTAATGCAAATGTGACGGACAAACCTACTTATCTCCAAGATGTCCTTTGTATATTGTTGGTGTCCTGTTCCGCCGTTACGCCCTGACGAAGACCATCTTGCTGATCGTAACCCGTTGGCGTCCCTCCATGTAATAAAGGACTTTTAATATATTCAGTCGATGTGCCTGGGGTTTGTACCTTGCCCATTTTTACGTTTTTTACTAAGGGCAACATTCTGTTCACATAGTCTGAGTTTTGGTTTGTTTCTTTCACACATGTTTGAGTAAGTCTTTATTATTTGTCTGTTTAGATCTCCAACACCTCTCAAAATGATGATGAATGAAAATCTATACCACCTTGTGCCATAAAGAGGTAGTTTTCAAGTGAGCAGCTACTTTTTACCATTTGGTTCCAGGGCTGAAATCATCCAAATGACTCTAGTGAAGGTGTGTGGTGTTTAAAAACACAGTGGAGCACTTCCTCTGTGACCGCATGACATCACAAAGTGGCATGTTTTCGGTTTTAGAGAATAAATCAGCCTAAATATGCAAGATTTAAAGTGTTAAACATATGTGAATAAAACAAAACACAACCCTTGGTGCGTTTTTGATGAGAAAGGTAGTGTAAATAGTCAGAAAATAGTGTAATATGGGTCCTTTAAGTAGGTAAGTTCAGTTGTTCTTCAACCAATCAGATTCGTCTTTTCTGTTGCCGTTCCAGATTAATGTGTAGAACTCCAGTGCTGCACATCAATCTAGTGTTAGCCAGGTTATAGCTTGAAGCCATAAACATATTGATATAAGGAGGGCTATAATTTTAACTCGAGAGAGAGGCAAACTAAATGTCAAATTACACAAACATGCAAGAATGAAACAAAACACAATTAAAGCTAAAAAATTCATCTCTGTTCGGGACGGTGTTGGCTCCAGTCCACAAAAAAATCTGGATCAAGAATCACTTCCAAGATTTTGCTTTTAAAGGGCCCCTGTTACACTGTTTTCTGATCTGTTATAATGTTGCTTCCTCTCAAACAGAAAACACTCTGTTCCACCTTGTGATATGGTAATACAGGAAGCACTCTACTGTGTTTTTAAACTCTGTACACCTTCACTAGAACCATTTAGATAACTTCAGGTTTGTAATTGCAATTGAACAAAAGGTAAAATGAGCTGATAACTTGAAAACTACCACTTCTTGACATCACAAAGTGGAACAAAACATTTTGAGCTTTGGCGATGTAGAGAGACTAATAATAAAAAAGTTACTCAAGCATGTGTGAACGAAACAAAACACAACTCCAGGTATGTTTTTGATCAAACATGTCCTTAAGGAAATTAATATGATTTTTCGATCTCTGCTGTGGTATCGTTTGAAATCCAATATAGGGAAAATCTTTAATGTTAATATAATCTTAGTGTTGCGCACATGGAACTATGGCTGAGGGTGTAAACAAACGTACATGCCGATGCGTTCAGGGTCAGTACAACGTCACAGACAAATGACTCAGCAGATAAACATAGATGCAATGTCACATATTAGAACATTTATATGTCTGTACATTGGATTAAATGGGAATAATATAGAGTCTAAACTTTATAACAAGGTAAAACATGCCCACGTGGAGTATCGGCCCATATCAACAAGATTTAGGCCGATAACCGATATGTTTCCAAGTGTTTCCAAATATATACATCTATATAAATTCAGGCGTTAAGGGGTTAATATCTACCTTTTATTCAGTGGAGTTTGGCAATTCCAAGGCGGAAATTATCCAAATGATTGAGTTTGAAGGAGTTTAAAAACACAGTGGAGCAAAACAAAACTCCAGGTATGTTTGCGACGAGGAAACAACATCATTAACACATGAAAATAGTGTAATGCGGTTGCTTTAAAGCCAGATCAATGCTCCTCTAATGAACTGAACACATTACATGACATTTAACATCGCATTAAAACACACACACGTTTTATTAGCTGTGTCCCCCGACGTGAGGGAGAACCTTCCGGTACAATCCTGCTTCCTTGTTGTCCGTCGTGCACAGGATGATGTCACCGGGGCACTTACCAAACTGCATGTGCTGACCAGTGCACCGGCCTCGTTTTTCAATTACGCCTGACCGTAAAAACCCAAAGAGAAGTGCATTAAAAACATTTAACGGGCCCACAATTTTTCAGTCTGTCAGAGCGTAATGGCCGGGCACCTTTTTAGAAATTAGAATCCATTTTGTCCACTATAATAATTTGTCCGCTCAAGAACAATTAGGCCCTTCCCCGAACAGCTTTAATCAAAACAGAGGCCGTGTACATCCAAGGAGATAAATATGCTATTGAAATGGGCTATATTTTAATGCACTCATCTGTTTTCATTAGCTCACATGCTTTTATTGATGTACAAATGCACTGTGTAACGGTGGTAGTAAAGTCACTCCCCTCCTGCTTTATGGCATCATTTGCATGTGGAGTTCACCATACATTGTACCTATGTTTCATACCAGATACTTGAATGTACTGTAGCATTACTAAAATACTAATACTTGGGGTAATAATGGACTCAGACTTGAACTTTAATAGCCACATGATCAATGGTTGCGTTTTTATACTGCGCTTTTCCACCTTCAAGACCCTCAAAGCGCTTTACATCAAGGAACATGATCTAAAAACATCCAAAATCAAAGGTATACTGTCTGAAGCAGAGCTGGAGAGACTTATCCCTGTGGAAGGTTAGATTCCTGTAACAAATGAAACAGAAAACACACGCCTAAGTTCTTGTAGAGGTGCAAATGCAAGGAACAGCCATTAAAAGTGAAAAAAAGCATAGCACACTCAAATGGCCGATGTCCAAAAGCTTTATACTTTTAAATTACGTTTTGGCAAAAAGCCTTTGTCAGATCATTTTTCTTGCTTTGGACCACAGTGGTCATGTGGCCATCTGAGTGTGCGATGGATTTTTTTCACTTTTAGCCTCCTTTAACGACCTGCTCACTGTGAGAGCTGCTGTACATCCAGAACGCTGCAGCTCGAGTCCTGATTCGACCCAAGAAGTATGAGCACATAAGTCCTGTGCTCAGATCTCTGCTCTAGCCCCTGTGGCTCAGAGACTTTAAAGCTTATGTACATGTCTCTTCCATGGCATTTAGTACCGTAAAATACCAAATAAGAGGGTGCACTTATTTGTTTCAATCCATTAACAGACCGGGCATTTATTTGAGACCATGGGATAATTGGGATCTGGGCTCATGGTAGCGTACATTTGTTTAGCCATTCCCTAATCATTTTGTGGGACATTCTCGTGGTGTGTTCGTTTGCTGATAATTGATTCACGCATGTTTAGCTCCTCACTCGCCTTCTTCCTACCTCCACCAGGCAGACAGCCCCGTTTACTGTCCTCCTCGGACCGACGCTGAAGCTCAGATTTATTTTTTCGTCAATCTCTCGCTCTCTTGGGGTTGACAGAAAAATGTCACACGGCTGCTTCTCCCAAGTTTTCCTCCGCATATTTTACCACAGAAAGTTTTTGCTGCACTGCAGCCATGGTGATCAACAATGTTGTCAAAGACTGATTGAACAAAAGCACATTGGGCTAAGTAAAAACAAAGCAAAACAAACCAGGGGAAGAAAAAAAAACATGCAGCGTCAGTGATCAGCATCTTCCTTGATTTTTTAAAAAATACATTAGACTCAATGTTTATTTGGAACTGGCGTTTATTTATCGAAATGTATACCTGCACCTGGTGGTTAATTGAAACCCGGCTGTTATTTGGTATTTTACGATATTTAGTATAAGATTTTCAACACTAAATCAAGAAATTTGACTTCCATGACAACGCAGTAGACAAGTACAAGACAAGTAGGGGTGTATTGATATCCAAGTCACACGATATCATCACGGTATGAACCTCACAGTACGGTATTTATTGTGATATCGTGGGAAAGCTCATGATATTATGTTATTATTCATAATAACAAGACTGACATTATAAAATGCTTTGAACGGTCATTTGGTACAACATTTATTGTCATTAGGGATGGAACAATATCCAAATCTCTCTGTACGATATTTTCACCATATACATCTCAAGGTAAGATATTTATTGCAATATTTTGTGGAGGCAAACATTAGAGTTCAATTTGTTTCATCCAAGCTGCTTCTTCAGTTCGCGTCAGAATGCTGAAGGACACCAACTTATATCTGCCTGCAAGAGGGAGAAGTTAGATACCCCAAATTACTCTGACACTAACCCAACTTGTTTACAGTTTCTGTTGTTAACTAGGCCTATTGAAATAGTAGGGTTAGTTTCAGAGTAATTTGGGGTAGCTAACTCCTCCCTCTTGCAGGCAGATATAAGTCATTGTCCTCCAGCATTCTGACCAGAGCCGAAGAAGCAGCTTGGAAGAGCGGTGAAACATATTCTACCTAAAACTCTTGTCCATTTGACAAATTGAACTCTTCCCTTTGCCATGGATTTTACCTGGATGCCAGAGGGATTCTACACACTCACAAAACTGTGAATATGCCACTTTTTCCTCTAAAAATGCCTTCACGAGACTTAATCCAAAGAATGAAGATTTCACAGTGCTTAGAACAGTTATTTCTTCATGTAGTCTGCACTGAAACGGAGAAAGGATCATGGTCTATGTAGTTCACTCTGTTTTTGCATCATAACTATTCATTTAAGCATTTAATTGTGATTTGATATATTGTGATGGTCCACAATATTATTGCGACACCTTTGACGATACGATATCACCATATTTCGGTTATTGTACTGCGCACTGTCCTCCATAACCCTTCACCTATAAAGGCCCAAAGTACAATCCGAATGCCCCAGACTGACAGCTCCAGCGCGTGCACATGCTCCACACCCACACAGTCAAACAGAGTCAGATCAGCACAGCACGCCCACGTCGTCGCTCTGCAATAGGGCCATTCTCCTCAACCAGCCTCCTTTACAGCCTCCTGCGCAGTGCAATCAAACCTTATTACGGCCTGATATACGGACTCATTTCGAAACCATTCCGTCTCCTTGTAAAGCACAATGCATGTAACGAGGCCGCGCTCAATGTCGTGAAATGTTTATACAGCAAAATGCACCGGGAGAGAAAAGTTCAGCCTCCACACACACTGGGATAGTCGGAGGTATACAACGAAAGGCAAACAAACGCCGGTTCAGGGCGTTCAAAGTCCATTCTCATTGCAAACATCATCCTATATGAAAAGGTTTTACTGCAAGTGCTTGGAATTCCGAATCACAAGCAGGGTTAAGTTATTGGTTTTCATACACGAATGGATAAACATGCAAATATGAGGCTTTCTGAAGGAGAGTCCATGGAAATAGAACGTCAAAGGTCCTTCCTATATTACGCACATGTACTCTTGTGAGTTTTAAGAAATGTTATAATGTCGTTATCTCATCGAAAACATACCTGGAGTTGTGTTTTGTTTCATTCCCACGTGTTTGAGTCATCTTTTATTCTTATTAGTCTGTTTAGTAGGGATCTCTACTGAACAAAAGGTAAAAGGTAGCTGTTAACTCGAAAACTACAGCTTCATGACATCAGGAATGGAGATGTAAATAGACTTTGTAGCGACACCAGTTTGAATACTAAAATCACCAATGCACCTATTTTCATCACTCATTTATGAACGACTCGTTTGGATATTATGAAAATACTATGCACGGAAGATAAAACTGCCTGTTCCTTCCATCTGCCTACACTTTGCATCTTGCTGAATGAGAGCGACGTGGAAACAACCACCTCTGTTTTTTTTTTGTTCATTAAAGTGAATTCTGCCTTTTGACTTTCAGAGAGCAAAGTTTTGTCATCATGGTAAAGCTAATTAAAGCTAACTAGCATGCTATCTGTACACTTCCTGATGCTTGAACAATAAAACGCTTTATAACAGACCACAATATGACATTTTGCAGGTCAATAATTTTGGCAGTTCTTGTTTAAATAACCTCAAATATTCACAGAATGTACAGAAACATCAGGATTTTATATTTAATGTTTTCAGGTTGAGCCGTTCACTCCCGTTCTCTTCTCTTCTCTTCTGATGTTGATCTTGGTTTACCAGATCCTTTAGTCCTGTATAAACAGACTTCCTCTTTAAATTTTTGGTACCGAGTCCAAATTTGTTTGCCAGACGGTGAAGTTTGTCCAGATTTTGCATTGAAGCTGCACAGTCTTGGGTGAGTGTGTGTGAGCAGATTTCAAGACACAAAATGACTTTAGGAGTGAACGGCTCAACTCGAAAACAGAACAAAAATAAAACATTAAATAAAAAATCTTGATCCCTTTCTATATGTTCTGTGAAAATTTGAGATTATTTCAACGAGAATTGGCAAAATGTTGGGCCTGCGAAATTATGTCACATTTTTGGGACACCCTGTACAATGTGCTTGTACTTGGGCAAGACACATTTTGCTCAAATACATGAGAAAAAAATGAGTACAGACTCCTTAGGTTTAGAGTCTGTCCCTCCATGTACTTCCACATTCAGAAACATGACTATAGGGATGCAGCTTTGTCAGTTTTGAATTCAATACTTTGGCTTTTGGTATCGGCCGATGACCAGCATTAACCAATACAATTGTAGGGACTGAAAAACATATTCATATTCGCAGTACAGCCTCCTGCACACACCTTGGCCAGACCTGGGCCATATCTGCTCTCTCCACCATTACGCCTTTATGGGGCAATTTATTTCACAACGGGGCAGAGTCCAGAGCCATACAAAACAATTACGCAGACTGTGGACATCTGCTGCATCCTCCTATGGGTCCCCAAACTGCCTTTAAAGCACACATTCTCCTAAAAATAAAAATAGGGAAAAACAACTCGCCGACCCAGTACCCAGACAGCCTATGCGCAGTGCCCTTCATCGTGTGGCATCATGCAAAGCAGCAGCCCTGACTCAGAGCACGGATTTGAATAAGGCGACGAGCATTGGGAAGGGAAACCTGAGCTCCATCTGGCTTTTAGGCACCGCTGATGGCTGCTCTGAGAAAAAGGTGGAGGCTGGTTACCTGTGAGACAAATGTCAACCGGCTGAATTTTAAAAGAGATGTGCAAATGTTCTGGCCAGAGTTTCAAACTATTGGAAGATAGGTCAAATTTGAATATCGAGAAGAAGAAGAAGAGTATTTATATCACCAAGGATTTATGAAGATGTGAGTCTGGTCACTGTTGAAGCTTCCAGTTTTCAGATGGGCAGGATTAGGATTAGTGGGTTATCAGGTATCAGATGTTACGTAACTGAGGAAGGTCAGAGAGTCCCAAACGTACTGATAAGAGGACTAAGAGCGAGACAGGAGTGCAGGAGTTTTTTTCAGCTTTTTGACTATGTGCCTCTCCTCAGGTGTGCAGAGTCAACACAGAAACAACACTTGAAAAAGAGAAAAGAAATCTAGTTTAATTAAAGGGGACATTTGAAGCTAAAGTCCAGCGGTGGCAGCAGTTCGAGCCACCAGAAGCAACAAGTGAGGATCGAATAGAAACTGAAAGTTGTTGAAATATAATTCACTCATAAATAAATGGGATTAGAAACGACATCGGCGATTGAGCCTTTGGGCTTTTGCATGTGCAGTGGGAAATCAACAAACTAATGCTAAGGCTCCTTATAAAGTTGTTTTATAACATTTCCAGACACTAATGAGTGAGCCAGACAGAGCGTTTTGTTTGTTAGACTCGTGGCTGTTGTAAAATGGGTTAGAAAGTGGTGCTAAGGCTCTTCTGTCAAATTGGTGTTTTACGTGGAAGTTAAGAACTTGCCCCCATCACTACACTAGTTTGTTGTCTTGACAGACTCACTGCCACAGCGAAATCTCCGCCTAGACAACACTGATCTGTGCTGTTTTTGGCTTCTGACAGTATTCGACTTTAGCTTCAAACGTGCCAGAGTTCCCCTTTAAGGTGTAACTGATGTGGCTGGACCCTAGTGCGTAACTTTTACAGCCTCCTGCTTGTCTCCATGGAGATGTTATTGTTTTGTCTGGAACCTTGTATTGCAGGAGTGTCCAAAGGGTCCAGGGGTACAGGCTCTTTACATTTACAGTCTGTCCCTCCATGTACTTCCACTTTCAACATGACTATAGGGGTGCAACGATGCAGCTTTTTCAGTTTTGATATCAATACGATACTAGGGGTGTAACGATATTGTCACATATGAACCTCATGGTACAATATTTATTGCGATATCGTGGGAAAGCTCCCGATATTATGATATTCTACATAATAACAAGACTGACATTATAAAATGCTTTGACCAGTCATTTGGTACAACATTTATTGTCATTAGGGATGTAACAATATCCAAATCTCTCTGTACGATATTTTCACCATATACATCTCACTGTACCATATTTATTACAATATTTTATGTGAATATGTGACTTTTTCCTCTAAAAATGACTTCACAAGACCAAAGAATAACGATTTCAAAGTGCTTAGAACAGTTATTTCTTCATATCGTCTGCACTGAAACGGAGCAAAGGATCATGGTCTATGTAGTTCTCTCTGTTTTTTAGCTATTTCTGCATCAGAACTATTCACTTAAGCAAAGAGACTTGCGATTCGATTATTATTACGAGACCTTTGACGATACAATATCACCATATTTCGTTTATTGTTACATCCCTAACTGTAGGGACTGAAAAAGACATTTTATTTACACCAAAAAACGCCAAACTTACTACAAAATTGATCCCATTGTGTTTTTTTTCCAGCAAGTACTTATTGAACATCTTTGAAATTGAAATGAAAAATGAAAATTAACATCTTTGTATGCATAAAAGCTACTCATTTTAGCAGTCACAAGGAACTGAGCATAGGAAAGCTTTAGACGGGGAACGCATACTTATAAAACTTTCCCCATTTGTTAGTGTCCAAACTATGTGAAAAGAGGCCCTCAGACCAATTTTACTGACCCTCAGGCTTTCTGCGAAACTGGCCCAATTGATCAGAGGAAATTGTACCACTACAAACTCAAACACATTACACTGCTTTGTGATACAAGCTGAAAGTCAATGTTGAAAGTCAATGTTCCTTATTAAAGTAGTAGCTCAGTCTGTGCGTGTAAGAAACACCAAAGATCGACCAATGTGGGCTTTTCCATGGCCGATGGCAATACTTTTTTGTTGTTTATAATATAGAAGAACCGATAGCCGATACTTTTGGGTTGATATTTTTGGACTGTTTTTTTTTTTTCTCCAAATTCTGTTTTTCAACTTTACTACAAACTCCTCCAAGGCCATAAACCTATAAAAAAGCTCTGCAGTCACAATTTGCACACTTATTTTTTCAGCAGATCGACCAAAACAAAATATTGGCCTGTGCTGGAGATTTAGCTGATGGCTGATACGCTAAAAAGTCAGAAAATATCCAAATCTGAATGATCAACTATACAGTGATCTTTGACACACAGCTTCAGTTATCTTGAAAGATATTCAAAGTGAAAAAGTTCGGCCACCCCCTGTGATATTGTTTAGTCTTCACTTCTTTTCAGACAGAACTGGGGAGTAAGCAGAGTTTGCGTTTTGTCCGATAACTTTTAACTCCTGCCCTTCCAGCTAAAATCCAACATCTCCACCTCAGCACAGCAGAACCAACAGTCACCTCAGCGTCTTTTAAGATAAGATAAGATAATCCTTTATTGTCTTCCATGGGAGAAATTTGTTTTGGGACTGGGGGTCACATACTTTAACACAAAGACGGGACAACACAGCAACATAAGCACCAAACAAACATCCCCCATAGAACAGAAATAAGAGACAAGTGATACACCAACAGGACCTTTAAGGCCGTCTTTAGAGGCAAAACCTTCACAGTCTTGTATCTATTCATAATTGCACATTCCCTAAGCCTATGTGCAGTTTTGATTGCACATTCCCTAAGCCTTTTACTGTATTTTTCGGACTATAAGTCGCAGGGTTTGGGTGGTCCTGCGACTTGTACTAATTTTTCACACTGACAGTCCATAGACGAAGTAAACCAAATCAAACAAATAATCAAACAGAACTGGAGTACCTTATTTTTCACACTATTTTTTTTAGGGTTTGGGTGCGACTTATATATTAAATTTTCACACTGACAGTCCATAGACCATATACTGTATATGAATCGTATATATGAATCAAAAATGAAGAAACAAATCGTTATCTGTTTTTTCATTTTGGTTTTATAGACAAATAAGAAAGAAAAGAGTTGTTTTTTCATTTTCTCATTTTTAGTTCTATATTGAAAAACAAATGAACGAATGATACACGGATTGTTCTCTGTTGGGTTGTTTTTATTACTATAAATTTTATAACTTGCCTTTCAAGATGAAATGTCGGTTCTTGGTCTCTGATTTTATAAAATAAATTTCCCCAAAAACGTGCGGCTTGTACATGTTTTTTCTTCTTCATTGTGCATTTTTTGGCTGGTTCGACTTATACTCCGGTGCGACTGCACTTTCTGAGTTTAACAGATTTATGGCTAATGGCACAAAAGAATGTTTGAATCTGTTCAGTTTACGGTTTGGCACCCTGAACCTTCTGCCTGACAACATCATCTCTGACTGACTGTGCCTCTTCCTCTTCTTCAGAAAACAGCAGACGTTCTCCTCCAAACTCCGCATCGCTCTGTTCATCACATCTTTGACAGTTTCCGGCCTCTTTCAGTAGAATTAACACGAGCGCTCTAATCTCAAAGGCAGGAGTTCTTAATCAAGCCATTATTCTCATGTTGGACAAGTGTTAGTGCGTCGCCCGTGGCAGAAGAACAAAGCCCACATTAGCAACAGGGCCACACACTCACACACACACTCACACACTCACACAAACACATCCGGGCCTAATGAACCATTGTCGCTGATTAGGAGAGAAGTCTGGGCGGTTTGCTGCAGAGAGGCAGACTGCTACACCCTAATGTAAGCATTGTCTAAGCTCTAATGCGCGATCGTGGGCGAGATCTCATTCGTTTGACGTAGAGACAAAATGGAAGTTGATGCGTTTAATTAAAGGGCCCATATTCCCTATGTTCTATCTTATAATGTTGTTTTCTCGCCACAAACAGACCTGGAGTTGTGTTTTGTTTCATTCACACATGTTTAACACACAAACCCTGCAGATTTAGGCTGAGTTCTTCTACAAAACATAAATAAGTTAAATACTATTAAAATATATAGTTAAAAGCCTAAAGTTAAAGTGCAACAGTATTTTAATTGATTGATTGTGTTTAATTTAACTTTATTTAATTAAATTTTTACTTAGAAAGAAAAATCCAGTACAGGCCCATTCATCCTTATGCAACTAGGTCAGAACTTCTTGCTTTACTTTTCACTCGTCTATTTTTGCATGTTTCTCTCCTGCTGCCTAAAACCCGCTCCAGATCAAACTCTCCAGCCCACACGAATAACAATTTAACCTTTAATGAATCAAACTTTTCACTCTCCATGCGGAAATGCCTTTGAAACTGGCTCGCAGGCCATGCTTTGAGTCAGACAGTGACGTGGGTTAAAATACAGACGTGTGATAAATTGCGTTGGGTAGAACAGAGCCAGCGTGAGCCGAGATGTGAAGCTGAGAACGTGGCTCTGGTCTGCAGGATATTTTGGGTCATTAAGCGAGAGCTGTGGGCACTCGGAGGTTGTGGAGGTGACAGAGTTTGGCGAGAGACAGATGCTGAGAGACACTTCCTGACGCTCCCTTTCCTCTGACGTGTCCCACTGTGAAACATCGTAAACAGAGACAGCGACGCCCTCCTCCCTCTGTGGACCTGGTGAAGTTTAAAGTTGAACTGTGTTGGTTGGGGGTCCGTCAGCTGCTTGTTTCTACGGATTTGTCATTGCTCTGCTCAGAACGTCCCACAGTATGAAATGAAATAGCTTTATTTTACATTTACCTCACAATTTTAGAGTTTTATAGCTCAAAAAATATCATGTAAAGCAGGGGCAGGGCTCTACAGTGCGCCCATTTCACTCGCATTTGCAAGCAAATGTTTCATCGTGCGAACAAGGAAAATAAAACAGTCGCACCTGTGCGAGTGTTTCTGCAGCCACAATAAGGAACTGCGCACAGACGCAACGTGACGAGTTAAACGTTCTACATGTATCAAACATTAGGGGCGCACTCACACTAGGACTTCAGAATCGTGCCCAAACCTGAAACGCCCATAAAGCGCCTCACAGTGGCCCAGCGCGAGCGCAACCGAACCATGCCCGGGCACGACACCTCCGACCGCGCACAACCCCAGCATACGAGCTCCGGGTGTGCGGCGATATCACTCATACGAACAAACTCCGGTTCAAAACACACCCACGCCCCCTTAAACGAGGAGCGGCACCGCAGCAGGACCCACACCTGTCCCACCACTCACAGACACCCCTGTGCCACTGGACTTCCCTCTCTAAAGCGAGAGCTTTGTCTCGGTCTTGTCTCGGACTCGAGCGCATTTGGACTCGGCCACGTCATTGACTCGATGTCTGAATACTGAGTGCATCATATTTCATTACGGCCGCTGCTGTCGCCAATAAACTTGTACCAGTGTGCGGGACCTGTGCGCTGGAGCCCGTGGACACTGCACCTCCAGCGCGCGGCTCGTCCACAGCTCCACCCTCAGCGTGCGTCACAGGGCAGGTTAAACATCTGCCCTGTGAAAAAAAACTAATTTTCTGTCAGTGTCCGCACAGAGCAGAGCTACGGCACAGAGCAGGCGATATGTGGGCTGAAGTTTGCCAAAGAAAATGCCAAATAAATCTGTTTGTCACAACTCCAGGAATTTGAAAATACAGGTTTAAAAATTCTACCCACTTTATTCACATCGAAGCAGTTTTGTGTAAAGTGCAGTGGAAGTTCTCTTAAAGAAGAGGTTCTCAAACTGTGGGTAGTGTTGTGTTTTAGTTTTAGTTTTTCCTCGAGTGATGCAGAAAAGTGGAGCCACTGTCTGTGTGAATGTTCTTGTATGTTCGCTTAGGTCCAAAAAAGTGTTTCAGTACAGTACAGTCTGTTTGGCTTATTTTAAGTCTAAATGAATATTAATCAGATAAAATGGAGATAGACTGATTAAAAACACAGTGATTGTGCAGGAAAAGTACAGTCATAATTCTTTTGTGTTTTTTGTATAAAATTCATTCAAATAAGTTGGTGTGCGCAAGTTCTGCACTGTAATAAACGTTCAAAAGTAAAACCTATTTGTGCCCCCATTTGTTTTTCTGTGCTCCTAAAATTTTTGACTTAGGGGCACATGTGCTCCTGGAAAAAAAAGTTAGTGTAGAGCCCTGAGGGGTCTCCAACCTTATTCCTCTGGTGAGCTACCTTTACAAAACAAAAATGCCAGAGAGCTACTAGTTTTAGCGGTAACAAGAAAGAAATGGAGTATATTTAAGTTAGATGCCTTAAAACTTTATCGATTATCCACTTTTTTCAGTAGTTCGGCAGTGTTTACACGTTGTCAGACCGTTGACAGCCGCGACGCAAAAGAGCACTGCCGAACTACTGAAAAAAGTGATGCCATAGACTGGCGGCAGCGTGTAGTGATATGACCGGAGAGAAAATAGTACCAAGCGATTTAGCGGTCAACGGTCTGACCACATAAACACTGCTAAACTACTGAAAAAAGTGGATAATCGTTTATATTTTATAGGCATCTTACTGTACCTCATTTAAGGCTCGCTGTGGCACTTAAACATACTCCATTTCTTTCTTGTTACCACTTATTTCTTGCTACCGCTGAGATCTGACAATTTTCTGAATATCGGTTTTGTGACGCAAATGTATCACAAAAAACGCTTTATTTTTGTGACCCCAACCAACTTGCTGGACACTTTCGTCAGTACCAAAACCGGGGAGGAATTTGGGAGGTAAGTCAGTGTTGATGCACGACACTGCTGACGGGGAAGTACAGATTCATGTATATAAAAAAACAACAACTATCCTTTTAATTAATCAAATTTTACTTCTTCACGACAGTTCAGAAATTCAGAAATCCCTTGGCGAGCTACTGGAAAGGGAGTGATCTACTGGTTGGAGACCCCTGATGTAAAGTCAACTGGAGCCAGAGCCAGAAGTGCCTCCTTGAACACTATAACACGATAAATAAATAAAAAATGTGTTCCTCTCCTTCCACGGTGGTCAGTTTCTCTCACCCTCATCAGCTCGAGTCTTCTACCAGAGGCCTGGGAGCTCGAGAGTTCTGCGCAGTGTCTTTGCTGTTCCTGTACTGCACTTTTCTGGACTGAGATGTCTGATGGTTTTCCTGGAATCTGCTGTAACCACTAATGTCCCGATCGAGATTTTTTGGCTTCTGATCCAATCTGATCTATGTAATGTAGTGTTGTGAAGGAAGTTCGTACCTTGGCTCCAAAAAGTCCATTAGACAAATAAAGTTTTCCACGACAGACGGCAGTTAATCGTCTAAAGCGATGAATTCGACAATCCTCCTGTGTTATTTTCTTGGACCTGTCGCTATTTCGAGGCTTTTCTCTTCTGTGAAATGCCTCCTCCAGTGTTTGCTGCTGTGGCTTTGCCGTCTTGCGCTTGTAAATCTCAAACTCGTCCAGATGATTCTTTTGTAAGTGACAAATCAAACTGCAAATTGGTAGTGTTAAAGTCGCTCTGCTGGTTCCTCCATGAGAAACTGTTTGTTTGCAGCAGTTTCATGTCGCTGTTTGACTCTCGTTTTTATTGTTTTTGTAATCATTTTGTAATTTTGTAATAGTTTTGTAATTGTTTTTGTAATCATTTTGTAATTTTGTAATCATTTTGTAATTATTCTGTAATCATTTTGTAATTTTGTAATAGTTTTGTAATTGTTTTTGTAATCATTTTGTAATTGTTTTTGTATTTGTTTTGTAATTTTGTAATCATTTTGTAATTGTTTTTTTAATCATTTTGTTTTGTTGTCCCACACAGCGGACATGGCGGCGTTTTGATTTACAGCTGCCGTAAAGCGCGTCGATGCTGCAAAAACATGTGAAACTGGATTGGTCCGATCACGTGACTGAATCCGATACTGTTCGATACTCATAAAAGAGCCTGATCGGGAGCCAATACCAATACTGAATATCGGATCGGGCCATCCCTAGTAACTACTCCTCCATTTTGTGGGTTATAGCCTGGAGTGCTCTGATCACCACAGGCACCATGTCACTTTCAGTTTATATGTAGTGTCTATGAGTGCTCCACTGTGTTTTTAAACTCCATAAACCTTCATTAAAATCATGTGGATCATTTCAGTCCTAGAATTGCCCATCTCTGCTGCACAAAAGGTAAAAAGTAGCTGTTAACTCGAAAACTACCATCATAAAAGTTACTCAAACACGTGTGAATGAAGCAAAACACAACTCCAGGTCCGTTTTTGAGCAGGTAAAAACATTCGAGCACGACTAAAAGGCTGTAAGCCGAGAAAAAGCACATATGTTTTGTTTTAGGTCTATTTTTATTGCACTGACAGACCTGACTCTTATTTGGCCTCCTCCTGCTTGTTTCCATGGAAATGTTGTTCCTTTGGCTGTGATCTTCCGCAGTATCACATGAAACATTTCTGTCTCCATGGAGAACCTTTCAAAGTATGTTTTAATTAGGAGGTATTTACAAAGCATCATACAGTACCTTCAGAGTCCTGAGTCTGCAGTGCTGGTAATTAAAGGCCTACGTGCACACAAGCTTATTCAGAGGACTAATCTTGAGTCAGTAATCGCACAAAAATTCACTGGACTGAACCAAAGTATAATTTTAAAGACCCAGCATCAGTAAATCCAAATGAAATGCCCCTAAAAAGTAAAAAAAAACTTCATCTATATATCAGTATGCATCACATTGTTCTTAAAGGTTATCGTTACATCCCTAATTTGTTCATTTGTGGTAAGGGGCGAAACAAGCATTTATTTATGTATTTGTTTGTTTATTTCATTCATAAAGTATAAAATGAACAGTTAACAGTGTGACAACATCAAAACATACAAGAAATGATTGAAAAGGAGCAGAAAGAAGAGTCATTCTATGTTATCTGCCCCCTTACATAAACATAAAGTTGTATTAAGGGGCCCATATTGCGCTATTTTCTGATTTGTGTCATAATAATGTTGCTTCCTCATCACAAACAAATCTGGAGTTGTGTTTTGTTTCATTCACACATGTTTAACACACAAATCCTGCATATATACACCGAGTTCTCTCAAAAGGAAAACACCCTGTTCCACTTTATGGTGTCATGAGGTAATAAAAGTGGGGTTTAGACTCATACAACATACGTCTTCACTAGAATCATTTGGAGAATTTCAGAATTTCCTGAACATAGACCAATCTGGGGCGCTACAGACTGAAAACCGAGTGTCAAAAATTGATACCGTCGTCGTTTTTTCACCACAATTCTGTCATTCTCACTCACACGCAGAAAGAGAGATTATACTATTTACTTTGTTTTACCGAAAAAAGGTTAAACACAAGAACAAGTAAGAACAAGGACAAATATTGGTTGAGCTGGGTCTATCTGTGGGGTGCTTCGGCGTCTGGTCGGGGGGAGGGGGCGCCACACAATGCTGCTCGTTCTGTGGGAAACACTGACTGAACTAAAGGTAAAAGGAGCTGTTAACTTGAAAACGACAAGGTGGACAGAGTAACAATAAAAGATTAGTCAAAAATAAAACAACTCCACGTCTGTTTTGGATGAGGTAATGACATTATAACACGGCTAAAAGCTCACGAGAGTCGATTTTGCGTAGTATCGGACCTTAAAGCCACTGCGGAGTTATGCATGCATTACCACTATAATGCAAATCAGCGTAAAAGTATTCAGAATACAGTACTTTGATGCAGGTATTCTAGATTCTATTACTAAATACATTTTTTAAAGTACATGTCATGGTTTGAGTGTGGTTGAGGACCCCAAAGCAGAGACATAGGCGCAGGTAGATGTTTAAACAGGTTTATTGTGGCCATACCGGCTCGTCAAAGCCTGATCCCGTCAGATCTCAGAAGCTCAGCAGGGCCGGGCCTGGTTAGTACTTGGATGGGAGACTCTGGGAATTCCAGGTGCCACAGTGGGGCGCCAGTGGCAAAAACTGTCATTGTGTCCTTAGGCAAGGCACATTACCCACATTGCCTAGTATGAAAGTGGTGTGTGCGTGAATGGTGGTGGTGGTCGGAGGGGCCGATGGCGCAGATTGGCAGCCTCGCTTCCGTCAGCCTGCCCCAGGGCAGCTGTAGCTACAATAGTAGTTTACCACCACCGGGTATGGAGTGAATGAATAATGCTCTGTAAAGCGTCTTTGAGTGTCCAGAAAAGCGCTATATAAAACTGATGCATTATTATTATTGCCGGGTATGAAGGATGTGGTGATGGAAACTGGCTGGAGACATAGACGGAGGGAAGACACTGCGGTAGACTCACAGGTAGACAGACTGGACGACAAGGGCAGGCAGGACGACGTGAACAAGCAGGACGAGGACGTGGACAAGCAGGACAACGACATGGACGTGAACATGGACAAGCAGGACGAGGACGTAGACAAGGGATAGAGGAGGAATGAACTGACAAAGAACAAAGGATAAGGATAGAACTAAGTAGTGGGGCTGATTAGACAATTAGCTGCAGATGAACCACCGAGCAGGTGATCCACACTGCAGCATTAGCCCAGCCACACCCCCGAGAGGAGCAGACAGACACAGAAGGGAGGGGGAACACACAACAAACACCAAACCCTGACAGTACAGGGTGTCGACATCACTTCACCGGACAATAATTTTGGCAGTTCTTGTTGAAATCACCTCAAGTTTTCACAGAAAGTATAGAAACAGATCAAGATTTTATATTTAATGTTTTATTTTTGTTCTGTTTTCAGGTTGAGCCGTTCAGTCCCAAAAAGAAGTCATGTTGCGTCTCGGAATCATCTCTGAATTCGATACAAGTGTCGATACGCACGTGTCCCTCCATGTGCTCTGTGTTGTCATTGATTTTGGTCCGAAAGGGAAACAGTTATCGTAGCGTTCTTCTCAGATGCAGCAAGAAAACAGCTCCATAGGGATTCACAGCTGAAATATTCTAACAGAGGAGGGTTTTATCTTTCACTCACTCTTTATTTTGCGTTGACAGACCCAGAAATGACAAAGATATTCACTTTTAAATACTCTAGAATCACTTTTGGCTTTAAATCAAATGCGCTTATATACACACCCACGACATGACTCACGATATACAGGATCTTTTTCGCAGACTCCGTTTAGTCAGAGTCTTAGTCAGAAAACGGACCGTTGAGACATTTCTCTGTAATATAACTTGGTTTTAGTGTCCAGGAGGGCAGGAGGAGAAGCTACACAGTGAGACTCAGGAGGAAAAGTGTAGTTTAGTTTATTAAGATCCCCATTTGCTACTGAAATATCAATAGCTATTCTTCCTGGGGTCTCCTCAAATTCATTACATATATTTTTGTACACACACAACCACAAGACATGAAAGCTCAACGTGTAGTAAACAAGTAGTAACCAAAATAAGCAAATAAATCAATAACAATTAAAACAAATAACATCAATAACAATAAACCGTAACTAATCATTGTGTGAAAAGGAACGGTTTTAACTTTTTTTGAAACAACTTTTTGTTATTTTCAGACAACAAAAATGCTGGAAGTGCGTTCCCTGCAACCACGGCTCGATAACCAACAGTACGCTGCATTTGAGTGGTTCTGCACACAGGAAGCACCACTTATATTTGGAGGAAAAGAAATCATCAAATCATCATCAAAGAAGGAAAAGTCTGATAGTGTTGCTCCCCTAACGCTCTAGTAGACTATATTATAAAATATAAAACAGCCTGAGAAAGCAATGTACTTATTTTCACTGAATAAAACTTCTGAGCCGTGAATCACTGAACAGAAACACAATGAACAGAAACACTTCACATATGAACTCCAGCTGAACAGTAGTTGTACTCTAATGTATTGTGTGTAATGGTTGTATTGTTTCATTAACATTATACTGTAATTATATTACACTCATTAGCAGAAAAGATTACATCAGATGTTTTTTGCATCTTAAAATGTATCGAATCAATGTCGTGACCCATGTATCGAGATACATATCAAATCGTGGGAAAACTTTATCGTTGCATCTCTATTTCTCACACCGTCACCCAAGACTGTGCATCCTTCCATGCAAATTTTGGACAAACTTCACCGACTCGCAAACAAATTTGGACTTGGTACTAAACATGTAAAGAGGAAGACTGTTTATGCAGGGCTAAAGGATCTGGTAGACAAAAATCAACACCATCATTGAGCTGGACTTAGTAGTTTTCAAGATAATTGCTTTTAAAATGATGTCACATATTTGGGACACCTTTATTTTTCCTAGCACAGACTTTCCATTGAGCACGCAGCCTTAACCCTGCATCAGAATTAGGCAAAGTTCATTTTAATATAGTCAAACTAACTAACTATCTCAAGCTCTCTTTCACCCGATCTCAGTACACACCAGATATTATCGCTACAGCCGTCTTTATGCCCTGGTTTGCCTCTCAGAAGTGGTGGCCTGTTGTCTGTCATAGTGAATGGGCCCAGATCTGCACAGTGTAATGCAGAGGGCAGGACCTGCCTGCGGCTCCCTGGTATCGGAGAATGAAATGAGACATTAACCTCCGAACGGGCGCAGAAAAGCAAACAAATGTATCACTGCAGATCAAACATGGACACAAGCAGCCGGTTCATTCACGCCATGAAAGGATCCATTCAAACCTGGGACTCACGGCTCGAGTGTTGTCACGATACAAGAACGACAGGCTTGATTTTTATACTAAGGAATAGACTTGATACTCAAAATGATTCTGAAAACATAATGATAATAAAAACACTTCTTTAGACGACAGAATGTGATTTTCAACACTAAATCAGTGTCTATTTGCACCCTGAGCATTAATAGTTAAATGGACAAGATTCTTCTATTTACACCCATCTCAAGAAAAAAGCGAATGGTGTCGTGCCTGCTTATGTCGTTTACTGTGAAAAGTGCGGGAAGTTGGATTTGAGAATCCAACCAAGTAAAATTCAAAACAAATTGAAGTAAGGGAAGATAAAAGATAAGTCAGTGTTGCTACAAAATATATTTGCAATGCCGAAAAAACAAGTTGAAAGCCTCACAGCCTCATGGGCAGTTTATTTAGCTTGTGCGATGTATAGCTAGCAGTTATGCTAACTGATCTGTCTATTCATCAGTTCAAGTACAGGCTCAAGTAAGATAATAGTAACATTAAAAGTGTGGAACAATCTGCCCTTTGAGCTACATAACATCACTGATTTTAACCTTTTTAAATCCAGGCTCAAAACACATTTACTCAAAATGGCTTTTAATACTTTTAATGTGGCACGTCATTTTTCTGCATTGTGTGTTTTACTGTTTATTGTTTACATTGTTGTATTCTGTATAATGTTCTGTCTTTTCTATTGTTGTATTTCTGTTTTTAATTGGAAAGCACTTTGGTCACCATTGGTGTTGTAAAGGGCTATATAAATAAAAGATTGATTGAAAAGTGTTTCAAATGTGAGTATTTGTCCCTCATAAGCAGCACCTAAGCCCCATTCACTAAACAATTTGCATATTTTCTTTTAAAGCTGTAAGTTCACTAGGGATAAGACACAAATTTCGGATACTCAAATATTCGTTATAGTTTCAAATATCGAATAGTAATTTAAATACTGTTTAAGCCATATATCACTTAATGGACCACCATAACATTAAAGCCCTAAAGGGAAACCATAAGCACTATAGAGCCACATCAGTCCATTTGAGATTATAATGTATTTAATGCAATTTTGCGCACAAAAACGAAATTTTGCTCTAATTTGCATAAAATACAAGCTGGAAAAAACAGTGCGCTCTGTGCCCTGACTGATGACGAAGACCTGGGCGTAAACAGCATTATTGACTATGAGGACCTGGGTGTAAATAGCAATTTTGTCTAGGAACACCCGGGTGCTCGTCTATGTGCCAGGCTAAATACACCCGGGTGTAAATAGCAACAATGGCTATTTGCCCTATGTGTGAATAACAATGCGAGTTATTTACACCCTGGGTGCAAATAGCATCTACCACATTAAATCACAGAACTTTCTTTTATATTCCCAGGTGTCTTATATCTGTGCACTTCCTCAGGGCCCGTGTACCATTCGTTCCGTCTGAATCTCAATTAAGAACGTAAAACAATAAAATGGGAAAACAGTTTGTTATTTCATTGTTGTGGTTTAGTGTCAAACAAAAAAACAGATCTCGACCTCTATTTCCAATATTTAATTTAAAGTTTATTTCATATAACGCCATTCAAAAAGCATAGGCACAATAACACATATTGTGCCTATTTCAATTTGGATATTTTATTCTCTCTGGTTTATTTGTCTCGGAAGTTGCAGCTGCTAGAAGGATTTAACTGAAAAATCGTTGCAATTTTGTGGGCAAATATGTCGTCGTCTTTTATACTTTCACGTCTTAGAAAGTAATTGTTGAATGTGGCGAAAAACAGGAAGCAGCGAGGCAATAAACTTTGTTCAGATGACACTGAATTCACACGTAGCAGAACTTCTGGGGCAAATAAACCAGAGAGAATAAAATATCAGAATTAAAATAGGCACCAAGACAGTTTTTTGATTGGTATTTGAAATAAAATAAACTTAAAAATTTAATATTGGAAATAGATGTCAAGATCTGTTTTTTGTTTAACACTAAAATTAAATCATGAAGTAACAAACTGGTCCATGTACTTTTTCGTTCATTCATTATTCTATTTTGGACTGACAGATGAAATTTTAAAAAGGGTGCAGCTTGGTGTTTTATTTAAAACAATACAACCAGAAAGGGCTCTATTTTGTTTTCAAAATGTATTACCGTTGTCAAATTGTGGCATTAGAAAAATGGATACGTTTCTGATCGTTTTTAATTTGTAATATTGAATTTATTCCTTATTTGAATTTCATGGTATGTTTCACCCGGAAGTACATTCGCGGCCTCCAATATCCCAGCATGCACCGCGCAGCGGCTGTCATGTTCGAAAACAGCAAAAACACGGAGCGCAAAACACGGAGCGAAAAACACGGAGCAAAAAGCAGGCATGTGAGTACACACTTTTAACTATTGGAAATCATCACTAACACAACAGCAATATTTTAGCCATAAAATGTGGATTAGACTTATTAGAATAACTTGTTCTCAAAATGTGACACTTTGATTACCCACGCGTAATCTTTGTTAATGATCTGTGTGCGTAATCTGCAGGTGCGTGTTGTTAGCATTAGCATTAGCAGCGTGTCTCGGTTGCTGGGCGACGGGCATTGCTCCGTGAGCTGGACCTGTCCCATTTCGACACGGCCAGGATACAGGAAGGATACAGCCTATGCGGCTTCAGGAGGCTGCAGCCTTCTGAATTGGGACACGGCTATAATGTGCCTCCAAAGACACCATGTCGCGGATGAGCCTACAGCCTACAAACTGCGCCTAACCCGCCCAAAAGCTTACGGGTAGGCGATCTACACTCAACAAAAATATAAACGCAACACTTTTGTTTTTGCTCCCATTTGTCATGAGATGGACTTAAAGATCTAAAATTCATTCCAGATACACAATATTACCATTCCTCTCAAACATTGTTCACAAATCTGTCTAAATGTGTGATAGTGAGCCCTTTTGCTTTGCTGAGATAATCCATCCCACCTCACAGGTGTGCCACATCAAGATGCTCATCAGACACCATGATTAGTGCACAGGTGTACCTTAGACTGTCCACAATAAAAGGCCACTCTGAAATGTGCAGTTGTTGCTTTATTGGGGGTCTGGGGACTCAGTATCTGGTGTGACCACCATTTGCCTCATGCAGTGCAACACATCTTCTTCGCATAGAGTTTATCAGATTGTCAATTGTGGCCTGTGGAATGTTGGTCCACTCCTCTTCAATGGCTGTGCGAAGTTGCTGGATATTAGTGGGAACTGGTACGCGCTGTCGTATACGCCGGTCAAGCACATCCCAAACATGCTCAATGGGTGACATGTCCGGTGATTATGCTGGCCATGCAAGAACTGGGACATTTTCAGCTTCCAAGAATTGTGTACAGATCCTTGCAACATGGGGCCGTGCATTATCTTGCTGAAACATGAGGTGATGTTTATGGATGTATGGCACAACAATGGGCCTCAGGATCTCATCACGGTATCTCTGTGCATTCAAAATGCCATCAATAAAATGCACCTGTGTTCTTCATCCATAACAGATGCCTGCCCATACCATAACCCCACCACCACCATGGGCCACTCGATCCACAACATTGACATCAGCAAAGCGCTCACCCACACGACGCCACACACGCTGTCTGCCATCTGCCCTGAACAATGTAAACCAAGATTCATCCGTGAAGAGAACACCTCTCCAACGTGCCAGACGCCATCGAATGTGGGCATTTGCCCACTCAAGTCTGTTACGGCGACGATCTGGAGTCAGGTTAAGACCCCGATGAGGACGACGAGCATGCAGTTGAGCTTCCCTGAGACGGTTTCTGACAATTTGTGCAGAAATTCTTTGGTTATGCAAACCAATTGTTTCAGCAGCTGTCTGAGTAGCTGGTCTCAGATGATCTTGGAGGTGAACCTGCTGGATGTGGAGGTCCTGGGCTGGTGTGGTTACACGTGGTCTGCGGTTGTGAGGCCGGTTGGATGTACTGCCATATTCTCTGAAACGCCTTTGGAGACGGCTTATGGTGGAGAAATGAACATTCAATGCCCGAGCAACAGATCTGGTTGACATTCCTGCTGTCAGCATGCCAATTGCACGCTCCCTCAATGCTTGCGCCATCTGTGGCATTTTGCTGTGAGACAAAACTGCACATTTCAGGGTGGCCTTTTATTGTGGACAGTCTAAGGTACACCTGTGCACTAATCATGGTGTCTGATGAGCATCTTGATGTGGCACACCTGTGAGGTGGGATGGATTATCTCAGCAAAGCAAAAGTGCTCACTATCACACATTTAGACAGATTTGTGAACAATGTTTGAGAGAAATGGTAATATTGTGTATCTGGAATGAATTTTAGATCTTTGAGTCCATCTCATGACAAATGGGAGCAAAAACAAAAGTGTTGCGTTTATATTTTTGTTGAGTGTAGTTTCAGGCCACACCAAACCTAAACCGCAAATAAACTAAAACGCAATTCAGAACGCCATTTTTACAAATTGCTTTTTCCCTTTTTATACGGTTCAATAATTCATTTTCAATAAAAAATGTCAAAACATGGCGCTGGATTCCATTTCACAAGTTACTTTCAATCATTTCTCGTGCCACTCCCAATATAGAATAATGAATGAACGAAAAAGTACACGGACCCCAAACTGTTTTTCCATTTTATTGTTTTTTTTTTTGTTCTTAATTGAAATTCAAAAGAACGAATGGTACATGGACCCTTCAGTCGTCCAGGTAGTTTTCATATTGGTCCATGGGCGCATACTAGTCTATTTGCTCTTAGATTTGTTTTGATATGGCTCAAGATCATCTAAAACTATTCAGGGAAGGTTCATTTTTGTCCTGTACATATATACCGTATTTTTTGGACTATAAGTCGCAGGGTTTGGGTGGTTCCTGTGACTTATCCTTAGGTGCGACTTGTATATTACATTTTTCACACTGACAGTCCATAGACCAAATATATGAATCCTGTATATGAATCAAAAATGAAAAAACAAATCGTGTTATCTGTTTTTTTCATTTTGGTTTTATAGACAAATAATAAAGAAAAGAGTTTTTTCATTTTCTTATTTTTGGTTCAATATTGAAAAATTCATGAACGAATGACACGGATTCTTCTCAATTGGGTTGTTTTTATTACTATAACTTCTATAACTTCACTTTCAAGATGAAATGTTGGTTGTTGGTCTTTGTTTTATGAAATAAATTTCCCCCAAAAAGTGTGACTTGTATTTGTTTTTTTCTTCTTCATTGTGCATTTTTGGCTGGTGCGATTTATAGTCCAGTGCGATTTATAATCCTGAAAATACGGTAATGTAGAAGAAGCTCTTGAGGTCAAAATAACTCTAAAACTGTCTGTATCTAACTCTAAGTTTATTATTGTGTGATAATCAGCATGATAGTTGTTGTTAGCTTTACCGTGACCTCAAACCTTCGCTCTGTTCTCTGAGGGTTGTGAAAAGCGCTTATAAACTCATCGTGGTGAATAATCAGGGCGGTCGTAATGCAAAAGGTAAATGAGGAGGAACTTTGGACCATTTCAAACTGTTTAAAATGAAGTATGCACAGTGCGTTTGTGTTTTATTTCTTTTTATTGTGATATATTGTGATAAGTAACAGAGAATTAACATTGCTTCCAATTTTTTCGCTCTTTTTGGATGTGTAATAATGCAGTTTCCTCATCACAAACTGGAGTTTCAGTCATGGAATTGCAAATTTCTACTGAACAAAATGTTAAAAAAAAAGCTGCTAAAACTACCTCTTTATGACATCACAAGGTGGAACAGAGCATTTTGAGGTTTGGAGATGTAGATTGCCTAAAAATAAAGGGTTACTCAAACGTGTGAATGAAACAAAACACAACTCCAGGTCTGTTTTTGATGAAGAAACAGAATTATAACATGATTTTAAGCACAAAAGAATCCATTTAGTGTAATATAAGAACTTTAACTTACTTTAATGGAAAATTTGGATAAAATATTACAACGAATTTACTCTTTCTAGAAATATTGATATATGGTGCGTAACTCACGGTATGATTTATGACCAGTGCAGGGGTGCCAGATATGGATATTTATATTAAACATACAGAGAGCTGAATCGATGTCCCTGCCACTCTGAGACGCCGGAGTCATTAGTCCAGCGTGGTGCTTTTATGACGGATCAGAAAAAGCTATGGTCAAGAAGAAATGGGGACAATGAGGTAATGATTTGTACAAGCTGTCAGATCGGCACGGAGCTTTGACGGAGCACAGTACAATGAGCCGCTCCCTCGCCCAGGCTAAAAGGAGCTGTGGTATTGTGGTAAAGATATGCGCTTTGAAAGGTCCCATATGACGCAAAATGGACTCCTGTGAGCTTTTAGCCGTGTTATAAAGCTGTTATCTCATCAAAAATGTTTTAAAAGGTTTACAGTCAAGGTATTTCTCAATTTTCCTATGCATTCTGGGCATATCTATTCACACTTACGTGGCAAAACCGGAAGACGTTTGCAAACATGTGGATGATGACTTCCTTTAGGTTTGTTGCGGATAGTAATTTTGACAAAAATCCCAATTTTCCTTATCTAGATGTGTGCAGAATCCCTCAGTTGTCCATGTAGAATCCATGGCAAAAGAGAAATTCAATTTGCCAACTGCACAAAAGTTTATTTAGTTCATCCAAGCTGCTTCTTCAGTTCTTTCAACTTTCAACTTTCTTTTGTTTGTTTGTTTCACAATTTTATTATTACCAACAACCACAAACCAACAGTTTTTGATTTTGAGAATCTTTTGAAAATCTCAATGTGAATCATTACTGTCATATTCCAAAGAAATAAGACTTAAAAGTGATTAAAACAGTTATTAATTTGCAGTAAATTAAGTAAAGGTTCATGGCTTATGCAGTTCCCTCTTTTTAATATTTTTAAGTGGAAATACCTTGCAATTCGATATATTATGACAGTCCAAGATATTTTAGCGATACAATGTTCAGATAATTCGATTATTGTGCTGTTAAACAAGTTTCTCGCACGTAAAATTACCATCGCAGTAGGTTTTCAGCTAGTTAAACTCCTAAACTGGACCATGAACACTCACAATGATCACAGGCTCCTGAAAATGTACTGTTTAACTCCATTTTGTAGTTTTTTCTTCCATTTTCAGACGATCGTAAGACTTTTTTGTCTGTGTTTGCTAATGAAACTGAACATTCCCTCAATAGAAATACATTAAAAACCAACCCCCAGCACGACGTCACTGCAAATTATTAAACGGTTTTTGGGTAAAGGGCCTCAAAGACAACAGAATATACATTTCGACACAAAAAAGTCTTTATATTTGCGTGTGGTCTGATAGCTCTGATGTAGATCGAGATCATTCTTCAATCATTCAGGAAAGGGCCAACGTTGTCCTATTTTCTTACTAGTTTACATCTAGAATGCACAAATAAAAAGGTTAGTACGTGATTGGAGAGTATTAACAACATCTCATTCCCACAACAACAACTTTATTTTTTTTTATTGGCCATCATCACCGGGATTAATGAAATGGTAAATTAGGCGAGTATAATTCACATCGTCCTTGAACAGAATAAATATCTTCCTAATTGATTTGAGAAAACTGCACTGTTGTAAGGCGACCTTGAGTGTCCAGAAAGGTTCCCAATAAATAAAATGAAAATGATTATTATTATTATAAAACTGTCTAATTCCTGTTTTTCTGATAAGCGTTGTGACTGCGATCGTTTTAGAAATACAATTCACATTATTATAAAACACGTCCAGAAGTATTGAAAAGACAGAAACAGGCCACATTTCAGAAGATGCACAGACACAAACTATAAGGTTAACACTGCTGGGTTTTTTTTGTTTTGTTTTGTTTTTGAGCCGATTTGAGCCGATACTGATCTACAATATTTGGTTTGCTTCTGTGGCCGATAACCGATATTTGCCTATACCGATATTTCGCCTTTAAAATCCATAGAATACAACAGAATATCTTGTTATCTGTGAAGTAAATTGTAGGATCTATATTACGTCATTTTCTAATCTATGTTATAATTGTGTTTGTCTAGTTACATACACACATCTTAACACACAAATCCAAATTGAACACGCTCTGTTCCACCTCATGATGTCATGTGATCATTAGCGATGGGTCGGTCGTGAATGAAACGGCTTTTAGGGCCGTCTCTTTCAAGTGAACGACAGGAGTGTTTCTTTTCCCTCACCCTCTCTATCTCACTTTTTTCTCTTCCCGTCGCACGTGATTGGTCAATATGCTTGTGCTGAGCAGAGGGGGAGGGGCCGTAGTCCGACAGAAGATGAGACAGAATCTGACCTCATCAGCGCACAAGGTGTGTTTTTTAGCTCTTTCACAATATGCAAATGAGCCATGTGGTTTTAAGTTTCATTTCTGCAAAACATAAACAAATGTGCGCAAAGCTGCATTAAACACACTATATACTCAAAGTATATGTTGAGTGAAGTAATATATGTAAAGCGATGGTAGAGAGGATCATTTAACTTTTACATTTTATGTGGAGTGAATAAATAAAAGCATATTAATATAATAAACATATATAAATAAAAAAACATGTTTCTTTTTACATTAGTAACTCATTTTCATGTGGGACGCCAGTCACAAAAAACTGCTGTTGTGTCCTTAGGCAAGGCACTTCACCCACATTGCCTAGTATGACAGTGGTGCATGCGTGGCCAGGATCCCTTGAAAAAGAGATTAGTGATCTCAGTGGGACTTTCCTGGTTAAATAAAGGTTAAATTAAATTTTTTTAAATGTGCATAACTTTATATTGTTGTTAATAATAAATTAACGAAAGCAACAAAACAACCTGAAGAGCCACTTGGGAGCCGAAAGAGCCGGCTCTTTGTAGTGAGCCGAGCCAAAAGAGCCGGCTCTCTAAAAAGATCCAGAATTCCCATCACTAGTGGTAACACAGGAAGTGCTCCACTGTGTTTCTAAACTCCACACACCTTCACTAAAATCATCTGGAACTGACCATCTCTACTGAACTAAAGGTAAAAGGAGCTGTTAACTTGAAAACTACCACTACATGACATCACGAGGTGGAACTGAGCATTTTGAGCTTTGGAAATGTAGACCGGAATGTCCTGGAATATTCCACAGTACGACTTTAACCAGCTCTACTTTACATTCATTATATTACAGGCAATTTTTTTAGCTCAAAAATACCCTGAAAAACAGACATTCTGACTGTGAACAGGGTTGCCTCTCCACAGATCTGACCTGTAACTTAGTCTGATATGGTCTTCCTTAAAATAGAAAGGTTTAATGCCGTACTGTGAAACATTCCAGACAAAGCAATAACATCTCCCACCACCAGAAAAGTTACAAAATGCACCTTTATAAGCACAAGAGTTAATTTTGCATAGTACAGGACCTTTAAAAAACTGCAGCCTTTGCGGTTTGCTAATTGTGTCCACTTCACTCGTCATTCTGATTTGGTTGCGATTCATCTTCTACCCCAATTACGAGGTTGTTAACAGGCGGTGCAGCTCCTCCATACATCTCCATCCTGATCTTTGGGACAGCTCAGATCTGTCCCGGACACGACGAGAATTAAAACCCAAAAGAAGCATTAATCACTGAACCAACTTTAAAAAATCGACCTTCCAATGAGCAAACCGCGAGCGAAAACTCTGTGAGCGCTACAAATAAACGAGTACGGGTGGAAAAAGTTGACTTCATTGAGGTTTTGTGAGACTCTAAATCTGAGAAACTAAGAATTAGAACTACGGACAAAGTGTTTCCCTTAAAAAAAACATCATAACGAATTTGGAAAGTTTAAAGTTTGTTTGGGGAAATCAGTCTGACTAGAGCTGCACCAATATCGATACTATAAGTATCTACTGATATCTGTTAGCAAACAATACCAGTTTAGGGGTTGAAAATGGCCTTTTTTCTTTCATAGCACAGCTGACTTATGACACATTTGACCCAGTTGTGTTATGTGACTTATTTAGCCTGTCCTGGGTCTACATCTGTCAGGAAACAGCCGTCACAGTTGACAGTCTCACTTCTGACGGCCTCATAGACTTTAGAGAAATAAAATCGGGGGCAGTCCTACGTTCCCTCAGCTCTATGTTCCCTCATTTCTAAGATTTTTCCTTATTTCTAAGATTTTTCTCAAAATTCAACTCTAAGTCAAGTCATTTTTTATTTTTATACTGCATTTAAGGGGATGATTCAGAGTAATTTCAACCTAGGATCCTTGGCCCCATGACCTCAAGCTGGGCTGAGGGAACATAAAGCTGAGGGAACAAAGGGCTGAGGGAACATAGGCCTGAGGGAACATAGGGCTGAGGGAACATAGGCCTGAGGGAACATAGGGCTGAGAATCAGAATCAGAATCAGAATGTGTTTTATTGCCATATGAGTGAACAGGTTCACAACATTAGGAAATTGCTGCGGTACTTGGAGCAGGATGTAGACAAACACTGACATGCAACAAATAATAGAATAACATAGGGAACATAGGGCTGAGGGAACATAGGGAAAAAGGCAGTAACTGTGCCAAATAACAGTCAAAGACGAATTTTGAACTCAATATTTTTTGCAAACAAATATTTCTTCATTATAAGAACTAGTTGTCAAATTTTGGGAACCTATTATACTTTTGTCTGGACAAAACGGAAAACTTTGAAGTCATTTTTCTCAGTTTCACACTCAGAGTTAAGGTCTTTAAGGCATCTGTTTTATTGCTTTGTCGGGAATGTTCCACGGTCTGTGATTAAACTTTTATATCTTGTCAATCCGCTGTTGGAGGACGCCTCTGTACAGATCTAGCCCATAACCTGACCTGTTGGCATCACCTGTTTGTCCATGGGGAGAGAGAGGTTTAAAGCCATATCATGGGACATTCCAGCAAAGCAGAAAGCTAGAGAGAGTATTAAGAGTATTAAGATTAGGGTGACCAGATTTTCAAAACAAAAAACAAGGACTCCGCTGGTTTGTGGTGGTTTGGGAATAATAAAACTGTAAACCGAGTGCGTAATTAAGAAAAACTGTTATGCACTCGGCATTAGTGAGTCAGCATAGTCACATTTTCTTTGTTTTGGTCATTTTTAAGCCACTTTTCTGTATTTTACTTAACCAAATGACAATGTATGCCTCGCTTTAACTGTTGTAGAGATCAGATTGGTCAAAAATAGTGACACCAGAGACATTTCTCTTATAAAACTGGGACAAATCACTGGTTTGGGGGAAATCTGCTGGGACAGGGGACACAAGGCTCAAAACTGGGACTGTCCCGGGTAAATAGAGACGTCTGGTCACATGAAATTAGCAGAATCTTGAATTTTAAATGTGCCTTTTCAACGTGATATGACAAGGTGCAGAGTTTGTGTGTTAAACATGTGTGAATGAAACAAAACACAACTCCAAATATCCAGGTTTGTGAGGAGATTCTAACATAGATCAGAAAAATACGTATTACGAGCCCTTTAATAACTACTTAGCCACAATTATTCCAGTGAATCTTTTGAGCCCTTTTCCAGTCCATGTGCGCACAGACCTTTTCTCCACTTGAGCAGACATTTGTTGTGTACAGCCCTCTTCAATCTTTCTCTCTATTTCCAAAGTGTCCAGTATTCTGCTAAGTGCACATCAAAGCTGCCTCACAAGCACTTCCTTTTGGAGACCTGTGTGTGGATGTGAGGACTTTGAAAACACAAGTGTACATCTGTTGGGCTAACTAATGGCCACTTGATATCAAACTTATACTGCAGTTATAAGCAGTGTACAGCGTAAAATGTGAAGTAAATATTTTTAGATGTATGATATAATGTTGTTTACTCGTGACAACATATCCAGAGTTGTGTTTTGTTTCATTCACACACGTTTAACGCACAAACTTTGCAGACTTAGGTTTGCATACTTCATTCCTTGTGAAGTCAGGAAGTGCGCCACTGTGTTTTTAAACTCCAAACATCTTCACTAGAATCATTTGGATAATTTCAGCCCTGGAATTGCCCATCTCTACTGAACTAAAGGTAAAAGCTTCATGACATCACAAGGTGGAACAGAGCATTTTGAGCTTTGGAGATGTGGACAAACTAAGGCCCCATCCACATTAGTACGTATTCGAGTCGTTTTTGTTTTGGATGCAGTGTTCGTTCACACTGATCTGATGGAAAACAGCTCCAGAGACGCAATCATCTGGTGCCGCCAGCTCCCACGAATTCATCTGTGTACGGATCTGACCAGCACCTTGTGGACGCCTGAAAACGGTGATAAACTGACGTAGGAGCTCTAGTTGCCGTCCTTATTGGACCACGTCACTGTCGCCTTCCTGAATCGCTGGGTTCGTGACATCGGGCATGCGACGCTATTGTGGAAAAAAGTTTAAACAAACCATAGACACACTGGAAACAGCGTAGCCAGAAATGGAACCTCGTCATTGGTCCACGAAAAGACTGTTTTCACACTTGCCATTTTCCTCAGCTCAAAATCGGCTGCTGCAACTTCAGACACGGTCCTCCACTTCCTTGTTTTTACTGCCCACATGACGTTGTGACGCCAGCCTAGTCATGTGACTAGCGCTTCAGGCGGTCTCGCGGACACAGAAACAACGTGTCTGGACGCAAATGGTTTCCGATATGGTGATTTGTTTCCATGCAAACGTAACCTAATAATGCAGGATTACTCAAGCGTGTATGAATGAAACAAAACATAGCTCCATGTCTGTTTTTGAGGAGGTAACATCCTAACACAATTTAAAGCTCACAAGAGTCCCTTTTGTGTAAAACGGGACCTTTAACTCAACTAAAAATTACTTTCAGTTTGCTCCAAACCACATTTTTACTGACAAAGAATTGTCTGCTGATTAAATTATTGGCAGGAAATCTAATCATTGGCAATGAGAACAGTCCCCTGGAGGAAATGAAACATTAATTTTTCTTCAGTTTATACTTCGAGAAAGTGCATTAAAATTGATTGATTTAAAATTATTATTACACAACACAGAACTACCATCATATTTAGCGGAAGTGAATAAAATCTTAACCTCAAGTCAACCCTGACACCTGTAACTGATTTTCTTCCATGTATTTGAGCAAAATGTGTTTTGCCCCAGTACAGATATATTGTATAAGCAGCTCTTGAGGTTAAAATAAGTCGTCTGTGCAGTATGCATCAAATTATTATTGTCTGATAAAAAAAAGTCTCAAAAACAATTGTGGTTAATCGACTATTAAATAGAGACGTTCCAATATTTGCATTGGGCCTCATTCATGAAGCTTTCTTACAAACAAATTTGTACTTAAGGCCTTCTTACAAACATTTTTGGCATCCACAAACCTTTTTCTAACCTGAAAATCTTCTTCTGGAAACACAAATCCTACAAACAGTCAGGAGCACTCTTAAGAACAAAAATTCTACTGTTTTAGAATATTATTACTCAACAAACAAACAAAAAATTTAACAAAAAATTCGAATGCCTTCATTACTGTAAGTTATATATTTTCTTAAATTATTTTCTAAACATATTACTGTGTGATCCAATAACATTCATGAGGCGTTTTATAGAGCATGTGTCTATTGGGTCTAACAGACTTTCTCCAGGCTGCAGTGAACCTCAGTCTGTCCCAGCCCCAGTGCTCTTCATGTGGGCCTCTGTAGTCCTGAGCCTGGTCTCCACCCGGGACTCAACATCCCCATCACCCGCTGACCATCCGGGACCAGAGCGCACTCTTAAGCACCCCTACCCCAGCCCCCTTTCCTCTATTTATTATCAGCGATCACGGAGAACGCGATAAATTCGATGAAAGCGCCCTCTTATTTCAGTAAGTTTGTGACTTAGATATTCCCTCAGTGAGTTCATGTGAATTGTAAACATGCTCCACCAGATTTTCTCGTCCACTCTGCTTTCATGTGTCATAATGCCAAACCCATTCTGGCCATACATGGAAGTTCAGAGGATGTAGGCAGGTGTGAAAAAATGCTGTAAACAAAGATGGTTTCAAAAATATAAATAATGATTGTTTGTTTTGATCAGTTTACAAGATGCAAAGTGAGAGAACAAAAGAAAAAGTCATTCAGAACTATCTTCAGCGTAAAGAAGAAGAAGTTGTGTTGGTGATGGTCTGGCCCCACAGAGCCCTGACCTCAACATCATGGAGTGTGTCTGGGATTAACATGAAGAGACAGAAGGATGTGAGGAAGCTCCATCCACACAAGATCTGGGCTTAGTTCTTCAACATGTTTGGAACAACCGACCAGCCGAGGTCCTTCACAAACTGTCTGCAAGTAAAACCTAGAAGAACTGGTGCTCTTCTGACGGCAAAGCTCATACAGAACAGTGATTTGATTTAGATTTCTCTTTTGTTCATTCACTGCATTTTGTTGATTGATGAAAATAAAGGATGAACACTTCCATTTTTGAAGGGATTCCTAGTTTACATCATTTTTTTCCCACACCTGCCTATAACTTTTGCACAATAATGTACATATTAGTTTTGTTTGTAAATGAATATTTGTTCTTCAAAACTCAAACCAATCCAAAACAACTGGGTACTTCTGACCCCACACACAACAGTGCAAACATGGACTGGTCAAAGCCAAACAAATAACATTAACTCTAAAATTTACACTTCATTGGAAACTACATAAATAAGTAAACCCTTCATACCAACAAGATTAAGTTCCTGACTATTCTGAAGCCTCACTCTCCCACTTTGACACTGTGCACTCTGAGACTCGTGGCACTGACGGCCGGACGCTCATCTCTGATAACAGAGTAGGTGAGGACGGGAGCTACAAAGACTCACTCACTTTGACAGGAACAGGAACTCTCTACTTTAAAACGGTTTAGATGTCACTCAGATCACTGGTTTGAAAAGCGAGGGACACTTTTTGCTCTGCTTTCAGTACAATATTATATAAAATGTAGTAGTGGAAAAAAAATCAGACATTGAAAAGCACACGATGAAATGTCTAATACAGATAATACAGATTAAGAAAAAGATAAATTACACATTCCTCCATATTGCCCAGGGGCACAACAGTATTGACCAATGCTGGAATCTAACCAACAATCCTCTGGTTCGGTAACAGATTCTCTCACCACTATTGCTTCTCTCTCTTAATACAGATGGAGGCAGCTAAAGTTAGTGTTCAAATGCAGATTTGTGTTGTAATAAAGTGAGTTCTAGGACACATCAATAATAGAAATTATTAAAGTGTAGTGGTTATAGGTTTTAAATCTGTAACATGGGCCAATATGTTACCGCTCTCTTATGTCTGATATAAGGTTGTAGATAAGTTTGTTGTTTTAATTAATATAACTTGGGTAGAAATGGTCAAAATCAGCCATATCTAACCGTGGCAATGGAGTGGCTGGCTGCTCTTGTGGCTACCTGCCTCACACACTGAGCAGGTTTTGAAACTTGCTCAGTGTGTCGCACTTTTTGGGGGAAATTTATTTTATAAAATCAGAGACCAAGAACCGACATTTGAAAGGCAAGTTATAGAAGTTATAGTAATAAAAACAAACGAATAGAGAACAATCTGTGTGTCATTTGTTCGTTTGTTTTTCGATATAGAACCAAAAATAAGAACATGAAAAAAACAGTTTATTATTCATTTTTGATTCATATATAAAATTCATATATTTCGGTCTATGAACAGTCAGTGTGAAAAAATGTAAATATAAGTCGCACCTACAAATACGGTACTCTGAAACTAATACCCTACTTGTTTACAGTTTCTGTTGTTAGCTCAGCCTATTGAAATGACCCTGAGTTTGGGGTCATATTAACAGAATCACTCAGGGCCATAATGGAGCTTTCACACCTCTGGGCCTGACCTGGCTACACCTATTGTTTTCTTAGTTTGATTTGATTTAGTTTAGTTTTCATTTGAAGGGACAATGCATAGAGACATTAAGTACAAAAACAGAGATGTTCTGCACCAGATGCTAGCTAAACGGCTCATTTCCATCTGCAGTCCCTGGTTAAATGGATAAAACTGACAGAAGTCTGCATCAATTAAAGCAGTTTAGGTTTGAGAATGGAGTTATAGCTTGGAGACAGATGGTGTCTGAGTCCCTCATTTCGGTTTAAAGAAAGATTCATTTTTAACAAAAATTGCCACATTATCCCCCACTCAAACCAGTCGTTCTCTGTGGCTAAGATCTGTACCTGACGGTCCTCAAGAAAGTGTCATGTGGCTTTTAGGTGCAGATGTACAGCAGACTGAGGTCCTTTTAGGTGCAGATGTACGGCAGACTGAGGTCCTTTTAGGTGCAGATGTACAGCAGACTGAGGTCCTTTTAGGTGCAGATGTACGGCAGACTGAGGTCCTTTTAGGTGCAGATGTACGACAGACTGAGGTCCTTTTAGGTGGAGATGTACAGCAGATTGAGGTCCGCTATGGCTCTCTCGTTTGTGCTGGTACATCCTCTTGTGCAGTGATTGTTTCGTTTCTCCAGTGTAACGCTCACTGCAGTTTTCACTACTGCTAACATCATGAGATAACTAAGAAGTGCAGCATGTACAGTTTACAGGGACTTTTGGATTTTTTTGTCCATGGAGACCTGAAAGAGGCTAGCTAAGGAACTACTTAAAGAGCTGGCAGTTGACATTTGAGTTGCTACAGGCTTTTGAAGACCTTCCAGAGGAAATACTTTGACAGAATGGACACTTTCATCACCAACATAAACTCTAGAGCCAAGTAGTGAGGCCTTTCCTGGTATTCCTGGACAGTGTGATGCTACAGGACACAGAGGAGGGACATTTTTGGCTCTTCCTCTCCTCAAACTTCCCTGACCAGTCCTCCTGTGAAACTGAGACCTTTGACTGAGACACAAAGGCCACTGAGAAGCGCAGTGGAAATGTCGCTGCAGAAAAACTTCCCTCTGGATCAATAAAGTTCAGCGGTTCATTGGTTCCTCTAGTTTCTAAACAATCGGTATCAGCGTCAGAAATGATCAGGTACAACATTTGTGAATTTACCTTTTGGATATTTCATGGCAAAGTACAACATGAGGAAAGTTGCCGTCTTTTGGCAGTATATCATCAATAAGAATTTTCCATGTTTTAAAATGTTTTTGTTGTACTGTGGAACCACTTTTAGCCATATTTAGTGAATGTAAAACCCCTTTGGCCTATTTTTCCCCCTTAATTAGAATCAATTCATAACAATGCCATTCAGTACATGCAAACCAAATGCTTTTACTGACAGAAATCAATTAAAAATGTAATTAAAATGCCCCAAATCTAATCACTGGCAATTAGAAAATTCCCCTGGAGTAACTTAATTATTCTCCAGTTTATACTTTGAGAGAGCGCATTAAACATGATTAAAATGATTATTACACATCACAGAAGTGCCAACATATTAAGCAGAACTCAATAAAATCTTAACCTCATGTCAACCCTGACAAGTTAAAGGGCCTGTACCTGATTTTCTCTCATGTATTTGTCCCGTATGAGGAATAAAAATGTGTTCACAGACAAAATAGCGGAATAAAAACACCAGGATCATGAAGAGCATGAAAATGACGAGGCTCACAGCAGCAGTTGCAGGGAGGAGTGACGATTTCCAAGTGTGAAGCCAATTGGAGTTGATGGAGCCAGAAGTGCTATGTCCATTTCTGTATACAGTCTACAGTCTTGCCTCAGTACAGATATACTGTACGAGCAGCTCCTGGGGTCAAAATAAGTACACTGTGCAGGATGGATCTGATTATGAAGAGTTTTCTTGTTCACAAATCAGTAAGTGAGTCTGAGTTGTGGAAAGCGCTTATAAACTTTTTCATGATGAATAAGGATGGTGAGGAATAACTTTGGTTCAGTAAAAACTAGGGTGGTTAAAAGTATCAAAAATCAGATACTAATCGATATCAAACCTAGTATTAAAACTAGAAACTCCTCCACGTTGATAGGAGCAGCTGAGGTGGCTCGGGCATCTGTTCCTGATGCCTCCTGGACGCCTCCGTTGGGAAGTGTTTCGGGCATGTCCCACTTTAAGAAGGCAGCAGGGAAGACCCAGGACAAGCTGGAGGGACTATGTCTCTCAGCTGGCTTAGAAATGCCTCAGGGTCCCCTTGGAGGAGCTGGAGGAAGTGTCTGGGGTGAAGGAAATCTGGGAGTCCCTGCTTAGACTGCTGCCCCCACGAACTGGCCCCAGATAAGTGGAAGAAAATGGATGGATGGACATTATCATTTATTTAGGTAAAATACAGAAAAGCTGCTTTAAAATGACCAAAACACAAAGGAAATTTGATTATACTGATTCACATGGTTGTCATGAGTGATCTCTGCATAACAATTTTCCTTAATTATGCACTCGTTTCACAATTTTATTATTAACAACCACCAAAAATCCAGGGATGTCCCAGTTTTTTATTTTAAAATTCTGGTCGCCACAAAAGCAGCAAACCATCCCACAGCCATGGGATAACATGTTTTATATTATTTAATGTTGAAAATGGCATTCCCCTTTTTAAATAAGTGCATTTTTATTATCAGTGTAATATCAGAATGGGTCCTGAGCATCGAGTCTATTCCATAGTCTTTCCAAATCGAGTCATGTTCGTTTTGTGACAGTGCACAGAACTTTGGACCAAACCGTTTAAAATGAACTAGTTCTGTTTTGCCCATTTTTTAAAACAGCAAAAATCTGATTCCTCTTTCATGACATACCTAGGCTGCATCTATAATGATTAGCAGTTTGGGAAAAATACACTTAAAAACATAACGTTTAGAGGCCTGTCTTAAAAGTTAACAATTCCCAGCACTTCTCATTGTTATTCAGTCTGAAGCTTCTATTAGTTACTGTTTATTTCATCATGGCGCCGCCGATAAGGAAAAACTTATCCCAAAGCAATTACCCCAAAATCATTATTTAGATTTGAGCACATTGAGTCTACTCCAGCACCCACTTTGCTATTCCAAACACTAAGATACGGTATTTTAGGAGAATTATGGTGACGATAATTAGCATCCACTTGAAGCTGCCTCTCGCGTCACTCGGTCGTGCTGTTTATTACATTGGGATAATTCAAAGAGCCGGAGAAGCCTTCACACACTCGCTTAGTGAAGTCTTCCAACAACTGTAAACTTAAAGAGGAAAATACTGCACTATGGAAAGGTGGAGTGGAAATCTAAACTGGAAAAGCACAAAACGGAGTGTGTTTTGGAAAAGAGGATCCTGCAGAGCGTGCGGTGCATTAAAGGATTTATATTAGGGTTGGGGTTGTATCCAAATTTTCATACCGTTAAACCTCCTCAGCCTTTTCCCGGGGTATACAGCATTACTGATTAATTAAGAATTATTCTGTAGCTGCACCTAAACAATTCAGAAACAGAAGAGCAGCTTTATATTTGAAGATGAGGCACAAGTTCTGATCAAACGAAACTTTGCAGCGCGTTCGATCGCATCAGCATCAGTGCACGAGCTGTTTTTATCAGCGCTTATACTGTATGCCAATGAGCCATGCAGTTTTAAGTTTTGATTCTGTAAAACATTTTTAAAAAAAGTGCGCAAAGTTGCATTAAACACTTTATTACTCAAAGTCTGTAATGAGCGGAGTACTGGAAATATAGAGCGGTGGTCGAGCGGACTTCCCCTCGCTGTCTGCGTCGTTTTCACGCGTAGTTAGAAAGTTTCGGGGTCACATCGACGCAAACACGTTTTGAAGCAGAACCATAAACTGGGCTTTACTGTCTCCTCCGTGAAAGTCTGACTTCGCCCTCGAGCGGGAACTTTCTCCTCTTCAGCGCCTCGTCCCCTCTCGACTCTCAGTGTTCAATAAATCGTGTCCATTGCAAACTTTTCGGCTCAACATCACACACGAAGCGTCCCTCACATTTTTTTCCTTCTTACTCGCCTTGTGTGGATGGAAATCTCCGTGCATAATAATAATGTTAATGAAGGCACAAAAGTTTATTGTTTATGGTCGCACAAAATAAACCACAATGAGAATGAAAAATGTAACTTTTTTTGGTTGTTTTCGTTTGTTTCAATGATAAAGAAGACATACAATTTATCATTTAGGACCTTTAACCAAGTTCAATGAAATGCTCACTCTCAGAAGAATCAGAGGACCATAGTGACCTCCTCAAGGCAAGATTAAGTGAATGAAACGATGTCCTTCAAGAAAATCTCCACTGTGGCGACTGAAAAAGTGGTAGAAATTGTTATATGGCGAACTTGCTCCACATAAAAAAATCGTAGAAAAAAAAAGCAATGTCACAAACAGGTTTTTGAGCTCACGGAAGTTCACCTCAGACTTCTTCTCACGGGACAATGACGCCACCTCCTCTGCCTCCTGCATGAGTCAGTGTATCCAGTTACTGTCTGTGGTCCAAAGACTCGCTGAACGGTGCCAGGCTTTTAACGCGCTTCATTTGAGTCCATACAGAAGACACGATACAGAAGATATTTGATCGTCTCAGTGAGGTATAAGTGAGGGATATTCTAAAGGTAGAGTCTGTGATTTCACAACCAAACTTCGACATACCTCAGTGTCTCCCAAACTTTTTCACCAAGCACCACCAAAGAAAAGGCTTGGTTTCCGAGGACCACCAGATCTAAACCAGGTCTACATATAAACTAAATCATTTCCACTTTAGTTCTAAACAGGAAATGATCGAAAAGGAGAACAAAAAAGTGGAAAGAATTAACTCTAAACGAGGCAACACCTCAAACTGAAGAGCTCCAAGTGTCAGTGGTACCTGTTAACATGACTGTGTCGCTCTGAACAGAGTTGGACACATGACCCATAGATATTAAACGGTAGATCTCGGGTTCAGCCTCTTGGTGTGCGTTAATACCACCGCCATCTTGGTACAGTGGTTCCATGGTCTAAGGTAAAGTTTTTCACAGTATCAACGAGCAAAGATGCTGGGCAAAAGTGGTAAGAACATTTCATAGGTAAGATTTGATTTTGTAGGCCTATGATACTAAATGTTGTGTTTTGAACCTGGACTGACTGAATCCAGGACTAAACCAGGACTAAACCAGGACTAAACCAGGACTGAACTAGAGCTGAACCAGGACTGAACCAGCTCTAAACGAGGACAAAAACAGGACTAAAACAGGACTGAAACAGGACTGAAACAGGACTAAACTACAGCTGAACCCGGACTAAACCAGGACTAAACCAGGACTAAACCAGGACTAAATCAGGACTGAACCAGGTCTAAACCAGGACTAAACGAGGACTGAAACAGGACTGAAACAGGACTAAAACAGGCCGAAACCAGGACTGAACCAGGACTAATCTTATCATTTAAAGCTGCGTTACTCTGTACCAAGATGACAGCTTTGTTGACACATCCTTTCCAATGGGCAGTGATAGTCAATGCGAGATCTACCATTCTACAACTATGCACATGACTGATCTGGGAAGGCTCTTGCTAAAAGCATTCGGGGAAACACAGAGCATCATGACGATTATTTGAATCTGATTGGTCAAAGTGTCGCAACAGCAGAACAAACTGAAAAATCAAACTTTAGTTAAATCCAGTTGAGAGAAAAGCACAAATATTTTCCCTGTCCACAAATGCACAAAGCTCCCTGTTTACCCGGGTCCAGGTTTAGAGCCCTGTCCCAGCAGATTTGTCCAAAACCAGTGACCAATCTGATCCCTGCCAACACTAAAGAGAGGCATTAATTGTCCTTTGTTTTAATAAAATACAGAAAAGCTGATTAAAAATGACCCAAACACAAAGACAATGTGACTATACTGAGTCACGTTAGTCATGAATAAGTCATGAATGGGCCGAGTGCAGAACAATTTTCCGTAATTATGCACTCGTTTCACAACTTTATTATTACCAAAACAAACCAGGAGTGTCATAGAGTTTTATTTAGAAAATCTGGTCACCCTACTCCTGCACATTTTTCACCAACTAAGTAGTTCTGTAGTGTTGACGCTAAAATAAACTGAAGTAAAGTGAAGAGTTGGTCCATCCGTCTGTTTGACCTTACAGTAGAAGTCTCTCAACATGGATTCTCATGAGTCTGTGAACTCACAAATGTCGTGAGAATGAGCTCCATGTCCCCATAGAACTATAATCAAATCTGAAGGTGAACCCATGATGGTGTAGTAATATTTTCAGTGTTTCTGTTCCACATTTACTTCCTAAATTCGGGCGAGCTCCTCCCTCCTGCATGACGTGGAGCGTTTGGACCAGTCAGAGCGAGAGCTGCTAGAGCGGGGCGAGGATACATCTTACAAACCACTGACTTTTAGGTACTTAGAGGATTGAAACATTTTTAAAAATGTATGTTCTGAAAACAAAAAAGAATTCTACAAAATCCGACCTTTGTGAAAGTTGTCGATGTTAGCTGAACACGGGCAGTTTGAATTCCCAAAAAATGCATTGCTCTTCTATGGGAGAATAGGTTATTATCACAACCGCGATGTTGAGTCGCGCAACTTCCGGTCAGTGCTTTTCTACAGCAAAAAACCTGTGGGAAAGTGTCAAATATTTTTGACCAGCTTCATAAATCAGCCCCAACACCAAATCTTCATCCAACAAGGTCGACAAAGAACAGATTCTGTCCATCTGTCCAAGAATTTATTCACAACGATCAAGGTAAGAAAGATGAAAACTTAAGGTGAACAACAACTACGAGCATTAGTGAACTACTCCTGAGCAAAACTAACGTCATGGTCATGGATAAAACATAAATAACTTGTTCACTCAGACTGATTCTACAATTAAAATTTTAAAAATGATTTTGGGTTGTAGATATATTAGTATAGACTGAGAGATTTGTGTAGTTTAAATGCTACAGATGTTCACAGATTCATTTAAACTACACAAATCTCTCAGTTTATGCCAACAGTCTATTCTTTCTGGGCACATGTTCCCGGGAGCTGCAGTACCTGGAGCGGCCACTAGTCTGTCTCGAGCCGGGACAGAGGGAGGAGTGCCTTATCCAGTTTTTATTGTAGATCCATGCACAAAAAACAACAAATCTTTTAAAAATGTCATGTGTTTATAGAGCACATTCAGTTTAGCTTAATAGAAACTGAATTTTAGTAAGAAAATGTTGCATTGACGGGAGCACAGACCTCCGCCAGGGCATTGTCCCATATTCCACCATTATTATCCTGGATATTGACCAGTCAGCTCTGTTTTACTGTCTGCAGAATGACACCATCACAATTCTACAAGACACATTTCCTTCTGCGGTCAATAATTCACAGAGATAAGTGCCCTGACCTGATCGATGAACACACTCAGTACACGCCGATAACTTGGGCTGTAATTTGAGCCAAATACACAGAGAGACAGACTTTAGTGCCTTTTCTAGAGTTTATAAGCTTACAAAACATGGCAGAAGAATAATTTTAGTTTTGTTACAAAGAGTGCACTTACAAATTTTAGGCCACTACCAAATCAGTAACATCAAAACAGACAAATTGTAAAACCAATTCTAATTAGGCCAACAGCAGAAAAGTACTTTTATTTGCCCTAAAGATCATCCGCACACTGTTGATAGGCCTTGGCTTTTTCATTTTTCAAAAAAGCCTGTCGTAAGCTCTTGTGTTCATAAAAGTATGTAGTTTACTAGACCAACAGGAGCCTAGATACAACATACATCACATCAAGTAGGCTGAATTATTTTATTTTTATCAGGATAATCGTGCGACATTTACACATGCACGTCTATGTCTGCAAACTCATTTCTGATCTTGCGGAAAAAACAGCTAAATAAAAACACCAGGATCACGTAAAGCGGGTTAATATGAACATTTTAAAGGCACCGTTCAGAGTTTTGGACACAGGGCCTCATTTCCTCGTGAGTCAAAGTGTTGGAGACGTGTGGAGACACTTTTTTAAAAATCCCATCCAGTCCTTGTATTTGCAGAGGTGCTGGTGCTAGACTAGTGCATGTCAATGGCCATAGTTACCACTAAAACAGTCTTAACCACTCCACAGTGCAGGCGAGGAAAAACATTTAGAACTCCAGACTGTCCATGTGAATGTCTGTGTCCATAGAAGTAAAACCAACCGTTGCATTTGAAGGATTTATGTCTGAGCAGCAGCAGTGAGTTGTTCTTCCTGATAAAAAGCTCAGCAGCGGTGGACTGATATATGAGAAAATAGTCCCTCAACATGCGACGATTCAGGCGACGTAAGGTTAGTTTTATTTCAAACATTATTCTAGCGACACAGACATTTATATCGAGAGTCTGGAGTAATAATGTTTTGCCTCGGGTGCTCTGTGGAGTGGGTAAGACTGTTTTTAGTGGCAGGACGACTATGACCATTGACATGTACTAGTCTAGCACCAGCAACCTCTCCAAATACAAGGACTGGATGGAATAGTTAAAAAAGTGTCTCCACACGTCTCCAACACTCTGGCTCACGAGGAAATGAGGCCCTGTGTCCAAAACTCTGAACAGTTCCTTTAATACCAAAATGATGAGGCTCACTGCAGCAGTTACAGAGAGAGGAGTGATGGATTTTCAATTGACATGTTTACATGAGAGCTTTAATTCCAAATAAAAATGATTTAATTCTGAATAAAAATTAATTCTGCTTTAAAAACACCATGTAAACACTTAATTCCTAATGAAAATTATTATTCGGAATCAAACTTCTGAAGTAAGTGGGTGGTTTATTCCGATTTTAAAGCTAAAATTAATTTATTCCATGTCAAGTAAACATTTATTCTTCTTAAAAATAAATCCGGTGGTTCAGCGCATGCTTCTGACGCAATGACACTCTGCAAGATAGCGGCCCGGAGCGAACGCTGGTCTCGAGCCGAACATTTTTAAAAAAAATAAGTGATAAAAATGAGGGAGTGGGCTGAGGTGTCACAGCCTCAGACTCAGTTTGTCTTCTTCCTCCTTCTCCGACACTCTTCCCTTCTCCTCCTCAGCTCACAGACGTAAAGCGTGAGGAGAGAATTCTGAACCTGCTGCTTCATTATCATCAGAACGGCCGCGGAAAAAGTTTGGATCGTGTTTGTGTCGGCGGCGTAACGACAAACTGAGATGACAGAAAAGCCTGTAGCAGCTGAAGTGTGTGTTTTCTTCTCAAAGATGTAAATAGTTTTGTGTCGCTGTCCAATCAGAACCCTTCCCCACCCCCAGACGCTGAGTGGAATTAAATAAAGACGATTTAAAGTGTTTTCCATGGAAACTTGAAGGAGAATACTTTAATTCAGAAAAATGTATTCAGATTTAAATCACCAGTCGCTCATTTCCATTGTTACACGAAATACCAAACGGAGGGAAATGTTGAAACTGCACGACCTCTGTGACATTCTCCAGATCAAATGGGCACACATTTTCCATTGAACTTTTCTATATTTTACAGGTTTAATGTGACTGTGCAGCGTAGCTATATGGCTCATTACGGACGTTTAAATGCATGACGTGGTGAGGAGGGACCCCCGCGCTTCTCTACAGGCACCTTTCACCGCGGATCACAGCTTTTATTTCTCGTCGTTTCGAAACTGCTGGATGCCTGAAACTGTTCCGAAGCCATTAACAATCCTAAGAGTCTTTATGGAGGAGAGATATTTCTTCTTACTTGAATATACTTCTGTTCTCATCACAGGTTCAGACTGTCTGTCTCAGCACGACTAAAGAGATTAGCCTAAACCAGGACGGAGGAGCAACTAAACCAGGAACACGCCACAGAAATATAAGGGTTTAACTCGAGTTTAAAGCAGAACTGGGAATTGTCCAGCTCCCAGTCCACATACGGCTCTTTGATCGGCTCTGACTGGCCCGTTTCAGCTGATTTGGAAGTACAAAATAGAAATACTTTACAATTTTACCTCATGCATGGACTAAAGCTGCATTGCTTTTATTTTAAATGACACATTTTGTAAGGCAGCTTCACTTTTTCATTGCTTAGTCATAACATAAACTCTTACCAGCACCTCAAAACAATGATATTTACTGCTTTTTATACAGAAATACAATTCATATAATGCAGAATTGAGTTACGCATTGACAAGACACTGGCCCTCCACAATATTTTCTGTTTCTCTTGTGGCCCCATGGAAAAAATAACTGCCCACCCCTGGTTTAAAGGGTCTTGTCTTAGACTGATCTATGTTATAATGTTGTTTCCTTCTCAGAAACATGTCCAGAGTTGTGTTTTGTTTCATTCACATGTTTAACACATCACTCCTGCACAGTTCAGACGAGTTCTACTCAGAAAACAAAAGTTAAAGTTCCTGTATTACACAAAATTGACTGGAATTGCCTGTTTCTTCTAAATAAAAGATAAAATAAAGCCGTTAACTTGAAAACTCCACCTTCATGCAGTGCTGTGTTAAGTCAATGTGGGGCCCCTGGGCACTAAACCTCACAGTTGCCCCGTGTTAGTGACCGCAGCTCCTGATGTTGGCAAAGAGTAGAGTCAAATTTGCCAACTGGACAAGAGTTTTAGGTAGAAGACGTTTCGCCGCTCATCCAAGCTGCTTCTTCAGTTCAGCGGTGAAACGTTTCTACCTAAAACTCTTGTCCTGTTGACAAATTGAACTCTGCTCTTTGCCCTGGATTCTACCTGAACGACTGAGGGATTTTACCCACAGTTCCTGATGTTCTTACAAAAAACGATCGATCACTGGACATTTTTAAGCGTGATTAGACGCCTGGAGCCTTTATCTTTTTGTAGTTTTCTCTTTGCATCCACTCAGCTGATGCCTGACCCGTTTTTTATTTTTTTATTATACATTTGTGCAAACTTGTGACTGACTCAACTGACAGACTGGAGAAAGGAGGAATAAATGGTCCAGTAATCTTGATTTGTTCTGTATTATCATTATTACACTGGAAAAACATTTAGGTAAGTTAAAATGACTTGAATTAAGAACATTTGACTTTATTTGAGTGGATTCAACATGACACGTAAAATGATCTGCCAGTGGAATAAGTGCTTTGTTTCTTAATTCAAGCAGCATTTTATAGAGTTTCTTATTTTAAGTGCAAAAAGTTGTTGTTTTTTACTTATTTTAAGAGCAAAAAGTTGTTGTTTTTCTTATTTTAAGTGTAAAATGTTTCTTTCTTATTATTTTAAGAATAGCAGGATGTATTTTCATATTTTAAGTATAAAAAGTCTTATTCCACTGGCAGATCATTTTACTTCTCAAGTGAAATTTACTCAAATCATGGTAAAACTTTCTTAACTCAAGTCATCTTAACTTGACTAGAGTTTGTTTTGTGCAGCGCAATGTTGTTATTATGAAATGCGTGTGTTAATGATGAGTTATGTTTGGCCATTTAACATTTTCAAGTGAATAAAAGACAAATTTATGCTAAATATTTTTAAAGTTTGGGTCATGTGGTGCCCCCGTCACTGGTGCTCTTGGCCATTATGAATAATCCGGCGTTGGCTTCATGACATCACAAGGTGGAGCAGAGCATTATGAGCTTTGGAGACGCAAACAGACTAATAAAGAGTTACTCAAACGTGTGAATGAAACAAAACACAACTCCAGATCTGTTTTTAAGGAGGTAACAGCTTTAGAACACGACTTAAACCTCACAAGAGCCAATTTTGCGGAATAAAAGACCTTTAAACTTTAAACAGCACATAGGCCCAGACAATATAGGCTCTAAGTGACATTTAAACCAACTCCAAAAATGTGATGAGATCAGATTATTCAAGTAAAAATTATATGTACCACAATAATTTTAACAAAACCTTTGGGAAACACTGAAAACAGCCCTATCTAAACTAAAATAAAGAAGAAAACGTGGCCCAATATTCTATATTATCCCATTTCATTTAATAAAAGTAATGATCAGGTTCAACATTTGCGTATTTACTTTTTGGAAAGCTTATTCCATGGCAAAAAACGGCGATATTAACAGAGAAAACTGGCTCTATCTCACATTCTGGGAGGATGACTTCATCACATGTAGATGACCTGAAAACCACCAACACCCGGACTGAACCAGGACTAAACCAGGACTAATCCAGGACTAAACCAGGACTCTGCGTAAATCTGCAAACTTTATCACTGTTTCTCGGCCGATAAGCTCCTCAAACACAACAAATGCTAAAAAAAAAAAAGTACATTTTCCCAGCTTTTACCTGTCAATGACTTAAACTCTTCGCGCTACGATCGTCCGCAGCGCATCCACGGGAAAAACCCACGTAAATCCAACTTGTTGCTCCGTGCGCGTCGCGATCCAAACCTAGGAATAGTGTGACTCTTTCAGCCCGGGCCTTTACGCCTTTGTGCGCCTGCAAAACCACATGAAACGCGATCTTTTTCTTTTGTCCAGGCCCCCGGGCAACAGGTGTTCGTTTCACGTACAGGTGACAGTGAAGCGTCGACGTACCAGCGCAGCGACGCGTCAGCCCCGGCGTCCCTCCCCGCGTCGGAGCGCCTCCTCCCCGCGGAGAACTGCGCCGGCCTCCCCTGATGCCTCTCGCCTCCGAAAAGTGTCAAAGCTCGTAAATTGTCACTCTCCAAAGCGGATCTGTGGCGTTGGGGCCAAAAGGGGTTTGTTGAAACAAGTCCAAGATGAAAAAAGGATTATTTTCTTTGGCGTTTTAATGCGTAAAAGGAGGCCAAATTTGGGTTTAGCCACAAGAGGGAGTCATTTTGCGTGATAATCTTGGACAGGCTAACACAACTTGTAGGTTTTTGATGCTGTGATGTGATGGGGGCAAGAGCAGGGTGACCAAATGTCCCTATTTACCCGGGACAGTCCCAGTTTTGAGCCCTGTGTCCCCTGTCCCAGCAGATTTATCCAAAACCAGTGATTTGTCCCAGTTTTATACAAGAAATGCCCCATGTGTCCCTATTTTTGACCAATTTGATCCCTGCCAACAGTAAAAAGAGGCATAACTTGTCATTTATTTAAGTAAAATGCAGAAAATTATACTGAAAATGACCAAAACACAAAGAAAATGTGACTATACTGACACATTTTACTCATGAATGGGGTGAGTGCACAGTTTTCCTTGATTATGCACTTGTTTTACAATTTTACCAATTACCCCAAACTGAGGGTGTCCCAGTTTTCTATTTTGAAAATTGGTTCACCCTAATAAACCAACAAGAGAAATCTCAACTAACCTTTAACTCAGATGCTAAAAAGTGACCATACTTAAGTTTAGTACCTGACCTGAGCTTAAAGATGTGAAAAACAGAACTATTTCAACGGTTAAAACACGAAACACTAAAAATAGTGTGACCAGACGTCCCTGTTTATCCGGGACAGTCCCCGTTTTGACCCCTGTTTCCTCTGTCCCAGCAGATTCATCCAAAACCAGTGATTTGTCCCAATTTTATACAAGAAATGTCCCATGTTTCCCTATTTTTTTACCAATTTGATCCCTGCCAACAGTAAAAAGAGGCATAACTTGTCATTTATTTAAGTAAAATGCAGAAAATTATACTTAAAAATGACCAAAATACAAAGAAAATGTGACTATACTGCTATACTGACCCACAGATTGAGAGTTATGCTTCATGTTCTTATCTGTGATTGATAAAAAATGACATGAAAACAGCACTGCAATATTTTCATGTCCAAAATATTTTTTAGATTTTCAGCACTCCCAAGTACAGCGTTAACACAAGTATTTGTCATGAATGCAGGTTTTTTGTATCCAAAAGATGCACTTACAGCAGTAGATCTACGACTGTGTTGAAAACACTGAAGGAAGATAATATAGATTTTTACATTTTTATATTATTATTTGTTTCAGGAGGGGACATAAGCCATTTTGAGAAATAAAACTGCACAACAAAACATTTTACTACGCGACGTCCGGTGGCGGCTTAGCGTTTAAATGTTAAGTTCCTGCTTTTACTACTTGGTTAAATCCAAATTCACTTTATTTCTGTAGCACATTTTACAGACAGAGCAGTTTCCAAAGTGCTGCACGGAGATAAAACAAAAAGAGCGCTAAAATTTGGTCGTATCAGTCCTAAAACAATAAAACCAGTCAAATCAAATTAAAGCAACACCATAAAAATCACAAAGTAGCACTGAAATAAGTAAAATAAAATAGAATAAATAAAAGACACAGAGGGCTACACAAACTCACGCGGTGTTAAAAGCCAGAGAGTAAAAGCGGAGGGAAAAAACATCATTATACATCTATATATAACACTTTCTTCGACATATAAGTTAGACCAGATGTTGACTTTCCTCGTGGAAGGAGAAGAAAACAGGAGGCGTTCACGTTTAGGGAAGATTTATTTTACTGTATGTTCCGCAGACCGACGATATTGCAGGAATGGGCAGAGTGTAGAACAATTTTCCTTAATTACGCACTCGTTTCACTATTTTATTATCACCAACCAACACAAACCGGGGATGTCCCAGATTTTGCTTTTTAAAATCTGGTCACCCAAAGCCAGAGGCAGTTTTTCCTATTGATTACACTGTACTTTACTATCAAATATCCAAAAGGTAAATGCACATATGTTGAACCTGACCACTGCTAGTGACAAGAGTCGATAATTGACTTTATTACAACAAGAATCTGCCCCCATCTGTAACAATAACCAAAATCTGGTGATATCGTATCGTCAAAGGTCTTGCAATAATATCGTGGACCATCGCAATATATCGAATCCCAAGTCTCTTTGCTTAAATGAATAGTTCTGATGCAGAAATAGCTAAAAAACCAGAGGGAACTACATAGACCATGATCCTTTGCTCCGTTTCAGTGCAGACGACATGAAGAAATAACTGTTCTAAGCACTTTTACATCTTCATTCTTTGGATTAAGTCTTGTAAAGGCATTTTTACAGGAAAAAGTAGCAGATTCAAAGTAAAAATATTGAATTAAATCTGGTACGGTGAGATGTTTATGGTGAAAATATCGTACAGAGAGATTTGGATATCGTTCCATCCCTAATGACAATAAATGTTGTACCAAATTACTGGTCAAAGCATTTTAGAATCTCAGTCTTATTATGTAGAATATCATAATATCATGAGCCTCCCCACCATATCGTGAGCTTTCCCACGATATCACAATAAATATCGTACCAGGAGGTTCATACTATGATATCTTATCGTGAGACTCGGCTCTCGTTCCATCCCTAGTATTAAAGTGCTTTTATGACACAAAAAGGACTCTTGTGCGCTTTAAGCCGTGTTAGAATGTGGAGTTGTGTTTTGTTTCATTCACATGTTTGAGTAGCTTTATTATTAGTCTGTTTACATCTCCAAAGCTCAAAACGCTCTGTCCCACCTTATCCTCCTGAGACCCGAGCTTTTGTCTGGTGTGCATTTTTCATTTCTTCTTGCTATTTGGGATAAGTAGGACCTACTAAGTAAGTCTTCTGTATGACACCATTGGTTAAAAAATGTAAAAACATTCAAATGTATAAATAAATTACAAAAAACAAACAAACAGCAATTAGCTGTTTATTTCAAACCCTAAACCTGCCAAATGTGACGTAGGTCGACCGTGAGCGGGTTGGGGTTCAGTGAGTGAGGTTAAAAACACACAAAAAGGCCTGAAAATGTGGTCCACAGTTTAAATTTTTTCTGGTTTTCAATCGTTACAAAAAAAATAGAGGTGCAAAAAGTGGAGACAGGCAGCAGTTTCCCTACAGCAGCAGAAATGTCCAGCAATGTATAACTGTAAACTCATCTAAATATTCCCAAGTTTACCTAACAACATGTACAATCAATAATATAACATAGTCCCAATGTCTTCAAACGAGGACATGACATTTACTGATGCTCTCGTCTGCTGTGGTCAATAAAATGTGTCAAATTTTAATGCCAAATGAAGATACATTAAGATACATGAAGAGACATTATTGTACATAAATACATTGGTTTTATTCATAAATTTTGCATCTAAACTTTACCATGCAGTTTCTTTTTTACTTTCGGGAGCTGCTGTAGAGGTTTTTAGTTGATTACAGGTGAAAGTTTAAAATAATTGAAAATCATGGTGCTAAGAGGCAAAAATGTAATGTCCTCGTATGGGGCCACAGGGTCTCAAGAGGTTATGATGTCATGAAGCGGGAGTTTTCAAGCTCCTTCTGCGCAGTACAGGTTCAATTCTAGGTTTTAAATCATCCAAATGATTCTAGTGAAGGTGTATGGAGTTTAAAAACACTCTTGAAACTTCTGCGTGAAGAACTCAGCCTAAATATGCAGGGTTTGTTATGTTCTTGATGAGGAAACAACATTATAGCCTATTGTAGATGAGAAAATTCCGAAATATTGGCCCTTTGACCTCTTGAATAGGAACCTGCCTGCTGTTGTTTTTCTTAACGTTAGCATAATATTCATGTAATCTCAGCCTAACCACTGTTCCTGTCGCTTACGCGCTCTTTATTTTCTAGACAAAAGGCCTGAGGAGCCACACCTCACACAATTTACACTGAGCTTAATGTTAAACCAAAGGAGATTTGAATTTTTCAGAAGTGACTCAGTCGTTTATCAGGTTGTTCCACTGCACTTTTGTTTTTTGTTTTTTTTTGCACTGCTGCTACAATCATATCAAACGTGTTGGTTTCTTTTATTTTACGTTCCATCCCGGGCTCTATTATAATCATGTTAATTTCATGTCAAAGGGCCAACAAACATACCCAGGTCATATATTACGCTGAATGGACCCTCGTGAGCTTTATGTCATGTTATAATGTTGTTACCTCCTCAAAAACAGAGCTGGAGTTGTGTTTTGTTTCATTCACACATGTTCGAGTCACCTTTAGTTTAGTTTGTCTGTATCTTCAAAGCTCAAAACGCTCTGTTCCACCTTGTGATGTCATGAAGCGGTAGTTTTCAACTGAACATCCACCTTTTTACTTTTTGTTCAGTTGAGATCGGAAAATCCATGGGGTGAAATCATCCAAATGATTCTAGTGAAGGTGGAATTTAAAAACACAGTGGAGCACTTATCTTGTATTGTCTTTTTTTTTTTTTTTTAGGATAGAGCCTAAATTAACTCTTTTAAAACTTTTATTTTTTTGTATTTATTTTATTTTTATATAGATTTAGCCTCAATGAACTCTTTTAAAGCTTTTATTTTTATTTTATTTTATTATTTATTTTATTTTTAGGGTATTTCATTTATTCTTTTTTATTTTTAGGGTATAGACTTAATTAAATTAACTCTTAAAACTTTTATTTTATTTTATTTATTTATTTTTATTTAGGATATTGACTTATAGACTTAAATTTACTCTCTTAAAACCTTTATTTTTATTTTATTTATTTATTTTATTTTATTTTTAGGATATAAACTTAGCCTAAATTAACTCTTTTAAATTTTTTATTATTATTGTATTTATTTTATTTAGAATATAGACGTATAGGCCTAAATTAACTCTCTTAAAACTTCTATTCTGTTTTGTCCCAATGAACTCATTTTCTGAGTTTTGCGCAGCTTTCTGGCAAAACACAGCGAGTTCACGATGGTGCAGTGGAACGTAACAAAGTACAAGTAATAAAGTACTGTATTTAAGTAAAAATTGCAGGTTTCTGTACTTTACTTAAGTACTTTTTACTTTTACTTCACTTCATCTGAGGGCAGGTATCTGTACTTTCTACTCCACAACATTTTTGAACAGGACTGAAAAGTTTAAGTCTTTTTATTATTGTTTGAGACCTGCTGAAAAGCCCGAGGGTTTATGTTTAACACATAAGAATTTGAAAAAGAGTAAATAAATAATAAAAAATCCAAATAAAAGCAGGATTTCTGTTCTTCGTCACATTTGAAGCCTTTTGAGAGCTCAAAATCTGCATGAAATACTCTTTAAGGACATTTTTAAGTGCATTTTTTCATAACTTTACTACTTTTTCATTGATCGTTTACATATACTTGATTATTTCTTTGTCCCAGTATCTTTACTTTTACTTAAATAACAAAATCCTTCCTCAAAGTCCTTCTTCCACCACTGCTTCAGCGTCTCTGCACCGAGTAAACAAACCGACGCATTTCTTAAGAGCTTTATTTCACTCCTAAAAGCACAAACATACGCCAGAAAAGCTTTTTAAAATATACGGCTACATCCCATTTTCTCTTTGTACTATACAGTCTTCAGTTTCATTCAAAAATAGACTTTCTAAAACCCACTTACAAACTCAGATGTGGGAAAAACGCGGCAGAAGAACGGGCTGATATAAAATAGTGTTGGCGTGGAGTTGTGTTCGGCGTTGTGCATCTGACGGTAACGGAGCGAGGGTTTGTGTTCGCTCTCACCTGAACGCCGGAGCTGTTAGCATTTGAGGAGTGAGTAATTTGAAGAGGTATACGCGGCGCTGGGGTGGTGCACTGACACTTCCATTCATTAAGCGAGAGCTACTACACAGCATTCCCCGTAGCCGAGCTGTGACGGGCTTATTTTGTTCGCTACATTCACTGGAAAATATTACAGCAGCGCGGTAAAGTACGGGGGAAAACGGTAGGTATTTGAAGACGGACAGCGCCCCCTAGCATCAAATGACAGTAACAAAGAATAGAGGGGTTTGTTTTTGCGATTTAGACGTAGGTTAAAACAATGTTGAAACACAAACGTTCCCGTCACTGATGTTCATACTGCCCTATATCATGTTTGGTTAAAAAATGAGTTCATGACATTTTAGGGGTGTTTGAGACCTCATTTATCATATCGTGAGCCAGTTTGATTGTTTTAACGAGAAAATAAAAGGGCTATAACAATTGTAACATCCAAACCATATGAGAAATCATGGTTATTTTTCTCTTTTACGCTCTGACGAGTTAAAGGGGAACTCGGGCACGTTTGAAGCTAAAGTCCGTTTCTAGAGGTGGTCGAATTCTGTCAGAAGCCAAAAAACGGCACAGATCAGTGTTTCCTCGGCGGAGATCTCACTGTGGCAGTGAGTCTGTCCAGGCAACAAACTAGTGTAGTGATTTGGGGTCATTTTGGTCTTAACTTCTACGTAAAACACCAATTTGCTTCACACTGAAGAAGCTTAACACCACTTAATCCATCTTATAACAGCCACGAGTCTAACAAACAAAACGCTCTGTCTGGTTCACTCATTAGTGTCTGGAAACGTTAGAAAACAACTTTATAAGCAGCCTCACACTTCCCTCTGTTGATTTCCCACTGCACAGGCCAAAGCCCAAAAGACTCGATCGTCGACTCCAGCGGCGGCGAGAGGCTCGAGCCGCCAGAAGCAACAAGTGAGGATCGACTACTGACGGTGATGAAGAATAGAACTTGAAAGTTGTTGAAAGAAAATGGTTCGGGAATGTATTTTTTTTTTTAGCATTTTTCAAAAAATATAATTCACTCGTAAATAAATGAGATTAGAAACAACATCGACAGTCGAGTCTTTTGGGCTTTGGCCTGGGCAGTGGGAAATCAACAGAGGTAAGGCTAAAGCTGCTTATAAAGTTGTTTTATAACATTTCCAGACACTAATGAGTGAACCAGGCAGAGCGTTTTGTTTGTTAGACTCGTAGCTGTTGTAAGATGGGTTAAAGTGGTGTTAAGCTTCTTCTTGGCGTTTTACATGGAGGTTCAGAACTTGCCCCCATCACTGCACTAGTTTGTTGCCTTGACAGACTCACTGCCACAGTGAGATCTCCACCGAGGAAACACTGATCTGTGCCGTTTTTTGGCTTCTGACAGAATTCGACCTCCTCTAGCAACGGACTTTAGCTTCAAATGTGCCAGAGTTCAACTTTAAAGGTCCCGTATTACACAAAATTTAGACGTCTGAAACTTAGACTCAAACTGGTCTAAAACAGGACTAAACCTTTGGCAAGAGTAGGAAATAAGGACTGATAAGAAGACGTAAAGAAAAAGCCTTGACTCTGACTTTGAAAACAAGAATGTTGGAAGAGAAGGATCAATTCTTAAAGGTCCTGTTTTACACCAAATGGACTCTTGTGATCTTTAAGCCAAGTTATAATGTCTTTACCTCACCAAACACATACCTGGAGTTGTGTTTTGTTTCATTTTTAGTAGAGATCAATAATTCCAGGGCTGAAATGAGCCAAATGATCAGTTCAATCATCAGTTTGAGAGAAAAACTCAGCCTAAATCTGCAGGTTCTGTGTGTTAAACATGCGTGAATGAAACAAAACACGACTCCAAGTATATTTGCGATGAGGAAACCTCATTATATCACACAGCATAGATTACGTATACATTATGTACAGCGTTATTTAACCGTAAACCAGGTCAAAGCAGCATTTTCATTATAAAAGACATTTATCCAGCATTTAATGGCCCGTCGTCCAGTTTCATTTACAAATAGGATGTCATAAAGAAGAAAACTGTACAACAATGAAAACACTGATCAACACTTATTATTGCTTAAATAGTAATCAAAAACTGAACCACAGGAAATAATTAACAGAATGAAATATATTATGTGAAAATTACTTCACGCTGCAGGTGAAGGAGGTGCTGTATATTCTCCTGGTTGACACAGAGAAACTAGAATAAAGCGGCAGTTTTACAGACTCTTAATAGGACATTAATCCACAATAAATTGGTGACAAAACAGCAGTATGTCCAATGTGCGGCTTTAAAAAGAATTTGACCTTTTAGAGACGACGAAACGATCATTTAAAGGCGCTGTACCTGATTTTTACTGTCTTAAAAATGTGAAAACAGAACTAGTTTGCAGTGGTCCAACGTTATTCCTCACTTAATTCTTCACCAAGATGAGTTTCTAAGCACTTTTCGCGACTTTTATAGACCAGTGCTGAGGTTTGTCGTGACGATAAACTAGCATGCTAACTCACACTTCCTGCTTATCAGACATTAAAATGCTCTAAATGTCTTATATTACGCAAAAAGGACTCTTGGGATTTAAGATTTTTATGTTATAATGTTGTTTCCTCATCACAAACAGACCTGGAGTTGTGTTTTGTTTCATTCACATGTTTGAGTAACTTTTTATTATTAATCCGTTTACATCTCCAAAGCTCAAAATGCTCTGTTCCACCTTGTGACGTCATGCAGTGGTAGTTTCCAGGTTAACAGCTCCATTTACCTTTTGTTTAGTAGAGATTGGACATAAATTACGTATAAACTGTATAAAAAAAGTGGACTAAAGGAGTTTGACATCACCCATAGAGTTAAACTTCAGTTAACTGAAGCTCACAAGGCTAAAAGAAGTTATAGGAGAACATTTAGAGCCGAGTTTTACGTTAGTTTTTGACGAGGAAACAACATTATAACATATTGTAGATCAAACAATAGCGAAATACGGGACCTTTAAGATTAGGGCAAGACAAATTTGACTCAAATACACAGAGTAACAAGAGCTCCTCCAGCGGGGCAAAATACGCCCGTACTTTGAATTCTTGTATATAGAATTAAGTTAGAATTTGTCAAACCTAGTTAAAGATGAATTGTTGGTGCAGTTTGGAAGTTTGACATTCCTAGGTGAGACGGTTGTCGAGTTAGAGCGCGGACAAGAAATTGTCCACAGACAGACGGACAGACAGACGGACGGATGGATAATCAATAGGGAAATCTGGCTCTTGCAGTAGGAGTATGAGTATGACATCATCACATTCTAGAATCGGAATTCCACCAATCAGATTGCAGCAACAGAACTTAAAGACACTACAAAGCTTTGAAGTGTCCACAGACGGATAGACGGACGGACGGACGGACGGCGCCATACCATAATACGTCCCGTCTTATTACAACGGGCGTATAAAAACAGGAGGGTTAAAATTTCAGGGTAAAATATTGTTTTTAACACAAAGAATATTATTTTAACTATTTGAAAGTCAAATGAGGGTTCGAGTTGGGATTATTTGCCAGATAATTCAACTTTTCTTAGTGTTAATTTGGCACCTCGACCCACCACTTCAAACTCCTGTGAGAGAAGATCATTTTGAACCAGTTTTGTACATAATTTCACCTTAAATTAACTAAAATAAAGTATAAAAATAAAACATCTCTGTGTGTTGTTGAGCTAAATCAGGATAACCCTACAAAGTGTTATCCGTTTACTCTCAAAACGTGAATATAATTTATGATTTCGGGGTTAAACAGGAACTTTGGTCCAGTGTCACTTAATTAACATTTTGAAAAATAAAATAAAATAGACTCTAGAACAGATTGGACTCATATAAACCCTGAGAAAATGTTAAAATTGATTCTGTGAGAGTCCATTTTAACATTCCACTTTTTGCTGTGCATGTGCATCACATCACATCAGGTACAGAGCCTTTCGTAGGAGATCGAACTTCTCATATTCAAGTTATTGCTACAAATATACACGTAAAAGGCAATTTCAGACTAGGCCTGTAACAATAATCAGTAAATCGATTAATCGCGCGACAATTTTTAACAAGCTCGATAGCTTTTCCGGCCGTGATCGTTTCTATTTGCAGCTCGTTTTTTGTTTTCCTCGTCTTTCTCTCGCTCTCGACCAAAGAGACTGAATGTCAAAAAGTTTCTAACGACGCCGAGGAGTAGAAAATGATGAGCTTTTTGAGATTTGAAAATCGCTCGTTTAATAACTTTTAAGGACAATTTAGTTACAGAGACTTAATAATCCATTTAATTTATTGTTTTGGTTGTGTTTGGTTCAAGAATGGTTTATTCAAGTGCATTTTTTGCTAACAAATCCTTGCTGTATTCCAGACTACATTAGGCTATTCTTATAATGACGATTTTATTTTGGCCTATTGTTTCCTTCTTTTTCTTGCAGTTCCTGTGTTAAATATTCTTTAGAATGTAAAGTTTATTGATCTATTCCTATTCCATTGTCATTATAGTAGTTGAAAATGGTCTGAAAATGTCAATATTTTCGTTTATCGTGATAATTTTTCGGTCAATTAATCGTCCAGCCAAATCTGTTATCGTTACAGGCCTATTTCAGACAGCAGAGTAGTGCAGGAATCTTCTAGTCACAAGTCAAAAAAGAAGCAAAATATCTCATTATTGCTTATAGATGTGTGTTTGTGTTTGTAATGAAGCTCTGTCGTAGATATGTTTAAATTCTCAGGATCACAAGCAGAGCAGGAGGTAGGAGGGCGTAACACGGTGAAAATACACAATGTAGGTTTTAAAAATATTGTGTAAACGTGTACAGAAGGTAGATTGCAAATTGAAGCCACAGTGTTTGCAGAAAGATCATTGCATTGCACTAGAGATCAAAATGAAGCTTTTAAAAGGTGCACTTTGTAACTTTTCCACTTTGACACTTGCCTTCCTTCTTTCTTGGCAATAAAACGCCTGGAATTAATCGACCGATATGGGTGTTTTCGTTTACAATCCAGAATAAACGATGGTCGATAGGCTGTGCCGAGGTTTCTTAGACCGATATATGTGGCTGATTTACTTTTTTTGCTTCTTTTTGATTTAAATTTATTACAAAACACCTTTTTTACCACAAACCTAAAAGAAAACTGTGAAGATGTAGTTAAAATAAAGCTTCGTGTGTACTTTTTAGGAAAAACTAAATATCGGCCTGTGCTGGAGGTTCAAGATCGAAAGCTGATACGTTAAAAAGTGCAAATATCGACTCGGTATATCGGTCTGTCTCTACCTGCAACTGAATCAATGCAAGACAGATACAGTAAGCTTAATGCTATACTGTGAAACATTCCATGCAAAGCTACAGTATATTGCATTTCCATGGAGATTGGCAAGTAGAGCTGAACGATTTGGGAAAAATATCTATCTAAATAGCCAAAAAGTGCAGTTTTTATGGCATTTTGTAACATTGCGATTACTTTGGCAATTTGTGTTTTAATAATTCGATTCTGTTCAAAATTCACATTTTAAACGCGCCCAGAAGAACTGACAAAAAGACTGAAATATGAACAAGAATCACATTTCAGAACACCGGGAGGAGGCCCCGGGGAAGACCCAGGACAGGCTGGAGGGACTATGTCTCTGGGTCTGGGAACGCCTCGGGGTCCCCTGGAGGAGCTGGAGGAAGTGTCTGGGGTGAAGGAGGTCTGGGAGTCCCTGCTTAGACTGCTGCAGCAACCTGACCAGGTTATGAGCAGCAAAAAATGGATGGATGGACATTTCGGAACATGTTTGTAAAGAGTTGGCAGTTTCTATGGAGAATTAGACTGAATATTTTGTTGTTTGTGGAGGAAATGATGGTTTTATGGTACTTAAGACGGCAGTGGCTTAATTAGGACAGCGTTTGTCCACTAATCCGAAGGTTGGCAGTTCTAATCCTGCTTTCAACATCTTAACCTACCTCGCCCCCAGTGTCTGCGTACTCTAGTGTGTGAATGGGCGAGTGGTTCCTTGTTGTAAAGCGATTTGAGTTTTAAAGCGCTCTATTAAAATGTGACCATTTACTATACAGTAGCTCAGTTAGTAGAGCATTTCTCCACTGATCTGAAGGCTGGTGGTTCGATTCCCGCCAGGCTATACTGATGATGACATTTTGTAACATTGAGATTGTGATTACTTTTGCAATTTGTGTTTTAATTAAGACTGTCAACATTAACGCGTTAATGCATGAGATTAATCACCAAAAAATATTGCAGTTTTTTTTAACGCAGATTAATCACACAGTTTATTTTGAATACTCCTCTATGGAAAGAGCGATGGTGACCTGAAAGGCAGCGCAGGTTATTAGGTCAGTGATCAGGTCTGTCCATACGCGGCTTTAGATAAAACTAAGGTAGTTTGCAGATATTGCAGCGATGAACTCTCTTTCCACAGAAGCACAAGAAGTCTAAAATACCATTTTAAAGCTAAACACGTGTTTGATTCAGCGGCAGCAACGACGCTACTGCACCAACAACAAGCCAAGCACGAAAAACAGTGTTGGCCGAATGCACCCGCAGCAATGTGGTCAACAAAACTACCAGCGAGAGAAAAATGTCAATAAAATAACTTTTTGATAATAAATTGCATTTTTTGGCTTTTTTTGAAGAATAATTAACTGTGATTAATCATGATTAATCAAAACTCTAAAGTGTGATTAATCTCATTTAAAAAATGAATCATTTGACAGGACTAGTTTTAATCCAAATCCACTGACCCACAGGTTGGCTGATGTGATCCCAGCTCCCACAGATGATTGCTGTTGTTGTGTCCTTGGGCAAGACACTCAACTCACCTCATCCCCAGTGTCTGCATACGCTGGTGTATGAATGTGTGTGAATGGGTGAGTTGTTCCTTGATGCAAAACGCTTTGAGTGCCTTCAAGGTGGAAAATCACAATATAAAAATGTGAACATTCTTCAAAATTGCTGGATTTGCAATTTGCATCCATTGAAATTACATCTTAATTTCGATTAATCTTACTACCCTACATGCACCCTAACCCCCGCGAGAAAAGCTACACAGTACACCTTTAACTTTGGACACCTTAGTTTTTGGCATTTCTCATTTTACGTCTTAATATGATCAATACATATGGAAAATAACAATGTGGCGTAACAGTCCATAGTTCTGTACATACAAAACAAATACATAACCAGCAAGATAAAGCTAAAAACAACAGCAGCAAGCTTTACGAAAAAGAGATGGATTTTGTGTGAAAGAAAATATTTGACAAAAATTTTCTGGTTGCCAAATTTTAAAGCCAAACCAAACTTCAATATTTAAAAAAAGCAGTAAATGTGATAATTCATCCTTGTTTGCAGTCTAATGGAGCTTGCAGTGCGACGGTTAATCTCCAAAATCCGGGATGTCGTCGAAGGAGAAACCGCGGTAACCTTTGGAGGCGTAGTAGGCGATTCTCAGATGATAAAACCCAGGGAGGAAAACCAGGACGCCGATAATGATGACGGGGATGGTTCTGTCTGGATGCTGTGAAGACAAAAGTACAAAAACATGCTTGTGTAATAAACTGGATAAAAAAAGTGACCTAAAGGAGTTTGACGTCACCCATAGCGTTTGGATCCAGTCAAATGAAGCTGACTGAGGCCTGCAGTTCCACACCAGTCCAATCCAACTTTATTTGTATAGCACATTTTATAAACAAGACAATTTCCAAAGTGCTTCACACAGCAAATTAACGTAAAATACCAAATAAGAGCCAGTGCGTTTATTTGTTTCAGTCACTTAACAGACCAGGCGTTTATTTGAGACCAGGCGGCAATTTGGGGCGATTAATTCCTTCCTCACAAAAAACTCGCTCAGCAAAACTTTAAAAAATGTAGGCGACTTTCTATACAGACGTAGGGGAGTTCATTTGAAATGTTACATGTTTCCCACATTTGAAAGCGACTGCTGAATTACAGAAAGTCATTAAAACCCTCCCGCAACATGCAGACATTTCTTTAGCGAGTTAAAACAAATGACAGACACAGCAAATGTGGAGCAGCAGAGTGAGAACGTTCATCCACCGCATCAGGGCACAAGGAGTGAGCTGTTTTTTTTCTCCTGCTGCGCCCTCGGGTGCTGGAGCCTCACGCTGCTCCTGGTTTCCTTAGCTTTTTGTGTTAGGCTATCTTATTTTGGTCTGCCCTGGGGGGTCCAGACGTCCCATTTTCGTTTTTGGTTTGTAGGGACAGTTAGTTTGGGCGGCGGTTTAGTTTGGGTAGGGACAGCGGCTTCTACGGCCCTGTATGAAGTTGGTCTGTTCAGCACAACGTCCTTATTTTACTTTGGCCAGCGCACCAGGGCCTTTTCCTTTGTTAGTTTGTTTCCTTAGTTTGGGCACGAGTTAAGGGCTTCTTTTCTTCCCAGACGGCAAACTAATATAATAATAATTCAAAGTAAAATATAAAAATGGTCAATCCTTAACTTCGTTTTCTCCTGTCCTTCTTAAATATGTTGTGATTGATTTTGGGTCGTAATAGTCTAACGAACAGAGGGGTTTCATTGTGGTTGTGGTTGTGATTTTATTTTATTTTATTCTTTAGCTTTTAACACCGCGTAAGTTGTGTGTTTTTTTTAGTTATTTATTTATGACCTTTTTATAATTATTTATTGGTATTCTTGCTTTTATTTGAGTTTAATAGTTTTATGGTCTTAACAAGGACTGGTGGAGTTAAATAGAGCTTTATTTTATATTTCTATTGGATATGTTTTGGCTGTTTTGTGCAGCACTTTGGAAATGGGTTTGTGTATGAAATGTGCTACAGAAACAGAGTGGATTGGATTGGATACAAGTTTCTTCTTGCTTAAATTCACTGTTATGGTGCAGCAACAGCTAAACAACTGAGGGAACTACATAGACCATGATCCTTTGCTCTGTTTCAGTCCACGTTACATGATGAAATAACTTATTAAACATTTTTACTTGTTAATTATTTGGATTATGATGACAGAAAAGTAGCATATTCACAGTTTTGCTATCCTCCAGAAAATATTGCAATAAATATCGTACCGTGAGATGCATATCGTGAAAATATTGTATCAAGAGATTTGGATATTGTTACATCTCTACATTTTAGCACTTAATAATACTGAAATGGATTTACACAGCACCTTTCAAGACGCCCAAAGCTCTTTACGATGCATTATTCATTCAAATCAAACTTTAATTGTACAGCACTTTTCGTACATTTAAAATGCAGCAAGTGCTTCACACACAATTACGACAATTACAATAATTACAAATGCAACGATCACAACAACAGCAACAACAGCACCCCCTGCTGTTCCTGCCAAACATACAATTAGACAGAAAGAAACATAAAACATAACACATAAAGCTCCTAAAGGTTAAAGCAAACAAAATGTAGTGTTAAACGTAGGGATGTAAGATCTCTCAATACAATATTTTCACAATATGCATCTCACAGTTCGATATTTATTGTGATATTTTGTGGAGGCTCACAATATTGTGACTATGCTACTTTTCCTTTTAAAAGCCTTGGAAAAGCCTTGAAAAGCCTTTGGTATTGTTATAATATGAAGGTTTAAGATTTAATAGTGCTTCGTAACAGTTATTTCTTCATGTTCTCTGCACAGATGACACAAAGGATCATGGTCTATGTAGTTCTATGTAGTCAGTACACAAAGTCATTCAAAGTGCTTTACAGTACAAGAAAGACATTAAAATCACAAAGAAATACATTAAACTCACAAGAAAAGCCAATAAAATCACCATAACTACACTTGTAATTCGACATATTATGATGGCCCCCAATATTACTGTGATAATTTTGACGATACGATATCACGATATTTCGGTTATTGTTACATCCCTAGTTAAAAGTAGACATAAAAACTAGGGCTGTGTTGAAAAAAAATGATTTTCCGATTCTGAATCGATTTGCATTTTAATTCCTTAAGGTCGATTCGTACGTCCAAAGATAGATTTCACTTTTAATACTTTTTCCCCTGGTGAACTTTAACCGCACTCGTCGCGCCGCAGTCTGACTATATCAAAACTATTAACATGGTGTCGGACACTAGTGGCCACATGAGCCAAGTCCTGGGTTTGAAGACGCCAGAAACACTCGAAGCTCCGTCTGGCACCGTTTCGGGATAAGAAACGATAAAGACAAAGATGCGCTTGACAGAAGCAAAGTGATTTACGAGGCCAAATGGAGGTGAAGCACAGCGGAAATACAACCGACCTCAGGAACCACTTGGAACAGCTCAAAAATGGTTCTAATAACACTAACACGAATCGAGATCGGATCAGATCAGATCATGATAATCGAGTCTGAATCTTGAGAATCGGAATCAAATCGATTCTTGGGATTTGAATCGAGCCCTAATAAAAACTAAAATAGGTCTGAATTAGAAGCCAAAGTAAAAAGACTGAGTTTGAGTTTATGTTTTAAAATCTGAACGGTGGCAGCGGCCCTCAGGCTGATTGTTCCCCTGACGGCGGCTGTAAAACTGTAAAAACGGCCTCACTGTGAGTTTTACTTTGGACTCTTCAGACTCAGACGCCACCAGGGGCAATTCAAGTGGGACAGTTCAAAGAGGAGGGGTTCTTCTGATAAAAGCAGGTCAGATAAATACAAATAGGACTAAGACCGGTAAGAGCTTTGTAAACCAATAAAAGTGCTTTAAACTCTGTCCTGGAGCCCACAGGAAGTCAGTGCAGAGACCTGAGGACGGCGTTCTGCTCTCTTTGTGCGGCCAGTGCAGGAATCAACAGGATTTGTAATAAAAGCATGTATTAAAGTCTCTGCACTGGCTTGAGAGAAAAATGGTCTGGCTCGGGCAATATTTTTTAGATGATAAAAACCTGCTTTAGTGACAGATCTAATGTGTGGCTCAAAGTGAAACTCACTGTCCAAAATAACACCGAAACTTTTAACCTTTTCACAGAGGAGCTTTGAGCCTTTCTTTCTTTTCAAGCTTCGGTGCCAATCATTAAAAACAATCATTAAAGACGTGAGGCTGCCAATCTGCACTATTATCACATGATACGTTTGTGAATCATGAAGGTTTGTCAAGATACTGTGCACAGTTTTGTTCATGTGTTTGTATATTTATAAAGAAATGTCGTGTAGGGTCAGAGTGGGTGACGTAGGCTTGTGGGCAGAACATCACAGAATCTTACAGCCAACTGCAAGGAGGGTTGGAAAAGGGCACGGGAGAGATCACCAAATGACTCAATACTGACATCTAAAACCTCTTCAGGCACGTTTTTGATAAGAGAACATTATACAGGGTTCCCACTCTTTTTACTGACAAAATTTCAAAACTTTTTCATGACTTTTTCATGACCTAAAGTGAATTTTCCATGACTTTACAGCACCTACATGTGTAGAATTTAGCACTTTTAGGGCTAAATATGAAATGTTTACCCTTTCCACTCACCTTATGGTTTGGTATTAAAGTTTTTAACATTCAGAATCCTGTCAGTGCATTTATTATCATATATTTTAAACAAAACACCTTATTGTGTAACTGCGGCTGGCACAGACGTTCAGAAAAAATCATAACAGCCGAATGTGAACTAGTAAATAAGAACACTGTAGTTGCGTGAAAAAGATACTAAAATTCCATGACTTTTCCAAAGTTTTCATTGAATTTACAAAATTCCATGACTTTCCCAGGTCTGGAAAATGACATTTTCAATTTCCATGACTTTCCCAGGTTTCCATGACCGTGGGAACCCAGATTATAACAAGGTAGAAAGCGGAAAACAAATCACATCATGGCTTATGAAGGCCAGTCATGGCTGAAACATAAATCATAAATAAATGCCTTTTAACTATACTTTTTTTTGTGCGACTTTTACTTTTTTGGAGTATCTGGATTTTGTTTTGTCTTCAGTTTTTATTCTTTTCTCAAGAGCATCCTCTACCTGTTCTCACTGATAGGCTTTATTCACACTTACGTCACAAATCAGGAAGACGTTTGGAAAGATGCAATGACAACTTGCAGCGGGCTCTGTAGTAAGTAGTAATAAGTTTGACAAGATCTAGAAAAAATGAGAAAATGTCCCACTTTTCTTCATCTCCATGTCGTTGTAGTGTTCTGTGATGTTCGGTTCATCAACAATTCTAACCGTACCTCAGTTTTCATCATTTCCCCACTGACGCACAACTCCGAGTGCACTGGGTACATGTGATTAGAAGAGACGAGGGCGCCAAATTCAAGATGATTCCAAACAGCAAACACGTCTGCAGACTTCATTTTACCAACAATCACATTTACTTCAGTGGGTTTGATCACAGTCGGTCGAGCCCAGTGTCGGGAACTACACCGGAAGTTATTGTTGCATGTTTCCAAACGTCTTCCTGGTTTATGAAGTAAGCATGAATAAAGCCTATTGGAAAACCTGCAGCAAAAAGCCATATTTTTTGCTTTTTTCTGTACAAATCTAATAATCTAGGACTTTACCTATACCTATATTATACCTGTTTTTAACCATGACCATGTATTATATATCTAGAACATGACAGTCATTATTAGTATCGGGTTTGCAAATATTTGTTGTGTTGCTCATTTCCTATCTCCTTTTACTTTCAATACACACTTTCTATTGTGGTATTTCCAAGTATTTATCTTAAAAATACCACGAATTTGAGATAACACTTCTCACATAACAATTGTCCACAGCAGCTGTTTTCATTCATTGGTATTGTATTCACAATAGTTCAGAGTTGGTGTGGTGAATAATACACTCAGGGGCCGGTCCCCTGAGCCTGAGGGTGTGAGGCGGGACACACTGATTCACAGTTCACTCACCCTCACAAATTAGCACATTCACAGCCTCCTCCTGGCAGCTCGGGCTCATTTATTCACCTGTTCTGATGAGAAGTAACACACAAAGCTCAGGTGTCTACTGGCAACCAACCAGTTAATAACGGAAGAGGAAGTCTGCTCCTTTGTGCTAGTCAAATTAAGCGATTTGTTTTGAATAAAGGCACTAACTTTCTTATAATTCAGGCCCGTCTGAGAAGTTGGTGCTTTTGCCTCAGTCGTAGTGTCGAAGGATCTTTAATAACCTTGGTCTAAAGTTTGGCGTAATGCATGAGACACTTAACAATAGATTAATCATTTTGGAGTTTTATCCTTGGGTTTTATATGGCTCCTGTCGAGGGTTCTTATTGACGTAAAATAAAAATAGTGTTGGTGGTGGTTTTAAGTGCAAAAAATAGTGAAAAAATTACAAAAACATATATTTACAGTCAGCCCTTGAATAGCTCTGGAGTTGGTGCCTGCGGTGCTCACAGCTCCTCCCCTTGACACACACGGCCTCTGTGAAGATGGGAGGTCCCTTTTATGGTACAAGGCTCCTCCACCAATTCACTTAAAGGGGAACTCCGGCACGTTTGAAGCTAAAGTCCGTTACTAGAGGTGGTTGAATACTGTCAGCAGCCAAAAAACAGCACAGATCAGTGTTACATCGGTGGAGATCTCACTGTGGCAGTGAGTCTGTCAAGGCAACAAACCAGTGTAGTGAATCATGGCTGTGATACTAAGTCTTTATTAAACCACTTTTTCTGCGCAAAGTTAATATGAAATACGCACATTTTACTCATCTAAACAGTGTAAATGTCAAATCTGTCACATAAAAACAAGTTTCCTTCCTCTGAACAAGCAACAAAACTGTAGCGCTGTAACTGAATCATTTAGTAAAATATACCAAAAAATACTCTTGGCCATATATTAATACAGCAGCCCACAATATGGATACTGTATCATTACATTAGGTGATACGATACATCAATATTTTGATATTTTTACACACCCCAATGTATGAGTCTGTGTGTGTGAATGGGTGAGTGGTTCCTTGTTGTAAAGCACCTTGAAGATGGAAAAGCGCTATATAAAAATGTGACCATTTACCACCAACACTCACACACCACATTCACACATAGGCATGAGTATTTTTTGGTATATTTGACTAAATTATTTTGTTACAGCGCTACAGTTTTGTTGCTTGTTCAGAGGAAGGAAACTCATTTATGCGACACATTTGACATTTTCACTGTTTCAATTATAAAAATGGTGTGTTTCATTTTCACTTTGCTCAAGAGGTGGTTCAACAAGGTTTTTAGTATCACAGCCATGATTAAGCCTTTGTTTTTATTTATACTTAATTATACTTTATTAGTGCTTTGTGTTCCAATTTTTTGTATGAAAAGCATATTGAGGCCCGTGTATTGAGGTATGTATCATATCGTGGTCCGTGTATCGAGGTATGTATCGTATCGTGGTCCATGTATCGAGGTATGTATCGTATCGTGGTCCATGTATCGAGGTATGTATCGTATCGTGGTCCGTGTATCGAGGTATGTATCGTATCGTGGTCCGTGTATCGAGGTATGTATCGTATCGTGGTCCGTGTATCGAGGTATGTATCGTATCGTGGTCCGTGTATCGAGGTATGTATCGTATCGTGGTCCATGTATCGAGGTATGTATCGTATCGTGGTCCGTGTATCGAGGTATGTATCGTGGTCCGTGTATCGAGGTATGTATCGTATCGTGGTCCGTGTATCGAGGTATGTATCGTATCGTGGTCCGTGTATCGAGGTATGTATCGTATCGTGGTCCGTGTATCGAGGTATGTATCGTATCGTGGTCCGTGTATCGAGGTATGTATCGTATCGTGGTCCGTGTATCGAGGTATGTATCGTATCGTGGTCCGTGTATCGAGGTATGTATCGTATCGTGGTCCGTGTATCGAGGTATGTATCGTATCGTGGTCCGTGTATCGAGGTATGTATCGTATCGTGGTCCATGTATCGAGGTATGTATCGTATCGTGGTCCGTGTATCGAGGTATGTATCGTATCGTGGTCCGTGTATCGAGGTATGTATCGTATCGTGGTCCGTGTATCGAGGTATGTATCGTATCGTGGTCCGTGTATCGAGGTATGTATCGTATCGTGGTCCGTGTATCGAGGTATGTATCGTATCGTGGTCCGTGTATCGAGGTATGTATCGTATCGTGGTCCGTGTATCGAGGTATGTATCGTATCGTGGTCCGTGTATCGAGGTATGTATCGTATCGTGGTCCGTGTATCGAGGTATGTATCGTATCGTGGTCCGTGTATCGAGGTATGTATCGTATCGTGGTCCGTGTATCGAGGTATGTATCATATAAGCAACTTCTTACCAAGCCTTACACCAGACGGACCCACACTATGGCACCTTGTATTCCCATTAATGTTCGCTAATGTGTGCACTGTGTCACCATAGTAACTGCTGACCATTCCACCGTAGACATACATGTAGAACACCCCCGATGCAATGTCACTTCAAAGTATCAATACTGGAACACACACTGTTTACACCTACGCTTTTTTGTCTTGCCTTGAATACAAAAAGAACAGAGCTTGGGCCTCTGACCTCCTTGGCAGTCCGCTACAGGTCAAGTTTAAGTTAAAGGTGTATTGTGTAACTTTTTCTGCTTGTTTCGATGGATATACCATTGCTCTGCCTGGAATGTTCCACAGTATAATAAATACAACACAATAAACGGCTCTACCTTACATTTATACAATTACAGGTGGATTTATAGCTCAAAAATACCTAGAAAAACAAACATTCTGACTGTGACTGTAACTTGGTTTGGTCTCCATGAAGATGCACCTTTAAAGACCTTATAGTTGTGTTTTTAGGGAGCATGTTTACCATCTGTCCAGGGACGACAGATGAAAAACAGAATTCATGTGGATTAACGTACACTGTCCCTTTTAAATAAACCAAAACCTAAAAAGATCAACTTGAATGGCGGTCAGGTTTGGGGGACATTTTCAAATACACGAGTTATTTTCGCTGTTTTTCTGAAGTGCGTGGAGCTGTAGTCCTTCTCCCCAGGCTCGGGCGCATGAAAGAGACCGGTGAACAATGCACAGTGGGGTTTACGACGTGAGGCAAAAAGGCACAAAGAGAGAAAGAGCCTCCAACCAGCCACCACGAGTCGGGGGAATGATGCACGCCACCGACATAAAAGCAGTAGTTTAAGAGTGCTGACGCCGACTCGCCCACAAAGACCAAAAGACCGAGCTGCCGGGCAGGCAAAAAGATACACCCTGGTATAATGGAGCAATGTAACGAAAATAGCTATGATTTCTTTAAAGGTGCGTTGTGTAACTTTTCTGTTTCATTGAGTTAATTATAGCACATAGTTTCATTTAACTGGTTTATTTAGACTTATATGTTCTAATTTTGGGTGCACACGTATTAGTTAATATATATAAACTTAGACTTGTTCTTTGCTTTTTTGTTTTGGTTTGTGTCGCCAGACTACGGAAGCTGGGGGGGCTCACAACAAATGCAAATGCCGCAACGAATACAAATGTCACCACACAGCAAAAAAAACCCACAACAGAAGGACTCTATTTCTCGACCCGGGAGGACTCACAACAAACACTAACCCACAACACATCAAAAAGCCACATCGGAAGTGGCCGCGGGACTCTATTTTCCGAACTGGGAGGGCTCACAACAAGTACAAACACCACAACACAAATGCCGCAACACAACAAAAAGCCAGAACACCAAAAAAAAAAAGACAACAGAAGTGGCAGCGGAACTCGATTTTCTGACGGACCAAGCGGGAAATGATTTATGACGCTCAGACGGTGACATCCATTGCCAAAAAACAATCATTTACTTACGTTTCCGACTTCGTTCACTTCTCCGTTCTTTTACTTTTCACATTCTTCTTCTTCAACTTTTCCCATTCACTTCCCGCTTGATCCTCCTCGCTTTGTCCATAGGAAAATAGAGTCCCGCGGCCACTTCCGTTGTGGCTTTTTGATGTGTTGTAGGGTTAGTATGAATGAAAATGAATGAAGGAATGAATGAATGAAAGCCTTTATCTATCAATTCAATCGCATGTACAAGACATACAAGAAATCGAAATTGGACCTGTCACCCGTCCGTACATTACGACATACCAAAAGAACAATATTACATACATATTTGTTGCGTCGTTTGCATTTGTTGTGAGCCTGTGGTTTCTGTACCAGACAGAAACCATTGACCCCGGAAGCATTTTTTTGTTTAGTTTGTTTTGTTTGTTTAATGTTACTTTACTATCACTAGAAGGTGCAGTTTGCATATTCTGCCTGTGTCTGTTTGCTTTCCATCAGCACCATAAATATGCAGAGAAAGTTTGCAGCATCACAAGAAATGATAACATTTTAAAGGACAAAAATATTCCAATTTCATAAATCATTTCATAAACTCTGTGTCCCCAGATACAAGGTAAATATGTTCAAATCAAATCCTGAGTTTACTGATAATAATTGTAATAGTTGTTTATTCCTAATTACAAAACACTGGATATTTATTTGTGTTGTAATTTATTTTTTTGTTTCTCAAGAATCCAAGTAGAAGGAGCTTCACTTGACTCTTTCATTTCAACACTGAAATCCAGTTAGTTTAAACCTAAACTGCCTCTCTCTGATCTGAATGGTCACTACCGAAACCCCAGAACCTGGAGCCAATCCTGAATCAGTGTTAGTGCAGCTCTGCAGCTCAGGGAGGGAATTCTTGAGGTTCTGAACTTTCACATAAGACGTGTCCATAAACTGAGAATGTGACAAATATGAATGTGTGCTCTATCTGCAGGTTAAGGCTCTGGAGACCCAGGTTCTGTTGTGATTGTAAAACCTGTTTAAAGCTGTAAGAGTGCAGGCAACATACTTTAAAACAAACAGGGAGAAGCTAATGTAAATATTGATAAAATGCAGATTTTTTGTTGTAATAAAAGAATTTAGTGGAATTTAGTCTAGTCACTGAAAGAAACCAACAAATTATAAAATTATACATTTCATCTGTAAATTATGCTCTGTGAAGCGTCTTCGGGGACAATATGTCTGTGAAAAGCGCTATATGAATAAAACACTTACTTACATTTATACATTTATTTTTAGTATATAAGAAAATCAGTCGCTTACCGTCCTTCTGGCAATATAACACCATCACTTTAGAATCTGAAAATCTGGCACTGTTGCCATAATGATGCACTATTTAAAACAAAGTACAGTATATTTTTCATAAAATAAAGTCCTCAAAATGATGCATGTAACAGGAAGCTGAAAGCAGTGAATATTCAAGCATGATTTATCTTCACAAACAACATTCCCAACATCATTTATTACAGCATTTCGTTTCCCATTATTTTACATTTTCGTTTCTTTTCTCATCTATGGAGACTTCAGCTTTAACATTTCATGAGGAGCTTACTTTTTAATAAAAAAAAATCCTAGATCTGTTTTAGTTCATTGTTTAATTAAAGACAAATCCTGTATTTTCCCGATGTTTCAGACAGGGGGCATCTCCTTATCTCTGTCCACCCACTCTTCCTCAGCGGGTTACGTCACACACTTCGCCTGCAGTGCACACACTGTCCACACGATGGCACTGTTGGACATGATATCCTCCCTGCATTGGCCAACAGAATCAAAACTACAGGCATGGACATGTTTGAAACCAATTAGATGAAGATTTCGCGTACATTTATTGGAATTAGAGCTGTCAAAATCATCAAAAATCAGATACTAACGAACACTAAAGCTAGAATCGAAACTGGATAAAACTGGAAACTGGATTTGAGCAGGTATCGATGCAAAAAAGACACTTTTTCAGGATAGAAATGAACTTTTAATGGCTTTAGAGTTGTATTAAGACAGATATAAAAGCACATAGACACGTATACGCACATGGACCACTGAGGAATTACACAGATTTAAGACCACATGGGAATAGAAAATAAAATACTATGATTTAATATCGAAAAATCATTATTTCGAGTTTGAAATTTTAGTATTGTGACAACATTTCAACACTTCTTCTGGCCTGTTTTCTAATGACGGCTCCACCAAAGCCATCGCTTCATCTGGTTTGTAATTATAAAATGTTAATATTGCGCTAATTAGGCCGATTTTTCATTTTGACTCTTTAATCTTCTTGGCGAAGAGGCGACAATTCCATCACGGTCATATTAAAAATGACGGCTGCAGAATCCAGTCAATAAGCACCACTGACTAAAGCTGAAATAAGGGGAGCGCTGGTGACATCTGGTGGTGATCATTTTTATGACATTCACACTAACTCCATTTTCAATACAAATCCAGTGACTTTCCAGTGATTATAAAGTATATTATTACAAATGATTTGACTAAATGTGACGTTTATGAATGAATCAGCTCCTTTATGTGAACAATTGAAATGGATCTCAGCTTTGAAAAGAGACAAATCTTTATTTCTTTTTAATTTGTATGCATTTTTATACAGATTAAAGCTGAATCAACATGGGAATCAGCACAGAAGTAGAGCAGGAAGCACAAAAACCTATTTGTCATCTTAATAACAGTTTTATTATTATATTATTATTTTATTATTTAGATCAGGGGTCACCGAACTTTTTTCTCTGGGGCGACATTATCCCTCCTGGCAGTGATGGGGGGCCGGGGTCTGGCCGGCATCTCCGTGAAGTTGGCCCCCATCAAACTCAAACCTACACAAATCTATGTCAATCATTTGTTTCTCAATCAGTTTTGTTTGTGCTGCTTTAGTTTTGGATAAATTAACGATTGTTTTATAGGTCAAACTGGCCCATCAAATTGTTAAATTGCCTCAAAACAGGCAGAAAATGATAGAAAATGGCTGCAAACTCCACAAAACTAGTGACCATAAACGATCGCAGGCTGAGGGTCTGAGCCTTGGTCCTTTCTCTCTGTGATTAGTTTGTAGTTATAAAAGCTTTCACATTGGTTACTGCCATATAATCAAAAATAAAAACCCAGTTTTTTGAGTGGCTTTTTGAAATGAACAGATCCAAAAGATTCGGATCCCATAAAAGAGCCCATCACTACAAGTTATCTCCATCTCTTTTGGTAATTTGTAAATAGGAAATAGGTAAGTCCTGGTCAGGTACTGGTTTATTTCAGTTATACCCACAGTTGAGGTTCACTTTAGAGCTGATTGAGTTAGGGTTAGCTGCAAGATAAACCACAACTGAATCTAAATCACTATTAAAATGATCACATTTTACAAATTATAACTTAAAAAAAAATCTCTTTTAGACAAAAAGTCACACCTGTTCTGTGTGATCTGCACTAGCTCCTGTCTTCTGTCGGGTGCAATTTAAAATGTTATTAATTGTGTTTAAATGTTAGAAACTCGGCTCAAGACGAGAGCTGACAGAGGCTTTTCTATACAGTGCAGAGTCTGTGGACCGGCCTTCCTCTTCCTGTCAGATCCTCTCAGTCTGTAACGCCGTTTAAGACCAGACTGAAAAACTCACCTCTTCTCCCTGGCATTTGACTGAAAGGTTTTCATTTCTTATTCTACACTCTTCTCTACAGTAATTTAATGTCCCATCTCCCAAAATGTCTGTAATGTCCCATGTCCCAAAATTTCATGATTATTTATGTTTTGACTTGTTTGTATTTTGATGTTAATGTATTTCTTATTCTGTGAAGCACTTTGAATGACTTTGTGTACAATAGATAGATAGATAGATAGATTAGATAGATAGATAGATAGTAGAGCTCTTAAGCTTGGTTAAGCTCCTTATTTAGTTTCAAGATGGACTGATGGACAAAAGATTTTTCAGTCTGACTCTATTAAATCTTGGTACAGAGTCTGACGCCCTTATGGTAGCAGCACATATTCAGAGCTCAGAACATGGCTGGGGTCAGAGGTGATGTTCTTAACCAGCCGCAGGGTGTTCTTATGATACTTGGCCTCATACTGTGCGTCCAGGGGCTGCCCCACAGTCTTTGAACAGATTTGAATCAGTTGTCTCAGACCTGATTTAGCAGTGACTGACATACAGCTGTACCACACAGCGTTACAATACTGCAGGACACTGAGGAGGACAGATGTGAAAAACAAGCAGCACCTGACGAGAGGCTCCGAAAGAGTGCAGGCGACCTAAAAAGTGTATTCTTTGTTTAGTGTTTTTACAGATGAAGTCAATGTGATGTTTCCAAGACAATGAGGAGTCTATGATCACACCAAGATATTTAAATGACTCCACATGTTTGATTGTTTCGTTATTGATGGTAATGGGAGCTACAGTTATTGGTGTTGGACTGAATACCACGAATTGTGCTGTACAAATATACTTGTCTTGTCTTTCCTACTCGCTAGTCAGATTCTCTTGATTTTTATTAATAGTTTTCACATTCTGTTTTATCTGTTTATATGTATGTGTTTCGTCTGTAGCTGAAGTTGTTTTAAATGTGCTATAGAAATAAACTTGAATTGAACTTGTCGACTACTCCTCCTATAGTTAAAGATATTACACAAACTGCAATCTTGTGAGTTTTATGTCATGTTATAATGTTGTTACCTCCTCGAAAACATACCTGGAGTTGTGTTTTGTTTCATTCACACATGTTTGAATATCTATAATCTATAATCCTTTATCCTTACATCTCCAAAACTCAGAATGCTCATGTAGTTGGGGGGGGGGGGGGGGAATGTGGAAAATGTGGGATTGTTCTTTTTTGAATCACTGTAAAGCGCTTTATGTTGCATCTTTTGCATGAAAAGCGCTCTATAAATAAAGTTTGATTGATTGATTGATAGTTTTACCTTTAGTTCAATTGAGATTTTGGAAACTCCAGGGCTGACATGATTTAATCTTGGATATTGGTCCAGCGGTTTCTATTTAAGGAGTAATAAATGACAAGCTTATAAGGTTAGCAGAATCCTATTAAAACAAATGGCAAATCTAATCACAGTGGTTGTCAGAATAATCTATTATATTTAATCGATTTTTTCCCAAATTAGTCAGCCCTTTGACTTTATTCCAAATTAGCCATGATCATGACTGGGCAATACGCCAAAGAAATGAATCCCCAACTTATCCTCATACTGAAAGATCCTCATTTTTCACTCAATTTTATTTAGTCAAAAAAAATATTAGTTTGAATATTAATTTCCTTAACTTAACAGAGACTTTTCATTTTAAAGGAGCTGTATGAAGCCTGTGCTCTTATGGTTAAAGGGGAACGACAATCACAACTGAAGCTGTGTGAACAAGTTTTTTTCGCTCTCGGTGAAAGCTCAGAACCTCCAGAATAGGTAAGGTAACTCTGCAACTAACTTTGCAACTTCCGGTAGGTAGTAAGTCTGACAAAATCTAAAGAAAATGTCCCAGTTTTCTTCATCTAAATGTCATTGTATTGTTCCGTTATGTTCGGCAATCGACAATTCCAACCGTACTTCAGTTTTCATCATTTCCCCACTGACGCACAACTTCGAGCGTACTGGGTACATGCGATTAGAAGAGACGAAGGCGCCGAATTCAAGATGATTCCAAACAGCACATACGTCTGCACTTTTCAGTTTACCAACAATCACGTTTACTTCAGTGGGTTTAATCACAGTCGGTCGGCGAGCCCAGTGTCTTCCTGGTTTATGATGTAAGTGTGACTAGATAAAGGCAGGGCTCTACAATGTGCCCATTTCACTCGCATTTGCGAGTAAATATTTCGTCATGCGAACGAGGAAATCAAAACAGTGGCACCAGTGCGAGTGCTTCTGCAGCCACAATAAGGAGAACTGCGCACAGACATAACGTGACGAGTTAAACGTTCTAAATGTGTCAAACATTAGGGGCAAACTCACACTAGGACTGTGGAACCTGCCCAAGCCTGGATCGCCCCTAAAGCGCCTCACACATGCCCAGCGCGAGCGCAACCGAACCATGCCCAGGAACGACCCCAGCATACGAGCTCCGCGTGTGCGCCGATATCACTCATACGAACAAACTCCGCTTCAAAACACACCCACACCCCCTTAAACGAGGACCCACACCTGTTCCACCACTCACAGACACCCCCGTGCTGCTGGACTTCCTTCTCCGCTAAAGCAACGGTTTTGTCTTGGTTTTGTCTCAGACTCGAGCGCATTTGGACTCGGTCTCGTCACGGATTCAAGGTCTGAATACTGAGTGCGGTCATATTTCATTACGGCCGCTGCCTTCGGCAATAAACTTGTACCGGTGTGCGGGACCTGTGCGCTGGAGCCCGCGCACCCTCGTGTACCAGTGTGTATCACAGGGCAGGTTAAACATCCCACCTGTCCATCCGCCTCACATCAAATACGATAATATTAATTTTATGTCCGTGTCCGCACAGAGCAGAGCTACGGCACGGAGCAGGTGATATGTGGGCTGAAGTTTGCCTATGAAAATGCCAAATAAATCTGTTTGTTACAATGTGCGTTTGGTTTGGTAAATGTGCAGAGTCTAAAAACCACTGTAAAACCAGTAAGAGAATGTAACTCCAGTTAGGAATTTGAAAATACAGGTTTAAAAATCCTGCACACTTTTTACACTTTGAAGCAGTTTTGTGTAAAGTGCCAGTGGAAGTTCTCTTAAAGAAGAGGTTCTTAAACTGTGGGTGAAGGTCCAAAAAGGGCCACAGAGTGTTTAAGTGCAGTACAGTCTGTTTGGCTTATCCATCCATCCATCCATCTTCTTCCGCTTATCCGGGGCCGGGTCGCGGCTTATTTTAAGTCTAAATATTAATCAGATAAAATGAAGATATATTTATAAAAACATTGCGATCATGCAGAAAAAGTACAGTCATAATTCTTTTTTATTCAATTTATTCAGTGTTAGTGTTGGTGTGCGCAAGTTCTGCACTGTAATAATCATTCAAAACGAAAACCTACTTGTGCCCCCTTTTTTTTTCTGTGCTCCTAAAATTTTTAACTTAGGGCACGTGCTCCTGAAAAAAAAAGTTAGCGTAGAGCCCTGGATAAAGGTGAAAAAATTACATGATAGCGCACTCAAATGGCAAATGTCCAAAAGCTTTTTTTTTTTTTTTTTTAATTATATTTCGGCAAAAAAGCCTTCTCCAAATATTTTTTTCTTGCTTTGGACCACAGTATCTGAAGAAGCTTTTTTGCCGAAACGTAATGCAATTTTTTCACCTTTATGTTGCTGCTCCTTGCATTTGCACCTCTCTAAGAAATTTGGTGTGCGTTTTCTGTTACAATTGTAAGTGTGATTAGATCTTATTCCCTCAGTGAGCTGCAGAGGCTGAACTAGCACTGACTCCTGACTGGATGCAGGGTCTGGGTTTAGGTAGAGACCATGCAGATCAGAGAGAGGCATTTTAGGTTTAAACCAACTGGATTTCAGGTTTGAAACTGGCAACACAAATAAGAGACTCGTGTGAGGCTCATTCTGCTTTCTGATTGGAGAATCGTCTTGAACCAAAACACCAGATTATATAATAAACAACCTGTCCATCATGTACAATGTTTATGTAATTAAGAATAAATTAGCTTTACAATTGTTATAGGTAAAACAACCCCTTTGAAACAATGCGCCAATGGACATTGAATGCACCCCCAGAGTCCAGTTACTCATGTGCACTTGTTTACACCCACAGCCATCGATCCACATGCACAACACTGAGATTATATACTTTTTATGGACAATCAGTTTGAGTCTGGATTAAAAGGACAGTTCTTAGTGCAGACTTGTGATCTGAGAGGAGCCTGTGTGAGGCTGAGTGTTGGAAATGTGTCGGTTTTGAAGCTCGTTTTGGTTCTTTCTCATTGGTTAGCGATTAGCTGCTGTAGCTCGCACACATAAACAGGCTGTTTTCTCTTCTATTAGCGACTGTAAAGTGACTATAGTGGCCGTATATATGTTACTGGACATGCACTGATATATAAATGAGCTGTGAATAGAAGTGTGAATTATCAGCATTTAAAAGATCATTAATTACCACATTTAAAGCACACGCATTTACCGCTAAAGGTAATGTACTTTCTTTACAGGCTAGAATATCATAGCGTAGCGTATAATAATCATACAAAAACCCCATTAGGCCGACCTACTGTCTTTAAATATGACATAAAGAGGCACTATAACAATAAATGTCGCCTAAATAAACCTAATTGAAAATCCAAACCTAAGTTTTATAAACAACTGAAGATTTACAGTGAATTTTTACATCATAAATATATCAGTGATTATATCGGCAGCTCCAACTCCCATTTTATCGAAAAATCCATATTGTTTGAGCCCTACTCGAAATGTCTGAAATTTTATGAAAAGTTATTCTGCCTTGGTCTTAGTGAACAGTCATCATTTCACCTGAACATGTCTAACTATATCAGGGGACACAACTAGATCATGTACTTATGTCATTTTAAAAGCAAAATCTTCTTTGGTGAAGTGTCCACTACTTACTTGTCTCCATTTAGATGTTATTGCATTGTCTGGAAAGTTCCATGGTATAACATTAAACATATTTATCTAGCATTTATTCTTTACGTGTGTTTTTATTGCTCAAAAAAACAATAATTCCTTCTGCAAACACGGGCGGCTCTCTCTTATAGGTTTAATCTATACTGCGGAACATTCTAGACAAAGCAATAACATTTCCATGGAGACAACAAGAAATGTTACGCACTTAAACAGGAAATTGTCAAATCTCTTCCTCCAAAGTTTGAGCTCTTCCCCAAACAAAGACTTTTAGAGCGAGAATTGGCTGGAGACCTCTTAATTAAAGCCCCCGAGCTGATCATTAACAATAAGTAATGACTGAATCTCAAATTGGATTAATTATACAACACTGTCCTAATCGTGACAGTCCTTCTAAAACGAGCTTTGGAAAGTTCTGACTCTTCTTCCTCCCACACAAAACACAGCCAGTTCCCTGCGGCGTCACCTTCACGTCCTCCATCTTGTCATATCATGTCATCGTGTGGGCTAATTGGACTGCACCTATCTCAAGCTCCACAAACTCCAAGCCCCATTACGCTTTAGACTTCTACTATTTCCACGATACTTTTATTTCAAGCAACATAGCGCTAAAACCATCAAACGCAAACCTACAGAAAAACTACGTCAATCGTTTGTGTTTCGTTTGTTCTGTTTTGTGCTGCAAAAAGTTTCATTTCTGCTGCTAGTTTTGGAGATATTAACCATTCTTTTATAGGCCAACTTATAAAAGAATCGTGTGTAGAATCCCTCGGTCGTCCAGGTAGAATCCATGACAAAGACGTTAGAAGATGTTTCGCCGCTCATCCAAGCTGCTTCTGGATGAGCGGTAAAACGTCTTCTACCTAAAACTCTTGTCTAGTTGACAAATTGAACTCTACTCTTTGTCTTATAAAAGAATCGTTAACATTGTTTTTGTGGTGTGCGTTTGATGGGGGCAAACTTCACGGAGTTAATGCCTTCTCCTGTTGTCTATGATATTCATGTTTCAAACTGAATCTGGACTAGACTCGATCCCCAATACTAGCGTGTTTCCGATACAATTTTTTTAGAATCCAATTCGATACCGATATTTGGCCTTTTAGGTCTTTTCCACCGGCACTGTTTAGCACGACACAAGACAGCATGACACGCTTTGTTTCCTTTTAGACTGGGGGTTGGACCTGGGAGCCGTTACAATTTTCCGTACCTGTTTTGGCTTTTTTTTCCTCTCTCTCTTCTTTCTTTTTGTTTCTTGTATTTGGAGTTTGCATGTCTGTACATATGATTTTATGTACTATGCTCGAAATAAACCATAAAAACTAAACTAAAAACTGTATAGTAGTAAAAACTGTAAACTATACTGTAAACAACTAGTACTATTACTGCCAGCGTGTACTTTTGTTGTGTCCTTGGGCAGTACACTCCATCTGTGTTTATATAACCTGTTGGCGTAGCTGCACGATTCGAACAGGTTTTGTAAATGATGCTCGTCCTCATTAGACTCCACACTCCATCTTAGTCTGAACTATTTTGAGTCGCTCCATCTTCCGCGCTCGCTCGGCAGCCGCTCATTATCCGCACATACGACAACGTGACGTGGACAGACTGCTGTTCGCTGATTGGTCAGAGGAAATGTCGCCATACGCGCGACAAATCTCGAGGATCTCTAAATAATCACCTACCGTGTGTAAAAAACACACCAACAGCGAACACGTCAACAGAGGATAAACAACGGAGCAGATCGTGAAGATGGAAGACCTGATACTCCTCCCACTTCCAGGTGGTAACGACTGCATGGAAAAGCTTCACTGTGTAGTGCTGTGCTGTGCCGAGTTGTGCTGGTAGTGTAGTCGAAAAGCCCAGTTTGTGTACTTGCCAATACCAGTCCTATACCACATAGTGTGAAGAGTAGACTAACCTCCAATTTACACCAAAGCGTAACAGTGCAGCACACGAGCAGCAGACACTCAGGTTTGGCTTTCCATTTTAACCAGTCTTACAATCTACACCTACACCTACAGAGTCATACGGGCGTCCAGCGACCGTCATGACACTACACGCTGCTCAAGGTAGGTTAGATAAGATAGGTTTCCAAGCTTTTTAGCAGGGGAAAGACAGGAAAATAATAATAATAATCAAAATAAACTTCTGATGCCCTTTCAAAATGCATTTTCTAAAAGCACTGCAGTCGCGTAAACACCGTGCATCGCATCAGGAGCTCGGGGAATGACTCATGATGCACTGGAGGAAAATTTACAGCTGTGGAGAATAAATATAAAACACTTTACGACATCAGACAGAAACTTTACAAGAACGACTTCTGAAGGAAAATGCGCGTGGAGCAGACGGCCAAAGTGAAATGGTGAGTAGCTTCATTAATGCAGCGATGCAGATACAGCTCATTATCGCCGCAAAGCATTGTCTCTTGTTGTCAACTTGTTTTGTGATTTAAAGCAGAATTCATCCAAACAACACTGAATGCATAAGTAATGTAAAAAGTTGAGTGTTTAAATGTGAGAATACACAGAGGCTGGTGTCACAGGAGCAGCTCTGTTGCTTATGGTGTGAATTGAAGCTTTTAAAAGTATGTACGCATACTTTTCAAAGCTTCATGCTGCTGATGCTCCTGGTTTAAATTTCGGGAAAGGCTGCTCAATTTTGTTACAGTACCAGAGCAATAAATTCTACTAAAAGGCTAAAATCTCTAAGGAAAATCTATAGAATTAATCAGACTTTGAGAAGTGTTAAGAGTCAAATACATAATGATTTTGACCATAAGTAGAGCTGATTTAAGCACTTACGCCTTGCTAATTTGTTACTTTCTATTGCAGTGCATGGATAAAACTAACAATGTAAAAAGACGGTCATCTTCAGAGCACGTGGACAATTCTGCAGAGTAAACCAAGTCCGAGTTGGAGCTGTTGCCGCTGTTGTCGGGCCGCACCCTTCGTAGTGAAGTTTTTCTAAGTTGAGCATCCACACTAGGGCTGAAACGATTCATCGAGTTAATCGAGTTAATCGATTAGAAAAATGCATCGATTATTTTTTTTTGCCTCGATGCTTCGTTTTATTTTCATACGCTCGGCGATGGCCGGAACCTTTTGTGGTAGAGGTAAAGTTTCCGCACGACCACTGCACTTCACTGTACACACAACAGCGCGGCGCCCATGGATGTATAATGGATGTATAATAAGAGCATAACCTCCTCGTGCGGGGTACGGTCCGCCCGCGCACCTCGCATTTCGATGCGCGCGCTCCGCATCTCCCGTACGCCGCGCACTCTGCGCGTGGATTGTGTCTTGTCGCGTACACTCCGTGGACCGCGCCAGAACTCACACCAGGACTAAACCAGATCTAAAACCAGGACTAAAACAGATCTAAAACCAGAACTAATCCAGGTCTAAAACTAAACAAGAATTTGCAGGAGTTGGTTGCTACATTTATGTAGTTTTAAAAATCATGACAATATCAAGTAATCCAAAGTATTCAGATTACGTTACTCACTTTAAGTAATTTAATTGATTATGTCACAAACTACATTTTGGGGAATGTAATCTGTAATCTGTAGGGGATTACATTTTAAAAGTCACCTTCTCAACACTGATGCTACAACATCTAAACAGAACCGTACATTACATCAAGTGGAAAAGAAACCACGAGGTAAGTCAACCTTAGCCCAGCGATAATTACGTTTTTCATGTCCAAAACACGTGTATCTGTCAATGCACGTGGTGTGGACTTAACATGTGCAAAGTAGACGTGACAATAACAAACGATTACTCGATTATTCGAACAAAATAATCGACAGAATAATCGATTACTGTAATAATCGATAGCTGCAGCCCTAGTCCACACTAAAAGCTAAATGAACGTATCAAAGAGGTAATACAGGTGTCTTTTCTGTCATTATGAGAAGTTTTAAGTGTCCGCAAAGCCTCTATCACCTACGTTTAACCTTAGACTTTGACTTTATTGATCCACAGGGGAAAATGCTTGGACACAGTAGCTCACTCATCACAATATATTGCAATAACAAAGAGTAAAATAAAATGCATATATTAAAAAATGATAATAAACTTTTAAATAAGTAGAAATAAAAATAAAATAAAAACAAAGCAAGAGACTGGAATCAATAAGACATAAATCATATAAAGGTATGTATATCGTAATATAAATACAGTTTATCACACATGTATACAAGTTCACTGGGTGTTGGCCGTAGCATTCGCCACCGGGGTAAACAGTGGTCGCGCTCGCTCTACAGGTCCTCAGTGTTGAAAATAGAGAGTAGTATCGGATTGGTGATTTGGTCTGAGTACTCGCCAATACCGATACCTGAAAGATGTGCGGCATCTGAGCTTTTCACTGCAAATGTCTCTGGCCAAGACTGATCTGGCCTTTAAAGCTTATATCAGGTTATTCGTCTTGTTATTCGTCTTGTTTTCAGATTTATTATCTACTTACTGGACCAGAGACTTAATGTTCTTGTAATGTGCTTAATTCTAGTCTAGAGGTCATTTATTTTAAGATAACGTGTCAAGTAAAATTATCTTGCTGCATGGACAGATAATTTCACTACTTTTAAGTCATTTTTTCATAGAGTTAAGTGTTTATATCTATAATTTTGGCCAAGCTTTCTTGCAGTGTGCTGATACCAGTATCAGCATCAGAACAAACCTACTCAATACCCATACTTTCTGTTCTTTTTGGGTCTTATATCTGCGTAATCCCTCAGTGGTTCAGGTAGGCTCCACTTAAACTTGTTCTGATACAGCTCAAGATCATTCTAAAACTATTAGGAAAGGTTCATTTCTGTCCTGTGAAAGTGGCTTTTTTAATATCGATACCTGCTCAAATGAGTTTCAATAGTAGTTTTAGTAACGATTTGTACCAAATTTTTGATACTACCAATCTACCGTCTTGTCCAGTGTGACCAGACGTCCCTATTTACCCAGGACAGTCCCACTTTCCCACAGTCCCCCTGTGTCCCCTGTCCCAGCAGATTTTCTTTTTCTGTCTGTTTTATACAAGAAATGTCCCAGTTGTCCCTGTTTTTGATCAATTTGATACTCACCAACAGTATCGAGGGGATATAGTCATTTGTTCAGCTAAAATACAGAAAACTGTGCTTGGAAATGACCATAAGGCAAAAAAATGCCCCGACAAAAGTCTATACTGACCCACAAGTCAGTCGAGAATGGACAATGTTACCTTCTCTTTTCACAGTTTTATATATACCAACATCCCAACTCCGGTGTATCCCAGCTTTTAATGTTGAAAATCTGGTCAACCTAATCTTGCCATATGTCACTGTGTCGACTAACTGGACTCTACGTACCTCCAGGCTGCACAAACGCAATCACAGCACAATCTTTCTTTATTTTGTGTATATTTATGGAGAACTGTCGTGCAGGAGCATGGGTGATGTAGACTGGTGGGGGAAGTATTGGACAGAATCTTACAGCTAAACATAAGGAGGGTTCCATTAGAGATCACTAAATTACTCAAACATGCATGGATGACCTCTAAAACCTTTTTGGCCATGTTTCTGATGAGGAATCAATGTTATAACATGGTAAAAATGATATGGTTTTCCCACAATTCGATATGTATCTCGATACACACGTCACAATATCGATTCGATTTCAATGTTTTAAGACGCAAAAAAAAAAAAAAACGTCGAAACCCACTAGAGGATTTAAAATTTTATGTAATTTTAATGTTAAAAAACGGGCCACAGACATAAGACGTGATCCTAATGATTTTTCTCACAGTCACATGAAGGACAGAGTCACCACACACTTGTGACTCAGGAAAGATTTCTTAAGACTAGATATTCTCTTGTGTTTGTTTTCATTCTGACTCTTCATTTCACATGTGAAACTGGCTCCTTTACTGTAGAAATCTGTCCTGAGACCCAAATGTGTGTTGTCTCTGTCCTTCAAGTGAGACTAATAATCGGCACAAACTCTCCTTTTGTCTGTAGGTGCGCTGTTTTTTTGTTTTGTTTTGTTTTGCATATGTTAAAAATCTGCGGCACGGTGGCTGAGTGGCAACACTCAGGCCGCAATAAGGTTGCGGGTTCGATCCCCGGGTCGCCCGGGCCTTTCTGTGTGGAGTTTGCATGTTTCTCCCCGTGTCTGGTTGGGTTTCCTCCGGGTGCTCCGGTTTCCCTCATCAACCTAAAACATGCCCGCACCCCTATGAACTAACATCAAGGACCATGATGTCCACCCTCCTGTGGGCTCACCACCTGCAGAGGGGTTCATAGGGGGGGTCAGGTGCTATGAGTATTGGGCAGTAAACTGCCCCCGCGACCCAGCCGGATTAAGCGGGAGAAGATGGATGGATGGATGGATGGATGTTAAAATCTCAGATTTTAAATCCTCTAGTGTGTTCCAGCCTTAATATAATAATACTACAATGTTAATGAAACAATACACACCGGTACAGTACATTTCAGAACAACTACTGTACAGCTGTAGTTTGTATGTGAAATGTTTTAGTTCATTTGATTCAGTGATTCACAGCTCAGAAGATTTCTCAGGCTATTTTATATTTTATAACATAGCCAGTCTACTTAATATAGAGCGGTAGGGGAGCAACACTATCAGACTTTTCCTTCTTTGATGATTTAATGATTTTTTTCCCTCCTGAGTTTCACTGGGTTCACATGTCCCTCCAGGAGCTACAGACAGGAGCTCCTAAGATTAGATCATCTAAAACTATGTTATATTACATAGAAATGTCTCAGCGGTCTGTTTTCTGACTAAAACTTATGAGGTAGAGTCCGAGAAATAGATTGTGTTTATCGCGAGTCGCATGATTAAACCCGATGTGAAGCCAAAAGCGATTCTAGAGTATTTAAAAGTTCTTATCGTTGTCATTCCTGGGTCTATCAATGTGAAATAAAGAGTGAGTGAAAGATAAAACCCACGTCTGTTAGAATATTTCAGTTGTAAATCCCTATGGAGCTGTTTTCTTGCCCTATCTGAAAAAGTTGCTGCGATAACTGTTTCCCTTTCAGACCAAAATCAATGACAAGAGCACATGGAGGGACACGTGCATATCCCTAGTACAAAGCTAAAAAAACAAACAAAAAAAAACATAAACATCATATGCCAGCTCCGGGAATCCACAGAAAAACCCAGCGGGAGATGTACCAGCACACACAGCTATAAAATATCAATGTCATTAGCTGTAACCACGCGCTCCCATTAGAATGCATGGGCAAGGAGGCGAAATGGCAGAAAGAACTGAAATGTCAAGACAAGGGCTAAATTAGAGCGATTTAAGCAGAGCGTTAAGTGCAGAGCGAGATGCTAATTAGGGTTGGGGCGCTCAGGGGAGGCTTTGGGAGACGTGTGAAATGAATTGATGAAAAGAACATGGAAATGAAAGTGGTAAAAACAGAAGAGATCTGGTGTCATTTTTGGCGGCGTTCCCTTAAAACTGCGTCAACAAAGAGTTTGACGATCCCTAAAGGTTGTCATTAGCAGCCGTAATGGATGTTTAAGCGTCCGCAGCAGAAGTTTGTCGTCAAATGGGGCAAATGTTTCTCACTTTGTGCCTTGGCGCCTTTGCGGTTCTTAAACTTTTCACACCAACTAAGGAAATATTTAGAATTCCAATTAACACTAAATCTAAAACAGGTTTTTAACAGGACTAACCAAAACCAGGATCCTACCATGGCTTAAAGAAGGGGGATTTTACTTGTATTTTACACCTTATTACCTTTTATTATATTTGCTAAAAACAACGCATTAGCAAGTTTTTGGTGCTCCATGCTCCCCTCCCTTTGCTCATTGCCCCTTGAGAGCACAATCAGTGTTGAGCGTCGATTTTTTTGGTCTTTTTTCTTGTATATTTATGGAGATTTGTCGTGTGGGAGCCATAGACTGTATAAAAAAGTGGACTGAAGCTCCTGATGCTACGGTTACAGGAGCAAATCCACAAGAGTTAATCATGATTGACGTGGTTAAATGTGCCCGCCCTTCTCACCGGAAAGTGGGAAGGGGATTTACATAGCAACGAAACGCAAAAGCTGTCAGTCAAACCTGTTGCTAACGCTGGCGGGAGCGACATCAGGGAATGATGGCATCTGATAGGTCCGTTATTTATGTTCATATCTACTGAAGTTCGATACGATTCTTCTCGTCATTTACGCTCTCACCTGCATCTAACACATACGGGTCATTAAGACGTATCCCACTCATTAATGTTCATTTAGCGTCATAACTTATTTTATCACATGGCGATAAACTGTTAATCACATTAGATTACAAGCTGCAAGGAGTGAAATATGCAGCCAAATACGGTAACGGTGCAGCAGAAAGAAAGTTTGGACTGAGCGAGAAACTGGTGAGGGACTAGAGAAAAGAGAAGGGTATTCTAACTGCCCGCCCTTCTCACCAGAAAGCGGGAAGGGGGCTAACAGCAACGAAACCTACTATCTGTCAATCAAACCTGTTGTTAAGGCCAGAAGGAACGGCCTTGGGGAATGAAGGCGTCTGATTGGTCTGTTATTTATGTTCATGTCTTGATTTAGGGACAAAATACCAAAGTGAAAAATTCAGAATCATGTTTCGCAGGTTCAAACGAACATTTTAAGACCAAAATGACAAGGCCACAGCAGCAGGTCCAGAGAGAGGAGCGACAAAACCCCAATGTAAGTCAAAGCCAGAGTCAGAACAGAAGAGAAGAAGAAGCACCTGGAGCACTTCCTGTTTGGAACCTGGCTTCAGCTCGCAGCTTCCCGGGGCTGCAGCGAGGTGCAGGGATCAGCCAGTGACAATGGCTCGCTCAAGAACCGTCAGGTGGTTCCCTCACAAACTAGCACCACTTGTGCTAATTCAACGCACTCTAACTTGACTATTTCACAAACAGGCCTTCCGTGTAGCTGTACATGTAGTGGTGGAATAGAAACACACACAAATTGCACAAACTCACTCCAAACGTCCCAAACCGAAATGGTTCGGCACGAACACATGTATCGATACACCCCTAGTGGGTGAGCTAGTCTTGTCTGCGGAGCATTGTAATAATAATAATAAAAATACATTTTATTTATTTCTGGACACCCAAGGTCTCCTTACAACAACATAAACAAATTAAGTATGATTAAAACTTACAGTTAAAACCCTACAGTTAAAGTGGGACAGTATTTAATTGATTGATTGAATTTAGCATTGGACATAATCTTACAGGTAACCGTAATGACCGTTGAAATTGGCCCATTAGAGATCACTAAATTACTCAAACATGCATGGATGACATTTAAAACCTCCTCAGCCATGTTTCTGATGAGGGAACAATGTTATAACATGGTAAAAAGCTAAAAAAAAGAATAGAAGTAGATCTGAACTTTGATTAATCCATTAGCTAATAATAACTAATAAATGCATTCGGTTTGGGGGTTTAATTAGTGAGGACAATGCGGTGTGAAATGAGGCGAAAAATGTGGAGAGGCACTGGTAATAGTGAGTTACTTCTTTATATGAGGTGGACTCGTAAACACAGGGTTTCAAAACGCTGTGAAGCTATTTTTGTAAGAATAAAAACAAAAGTCCATGAAAATCCTCGAGGAATGCCACAAGGAAGAGAATCAGTTCTGCAGGTTTGAACAGGAAATCAATAGACCTGCTTCTATTATTAAAGCCATACCGTGTAACTTCTTAGCCTGAAGATATACCAGTGTTTCCCACAGCGCTTTATAGTTAGGGCGCCCACCTTGAAACCTCCGGAAAAAAAGAGGCTGCATTGCAATGAGGCTGAATAGCGGCATCTGTTGGTTAAAGATGTCACTGCGCCATTTATCATCTGCTGTGCTACGACGCGGCCAATTTTTTTTTTTTTTAATCAGGAGAGAAGCTAATTATCTGAATAGCTGGATACCTGCCGTCGTCGTTGGAAGGACAATTCAAGGTAAGATTGCTAATTATAATTATTCATCTAAACTTAGCATTTGAACTCAGTGTCCTACCAACTGTTTGCCCATATATTTGTTTCATTAAGATAGGCTGTATTTGTTAGGTTCTTATCACGGCTACCGATGTGTTTGCATGTTTGACATTTACTCACCCCTCATCACACCTTGACTAACCAATCTTCTGTGGGAAACACTGTATACTAAAGTAAAAGCATGTTTTTTGTCATTTTTTGCACTGAAAATGTTGTTTGTTGTTTGTTTTATTTATTTATTTGTTTTTTTTTATTGGGACAATGCATGTTAATGAACAGACGCCGGATTGTATCCACAAGGCTAATTTCCATCCGTAGTCCCACGGGTCAGGGTCACAGGGGTCAAAACTACATCAGGAACATTTAGTAAAACAATAAAATTTACATTAAACAATAATCAGACCCTGTAAACAATTTTCTAGACTCACCAACTGCACAATCACTTTTACACACAACTCCATTCACATTCACTCAGCTCAGTGTCCACACTCCACAGGCAACTAAAAAAATTCCAGTCAGTCTTAAAAGGTCCATAAGAGACACACAGTATGAACAAACAGCCTGGACTCTAGTGTGTGCAGGTTTGGTTTGACCAGAGCCAGTTTTTTAGTTGTTTAGTTTAGTTAAAAGAATTATATGTAGGGCTCTCTCAGTTTTAAAGGTAAAACTGTTCCACAGGTTCCCACCTCGGCCAGACAGGACAGTCTGACCAAAGGTGGTCCGCCTGTGGGGTCTGGTCAGATCTCCTCTGTCGGAGGCTCGTCTGGTCCTTTGTGAGTTTTCTATATATTTGATAAACTCCTTCAGGTGGAGGAGCGAGGGAGTGAAGAACTTTATAAATCAAACACGCTGATTTTAAATCGATCATGTTCTGAAAATCCAGTAATATTGCACTGAAAAATATGCCTCCTTACAGTGAGCGTCCTTACTGTAAGCGTCCTTACTGTAAGCGTCCTTACGGTGAGCGTCCTTACAGTTAGCGTCCTTACTGTAAGCGCCCTTACAGTGAGCGTCCTTACGGTGAGCGTCCTTACAGTTAGCGTCCTTACAGTGAGCGTCCTTACTGTAAGCGTCCTTACTGTAAGCACCCTTACGGTGAGCGTCCTTACAGTTAGCGTCCTTACTGTAAGCGCCCTTACGGTGAGCGTCCTTACGGTGAGCGTCCTTACTGTAAGCGTCCTTACTGTAAGCGTCCTTACTGTAAGCGCCCTTACGGTGAGCGTCCTTACAGTTAGCGTCCTTACTGTAAGCGCCCTTACTGTAAGCACCCTTACGGTGAGCGTCCTTACAGTTAGCGTCCTTACTGTAAGCGCCCTTACGGTGAGCGTCCTTACGGTGAGCGTCCTTACGGTGAGCGTCCTTACTGTAAGCGTCCTTACTGTAAGCGTCCTTACTGTAAGCGCCCTTACGGTGAGCGTCCTTACGGTGAGCATCCTTACAGTTAGTGTCCTTACTGTATGCGGGCTTGCATCTCCACAAACCAGACTCTTATTTGGTCTGGTGGAGGGTCTGCTTGTTTCCATGGAAAATGTTCCTGAGTACTGTTTTAACTTTCTTTTTCCAAGTAATCATGCAGGTGATTACAGAAAGTTACACAGTGTTGCTGCTTGAGGCCTTAGATCAATAGTGTCTTTTCCAACACACATAAAACAGTAATAAAAATAATTGAAGACTACTGAAGACTTTTGCCTGCTTTGTGTCCTCTTTCTGACCCCCTTTAGAATAACCATGTCGTGTTTAGATCTTAATTGTTTAATTTGCTCTCATAATAACGTTATGTTATGTCGCCACGTCTCAGGTTGCACCAGCGCCTTGTTTTCCCGTCACTGTTGTTTATTCTCCGCTTTGTCATGTCTCAGTGTTATGTCAAAATTATCCATTCATGTAAAAGTTCTCTGTGTTTTTGTCTGCGTCATTTGCGTCATTATAGCAGCTTGACCTAATGAGCCTGTGCGACAACAAATGTGTTACAGAAAAGCTAACATATAAACATCTTTTTTAAGGTGAAACAATGAAACGGAAATGATTTCAAAATTTCTGAAATGGAAAATGTCAATTTTTGAAGCGGAAAATCATTGGTCCTAGTTACAATTTAAAGGTATGTGCGTTTTCAAGTGGAGGGTCAGTTACTGCTCGTATAAATGGGGACGCTCTAGACCTTTTTCACAACGGCCAGAAGGAAACTATCGAGGTAAGAAAGACGAAATCTTAAAAGGCAACGATGAGAATTAGTGAACTACTGAGCAAAACTAATGGTTATGGTCATGAATAAAACAGAAGGAACTTGTTCACTCAGACTGACTCTACAATTAAAGTTAAAAATCGATTTTATGAGGTCAATATTAGCATAGATAGATACATTTGTGCAGTTTGAATGTTAGAGATGTAATCTGTGAACATCTCCTGTGTGGTGGATACCTCTGCCTCCACTCCAGTGTCAGTATTTTATTAAGTTTTTATATTTACATTTTCATTTATAGTTCATAGTTTAATTTACTTACACTTGTGTTTTCTTCTTTTTCGGTTTGAATCACCGGACGGACCAGACCAGACCAGACCCCCCCCCTCCCTTTTTGTGTTCAGTTAGTTGGATCTTAGGCTATTTAACCTGTCCCCTGTCTGGTGGTTTTTTTTGGGGTAACTGAGGTAACTTAAAGTCAACTGACTTTAAGTTACCTCAGTTTGGGCCCACTTTTTTGTTGATGGTTTGATTGTGTTAAATTATTCTGGACTTTATTAAATTTAAACTTCTTTTTTATACCTTGTCCTTTGTTTTATTTATTTATTTATTTATTTATTTAAAAAGGGACAGTGCATATTGATGAACATACCACGTAAATATGCCAGAATTAGCCCATTGGCTACTTTCAATCTGTAGTCCCTGGCAGATCAGGACAAGAAATAACATATAACACAAAAGTACACACATTCAATATAGAGGACAAGATTAGACAACATTAGACTTACACAACACTTCAGAGACGATGATCACAGACCTGGTTAATCTTGAGCCAACGTTTCAGGTTTGTCTTAAATGTGTTTATTGTCAGACTGTCTCTGACTGTAGCTGGGAGGCTGTTCCATATCTCTGTTTTCTCTGCTCTCAGTCTATGCTAATATATCGACATCATGTAATCGATAAACTTTAACTCTGGAATCAGTCTGAGTGAACAAGTTACTTCTGTTTTATTCATGAACATAACGTTAGTTTTGCTCAGTAGTTCACTAATGCTCGTCATTGCTCGCCTTTAAGCTTTCGTCTTTCTTACCTTGATAGTTGTGGATAATTTATGGACCTTGTTGACTGGAGATTTGGTGATGGGGCAGATTTATGAAGCAGGTGGAGAATACGCCAGACATTTCCACACACATTTTGCCACAGAAAACCATTAACCGAAAGTTGGTCCTGGACGACCGTTGTGAAAAAGGTCTATTGTCTAAAATATTCACAGTAAAAACCTGTAATTGAATAAAAGCAATGCAAGACTTTAACGACACGCTGTGGAATATTTCAGATAACGCATTAACAACTCCAGGGAGACGATCAAGTGAAGGACCCCAACCAGAAAAGTTACCGTAAATTCCGGATCACAAGCCGCTACTTTTTTTCTACACTTTCAACACTGCGGCTCGTAATATGAAGCGGCTTTTTTATTTTTTTTTTCATCGCGGGAAAAAACATGGACCAATAAAATGAATAAGTAGTTCACTGAGGTCCAATGAAATTGTATGATTAATCACAACTTCCTTATTTCAGTCTTTCTGCTAACCCTCATCAACATGGAGAATACCAGACAAAAAGCATATGATGCAGCTTTTAAACTAAAAGCGATCACTCTGGCAGTTAAAGAAGGAAATCGAGCTGCTGCCCGTAAAATTGGCATAAACGAGTAGATGGTGCGAAGGTGGAGGCTCCAGCAAGAAGAACTGAGCCAGTGTAAAAAGACAACCAGAGCTTTCAGAGGTAACCATAGCAGATGGCCTGAGCTTGAAAACTTTCTGGAGGACTGGGTTAACACGCAAAGAGCAGGCGGCCGCGGTGTTTCCACTGTACAAATCAGACTGAAGGCTAAAGCGATCGCTACCGTGGTTTATTCCCAGAGCGCCAAGGTGTGTATGTGCATGTCGCGTGTGTGTGTCCCAAGTGTGTGAAGGTGTGTAAGTGCCTGTGGCGCGTGTGTGTCCCAAGTGTCACCAGTGAGCGAGTCCGTCCCCAGAGTTCAGCGGGGGACCGCGTCCGCGGCCCATCCCGGAGGCGCTCCAGGCGGCGGGGACGCAGAAGCGAACCCCCCGCCTAGTCTTTGGCCAGCGGTTTATAATATGGTGCAGCTCATATAATTACAAAATTGATTTTTCTTCATAAATCTGAGCACGCGGCTCTTAATCGGGTGCGCGCTGTAGTCCGGAATTTACGGTACATAAGGCTCCTTTAATCCTAAATGCCTCCCAAAAAACATAATTTAAAGGTTGTATATTACGCAAAATTGACTCTTTAAGCCTTGGGTCATCCAACCTGTCACTCGGGAGCTACCACTTTCTCTCCACACCCTTCAGAGTAGCTCACCAAGGGATTTCTAAATTATATGTATTATGTAGAATAACTCAAAACTGATTAATCACACAACTATTACCACTAGTGCCCAACTCTGCCCACTAATAATGGATAATGTTGTATAGGCATTTAACTACATCCCATCTAAGGCTTGCCCTGTTTCTTATATTATTTTCTTGCGACCACTAAAATGCTCTTTGGCATTTTCGTTTTGTAAAAATAGCTCATCAGAGGAAAAAGGTTGGAGACCGCAGCTTTAAGCCATGTTGATGATGCTGTTACCTCATCAAAAACAGAAAATATTTTGTTTCATTCACACATGTTTGAGTAACAATTTATTATCAGTCTGTCTCCATCTCCAAAGCTCAAAATGCTCAGTTCCACCTTGTGATCTCATGTAGTCATAGTTTTCAGCAATTTTTTTTTTCATTTAGTTCATTAGAAATGGGCAATTCCAGGGCTGTAATTATTATATTATGATTCTAGTGAAGGTGTATGGAGTTTAAAAACACAGTGCAGCACTTCATATCTTTGTAAACAGCGTAATATGGCCCCTTTAACTACCCATTGCATTGCGCTTCCAGTTATTGTCGTATGCCATATTTTCGCTTCATTTTTTTGCAGTGCAAAATGTCCAAATGAAAAAAAAAAAAAAAAAAACTAGACTAACTCTTCAGAACAATTTTGAAAGGGAATATTTTATCTCGTCACTCCTCCGCGCAAACACTAAATAATAAACGTTGTCATTAGGCTGCCAACAAGTGTTCAGAGAAAAGCGGCTTTCCTTTTCTCTACCTCCACAATGTAAACACACACAAACTCGTCTTCAGAGGAGGGATTAGAGGCTGAGCTAGCACCAGGCACAAGCTGTTTTTTCACCCGCGGATTTTAGGAGGAGTTCTAAGAAGTTACAAGGCAAACCAACGACCCCCTGCTACTCTGGAGACGGCGATTATGCACTGAGCGACAATTTGTGTTATGCAACTTTCCGCACTGTAGTTTTGGATGGAGTAATGGACTCTTTAAAAGTTTGGAACCAAAAAAACGATTCTCAATACCAGGATGGAAAAACTGGAGGCGTGAGTGATGTGGAGCATAATGCGATTTCAATAGGAACACTGGGATTTAAGAGGCGGTTTTATGCAAAATCGTTTTTTTTTTGTTTTTAGCTTTCTACCATGTTGTGATGTTGTACCATCATCAAAAACAAGCCTGGAGAGGTTTGAGATTTCATCCATGCATGTTTGAGTAATTTAGCGATCTCTACAGGACCCCTCGACCACAAATCTACGTCATCCGTGCTCCCAAACGACAATTCTACAAAAGCACGAAACAAAACTGCGCACAACAGTTAAACAAACCTGATGCGAAGTGTAGAAGTTTCATGCTGATTGTGTTGTGAAGGCGCTCTGAAGGGGGAGTGACTTAATGCAGAGCACAAAGAGACGTGAGACTCAGATCGGCAAAAACGCAAATGAAACTTATGAAACAATATGGTAATACGTTGTTTACGGTGACTACGGCATTTTCAAAACAATAAAAGGCACTATAGTGATGTTATAAATGCTTAAAATCATTAATATTTGGATGTGATACCAGGTAATTATTGAAAATGTGATATGTCATTCTTAATTTATCTCCAGATGGTTCCATGACAGGATTTTGAACATTCTGACGACAAAACATTTACTGTATTTTTTTGGACTATAAGAGTATATGTTGTTTTGTGGTTTGTGTGGTCCTGTGACTTATACTCGGGTGTGACTTATATATTAAAATATACAAGTTGAACTCGTAGGATTTCAGCAGATTTCAGGCTCTCCGGGGGCGAGGGTAAGTATGTTGATCAGGTATGAGTGGATGTTTGGCTACCGAAGTTTGAGACGTTTCTTCTCGTCATTTACGCACCCACCTGTATTTAACTTATACGGGTCATTAAGTCGTATCCCACTCACTAATGTTTATTTAGCGTCATAACTTATTTTAATGCACAATAATGAATTGTTAATCATATTCTGCAGATTACAAACTGCAAGTCGTGAAATCTGCAGCTGAAAATGGTAATCGAGCAGCAGAAAGAAAGTTTAGAGTGAGCGAGAAACTTATGAGGGACTGGAGAAAAGCAGAGAAAATTCAAACTGAAATGAAGAAAACAAAAAAGCTAATAGCGAGGTAAAAGGTAGATTTAGCAAAAGCTGGTGAAGTTGCTCAGAAGTGACACGGAAGAATTCAATGGATTTAGTGATTTGGATCGAGATGGAGAGTTCGGTAAACTTGTTATGTTCTGTTGTTCCTGCTCTAGTTTTCTGAATCTGAATGACTTATCTGAATAACTGTAAATATGTGAAGTTAACACACCAGACACATGTTCAGCCTGTTTGCTGTTCTATTGCTATTACTATAACTTGCCTTTCAAGATGAAATGTCTGTTCTTGGTTTCTGATTTGACAAAATAAATCCCCCCCCCAAAACTGCAACTATGTTTTTATCTTCTTCATTATGCATATTTTAGCTGGTGCGACTTATAGTCCAGAAAGTACAGTAAAAGGGTCTGTAGTGAGAAATGTGTAGTAGAATCACCTCGACTTTGATGATTCCGGAAAGGAGAAGGGCCCCGAAGAGGATGAGCAGAGAGCCGATCAGGAAGAGGAAGATGGCCAGAGCAATGGCCTTGTAAGGGACTTTGGGCGGGCTCCGCTTGAACTGAAAAAGAGAAAACAAACATTTATTTATTTGTTTATTTCATTCATGAAGTATAAAAAGACATTAACAGTGTCACAACATCAAACATACAAGAAATGAGTGACAAGGAGCAGAAAGAAGAGTCATCTTATGTTATATCTGCCCCCGTTTCCCGTTTCCAGACACATCAACACCGATAAATGCTTTGAAACATAGACACGAATCGTTCACATGGATCTGTCTTTGTAAATAGACATTAGACAGGATCAATACTTATAAGGCTGCATGATTTTGTGGGAAAAATCCAGAAGAAAGACCAATGTCAACTTTTTTCACTTCTAGACTACAGCCCCTCAGCCAATCAGGATTCAGAACACAAGGCACTGTAAAAAAAAAAAAAAAAAAAGCATTAAAAAAATCTGCGAAACAACGAAGCCGCGAAAGGTGAACCACGTTACAGCGAGGATATTTCAATATTTTGGCTATAATCTTGACCTAATCTGCTTTTATCACACTTCTAAACACCGAGACAGAGCGCTTTTGCCAATAAAACGTAAATTTGTCACGAAAACGCACACGTGTTTCCGACTAAACCCACAATCCAAACTATATTATGCGTGATTTCACTTCTAGTATGTGTTTACTCAGAGAGATACGGGACTCGTCTGTGCTCGGCTTTAGCTCAAATAATCACCAAACATGATGCAAACACAGAGGAAAGCAGAAGACTCCGGAGCAGACAGCTGGGCAGATTCTCACTACGGTTCGGAGCGCCGCTAACAAATTAATTACGGGATTTCCCTCTAATTATTCGTAGGAGACACAGCGAGGTGCGGATAATGAGCGGCTGCCGAGCGAGCGCGGAAGATGGAGCGACTCAAAATAGTTCAGAGACTAAGACGGAGTGTGGAGTCTAATGAGGACGAGCATCATTTACAAAACCTGTCCGAATCGTGCAGCTACGCCAACAGATTATAGAAACACAGATGGAGTGTACTGCCCAAGGACACAACAAAAGTATGCGCTGCCAATAATAGTAATAGTTGTTTACAGTATAGTTTACAGTTTTTATCACTGTACAGTTTTAAGTTTAGTTTTTATGGTTTATTTCGAGCATAGTACATAAAATCATATGTACAGACATGCAAACTCCAAATACAAGAAACAAAAAGAAGAAGAGAAATATAATAAAAAATAATAATAAATAATAATAATACAAAATTTAAACAAGGACGATCAAATTTGTTTACATGCCTGCCCGAAAAGGAGTGTTTTTTTAAAATAATAATATGTTTATTAAAATACAATTCGGATACAAATACAAATAATAATAGACAATATATATATATATCAATAATTCCGAAATATTTCCGAAAAGTGAAATAGTTTCTGGAGGAATCAAATATGCCAAGAACAACGTAACCACTGAGCCACTGCGACGACATACGGTATAAGTGTGTGTGTCCTTAACAACCTGCTAAAGGCCGCTACACACTACGGATTTTTCGGTCTTAAACTATTTTTAAACGTGCGACAAAAAGTGCACACCACAGACACGAGGAGAAACTTATGAGACTAAAAATCAATGATCGCAAAGACTGCAGCGGGATCTGTCTGCGCTCACAGCTTTGGAGCCTGTTTTAGGCTGAAAAGCTGTGAGCGTGATCACGTCAGCTGTTTCCTGTCGACAGTAAAACTATTCACATTGAGTTTCAAGTGTCCAAATATCAGAGCTTTGCACTTCTAGTTTAAACACAAGTCAAAACTGTGTTATTATTATTTGTAAAATGTGGTGCAATACTTCAGATACAGGATTTTTAAAACATAAAAGAGGCGATAAAGTCCACAGGAAGTAGAGGCACTGTCGCTAATCTGCAGCTTTACGCTCTGTGGATGTAAACAAACACATGCGAGGAACAACTTTCACCTTTTTACTTTCAAAGAACGCTTCAAACTGGATTAATAGCGTGGCTTTGTGGACTGGATGTCGTTATTTACGGAGGACAATTTCTATCGATAATGTGGTTGAGATGCTGCACTTTAAATGTGCCACTTTATGGGAGGTGAGTAATAATAAAGTCTTTATTTTCACTATATCCCTCTGGTATCACCTGTTCCTGATATTTGGTGGTTATGATCTGACACTCACACCGCACACATGAGGAGCAGCGGCTTCAAAATCGCGAAAGAAGACAAAAGTCGGGTCACACCTCCCTGAACTCAGGAAGAAGAAATCGCAGCCAAAATCAGACAAATTCTCCTGTAGTGTGTGGTGGCCTCAAACTAACAGGGTCACGAGTTAGAAAAGAACACTGCGTTACCTGTAGGTCGATGTAACCATCATCATCAGCTGCCAGACGGGAGTACTTGACCTTATTGTTGGACGGCCCAGGGGTTAACATGGTGCTATGAGTGGCCTTTAGCATTGTCCAGTCTGCAACGGCATAAAGATTCACGTTAAATGTTGTCTGTGTAATTAGTTTCTTACAAGAGGTGTCTGGGTCCTGTGCACTTTCCAGAAAAGTCCAACACTTTCCAAGATAATGAAGAATAAGACTTGATCGATGATGAGTCCAGGCACTGATTTAATGTTGTTTCACATTAGCATATTTGCAATATTCTGAGCTCGACCTCACGCTCTTATGCTTTTAAAGGATTCTTTAAATGCACAGGCCCGGAGTTAGAGAGGGCAGCTGCAGACCTCCAATTACACCTGGATGTTACTCAGTGTACGTGAATAATAGCAGTGGTGAAATGACATTTAAATGCCAAACAAAGCTGCTTCCATAAATAAGTGGGTTTGAATTTTAAGATAGAGATAAGAAAACATTGGTGTTTTTGTCACAATCTGAATTTTTTTTATCATTTGAAAGAACTGTCACCAGGTGGCAGTGCCATCAGGGATATGACATTTCAGACCCTGTTTAAAACACACAGACCTGGTCTAGACGGTGTCCAGTCATAAAACTGTGTAACAGAGACATTTGTGTGTTTCGCATTAACAGAAATTACAACAGGATTATTTTTGACTGAAAAGACACACGCTTCAATGTCTATGAAAATGCATTTAAGTCTAAACAATCATGGATTTAAAGTGCACTGAGCAACTTCTGTAGTGGACGGAACACCACCTGCTTGTCTCAAAGAAAATGTTTTGGCTTTAAATGTATCTGTGGGTTGTTTCTGTACTAGTTTAGGTATTTTTATTGTGTATAATTGTGCAGGTCTGACAGTTCATTTGGCCTGGTGAACACCCTGCTGTGGAACATTCTAGACAAACCACAAACACGTCCATGGAGACAAGCATGTGGTGTACCAAACTTTTTAGGCTGGGACGTCCAAAAAAAGAAAAAAAACAGCACTACCAATAAGGGCTCCACCGATATATCAGCCGATACACACTTGGAGACGTTGGAGACGTATCGATTATCGTCTTAAATCTTGTGGATATGGGCAGATATTCCACATGGATGTTTTACCTCATTGTAAAGCTCAGACTCTCTATATTATGTCCATTTAATCCAGTTTGCAGACAGATAAATGTCCTAATATGTGGCTCCACATCAGTATTTATCTGCGGAGTAATTTCTGTGTCTGTGATGCTCCCAGTGTCTCACCACGTGACTCACGCATTGTTGTTTTTACTCATGCATAGACACAGATCCATCTGAGGCGCTGCTTTAAATGCTCTTGTGTCTGATCCACGATACTGACTATAAATAAAAGTCAACTTCAGCGCAGTTTAGGCCAGAAACCAAACTACTGCTATTTTTATAAAAGAGTGAATCAGAGAAAAGAGGACTGTCCTACAGAGGATACACGAGGCTGCGGATTATATTCTTTTTACGGACGATCAGTTTGAGTCTGGATTAAAAGGACAGTTCTTAGTGCAGACTTGTGATCTAAGAGGAGCCTGTGTGAGGCTGAGTGTTGGAAATGTGTCGGTTTTGAAGCTCGTTTTGGTTCTTTCTCATTGGTTAGCGATTAGCTGCTGTAGCTCGTACACATAAACAGGCTGTTTTCTCTTCTATTAGCGACTGTAAAGTGACTATAGTGGTCGTATATATGTTACTGGACAGGCACTGATATGTAAATCTGCTCTGAATATGATATGTATTTATATCATTAATGCAAACATTTACTGCTAAAAGCTAATAGCGGTAGTTTACTTACAATACTTTGTTTAATGGCTAGAATATCATACAAAAACACCATTAGGCCGACCGACTGTCTTTAAATATGACGTAAAGAGGTAGAATAACAATAAATGTCGCCTAAACAAACCCAATTGAAAATCCAATACTGCCAGACTTAAGTTTTATAATCAGTTCAAGATTTACAGTGAATTTTTACTAAATATATCGGCGATTATATCGGCTATCGGCAGCTCCAACTCCCACTTTTATCGGTATCATATCAGCTGCAACAAAATCCATATTGGTCGGGCCCTACTACCAACCCCATTAACGTTTGTTTGTCATGATTTCAAGTTGCAAAACATGTTTATTTGAGTAGTTTATTGCGTTATTTGAATGTAATAAAATACATCAAATACAGGGTCAAAAGTTCTCCTTTACTGGTTAAAAAAGTATTTCCTTGTGAAAATTTGAACTTTTAAGACTTGGCCTTTATCGCCTTTCCAGGAAAAGTCAGTAAAATGTCACAAACACCCCTCAGAGTTTGCACCCTCAGATGAACTTAAGTGCTTTTTATGAGAACATACTTTCCCCTTAGATACTCACTACTGCAACCCGCCGCAGACCTCAGTGGCTCCCCCTGCTGTCATGTCTCGGCCGGCTCAGGGGAGTGTGAGGAGGACCGATGTTTCCTGCCACCAGACCAGAGCAAGAACGACCGGTGACTCCCTCTGTCCCTCTGTCTCGGTTTTTCTCGGAGGGGTGATGGTTGTAAAGCTGCTATCACATCCGCTCACACAGGCCTCTGCACACAGGGAGCATCCAGGTTAAGAGAGCGAAACAGGAGAAGACGGCAAAGAAAAAGGAAAAAGAGAGGAAGTTTAGAATGGTTAAAATGGTAATTGGTATAAAAGGCACCCTGAAATGACCTAAAACAACGAGGGAAAACACAAAAATCAATATCCAGATACTAATTAGTTCTAAGACTACAACTGAAACTCATTAATTATTGATAATGGGGAAAAAAATAGTTTTAGGAATAATAATAAGAATATATTTTATTGATTAGGCGCCTTTCTGGACACCCAAGGTCGCCTTACAACCAGGGCTCTACAGTGCGCCCATTTCACTCACATTTGCGAGTAAATATTTCGCCGTGCGAACAAGAAAATCAAAACAGTCTGCAGCCACAATAAGGAGAACTGCGCACAGACATAACGTGACGAGTTAAACGTTCTAAATGTGTCAAACATTAGGGGCAAACTCACACTAGGACTGTGGAACCTGCCCAAGCCTGGATCGCCCCTAAAGCGCCTCACACATGCCCAGCGCGAGCGCAACCGAACCATGCCCAGGAACGACCCCAGCATACGAGCTCCGCGTGTGCGCCGATATCACTCATACGAACAAACTCCGCTTCAAAACACACCCACACCCCCTTAAACGAGGACCCACACCTGTTCCACCACTCACAGACACCCCCGTGCCGCTGGACTTCCTTCTCCGCTAAAGCAATGGTTTTGTCTTGGTTTTGTCTCGGACTCGAGCGCATTTGGACTCGGTCTCGTCACGGATTCAAGGTCTGAATACTGAGTGCGGTCATATTTCATTACGGCCGCTGCCTTCGGCAATAAACTTGTACCGGTGTGCGGGACCTGGAGCCCGCGCACCCTCGTGTACCGGTGTGTATCACAGGGCAGGTTAAACATCCCACCTGTCCATCCGCCTCACATCAAATACGATAATATTAATTTTATGTCCGTGTCCGCACAGAGCAGAGCTACGGCACAGAGCAGGTGATATGTGGGCTGAAGTTTGCCTAAGAAAATGCCAAATAAATCTGTTTGTCACAATGTCCGTTTGGTTTGGTAAATGTGCAGAGTCTAAAAACCACTGTAAAACCTCTAAGAGAATGTAACTCCAGTTAGGAATTTGAAAATACAGGTTTAAAAATCCTGCACACTTTTTACACTTTGAAGCAGTTTTGTGTAACGTGCCAGTGGAAGTTCTCTTAAAGAAGAGGTTCTTAAACTGTGGGTGAAAGTCCAAAAAGGGCCACAGAGTGTTTCAGTGCAGTACAGTCTGTTTGGCTTATTTTAAGTCTAAATATTAATCAGATAAAATGAAGATATATTTATAAAAACATTGCGATCATGCAGGAAAAGTACAGTCATAATTCTTTTTTTTTTGTGTATTAAATTTATTCAGTGTTGGTGTGCGTGAGTTCTGCACTGTAATAATCATTCACACGAAAACCTACTTGTGCTCCCATTTTTTTTTCTGGGCTCCTAAAATGTTTAACTTAAGGGCACATGTGCTCCTGAAAAAAAAAGTTAGCGTAGAGCCCTGCTTACAACAACATAAAACAAATTAAGTACGATTAAAACATACAGTCAAAGTGGGACAGTATTTAATTGATTGATTGTATGTAGTATTATATATGGTGTTGTATTATTAGTATTTTGTATTGTAAGAATGGTCAGAACTAGTAAAGATCACAACATGGCAACATAAACACCAGTATTATTGTTTATTTTATTAGTTTATTTTTATTATTTTTTACCCATGGGGATTTTTCAGTATTGAATATTAAGCCTTTTCCTTTAAAAATCAAGTATAATGACAACACGCAGCAGCTTATAATAAATGTCAGCCCAATATTTATTTGTTCTTTCTGTTCCCAATGACAGTTTATGAACAAAAAAAATCCCCTGGTATTGCCAATATCAGTGTTAGGACTTGATTTATTATCCTGTAGCTCAGTATTGCTACCAAAATGTGAATTTTATCAAAGAAAATACAAACAAAAATACAGATTAGGTAGTTAAACATGGGCAAAAAACATTAACTAGAAGCATAAATCCACCATGACAAGATAAGAAAACAATGATTGTGTTTGCAAAATAGCTTTGGTTTTGATGATACTCCAGAATAAACAGTACTGCTACTACTACTACTACTACTACCATGCATTTAAACAGGATGTGATTAGTCAGTGAATAAAAAAACTGTTCTAACGTCCATCCATCCATCCATCTTCTCCCGCTTAATCCGGCTGTGTCGCGGGGGCAGTTTGCTGCCCAATACTCATAGCACCTGACCCCCCTATGAACCCCTCTGCAGGTGGTGAGCCCACAGGAGGGTGGACATTATGGTCCTTGATGTTAGTCCATAGGGGTGCGGGAATGTTTTAGGTTGATGGGGGAAACCGGAGTACCCGGAGGAAACCCATCCAGACACGGGGAGGAACATGCAAACTCCACACAGAAAGGCCCGAACAGGGGATCAAACCCGCAACCTTCTTGCTGTGAGGCCTGAGTGTTGCCACTCAGCCACCGTGCCTGTTCTAACGTGTGGACTGAAATTAAATATTGACATTTTATACAAGGTGGGAGCTTCTATTTATAGTGTGAGCATTTGGAGGTATTAAAAAAGCCACAGTGGCCAAGCAAGCTAAAATTAGAAACCTATTTAAAGGCACGAAAAATAATAACGTACAAAGTGCGGTTCTTGCTCTTAGGAGGTTAGATTGCAGTGAATTTCCCTTTTGAGTCTTACACAACCGGTTAAAATCAAGCATGTATGTACCAAAATATAGGCCTGTCACAATATTATCTGTATCAACAATTATAGGGGGGTTAATATTTATCTTAATTATGTTTTCTTTGTACTAGTGGTAACTTTTTGTTAATTTCCTGTACTACGAAAAGTGTTGAGCTGTAGAAGGGTGAATACATAACTTCTAGGATTCATTATAGATATAGACTCACTACTACAGTCTTTCATTCTGCTTTTTATCTATTGTACAAGTTTTTTTTTAACAATATGGTACATTTAGAACATTTTGGGGATCATTGTGCTTTATGGTTATCGCTTCAGTAGCATAAATTAGTTTCAATATTATTGTTTAGAATCTCTATTTTCTTTCTGACAGGCCTACCCATAAGTTATAGCCTGTATCAAATGTTTTAATGGCGAATAGTGTTGTCTTAGCAAGTAGAGATGCACCGATCCAGCTTTTTCAACTCCAATATTGATACTTTGGCTTTAAATATCTGCCAGTACCAGATATCACCTGATATCAGGGAGAATGGAATTTTCCCCTAAAAACACAGTTAATCTACTATAAAATTGATCAATTTGTGTTATGTAACTGTTATTTATACATTATGAGACCTCCTAGACATACATCAGCCAGTAAATCGTCTTATTGACCCTTTTAGTGCCAGTAAACAGTGGTGACGTAGGCTCGGTTGTGCATTTTGGCAACAGAATTACGGCAGAACTCAGCAGCTTGTCGAGCTCTGTGAAAGGATTATCGTCAAAAGATCACAAATATTTCCTCAACAAGCTGACTTTGACCAGTGGTGTCCGACGGCCAGATTTTTGTACAAATCAGTGAGTAAAACTTTAAAACTTTAGTGCGCCGGTAGAATATCGCTTCTGACAACTACACACAGAACAGCCAGACATTTTGGTGCTGGAAATGTTTTTATCTCCATCTTCGTCTGTCCGTGTTCAGTCTGAATGAATCAGAATGAAAGGGGAACAATGACACATCTGTTGCCAAAAGGCACGTGCATCTTTTTTTAATCATTTCCACCCAAAAGGATCTATTATGTCAAATTAAATGCCTGACCATTTTATCGGCTTAACCAATTTCATGGTTCCAATATTCAACACAGCAAATTTCTTTGGATTGGCGCCGATATCTGATACCAGTATTGGTATTGATGCATCCCTAGTAGTACACATATTTATTCTGATTCTAAGAAAAGGGCTCTGACATCCCAGTGATAAAATGATGTTTTATGCTTTATACTATTCTTTCTGAACAGTAAATCACAGTAGTTTCTTTGATGTTGCTATGTGCTGTTATAAATTCTGATACAGACCAAGATCATTCTAAATCTGTTCAGAAAAAGTCAAATTGGTCCTGTTTACGCAACTTTATTCAGTACTGATGCTTGTTTATCTAGTTTCGATATTGACAACACTAGCATTTTACAAAGTTTACAAAAAATAATGCATTTTAGCAGTAATTTGCTATAGCTATGTTACTATCACTGCTACTAATACTACTACGACTATAATTACTACTACTACAGTTACTATTGCTGCTACTACTACTACTTAGACCAAAAATGCCTATCCACCTGTTACATTAATACATTTTTACAGTTTTTTAGAGTCACTATTAATATTTCTACTTTTGCTAACAACAATATGTAACTGTTATATTCATTAAATACTATTTTGCAGTTTGAGGGTTTAATTTGGCCAACTAACTGCTACTACTACTACTATTACTGCTACTACTACTACTGCTACTACTACTACTACTACTACTACTACTACTACTAGGGATGCACAGATACAAAGCTTTAAGCATCTGCCGATCCCCATACCAATCGATACCAGTGCAGAGACTGGAAACAGCGTTTATTTGTTTTAAAGGGGAAAAAAACACACAACACTGAACTAAATGTGTTAAATGTAGCTGTTGTATGTCTCTTGATGGCACTGATGTAACTACAAAACAGCTTTGTGTAAAGAAAAGTTCAAACATTATGAGACTTTTGTGCGACTAAAACCAGGAAACAGTCTTATTTCATAGGCCTATTTTTATATGTCCAACCAGGATATCAGCTGAACTACAACTACTACAACTACTGCAAATACATTAATACATTTACGCAGTTAGTAGTTTTTAAAGTCACTAATAAAACTTCAACTTAACAGTGTCTAATTATGATGTTAATTATAATCTATTTTGCAGTCAGAGGTTTTAATTTGGTCAACCACTAGCCTACTACTACTAACTACTACTATGACTACTAGGCCTATTACTACTATTACTATCACTACTACTATGACTGCTACTATGCTGTAACACATTTGAGGTAATCTGGCCATAATAAGCAATAATTAGCATAAATAATGTGTAAATAAAGTGTGTAAACATGTATGCTTTGCTAATCCACGTGGAATAAGAAGCAGCTAATCACTGTCAACACATAATTAGCATACGGTTTGCATAGACAACAGTCCGGGGAGAATAACGGACTTGGCACCTTAGATTTGCAGTAAAAACCCATCAAACAAGTTAATGCATAAGTTTTGAGCCGATTCGTCTTCATACTAAAGCGAAACTGAGCGTAAAGTCCGCGGGATTAACACTTCACTTCATGTGTTATAAATTGACGACGTAACAGACGACGTAACAGCCAAAGACAGCGTGACCGTGTTAAAATCGTGATATATTCGAGTTGTAAAGTGCGTGTCTCACCCGTGCAGAGGCTCAGAGGAGAGTAGAAAGCACCCGGAGTGAGATTTAATGGAAACGGTGACTGGATAGAGCAGGAACAGGCGCTGGATTGTTTTCTTTGGGAATTTATGACGCTTCCTTGTTTTGGTGCAGTGCGCATGCGCGGATCCCATGTCCTGTTTGAGGACGGAGCGCTTCATTATTATATTATTATATGATTATATGATTATATTTTTATACACTCTATGGACTCAGCATCATGGATCTATCTATTTTACAGTCTTTGGACTCACCAGACCTGCACACCTCCACCCAGAGGACCTCCACCAACTTTTTAATTAGTTTCCCCCGCAAAAGTACTTCAGCTACACTTTCTAATCAATACTTTTGTTTGAATTTGAAATAAACCTTTGAGTTGTCTCTGCTCTATGTTTCTTGAATTAATGGGGGAAATGAGCAGTTTAAAACATATCACTCTGAAAATTACAGTTTTATTAAATAGTAGATTAACTTGAGTACGCAAATGTAGAGAAATGCATTGCACTTAAGGTGGGAAAAGATATTTGATTATTTGTATTTGTTTCTTAAAGTTTGTATTAAGTACTGTCTGAGGTGAAATGACTGAGGAGGAAGCTCGGGGGTCAGTAAACATTGATCTGGGGGATACAAAAGCAAGACTAAAAGGGCAATTTAACATGAGTTAAACAGATGCCTTATTTATACTGCTTCTGACTTGGGGCATGGGGGATTTGCCTCAGGCCTTTTAGAAACATACAGGCTTCTTTACAGTGCATGGGCAGCAGTCTGAGCAGGGAGGCCCGGACTTCCCTCAGACACTTCCTCCAGCTCTTCAGCGGATCCTGAGGTGTTCCCAGGTCCTTCCGGGCACAGGATGCAAACAGTGTGGCACAATGGTAATGGAGAAATTACTTTAATAAGATGACAATGAGCAGGGCTATAACTGCATTCCTCTTTGTTATTCCAGTTGCCACAACATTTTCATAGTACAAACCATCACGCTGTTACTATAGTAGCCTAAAGGCTCACGCGAACTACTTCACAAACACAGTTCAAAGTTGGTTTAGTCACAAGATTTGCAATGAATTTCAAACTTGTTACCCACAATGTGACCTGGCCACCAAAATGAATTCTTGTGATATTTATTTAATATAACACACCTTTTATCACTGCCTTTTAACAAGTGAGATGTGCATTTCTTGTTGAGTATCTTATTGTATTTTGTATTGTGTTTGCATTGTGTACTGTGTTGCACTGCGATTGTCCTTGTCTATTCTGTTTGTGTGCAGCACTTTGGCCTGCAGTAAAGTTCTTAAAGTGTTTTATAAATAAAGTCGGCACGGTATGGTAATAATTGTTGAGTGAGTTTACAAACTCACAAGAATCCATCAGGCCCAGCAGGTACTGCAGTTGCAGTTGGACCCAGGTCACCTGTGTTGTGGACCAAACACAGAGCAGTATAATGGTTTTGGGGCGGAAGCCAAAGGTGAAGCGCCAAAACTAACAAAACAAACTTGGAGATGCTGAGTCACTCAACTGGATTTAATCAAAGTTTGACTTTTTGGTTTGTTCTGCTGCTGTGGCACTGCGACCAGTCAGCTCAAATACTGGCCAGTTCCTGGTCACTTTCAGCCAGAGCCAGACTGAGGAGCTGCTTTACTCTAAAGAACACATCTGATGCATTCTTCTTAAAATATGTCCCGTTTAAACATGCTTTTTGGTCACCTTGGGATAAGTATTTCACATTTTATAACTCAAAATAATGTCTTCATTTGTAAAATATAATGCAATATACCAATGAGGCATTTATGTGTTGGAGCGTCCTCTGCTGTCAGCAACAGGAATTAACATTTCAAAGTCAACGAATTAAGTCCATTTCCTTTGTGAAAGCTGTACTAATAGAGCCATACATTTGTTTTGAACACAGTTTGACTGCAGAACGAGTCTGATAATAGTTTATGGACTCAAAAAGTGCATAGAAGTCTGGAGTTTTATCTGCAATGCAACAAAACAGTCAAAATGCAAATGGAGCTTTTCTGAGTGACTACAGAAGACAACTTTGATTTAACAGAGGAATAAACCAAAATCCAACTCCAGATATGTTTCTGACGAGGGGACATCATCATTTCATTGTCAAAAAGTCCAAAGAATCCAATTTGCATGTGTTTTTTAACCCGCATAGACTCTGATTCTAGTAAAAAATGTATCTCTTCAGACATACCTCACCTTTATAATCCCATTCATAACGCCTCTTTTCCGATATTTCACTCCGCTCTCATCTTTCATACACCGTCTCCACTGCGACGTGATCTGCATTCATTTCAAACTATTAAGCAGAAACGGACCCAGACTTTTGAGGACAAATGTCTCCAAAGGTCTCTCATTTTCATAATATCAAACCCATACGGCTGTGTCAGATCCGCTGTGCTCACCCATATCTCCGCTAATGCCTTTTGTCGTGAAGTTAGCGACGTCCAAGTGGATTCCTGTCAAAGCCATCGCAGACCAAGTGACCTAAAGTGACGCAACCTTTTATACGGAGATAACATAAAGAATTCCAGGAAATTTAAAGAACTATATACAGAACGGCGTGTGGTGAGGAAGAATGGGTGGTGACAATGACGGCTAACCTTTCAGACGCTAACAATGGGCCAATGTTGAGTGAGGACCTTGGGGTATGTATTTAAATATACTGTACAAGCATTGATGTATTATTAGACTGTACTTTGATGTTTTGAAGAACTATAGTCCTCACATTATACGTTTTGGTATCCTTCAAACCATGTATTTTCGTTACAATATACAATAAAAAGGCAGAGAGGTCTATGGGTGAAAAAAAAAGTAAACATTCTCATTACCTTGAGCCATAAATGTTCTCTATTAAGGAAAAATGGGCTATTATTACTTTTATAACAAGCACTTTATTTGAGACTGTGCGAATTTCAGAATGTGTTTTTTATGACTAGGGAAGTTACAGTTGTTGCTGAGTCCTGTACGTTGTGCCCACTGTCTGTCTTTTATCTGTCTTTGTCCATGTGTTGTAGTTTGTATGTAAGTCCATGGCATTTTAATTTCCCCTCTGGGGATCAATAAAGCATCTATCTATCTTATGAACTTTAAGACATGCTATAAGGTTGTTACCTCCTCAAAAACATACCTGGATATTAGTTTGTCTACATCGCCAAAGCTCAAAATGCTCTGGTCCACCATGTTTTAAAGTTACAGCTACGTTTTACCTTTAGTTCAGTAGAAATGGTCAATTCCAGGGATGAAATTATCCAAATTATTTTAAGGTGTTTAAAGCATAGAACTATAATAAAATCTGGAAGATGAATCCAAGATGGCGCCCTGTTGTTTTCAGTGGCCTGTGCTCATTGGCGCAAGACCGCAAAAAAGATTTTAATTTCCGCATTTTCTTCCTTGTTTGCAGCCCAACGTGTGACGTCGGGCAGCCCAAGACTGTTGGGCTGTGACGTCAGAAACGCCGTTCTGACCAATCAGAGCGCGAGCTGCTAGAGTGGAGCTAGCGCGGGCTCAGAGCGGGGCTAGGCTAACTCTTACAAAGTTGATTTTTAAGCGCTTTGACGATTAAAAAATTTTTTTAAAGTTCGTATTGTAAAAATACAGAAGAATCCCTAAAAAATCGGACCTTTATGAAAGCTGTGGATGCCCTGCCAGCCGAACACGGGCAGTTTGATTTCTCATAAAATGCATTGTGCTTCTACGGGAGAATTTTTCTTGGGCTGCAGCTGCAATATCTCACTCGACCACACATCAATCTGCGGTCACGGATAGAGGGGGCGTGCCTTATCCAGCTCTTATTATACATCCATGGTTTAAAGACACAACAGAGCACTTCCTGTATTACCACATGACATCACGAGGTGGAAAAGTTTGAGAGTTTTAGTTTGGGAGAAGAACTAAGCCTTAATTTTAAAAAAAAACACACAACTCCAGGTCTGTTTGTGACGAGGAAACAACATTTTAACGTAGATCAGAAAATAGTGTCATATGGGCACTTTAATGTCCTATATTATTGTGGTATATTTTGTGTGGAAAACCTGCTTTGTATTTATTTAAATACTTTTTCCAGTGGAGTCGAATCCAACTTTATATGTAAGTAAGTCTCCAAAGTGCTGTACAAAGTAGGCACAATATATATTAACACATGAATTAAAATAAAGCATAAAATAAATAATTAAAATTACTAAAATTACCAAATAAAAAAATAGCAAGTATAATAATAATAATAATAATAATAATAATAATAATAATAATAATAATAATAATAATAATAATAATAATAATAATACATTTTATTTGTAATGCACAGTGAAATCTCAAAGTGCTATAGTGAGAGCATAAAAAGATGATAAAAACACTTAAACAAATTACATTTAAAACATCCTAACACAAGGTAAACAAGGCAAAATCCTAATGTCTTTAGTCCTTTCTTAAAGGACATGAATTAAAATAAAGCATAAAATACATAATTATGCAAGTCAATAAAAAACTAAAATGACCAAATAAAAAATAGCAAGTATAATAATAATAATAATAATCATCATCATCATCATAATAATAACAATAATAACAGCAATAATAATAATAACAATAATAATAATAAATAAATAAAAATAAAGATGGGAAGTACTCAGGTATCAGTTACATTTACTTTCTAAAGAAATAGTACTTTTCTTGCACTGACTTCAATAGACTCTTTATGCTTACGTCACCAACCAGGAAGATTTTTGGAAAGATAATGATAATGTAGAAACTTACAATTATACATCATTTCAAGTGGACTTTTATACCAAACTGGCACAAAATATAACTTGTAATATTAAACAACTCAGAAATTCCGAAACAACTCAGAAATTCCTCAAATCCTCAAATAATGCACATCCTATAAAAAAAAGACCATTCACACCGACAAAAGTCTGACAAAATCTAGGGAAAATGAGAAAATGGCCCAGTTTTCTTCATCTCCACGTCACTGTAGCGTTCTGCTATGTTCAGCTCATCAACAATTCCAACCGTACCTCAGTTTTCCTCATTTCCCCACTGACGCACAACTCCGAGTGCACTGGGTACATGCGATTAGAAGAGACGAGGGCGCCAAATTCAAGATGATTCCCAACAGCACATACGTCTGCAGTCTTCATTTGACCAACGATCACATTTACTTTACTTACAGTGAGTTTGATCACAATCGGACTCCAATGTCGGGAACTACACCGGAAGTTGTCGTCGCATGTTTTCAAACGTCTTCCTGGTTTGTGACGTAAGCGTGAAAATTTTTGTTGAAGTTGCTCAATATACAAAATACTCCATGGACTTGCACCACCTCCGTTAAGAGAATTTATAAAACTTCAATCAAATACAGGTAGAGCCACTGGGTCTGTGGCAGGAGGAGACTGTGAAGTGCCCTCCAGACGGAGCACCTTTGGACAGTCTGTGCTCTCAGTGTGGGGATGTAACATTTGGAACAGCATCTCTGGCACCTGCATATTTATGTGAGGCTCTCAACCCCCGCCGACAGACTAGAACCTTGTGTTCGTCTTCACAGTTGTTTTTGGCGGTCCCTGTGGCCGCATATAAACTCTGGGGTGACCGTGCCTTTGCTGTGGCTGGTCCAAAGTTGTGGAACGAACTACCTCCTGTGTTACGCACTATTAATGATTTTGCATTTTTGAAGTCAAAACTCAAGACCCATTTATTCCTCTTGGCTTTTAACACATGAGGTTGTTAAAACATTTATGTCTTATGTTTTATGCCTTTATTCATATTTTACTTATTGTTTTTACTGATTTTGTTTGGGTTCTTTTAACTCCTGCAAAGCACTTTGATCATTACTAAAATGCTGTAAAGCGCTATACAAATAAAGTTTGATTTAATTTGATCTCACCGACCATCAGAATCCCCAAAACATATAACACCTCCGAGACTCGGCTCCAAAACTGGCTTAAATCAAATCAACATTGTGCTTATTAGGACTCTGCTGGTCCCAGTGCATGATGGGTGTTTTTCATCTCAACTACACCTTCTTAGCAAGAAAGGATTGTTTCATAATGTAAATAACTGTACATAATCAACTGCATTTTATTCACTTTTTTTGTTTGTATGTTTATAGCTTATAGCGAACACTGACACATTTACAGAAATGCTTATTAATGGGTTCTGCCCCTATCAAATAAATAAATAAATAAATAAATAAATAAATAAATAAATAAATAAATAAATAAATAAATAAATAAATAAATAAATAAATAAAGGCTCTAGTTTAAATGTTCATTCCCGTTGCTGCCAGCAGAGGGAGCTCCAGCACTTAAATGCCTCATTGGAGATGGAGGCGAAGTTTATAAAGTATATTTTCCATTTTAAGATGGAAAATGTGAAATATTTAACCCAGCAATGAGACCAAATACATGTTTGAATGCTTGTGTTCTTTAAACGGCCCGTATCACACTATTATTGTTCAAACTCACCTGTTCAATCTGGCATTCCCCTCATGATTCCCCCCGTTTTCTATATTGCTGCTTCCTGTTTGTTTGTAAAGCGTCTTTGTGTCTCCCAAAAAAGCACTATAAAAGATGTATTATTGTTTATTATTATTATTTGTTCCCTCCACACACCTGGAGTTGTGTTTGTTTCATTTGTACACGGGCAATTCAAGGTTTCCACGCTCAAAAATATCCGACCATTTGCTCCAACGCACCAAACACTCTTCTTATTCATCTCTCTCCAGTTCTTTATATCAGCGGTTCTCAAACAAGCATGTCTGAGTCAAGTCCTGTTGCGTAATGTATGACCTTTAATCTGGAGGTGGTCAGAACAAAAATAAATGGTGGAAAATTAATTCATCTCCATCACTCGTTGTGGCTTTTTGTTTCTCAAAATAGTGAAATGCTCCAGATTCTGATTCAAATTTTCCAAATGTCTTATGATTGTAGACTTCTCCAACCACTACTTAGCAATTAAGTGTGTAGTCAGTGAAAAATGCATAAACAAACGGCGAAACAAACATGAAGCTGTTTTTAATCGTATGTTGTGTTTTTTCCCTATAATTTAAATGTAACTTGATGTAAAAGTGTTGTATGTGTTGTAAATAAAGTACTCTGCATGGACCATGTGTTGGAAGACGTTACAAAATACATTTTAAAGGTGCACTGTGTAACTTTTTAGCTTCAAGTTCGTCACTTCCTTGTTTCTACTGTATGGAGATGTCTTCACACTACTTTAAATGTTCCACAATATGACATTAATCAGCTTTACCTTACATTTCGCCTTCGAATTAGAAGGTTCTGTCTGCGTTTTGTGTACTTCTGAGATATTTAGGTTTAAAGTTTTAAAGAAATAAAAGAGAGGATACACTTATTAAACACATAGGGATAAAGGGCGGCCCCAGGAGAGTCTAAACTGAGAAAATAATACATTTGTGACATTTGTGAAAGTGAATGTTCCCAGATAAAATCTTCTAATTATGAAAACACATAATTCACTTGGAATTACAAGGTTTTATCTACAAAACATGTCAGAAACAACAATTTATGTTCCAGTGGTCTTATTTTGATCAAACTAATTTAGAAAGTACTCATTATCGAAAAGTCAATTGTGAAACATTTAACTACTAAATTTAAATGATTAAGCAGCCTGTATGTGATCATTAACATACATTTACAAATAGGCAAATATTATTCAAATAATAGTTCAGAAATAAACATTTGCTATTCAGTCATACATAAACATTATTGGATATTAATTTGGTTATCTTTATTTGTTTCTTTTTTGTTGTCTAGGCTCCCAAGACTTGAATCAGTCTTCAAGTAAAATTGTAATTTCAATTTACCTTTGATTTTATGTTTGTCATTCATAATGACTCAAAATACATAAAAATGTATAGTAAATCTGGGCTGAAATGTCATTTTCAGCCCAAAAATGTTGTCTTCTCTAACAGAACAAGCATGTAACCCCAACATGCCAAAGCAATTGACTGTGATTGGTCAGTTTAAATTGATTCTGTGTTTTGATTGGTTCAGGCAGATAGAACCTTATAACACCAAACAAACCTTCAAAATTGCATCTGTTTTTGCTCATAAAATCCTCAAGAAAGCATCAAACTCCACACTCCATGTTGATCTAGCGTACAGTAGGTACATAGAAACAAGAATATATGAATATCTCAATTTTAACCTTCTAATTCTAAGGGAACGATTTATTAAATTATAATTGGTTTTATAGCTCAACAATAGCTAAAAAAAACAGGTATTCTGACTGTGAACGGGATCGCTTCTCCACAGATCTGACCTGTAACTTGATTTGGTTTTAGTCTCCATTAAGATAGAAAGGTTTAATTCCATACTGTGAAACATTTCAGACAAAGCAATAACATCTCCATGAAGAAAAGCATTGACGGACCCTCTCGAATAAGTTACCAGAACTCAAAAAAACTAAGGCAATCGATTGTCTCAATTATTTTAAGTTAAGTTTTAAGTAAATTGAGTAAATTTTTACATGGAAGTTAAGAACTTGCCCCCATCACTACACTAGTTTGTTGCCTTGACAGACTCACTGCCACTGCGAGATCTCCGCCGAGGCAACACTGATCTGTGCTGTTTTTTGGCTTCTGACAGAATTCAACCACCTCTAGCAACGGACTTTAGTTTCAAACGTGCCGGAGTTCCCCTTTACGTTACTAATGTTCGGGTTTACAGTTTAGAAAAGTTACACAAATCACCTTTAACGCAGGTATTCAGTGTTCTATAACTACATAAATATTCAGACTTTTCTTCTGTCCCTGTCACTTTTGCTCAGTGGTCGTTGCGGTGCATATGGAGGCCCGGATTAGCTCCAATCTCTGCCTCACCAAATGTCTCTCCCCAAACTTCGACCAGATTTTGTTTTTCCGTTCAGAAGCCAGAGAAAGAGACAGAGAGAGAGAGAGAGACAGCTATTACGCCCGATCTTCTGCAGCTCTTTCAGTGTCACAGCGTGAGTCTGGAAGTCACACACTGCACAACGGTTTAATAACAGAAACTTTGCCACAGCTCTCTCCTCTGAACTTGCGGAGGCGATAAAATGTGATAAAACGTCTCCAGCCCAGACAGTGGCTTTAAAGTTCTCTAAATCATTGTAGCCTATGGCAGTTCTGAGGTATTGCGTAGTCCATCTTGCCGCGAGCTATTTACTCGTACGAGATCCGGCTCTGGAATGACGCGCGTTTTATTAGACCCGTCCCAGTTGCAGATAGAGTGAGTCGATATGCGCCTGCTCAGTCCTCGCGCTGTATTATAATGTTATTTCTGTACTCGCTGATGTGATTAAAGACGTCAATATTGGAGTTTGACGTGGAAATACTGTAGGTCTTCTGCGTTTGACCCATGCTTCAGTCTTTCTAGCGAAGTACAGCCGTCCACCTCCAGATCATGAGGTCTTGGTGGAGGATTGTTTGTGTATTGTGCATGTTTGAGTTTGAAGAAGAAAACTGGAGGAAGTAGAATTACACAGGAAGAATATGCAAACTCCGTACAGAAGCTTTACATCTCATCTGGGGCGTCACAAAATAATTCAACATCATTTAAAAAGAAATTATCTTGAAAACTACTACGGATTAAACCAGGACTAAACCAGAGACAAAAGGCGGGACTGAACCAGGACTGAACCGGGAGGAAACCAAGACTAAACCAGGGACTGGACCCGGCACTCGACCAGGAACTGAACCAAAGACTAAACCAGGGGCTAAATCAGGGACTAAACCAGGGACTAAACCTAGACTAAACCAGAGACTGAACCTGGACTAAACCCAGACTAAACTAGGGACTAAACCAGGGACTGAACCAGGGACTGAACCATGGACTGAACCAGGGACTAAACCAGAACTGAACCAGGGACAAAAGGTAGGACTCAACCAGGACTGAACAAAGACTATACCAGGGACTGGACCAGGACTGAACCAGGGACAAAAGGCTTGACTGAACCAGGACTGAATAAAGACTAACCCAGGGACTGAACCAGGACTGAACCAGGGACTAAACCAGGGACTAAACCAGAACTGAACCAGGGACTAAACCAGGGACTAAACCAGAACTGAACCAGGGACAAAAGGTAGGACTCAACCAGGACTGAACAAAGACTAAACCAGGAACTGAACCTGGACTAAACCAGAGACTGAACCAGGGACTGAACCAGGGACTAAACCAGGGACTAAACTAGGACTAAACCAGAGACTGAACCTGGACTGAACCAGGGACTGAACCAGGACTAAACCAGGGACTGAACCTGGACTGAACCAGGGACTGAACCAGGACTAAACCAGGGACTGAACCAGGGACTAAACTAGGACTAAACCAGAGACTGAACCTGGACTGAACCAGGGACTGAACCAGGACTAAACCAGGGACTGAACCTGGACTGAACCAGGGACTGAACCAGGACTAAACCAGGGACTGAACCAGGGACTAAACTAGGACTAAACCAGAGACTGAACCTGGACTGAACCAGGGACTGAACCAGGACTAAACCAGGGACTGAACCTGGACTGAACCAGGGACTAAACCAGGACTAAACCAGGGACTAAACCAGGGACTAAACTAGGACTAAACCAGAGACTGAACCTGGACTGAACCAGGGACTGAACCAGGACTAAACCAGGGACTGAACCTGGACTGCACCAGGGACTGAACCAGGGACTAAACCAGGGACTAAATCAGGGACTAAACCAGAACTGAACCAAGAACTAAACCAGGACTGAACCAGGGAGTGAACCAGAACTAAACCAGGACTAAACCAGAACTGGTGCTAAATGTGCAGGTTTGTGTGTTAAACATGTGTGAATGAAACAAAACACAGCTCCAGCTCTAAAATCTAAAATCTTGATCTGTTTCTTTACATTCTGTGAAAATCTGAGGTTATTTTTAAAAAAAAATTGCCAAAATTATTGTCCTGCGAAATTGTCAGTTTTTTTTGGGACACCCTGTATTACATATATATTACACATATTGTATATTACTTTTACTTAAGCAATCCACTTTTTACATACAACATACAGAACATATTTTATACTTAGTTCAATGTGTTATCGGACTTTATAAAAGAACATTTACAAAAAAGAGCAATTCAAGATACAGAAAAAAGTACAAGATAAAAGTAACATAACTAAAGTTAGTAACATTTAAAGCATCTCCATGTAACTTTTTTGTCACTTTTTTAAATTTTGGGCATTTGGTCATTTGTATTCCACTGCACTTGCATTTACAGCGGGTTTACGTACCCGACTCTCCACAGATCTGATGCTTTGGCCTGGCCTGCTTGTTTCCATGGAAATGTTGGTTTGGCTTTGGATCTAATATTCCACAGGTATGGCATAAAACATATCTATGTAGTATGGATTTTACTTCCTTTAACTAGGATTTAACTTCCTTTAACTAGGATTTAACTTCCTTTAACTTGGATTTAACTTCCTTTAACTTGGATTTAACTTCCTTTAACTTGGATTTAACTTCCTTTAACTTGGATTTAACTTCCTTTAACTTGGATTTAACTTCCTTTAACTTGGATTTAACTTCCTTTAACTAGGATTTAACTTCCTTTAACTTGATTAACTTCCTTTAACTTGGATTTAACTTCCTTTAACTTGATTAACTTCCTTTAACTTGGATTTAACTTCCTTTAACTTGGATTTAACTTCCTTTAACTTGGATTTAACTTCCTTTAACTTGATTAACTTCCTTTAACTTGGATTTAACTTCCTTTAACTTGGATTTAACTTCCTTTAACTTGATTAACTTCCTTTAACTTGGATTTAACTTCCTTTAACTTGGATTTAACTTCCTTTAACTAGGATTTAACTTCCTTTAACTTGATTAACTTCCTTTAACTAGGATTTAACTTCCTTTAACTAGGATTTAACTTCCTTTAACTTGGACTTAACTTCCTTTAACTTGGATTTAACTTCCTTTAACTTGGATTTAACTTCCTTTAACTAGGATTTAACTTCCTTTAACTTGGATTTAACTTCCTTTAACTAGGATTTAACTTCCTTTAACTAGGATTTAACTTCCTTTAACTTGGATTTAACTTCCTTTAACTAGGATTTAACTTCCTTTAACTTGGATTTAACTTCCTTTAACTTGATTAACTTCCTTTAACTAGGATTTAACTTCCTTTAACTTGATTAACTTCCTTTAACTAGGATTTAACTTCCTTTAACTAGGATTTAACTTCCTTTAACTTGGATTTAACTTCCTTTAACTAGGATTTAACTTCCTTTAACTTGGATTTAACTTCCTTTAACTTGGATTTAACTTCCTTTAACTTGATTAACTTCCTTTAACTTGGATTTAACTTCCTTTAACTAGGATTTAACTTCCTTTAACTTGGATTTAACTTCCTTTAACTTGGATTTAACTTCCTTTAACTTGGATTTAACTTCCTTTAACTAGGATTTAACTTCCTTTAACTTGGATTTAACTTCCTTTAACTAGGATTTAACTTCCTTTAACTAGGATTTAACTTCCTTTAACTTGGATTTAACTTCCTTTAATTAGGATTTAACTTCCTTTAACTAGGATTTAACTTCCTTTAACTTGGATTTAACTTCCTTTAACTAGGATTTAACTTCCTTTAATTAGGATTTAACTTCCTTTAACTAGGATTTAACTTCCTTTAACTTGGATTTAACTTCCTTTAATTTGGATTTAACTTCCTTTAACTAGGATTTAACTTCCTTTAATTAGGATTTAACTTCCTTTAACTAGGATTTAACTTTCTTTAACTAGGATTTAACTTCCTTTAACTTGGATTTAACTCCCTTTAACTTGGATTTAACTTCCTTTAACTTGGATTTAACGTCCTTTAACTTGATTAACTTCCTTTAACTTGGATTTAACTTCCTTTAACTTGATTAACCTCCTTTAACTTGGATTGAACTTCCTTTAACTTGATTAACTTCCTTTAACTTGATTAACTTCCTTTAACTTGGATTTAACTTCCTTTAACTTGGATTTAACTTCCTTTAACATGTGTAGCTTCACTGTTGGAGGTTCAATCAGCCACTTGTCTCCATGGAGATGTTATTGCTTTGCCCGGCATGTTACAAAGTAGAGCATTAAATATTTCTATCCAGCATTTATCCCATTACTATGTCTCTTTTGGTGAAAAATACTTGAAAAACATGCATCCTTACTGTGAAAAGGTTTGCATTTCCACAGATCTTACCTGTAAATTGGCTTTCACCTGCTCAGTTGAGACTCTGCACCAGACAAATTACGCAGAGTTGACTCTAAGTGAAGAAATACATAGCGAGGAAATGACTGCAGCGAGCATATGGAACGCACATTATGTGACGCTGAATGCAAACGTCTCCATAGGTTTTTGAAGGCCGTTGCAAACATATTCACAGTCCTCGGTCGTGCACGCAGTAACCCCGCTCTTATACCGCCCAGTATACGGTGGCAGGAGCCTATAGGACACGCTGCTGTCATGTTCCTGCGCTTGTGTAGGTGGGACATGGGCTTAATTAAGTCTGTCTAATTAAGTTGTGAGAGCAAAAACTGCACTTGGAATGATGTCTGTATGGAAATCAAATGAAGCGCTACACTAAGCTAATCTGAGCCAGCGCCAAAAGAACATTGTTAATAAGAGCAGGTGATTATCAGCCGCTACGGACACACGCTGAGTGGATAAAAAAAGCACATTATATGAAGTACATTGGATTGTACTGTTGGATTAGAACGGCTTTTTTCCCATTTCCTTATGTGTAGAGGTTGTAGGAAAAAGATGAGCAGAGAATGTATCGGTTATAAGTTTTAGTTTATGTTTTTTAGTTTAGTGTTTCAGACATAGACAAAAAAGAAGTGGACTAAGTGTTTGACGTCACCTATAGTGTTCGGCTCCAGTCAAATGAAGCTCATTGAGGCCCGCGGTTTTAGGAGCGAATTTTACACAGAGTTCCATATTAGGAATAGGAATTTATTCCAAATCCACTTTATTTATATTTATTTAATATACTTTACAAACAAAACTAAAAAAAAGTTTCCAAAGTGCTGCACAGAGATCATAAAATGGAGACAACAAAAAGGTAAATTGGTCAAATTTGGTCATATCAGTCCTAAAACAATAAAACTAGTTTTAAAAAAAAAATTAATAAAAGCGAAACAGTAAAAATCATAAAATAGTAGTAAATAAATAAAATACTTAAAATTTGGTCATACCCCTACTATAATAATAAAACCAATAAAAAAAATTCTAATAAAAGCAAAATAATAAAAATCATAAAATAGCTGAAAATAAGTCAAATAAATAAAAAAAAGACATAAAATTTGGTTATACCAGTCCTAAAACAATAAAACCAATAAAAATCAAAGTAAGGTAAAACCATACAAATAATAAAATAGCAGTAAATAAGTAAAATAAATAAAATATCTAAAACTTGGTCATACCCGTACTAAAACAATAAAGTCAATAAAAATCTAATAAAAGCAAAACCATAAAAATCATAAAATAGCAGAAAATAAGTAAAATCAATAGAATAAATGATAAATAAATGAGAATAAATTAAAAGACACAGAGGAGAAAATGGCAAAATAAAAACACCAGGATTGAGTAGAGAGGGTTAATATGAAAATTACGAATGGAAGCGCCTCCATGTTGTTTTAATCAGTTTTGTATTTTGTGCATTGTGTCACCATGAGCTTGATTTTCTTCCTTATTCCTTTTTAGTGTTTCTTTTTAGTTATTTATTATCATTACTTAAATTGTTCACATCTGTTTTTTATGCCTTCTGTATGCTTCTTTGTGGCTTGTACAGCACTTTGTAACCCTTGTTTTTAAAAGTGCTTTATAAATAAAAATGTATTATTATTATTATGATAATTGCAGAAACATTCTACCAAATAAAAACATGTAGAGCCCCCCCAGCGTGATCTATAGAAATGATCAGGTTCAGCGTTTTGATGCGTCATATGAAAGTACAATGGAAAACCGGGAGAAAGAGACTCAGACATCATCACATTTTGGGCCCGGAAAACCACCATTTGTGCAGTATTTAGACTACTTCTCAGTACTTAAGTTTGGTATTGCATGTGGCCCTCAGACCAGTTTTTGTTGGCGCTCAGATCTCCTTCTCAATTTGCCAAAATAATCAAAGGCAGAACTTTTAAAGGAACAGTTTGGAATTTTGGACATAGGGCCTCATTTCCTTGTGAGCCAGAGTGTTGGAGACATGTGGAGACACTTTTTTAACTATTCCATCCAGTCCTTGTATTTGGAGAGGTTGCTGGTGCTAGACTAGTGCATGTCAATGGCCATAGTTGTCCTGACACTAAAAACAGTCTTACCCACTCCACAGAGCACCTGAGGCAATATTAGAACTCCAGACTGTCCATGTGAATGTCTTTGTCCAGAGAATAATGTTTGAAATAAAACTAACCTTGCATCGCATGAATCATCGCATGTTGAGGGACTATTTTCTCATATATCAGTCCACTGCTGCCGAACTTTCTATCAGGAAGTACAACTTGCTGCTGCTGCTCAGACATAAATCCTTCAAATGCAACGTTGGTTTTACTTCTAAAATGATTCTCTGGACACAGACATTCACATGGACAGTCTGGCGTTATAAATGTTTCACCTCAGGTGCACTGTGGAGTACTTATAAAGACAACAGAGAAAGAATGAACACAGATTACAAGCTGCAAGAAGTGAAATATGCAGCTGAAAATGGTAATCGAGCAGCAGAAAGAAATTTGGAGTGAGCGAGAAACTTGTGAGGAACTGTGGAAAAGCGGAGGATACTCGAATTGCAATGAACAAAACAAAAAAGCTGTTACTGCTTCATGCAACACAGCCACTTCCATCAGAGCACGGACAACGATGTTCTTAAAACTGCTGCAGACTTCCAAACCAAGGACAACAGTTTGAAGTGTTGAAATGTTTGTTCTTGGTCTGATTTTATCAAATAAATTTCCTCCCAAAAATGTGACTTATAGTCCAGTGCGACTTATATATGTTTTCTTTTTTTTCTTCATTATGCATGTTTTGGCTGATGCGACTTGTACTCAGGAGCGACTTATAGTCCAGAAAATGCAGTATGCCCACTGACATGCACTAGCCTAGCACCAGCAACCTCTCCAAATACAAGGACTGGATGGAATATTTAAAGAAGTGTCTCCACACGTCTCCAACACTCTGGCTGACGAGGAAATGAGGCCCTATGTCCAAAACTCTGAACTGTCCCTTTAACTGCAAACATAAACAAGTCCACTTGTCCGTCTTAAATTACATCACTGTGATACAGACATAACAGTAAAGTCCCAAACCTTATTACAGGAACTTTCAAAACTGTGTAAAAGCTCCAATCTGGGTGACTCACTGTATTAACCACCCACCGTCTGCTTCAAATATGTTTTCATATATTTCCATGTGGACATCCCTGGACTGAAGATTGATTCATGTGGGAAAAAACCCCAAAAAACTTATATTAGTTCCTTCATGAAATGTCTCTAATTCTGGCAGAAAGCACAGACTCCATCAGCTGGTCCAGTGCTTTAGACATTCAGCTATATCAGAGGTTGCTAGTCCAAATGATGAGCACTGGGGCTCACTAAATACTCGTACTAGGGATCCAAATTATGCCATTTTCTGATCTCTTTTTGGTTATAATGTAGTTTCCTCATCACAAACAGACCTGGAGTTGAGTTTTGTTCCATTCACACATGTTTAACACACTAACCTACATATTTAGATTAGAGTTAGAGTTATTTTCTCAGACAAAACCACTCTGTTCCACTGTGTGATGTCGTGTGGTAATACAGGAAGTGTGTAATTTAAACTCCAGACACCTTCACTAAAAATCATTTGGATAGTTTCCGCATTTCCAGGCATTTCCAATCTCTGCCGAACAAAAGATGAAAGGTTGCTGTTAACTATCTCTTCATGACATCCCAAGGTGGAACTGAGCAGTTTTGTCGATGTAGACAAGCTAATATTAAATGATTATTCAAACATGTGCGAATGAAAAAAAAAAACACAACTCCTGGAACGTTTTTGATGAGGTAACAACATTATAACATGGCTTAAAACTCCGAAGAGTCAATTTTGCGTAATATGGGACCATTAACATTCTTCTGCAACCATGGCGGCCGACTTTTAAGATGTTTTTCTGTTCACTTGTGTCGAAAAAATACTTTTTGACAAGACAAAGCGAACGTAAACACATCCAGCTTTTCTTCGACTTTCCATCGATGTAACCGAGGTGCTATTTTCCCCCAAAACACAGTGCAGCCAAACAACAGACATATTGTGTTAGTGGCTGTGCTCACAAAAGTAGATTTTTGGTGGTTTTCAAATCACAGAAGGGACGACGTTAATTTCAGATGGAGGCAAGAGGCAGTTTTCTCTTTTGATTACACTGTACTTTGTCATGAAATATTTATTCAAAAGGTAACTTCACAAATGTTCTGATCATTTCTAACACTGACTAGATTCAAGAACTCATGTATTACAACACAAATCTACATTCTACAGACGTGGAGTTGAGTTTTGTTCCATTCACACATGTTTAACACACTAACCTACATATTTAGATTCGAGTTAGAGATAGATTAGAATCTTAATTTTAGCTGCTTTCCATCTATATTAAATATTATTGGCCTAGACTGTTGTCATCTGCAAGCCAGCCATATATATTTTTGCATTTTTCTCACAATCAGGTTAAGGTTAGGATTAGGATTATGTGTAAAAACAGGAAAGATTAGGGTTTGGGATGTAATTCTGCTGATTATGAAATGGAATCATGGAAGTTAAATAGCTTTGAGTGACATTGTGTTTTTGGGTAAGACACTTAACCCACCTCGCCCCCAGTGTCTGTGTACACTGGTGTATGAAGGAGTGAGTGGTTCCTTGTTGTAAAGCACTTTGAGTGACTTGAAGGTGGAAAAGTGCAATATAAAAATGTGACCATTTACCATTTGTAAGGGTGTGTGCAATAGATCTATGTGCAATATAAGGGCCTGTACAATAGAACTATGTGCAATATAAAAGTATGTGCAATTGAACCATGTGCAATATAAGGGTTTATACGATAGAACTAGGTGCAATATAAAGTTATGTGCAGTATAAGGGTGTGCGCAATAGAACTATGTGCAATATAAAGTTATGTGCAATATAAAGGTATGTGCAATATAAAAGTATGTGCAATATAAGGGTGTGTGCATATCCTTATATTGCACCATACTAGTATATAACATTGGTGCAATATATAGTTGTGTGCAGTATGAGGTATGTGCAATAAAACTGTGCAATATAAAGGTATGTCCAATAGAACTATGTGCAATATAAGAGTATGTGCAATAGAACTATGTGCAATATAAGAGTATGTGCAATAGAAGTATGTGCAATATAAGGGTATGTGCAATATAAAGGTATGTGCAATATAAAGGTGTGTGCAATAAAACTGTGTGCAATATAAGAGTATGTGCAATATAAGGGTGTGTGCAATATAAAGTTATGGGCAGTATAAGGGCATGTGCCATGAAACTGTGTGCAAGGTTGTGTGCATGTCCTTACATTGCACCACACTAGTATATAACACTTATATATGGCATTGGCTCGTGCTGCTAGTGCTTCAGCAGGGTTGTTAGCAGCAGCTGTGTTCATTAGTGGCTCACATTACCCATCTTAAAAGTTTAATTTCTCAGTCCAAGAGGCATTTGCTCTAGCCTGAAAATCCTCCACTGTGTAATTTAAAATGTAGGTATTCTTGACTAGGCCAGGCCATAATTGGGTCACATAAGCTATTTCTGTGAACAGACGACAAGCTTATGTTATTTTCAGTTTTAATCTGAGCCCAGAGGGTAAAGCCAAAAATTGTACTGAAGAAAAAGAAACATAACAAAACAAAACAAAATAAAACAATAATACTCAGTAGTACAAAGTAGTGGTTCAAGAAAAAGTATTTGGGAAAACAACTACTAAACAAATTTCATATCATCATTTCATATTGTCGACATAAAGTTTTTGTCACTTGTTTGACTTACTCACAGATGGAACAGTAGCCAAAACTTTTACTCAAGTAAGAATACCATTACTTCATTAAAAATATTACCCAAATAGGAGTAAAAGTAAATGTAATGAGTACTATCCACCTCTGTCTGGACCTTTACTTGACCTAACCTGCCTGTTTTTTCTTTTACACCATACAAAAGACTGACGCTTTTTTATATTTACTTAACAGATTATGTGAGAACTCGTTATCTGCAAAGTAATTACAGAGAGCTCTATTTTGATTAAACTGTTCAAACTAAAAATGTGCGTAGGTGTATCAAAATAGACAATTATTATCATGTCAAATATCTGTTTTGTGCAGAAACCTTTCAAGTATTACATTGTCTTACTCTGCTTCTGTGCTGATTTTTGACCATGAAGGTCACATCACTCTTCTTTTTATGATGACACAATCAGTTTGCTTAGTTTGTACTCCCATTATGAGAGAAAGATACTTTATTTATCCTTAGAGAAATTCAAGTTTTGCTTCAGCAACATTTCCACTGCGCTTCTCTGTCTCCTTTGTGTCTCAGTCAAAGGTCTCAGGTCAGTTTAACAGGAGGACCAGTCAAGGAGGGTCAGCAGATCTGTGCCGGGGCAGTTTGTGGAGAGGAAGAGCCAAAAGTGTCCCTCCTCTGTGTCCTGCAGCATCACAGCAGCCTCCAGGGGGCGCCAGGTGAACAGGTGGTTCAGTCAGTATTTCCTCTGGAAGATCTTCTACCACATTTGCTGCCACACATCACACCGGTGCTGAAGTCTCTGCACGGGCTTCCTGTGAGCTTCAGGATAGATTTTAAAGATAAGATAAGATAAGATAAGATATCCTTTATTTGTCCCACAATGGGGAAATTTCAGTGTTGCAACACACAGTAAAGAGAACAGCAAGAAACAATAGCAGCAATAGAAGTACAGTTAAGTTAAAAATAGACAAACACTATTGTTTGTCTATTTTTAACCTAACTGTACAAATAAAGGATATCTTAAAGTTCTTTTATTAGTTTATAAAGCTCTTAATGGTCTTAGCCCTATTTATTTATCTGATCTGCTTTTATCATATGAGCCTCTCAGACTCTCAGGTCCTCAGGTCTCATCTTATAACTGTCCCAAAAGCCCAAACTAAAACTCACGGTGAGGCGACGTTCATTTTTTAAGGCCCCGTCTGTGGAACAGTCGACCTGAGGATCTGAGGTCTGCTGTGAGTGTTCATAGTTTTAAAAGTAAACTCAAAACACATCTTTAATTTAGCTCATAATTTTTTTATTGTTAGTATATTGATTTCTTCTTCATTACGCATATTTTTGGCTAGTGCGACTTATAGTCCGGAGCAACTTATAGTCCGGAAAATACACCCATGTTTTATCTCTCAGTTGATCTGAAATTAAAATATTTATAATTATCAATTTGTTGAAGAATATCAATGATTTTTGTTCATTGGTGTTGTAAATTTCCATTGACCTTGAAGGAATCATTAAAGCCCCTGAAGCAAGCAGGACATCAAGGATTCATCATACAGAATCATATTCAGCAGCCCTAAAAACCTATTCTAGGACATATTACATGCCCTAGTTCATTCAATTCAATTCAATTCAATTTATTTTGTAGCGCCCAAAATCGCAACAACAGTAGCCTCTAAGGGCGTTCCAAGATATGGATGAGTAAAACATACACACAGACATATCAAAACAGGAATAAACAACATTCATGTAAAGCAGCAAATGAAACATTGTCCAGTCATCCCCTGTCCTTAGACCCTCCTTCTCAGCAAGGAAAAACTCCAAAAAACCCAGGGTCCTGGGAAAAAGAAGAAACCTCAGGGAGAACTACAGTGAAGGAGGGATCCACTCCCATGGACGGACAGGCTATAGATGTCCAGGCCCGTGGGCCAGTTCAGTATGACCACAGCTACCCAGGTGGGGAAGGAGCCGGGCGAGGAGGAGGAGAAGAGGGCGAGGAGGAGGAGCCGGGCGAGGAGGAGGAGCCAGGCGAGGAGGAGGAGCCAGGCGAAGAGGAGGAGCCAGGCGAGGAGGAGGAGAGAGGTCCAGCTGCCATCAGGTGTCTGAAAGAGTTCCACTCCACAGGGGAGGACAGGGGACAACATGTGAATAGCAATGAACAAACTACAGATGAGAACATAGTGAGTGATGCTGATGAGAAAAAGGAGGAAACAGAGGACAGTGCTCAGGTTGCCACACTTCCCAGCTTGTTATTCTCCCCAAGTGGCAGCTTATCTTAGTGACATCAACTAAGTAACCTGGTCATAAGCTATTCCGAAGAGGAAGGTTTTAAGCCTGGTCTTAAATAAAGAGACTGTGGGTGCCTGTTTAACATCAACAGGGAGTTGATTCCATAACACAGGAGCTTGGTAACTGGAAGGCCTCTCCCCACTGTACTTTTAGACACTCTAGGAACCACTAATAATCCTGCATTCTGAGAGCGAAGTGCTCTATTTGGCTGATAGGGGACAATGGCATCCTGAAGATATGATGGGGCCATATTGTTTAAGGCTTTGTATGTCAGGAGGAGAACTTTGAATTTAATTCTAAACTCGACAGGAAGCCAGTGAAGTGATTTTAACACAGGACTGATGTGATCACGTCTTTAGTTCCTGTTAGACTCTGGCCGCTGCATTTTGGACCAACTGGAAGCTTCTTAAAGTACCTTTAGTGCAGACGGTGAGCAGAGAATTACAGTAATCTAGTCTGGATGTAACAAATGCATGGATAAGTTTTTCAGCATCATTTTTAGGCAAAATTTTTCTGATTTTAGTTATGTTTCACAGGTGAAAATATGCAGTTTTACAGGCTTGGTTTATATGAGCTGTGAATGAGAGATTTTGGTCAAATACGACTCAAGGTTTTTTACAGTAGAGCTAGAGGCTATACTCACATTGTCAAGTGAGATTATCTGGTCTGACAGAGAATCTCTCTGACCTTTAGGACCGACAACAATGACCTCTGTTTTTCAGGGTTTAAAAGGAGGTAATTCAGGTCATCCAGGTTTTGATGTCCTTCACAGGCACTGAGCTTATCGATTTGATCGGGTCTGATTAGGTTTCATTGATAAGTACAGCTGAGTGTCATCAGCATAGCAGTGGAAATTAATGCCATGTTTTCTGATAATGTTACCTAATGGCAACATATACAGAGTAAACAGGATTGGACCAAGCACAGATCCTTGTGGAACACCACAAGCTACTTTAGAGCAGGGAGAGGTGCACTGGTTTACACTAACAAACTGGTACCTATCTGATAGATAGGATTTAAACCATTTGAGGGCGGTCCTCTGACACCTATGTCACATTCTAACCTCTGCAGTAGAATGTTGTGATCAATGGTGTCAAACGCTGCACTGAGGTCCAGTAGGACCAGGACTGAAGCCAGCCCGTTATCAGCAGCTAGTAGCAAATCATTTGTCACTTTAAGCAGAGCAGTTTCTGTGCTCAGGTGAGCTCTGAAACCAGACTGAAATTTTTCATATAAATTATTGCCCTGCAGATGGTGACAAAGCTGTTTCACCACAACCTGCTGTTCCAGAATCTTGAGAGAAATGGAAGATTCGAGATAGGTCTGTAGTTGAAGCTAGTTCATCAGATTTAAGCTAGGTTTTTCAAAAGCGGTTTAATTACAGCATATTTAAAGGACTGAGGAACAAAGCCATTTTCTAATGACATATTTATTATGTTATGGATGGAACCTATTATTAAGTGGAGAGCTTCTTTGAGGAGTTTGACTGAATAGGGTCGAGCAAACAAGTTGATGGTTTGGACGACATGATGACTGAGGTAATCCCGCCATCATCGACAGGAGTAAATTTGTCTAATTCTATTAGAGGATTTATGTGGGATATTGGTGTTACAAACTGGATTTGCTGAATTTGCTCGGGCTGATTTTTGGAGTGGCTTCGCTGATCTTGTCTCTAATGGTTATAATTTTGTAATCGAAGAATTCAAGAAAGTCATCACAACTGAACTTCGAAGGAGAAGAGACTCAGGGGCAGTATATGAGTTTGTCAGCCTGGCTACAGTGCTGAACAGAAATCTGGGGTTGCTTTTGTTTACTTCATTAGGTTTGAATAGTATCTGGTTTGTGCTGCAGAGCGGCCTTATAAGAGAGCAGGCAGAGCTTCCATGCCTTCAGAGACTGCTCGAGCGCGAAGGCGCCAGAGCTTCTCAGCGCCTTACGTGTTGTTTGAGTGATCGTAATTCTGGAGCATACCAAGGAGCCGGAGGTCTTGGTTTAATGCTTTTCTGTTTTAGCGGAGCTGCAACATCGAGAGCAGATTTTAAGGCGTGAGCATTGTCCTATCCACAAACTGATCCATGATAATTGGATTAAAGTTGTTCTCAATGTCACATGGCATATCATTTAATACTGGCTCGATTATTTCTTTGAACTCGCTACCGATTTTTCTGATATTGTTCTTTTCATTATAGTTTTCTCCTGCTGAGCTGGATAGTCTTTTAGCACGAATTGAAAGGTTATTAAAAAATGGTCAGAGAGTATAGGGTTTTGAGGAATTACAAGTAAATCACTAATCTCAATACCATAAGTTAGACGAGATCGAGAGTGTGATTGTGACAGTGAGTCGGGCTTGTTCACACTCTGGGCAAAACCGATCCCATCCAGGAGAGCACCAAAAGCACTGCTGAGGCACTCACTGCTGTTATCAACATGAATGTTGAAATCTCCAACTATAACAATCCTTTCCCATTCCAAAACTAAACTTGAAATAAAGTCAGAAAACTCTGTCAGAAACTCGGCATAAGGACCAGGAGGTCGGTAGATTGTTATAAATATAACAGCTTTTGGTTTTTCCAGTTGGTGCACGTAATAGATAGTGCGAGGCTTTCAAAGGATGGAATGTATAATTAGATTTGAGGCTGAGAATTAGGCTGGAGTGAGAAATGACGGCCACACCGCCACCTCGACCAGTGCTCCTGGCACTTTGAAAGTTCACGTGACTTGGAGGTGTAGATTCGTGCTTAGTCTAACATAATCATTTTCCTGAAGCCATGTTTCAGTTAAAGCTAGAAGATCAATATTAAAGTCGCCAATTAATTCATTTATTAAAAGAGATTTAGAAGAGAGGGACCTGATGTTTAGCAGTCCACATTTTACACACTTATCATTTTGTTTATTTGCGACACATGTATTTATTTTTATTAAGTTATGAGATCTGACGCCTTTCCTATCAGAGTTCAGTTGACTTTTATTTGTGCTTTTTACATGCTTAAATTGTTTGTTTGCAACACAATTATTTATTTTTATTAAGTTATGAAACCTGACGCCTTTCCTATCAGACTTTAGTTGAGTTTTATTTGTGCTTTTTATACATTTATTTTGTTTATTTGCGATGCATGTATTTATTTCTATTGAGTTAGGAGATCTGATATCTTTCCTATCAGAGTTTAGGTATGTTTTGTTTGTGCTTTTTGTGCGTGGGACATACACAACCTCAGCCAGTCTGGGAGAATTGGTCGAAATGGTATGAAAGTCTACAGAATAATCTGTTTTGGCAGCCATATTTAAAAATACTGCCTGGCCCCAACTGAAATACTGTTTTTTGATTTAAAAAAATTCAAGTGATATTTATTATCAGTAAACACAATGGCCTCAGAAAATACCTGTCTTTTGCAAAAATGGTTCATGATTACACCCCTGCCCATAGAAGTATTATACACTTTCAAAATTATCATCGTAGACTGACTTCAAAAAGCTCGTTCTCTCTAAAAAACACTCCAAACTTTTGACTCTGCCACTTCTGCATTGTAGCGACAGCCACTCATCCACTTGTGTGTCGTTTTACATTCCACATACATCCTCCCTCCCGCCCGTCTCCACTCCATCCATCTCTCCATCCAGCACGGCGGTCCTTATAAACGAATGAGACAAAAGCGGCAGCTGGAAATTCCATTTGGCTCAACATAAGTGCACTCATGATTAATAGAGTCGACTTGTTCCCAGGTCTTACAGCCGTCCAGACTAATCCAATCAGGGCGCGCGTCACTGGGACACGCCCACCTAGTCGTGTCCAGACATGGCACGAGTTTGATGGATGGGAGTGCACTGTAAACCTGAGCTATTGTTAGTGCTCATTTTGTGCGGCGACGGTGGCTAAGCAAGCTGGAAAATATGATTGGGTGGACTGGCGTGGAAGTACTTGGGGTTGATGTATGATATTTATGAGGGGGCGGTCAAAATACTGCATCAGTCATATAGTACTTCTATAATAGTACCACCCACGTCACATTCAAGACTAGAACTATTTGTGGTCTGAGTGGCTCGGTGCCTGATTGACAGAAATGCGGCGACGATTCTGTGCCACTGGTCTTTCCAAACACTGACCATCACCAAATCCATCACATCTGCAAAGAGATGGATTGGATCCCGCTGCATCGGAGACACACACTACGTCTACTGTACGAGGCTGAAATGGCAAACCGCGATCAATACTTCCAAATAGGACAAGAGGTTTTCTGAGAAGATTCATCTAAAGGTTTGGCCTGAGCTCCCAAAATCTCACATAAATGTCGCTACACACGACAGGAGAATTTGCCCAATTTTGGCTGCGATTTCTTCTTCCCGAGTTCAAGGAGCTGTGACCCAACTTTTTGTCTCCGTGTGCGATTTTGAAGCCGCTGCTCCTCATGTGTGGAGTCAGTGTCAGATTAGAACCACCAACATCAGCAACGCGATGGAAACAGCCAATAAAACAGAGCGTCTGGGGCAGAGGAGTGACGGACACAGAAACGCAACAAACAAACTCGGGATATAGCGAAAATAAAGACTTTATTACTGGTACATTTAAAGTGCAGCGTCTCATCCACATTATCCATAGAAACTGTCCTCTGCATATAATGACATCCAGTCCACAGAACCGCGCTGTGAATCCATTTTGAAGCGTTCTTTGAAAGTAAAAAAGTGAAAGTTGTTCCTCGCATGTGTGTGTTTACATCCACAGAGCGTAAAACTGCAGATTAGCGATAGTGCCTCTACTTCCTGTGGACTTTATCGCCTATTTTATGCTTTAAAAATCCTGTATCTGAAGTATTGCTCCACATTTCACAAATAATAACACAGTTTTGACTTGTGTCTAAACTAGAAGTGCAGAGCTCTGATCTTTGAACACTTCAGAGTCTCAGAGCGACTCATTTTACTGTAGACAGGAAACAGCTGACATAATCGCGCTCACAACTTTGCAGCCTGTTTTACACAGACAGATCCCGCTGCAGTGTTTGAGATCAGAGATTTTAAGTCTCATAAATTTCTCCTCATGTCTGTGATGTGTGTGCTTTTTGTCACACGTTTAAAAATCGTTTAAGACCGAAAAATCCTCTAGTGTGTAGTGGCCGAGTGGGGGCACTGTTTTTACTGTGTGTGTTATTAAGTGTCATGTTCATGTCTCTGTATTTGTTGTATTACATGTAACCTGTTTCCCATCTTGACCGAGACTCCCTAGAAGAAGAGATATTGTAAAACATATGTAAAAATAAAATAAATAGGATTATGAAGTATTTATCCAATCACTGTAGGGTTTACTACAACAACCAAAGAGATACAAATATAGATTGCATTTATATAATCAGATTTTTCTGTTTAAAATAACTACAATGACCTTTATAACACTCTTTATTCAATTAAAATTTTAGGTTCTAGACACTCACGGAGGAGGCACAATGAATGGAGCTCACTCTTCATGCCTCGAAAACACCTCTGAAGAACAGTTCGAACTGACCGGAGTGGGATTCAAACCAGCAACCTGAACATGCTCAGGAAGATAGGACAATTTTAGAGTTTTATGGACTTAGATTTAGACAAACTTTATTGATCCACAAGTAATTTCACTTGCAATTTCACTTTTGGCCCCAGCTCCTCTGTCCCTCTGTCGTCTGGTGAGTTCATGATGGAGCCGTTTGTCCTCCGGCCCCTCACTGTGACAGATGTCTCCAGCTCACAGCCCATCACGTGACCAGCTTTATAGATCAGTTTGTCAATCCTTTCAGCAAATTTACTTGGCTGAATTTGTTCATCACTCCATCATACTGAATGTGCCCAGTGGTGACAGTAACATAGTTCAAATTTTTAGCTCAAACTATTATTTTAAAGCTTGTTGTAAGACGGTCATTGACTGATGCAGTTAGAGGGAAAAAAAACATCAGGAAAAATACGTTGCACAACCATCCAGTGCTTTCAGTGTATTTATTTATCTGTCAGGGACGTTGCGGTCAGCTGCAAAACATCCTGCAGCAGTGCTAACGTTCAGCTCCCGTCCCTGGGCTTTTCTTTACATACATAATACAAGACACAATGAAAATATATTCATTATACACATTACTCTAACAACAGTGCAGTGATACAGTGTGTTCAGCACTCATTCACTCTCACACTGTTTACACGTGGGTGCAGTTTTGATTTGTTTTAAGATTTATGCCTGAAGATGAAAATGTTAATACTCACACACATACATGAATACATACAGTTGTGCTCATAAGTTTACATCCCCTGACAGAATTTGATAGATTTCTTGTCCGTCTTTCAGAGAATATGAATGAAAACACAAACACTTTTCTTTCACTCATGGTTAGTTCTTGGGTGAAGCCATTTATTATCAAACAACTGTGTTTCCTCTTTTTAAATCATAATGAGAACAGAAACTACACAAATGACCCAATGACAGTTTGGAGTCTTTTGTGATAGTTGTGGATGAGGCTCTTTATTTTCTCTGATGGTAAATCTGCTCATTCTTCTTGGCAAAAGGCTCCAGTTCCTGTAAATTCTTGGGCTCTTGTCTGAACTGCAGCTTGAGATCTGCCCAGAGGCTCAGTGATACTGAGGTCAGAAGAGACGAACACTCCAGAACCTTCACTTTATTCTGCTGGAGCCAGTGACAGGTCCACTTGCCTTTGTGTTTTGGATCATTATCATGTTGGAATATCCAAGTACGTCCCATGTGCAGCTTCTGGACCAAGAAATCATAAATTCTGCCAAGGGATGTAAACTTATGAGCACAACTATATACATTCAGTACTGTGCAAAAGTTATAGGCAGGTGTAGAAAATATGCTGTAAACTAGGAATGCTTCAAAAATGGAAGTGTTCATTTATTTTCATCAATCAACAAAATGCAGTGAATGAACAAAAAAGAAATCTAAATAGAATCAATATTTGGTGTGACCTTTGCCTTCAAAAGAGCATCAGTTCTTCTAGGTTTACTTACAAACAGTTTCTGGAACTGGGCTGGTCTTTGTTCCAAACATGTTGAAGAACTAAGCCCAGATCTTGTGTGGATGGAGCTTCCTCACATCCTTCTGTCTCTTCATGTTAATCCCAGACACACTCCATGATGTTGAGGTCAGGGCTGTGGGGCCAGACCATCACCAACATAACTAATTCTTCTTCTTTACGCTGAAGATCGTTCTTAATGACTTTGGGTTTTTCTTTTGTTTGCTCACTTTGCATTTTGTAAATTGATAAAAAACAAACAATCATTATTTATATGTTTGACAGCATTTTTTGCAGCATTTTTGACACCTGCCTAAAACTTTTGCACAGTATAAAGCATGAAGTGACCGTTCTTTACGAGTCCAAGCTTCTTTTCAGAACATGTCAGACTTCAGTGTGTGAGGGCCCCTGTCAGGGGAAGGTTGGACTTTGGACAGACAGGTGCCAGCAGTGCACCTGTCTGTCAGTAACACCCCATGTACAACATTTCACCACCTCTCTCCTCTCAAGCACCACTTTCTCCACTCTTCCTCCTCTTTCTCCTCCTCCACTGCAAAAAACAAAATGTAGTGAAGCAAAAATGACTTGGATTAAGAAAGTTTTACCATGATTTGAGTAAATTTCACTTGACAAATAAAATTATCTACCAGTGCAGTAAGATTTTTATATTTAAAATATGAAAATACATCTTGCTACACTTAAAATAAGAAAAACAACAACTTTTTTCACTTTGAATCTGCTCAAATAAAGTAAAATGGTCTTAATTTAAGTCATTTTAACTTACCTAGAACCTTCCACTTCTCCTCCTCTTTCCCTTTCTTCCTTTCTCCCCCTCTTTTCCTCCTCCTCTCTCCTATATTGTCTGTTATCCTCCTTTTCCGGGTTAGTGCTGCTGTTCAGACACTGTTCTGTCCATATGCAGACAGCTGGGAGCATGTTTCCCTCCTTATTGTACTATTGTATTGTACCAAAATGTTTGAAACTTTTAAGGAGCCTCAGGTTATTATGAAAAACTTCATTCTGGGGACAGGAAAGTTCAAATACCTCGTCTATAGAAAGCCTACACCAACTGTGGACATTGAGCTCTGGTATTTCCTGAAATGAAAAAGGAGACTCACAATAATGTAGAACATGTCCAGGCCTTGAGACAATTTCATTTCGTGTAATCACCAGCAGAGGATGCGGGTTTGATTAAAGTTATTAGTAGTAGCTCAGTAGTTCCCAACTTATATTGTGGGGAAATTGAAAAACGACCTGATTTAAATCATCTTTAAAATGTGAAAAAAGAACTAGTGCATCATAAATATTCACCAAGATTAGTTTATAAGCACTTTTCGCAACTCTCGAAGACCAGTCTGGGGTCAACAACTAGCATGTCAACGTGTACTTTCTGATTAACACGCTTTATAATAGATGCAGGCAGCGCATAGCCGACGTGTTTTGAGTTGTTTAAAAATATATCTGTACAGGACAAGATAAAGTTTGCTAAAAATAACATGGGAAAAATCAGGTACAGGCAGTTTAAATGAGGTTTTAACACCGTAGATCGTATAAAGAAGTGGACTGTGGGAGTGTGACGTCACCGATAGTGTTCAGATCCAGTCAAATGAAGCCCATCAAGACTAGCAGTTATAGACACTAATTTTCTGTTAATCAAATCTGCTGCTCAAGCTATAGGGAGCAACCTCAGGGAATGAAGGCACATGATTGGTCTATTAATGTTCATACCTTATACTCTATACTGTACTGTAAATACTGTCTCACTTGAACCGTAGGCTTTTAACTGTATGTTCTAATCGTATTTGTTACGACCCAGCTCTGCTAGGGACCGCGGAAGTAACAAAATAACCAAGATGTAAAAATGGAATAAATAAGGTAATTTAATTAAAAGGAATGTACAAGGTAAATTAAACAAAACAGGCTAAAATATGTACATAAAATAACCTAAACTAAGAAAAAGGACAGGATAACAAGTTGTGCCAAAAACGAGTCACGTGGGCTTACACACAAAAAAAAACAAGTGACTAAACTAAGGGACGCAAACAAAACTAAATCACATAGTGTCCCAAAGTAAAATCACATAAACCCACAAACAGAATCAAGTGACAAAACAAAAAGGCACAAAACCGAACTAAACTAACCAAGTGTCTCAACACACACAAAGTCACATACTAGTACAAACAAAGTGACTGACACAAAGAGACACAAACACAAAATGGCAGACTGGCCACAAAGGCCAGCAGCCCCGAACAGGTGACAGGAATCTTCTTAAATAGGGGGAGGAGGCTGGAGGTGAGGTGGGAGTGGCCGAGGGTTGAAGTTCCCACCAATCAGGGACCAGGGCTCAACCAGCAGGAATCCAAATGACAAAAGAAATTAAAGCACACAACAAATCAAAGAACTGGAGGCCTGGAGCCGTAACAGTATTTAAATTGTTTATGTTATTGTGAGGTGATCTTAAGTGTCCAGAAAGGCGCCTAGTAAATAAAACGTATTATTATTATTATTATTTTGATTGCAGGATAGAAATAAAACCACAGGATCACGTAGAGAGGGTTAAAATGAACCAAGCTCGAAGGAACCATGAAACCATCTGTTCCCATACCCACTTCCTATTTGCAACCCGTCAGCTAACAGGTCAGCTATATCCGTTTATATACACAGTCTATGCATAACAAATGCAGTGGGAACTATAGATTCATATCTGCTGGCCTACTAAATTCATGAACTTGTGTCCAGAAAAATTAAATCAAACATTAAACATTAGTAGGGTGACCAAATTTTCACATTTCTAAACTGGGACACACCCGGGTTGGGATGTTTGGTATAAATAAAACTGTGAAAAGAACATGTAACATTGTGGATTCTTGAGTTCTTTCACTGCATTTTTTTGATTTATGGTCATTTGTAAGCATGGTTTTACGTATTTTGGCAAAACAAATAACAGTTTATGCTCCTCTTTACTGTTGGAGAGGATCTGATTGGTCAAAAATTGTGATAGTTCTGGCTTAGACTCAGTTTAGTCCTGGTTTAGGTCAATAAATAGGGACACCTGGGACATTTCTTGTATAAAACTTGGTCAAATCAGCGGTTTTGTGTAAATCTCCTGGGACAGGGGACACAGAGCTCAAAACGTGGACTGTCCCGGGTAAAAAAAAGGGGACATGTGGTCACTCTAGACATTAAGCAACTTTACCATTTTACAAGAAGCTTATTTTGGCGCTCCCTAAGGTCAGCCGGTGTAAATACTGTATAGCGGTGACCAGTCAAGGCTGAAAATAACTGCGACCCGCTAACAGACAGTAACAGCTCTGATGATTTGAGCTCTAACATAATCAAAACCGTTCTGGTGAAAGTGCAGTCTGCGGCCGTAAAAGACAGAGAGGCTTCGCTGATTACGACGTCCTTGATTTCGGAGCCACTTTCTCCAGCAGAGGACACACGGAGCACATCATCTGTGACGAAAAGTTAAAAGCTTTGTACCTGATTTTTACTTTAAAACGTAAAAAAACAGAACAATTTCATGTTAAAGGTGCACTGTGTAACTTTTCAATTGCTTGTTTCTACGGATACGCCATTGCTCTGCCCTGAATGTTCCACAGTGTGACGTTAAACAGCTCCACGTTACATTTATTCAGTTAAAGGTGGTTTTATAGCTCAAAAATACCTAGAAAAACAGGTATTCTGACTGTGAATGTGGTCGCCTTTCCACAGATCTGACATGTAACTTGGTCAGGTTTGGTCTCCGTGAAGATAGAAACGTTTAATGCCGTACTGTGGAACATTCCAGACAAAGCAATAACTAATAATCTCCACTGAGAAAAGTATTTGACAAATCCTCCACTAGAAAAGTCACACCGAGTTTCCTAATAATTCACCACAATGATCTTATTAATTCTTAGGATTGTCATCTCGCTGGGGGGATTCTACATGTATGTCTATGGTGGAATGTTCAGCACTTACCATAGTGACACTGTGCGCACATTAGAAGCCAAAAACAGCAACACATCTCCAGGAGCCTGTGTGTTCGTGGTCCTGTTTAGGAGTTTGATTTTCAACAAAAAGGTGAGAGCGACAAACTGAAAAACTGTTGGCTGATGCTGACTTAACGTGCAACAGTAATTTAATGTGTGAGAGACTCGTTTAACTCTTTTATCCCTGTTTAATTCCATGCATCAAAATCCCGGCTGGATTTTTTTGTGTTCCTTTGACTTAAAAAATGTCAGAATATGTCCCAGGAGTAAGTGCTTTTACCCCTTTTTACCAGGATGAGTTCAGCGTTCAATATCTGGCAGTTGTTTAACATTACTGTATGTGCATTAATGTGGAATAACAGTTGAGCAAAAAGATAAAATCACAAAAACACACACAAAAATATTAAAAAGCACCGAAAAACTACTACTACTACTGCCGGTCTCTCCAAATCTCCACCACTCTGCACTCGATACTACAGGCTCCGTGGTGGGTGCTGCAGAAATTTACAGTAATAACCCTGTATGGGTAGAAAGCGCAACTTCTCTGCTTTCAGGAACTGTTGGACTTTTTTCTATAGCGCATTTAGTTCTGGAGATATGGTATTGAGAAGTCGCGCATGAAAACTGGGACCACAGGTGCTCCTGTCGGTCTATGAGGGTTTACAGCACAACACAAATCACAAATCAGCTCCAATTAAATCAATTTATTCTGGTCAGATTAGGTTAAATAAAAACTCTGATTAAATTCTAACAGAGCAGTGCTTACAGTCAGCTTCACGCCCCCAGAGGATATTGTTGACATCAGCTGCAAAGTGTTAATAAGCGCTTTTTACAACTCACAGAGACCAAATCCATCACAGTAAAATAAAAAAACAATATCTAGTTAAGTTAAAATGACATAAATTAAGAACATTTGACTTTATTTGAGCAGATTCAACTTGACAAGTCGAATGATCTGCCAGTGGAATTGTGTGTTTTTTTCTTAATTCAAGCAACATTCGATTTTGTTTATTTTAAGTGTAAAATGTTGTTTTTTCTTATTTTAAGTGTAAAATGTTGTTTTTTTTCTTATTATTTTGAGAGTAGCAAGATGTATTTTCATATTTTAAGTACAAAAGCTCTTGTTCCACTGGCAGATCATTTTACTTGTCAAGTGAAATTTTCTCAAATCATGGTAAAGTGCAGCTTGTCAAAGCCTGATCCCTCAGCAGGGCCGGACAGGTGCCGCAGACATAAAAACTGTCATTGTGTCCTTAGACAAGTAATTTCACCCACATTGCCTACTATAAAAATGGTGTTTGTGTGAGTGATGATAGAGGTCGGAGGGGCCGATGGTGCAGATTAGCAGCGCCTCTTCTGTCAGTCTGTCCCAGGGCAGCTGTGGCTACAGTTGTACTTTACCACCGGGTGTGGAGTGAATGAATAATGCTCTGTAGATCAGGGGCGCACACACTTTTTCAGCACGCGAGCTACTTATAAAATGACGTCAAAATGAGCTACCAACTACAAAAATGCAAATAATTTATATATTTAAAAATGCACTGCAAAAAAAACAAAGTGTAGTCAAGCTAAAATGACTTGGATTAAGAAAGTTTTCCCATGATTTGAGTAAATTTCAGAAGATTTTTGTACTTAAAATATGAAAACACATGTTGCTACACTTAAAATAACAAAAACAACAACTTTTTGCACTTAAAACAAGACATAAAATGAAATGTTCCTTGAATTAAGGATTATTCCACTGCAGATAATTTCACTTGTCAAGATAAATCTGCCTAAATAAAGTAAAATGTTCTTAATTTAAGTCATTTTAACTTACCTAGATATTGTTTTTCCAGTGTATACTGAGAATCCGTCGTGGTGGAATGGTGCTTTGACTTAATGACTTCATGTGGGAAATGGGTGACTGATCTATCTCCATTTTATATCTGATAAATGTTAATGTAAGCTTAAAATAAGCCAAGCAGACTGTACTGCACTGAAACACTCTGTGTGCCTTTTTGGACCCTCACCCACAGTTTGAGAAATCCTTCTTTAAGAGAACATCCACTGGCACTTTATACAAAACTGTGAAGAAAGTGAAGTAAGTGTGCAGGATTTTTAAACCTATTTTTTCAAGTTCCACTGGAGTTAGATTCCCTCACTGGTTTTGCAGTGGTATTTACCCTCTGCACATTTACCAAACGCACATTGTCACAAATACAGATGCATTTGTGCGTTTTTATTAGGCAAACTTCCACTACATGTCACAGTAGGTCTGCTCTGGTCTGTCTCAAGACCAAGACCGGTCTGGCAAATTATAGAAGTTATAGGAATAAAAACAACCGAACAGAGAACAATCCATGCATTGTTTTTCAATATAGAACTAAAAATAAGAAAACAAAAAAACAACTCTTTTCTTTATTTGTCTCTAAATCCAAAATGAAAAAACAGATAATGATTTGTTTTTTCATTTTTGATTCATATATATACGATTCATATATTTGGTCGATGGGCTGTTAGTGTGAAAAATGTAATATATAAGCCGCACCTGAGTATAAGTCACAGGAACCACCCAATCCCTGAAAAAAAGTGTGACTTGTAGTCTGAAAAATACGGTAATTACAACACAGGTTATTGCTCAATAATCAGGAAGTGCATGTTATCAGATGTTGTTATAATCATAATAATAATGGATCAGTTTTATTTAGCACTTTTCTGGACACTCAAAGACACTTTACAGCCAATACCTCGATCGCAATCTAACATTTGATCGCCAAGGTAGTGTTGGTAGATTGCCAAGGTGGATCGTAGTGTCGTACTGTCGTATTTTATAAAATAAATTTCTCCCAAAAAGTTCGACTTATAGTCCGGTACGACTTATACATGTTTTTTTCTTCTTCATTACACATTTTTTTGACTTATACTCCGGTGCGACTTATAGTCCAAAAAATACAATAAACAGACAGCACGCAGAGGAAAGGATTATATATTATATTATAACCCCCAGACCATCATGCATAATAAACATATATCTGTACGGGAGGAAGACAAATTTATCTCAAATACATGGAAATAAATGTGTCTTTAACCTAAAACCCACAGTGTTGCATTATTATTTTTAAAGGGACACAAAACATTGTTCATGGGGATGTTGTGATTGGAGCCGTGCCCATTTGAGCCATTTTACCCAAACAAACTGTGAACATATCATAACCTGTAATCTTGTTCCATTATTCCAGTGGGCACGCTGTAAACAGTCTTTTGTGTTTAAATGATAGCTTTAAAAAAACATTTTACACAACTTTTGTAATTATGAGAGATGCAGGAAGCCATTATTTGTACTAAATGATACAAAATGATAGGTTTGGAAATATGTGTGAACGTTTTTAAAAGTAAAAGGTGGAGTGAAGCGTCTTCTGAACTTGGCCAGTTGTTTTCCACTATGTGACAGCTCGTTTTTCATTTCATAGGAGGTATTCCACTTCTGTAAGGTACTAAACATAACATAATACCTTTTGTTGATTTGAAAATGCATATACAGCCAAACCAACCTATTAAAAAGTTAGTTTCAATTTAATTTTTGACTCTCTGTGAAGGGAGGGACTGTGTGGTGCCATGACACTCGCTCAAAGATGCACAAATTATTCTGAAAATGACAAGTTTTTGATGAGGGAACAATATAATAACCTCGTAGAAAGCTCCAAAAAGTTGAGCTTGCATAATTGCTTTTTTTAATCATCATAGCAAACGAATATATCAATTATACAACTATATATCAATCAAGTAGCACATTATGAACACTTTATGAGCAGCAAAAGTCTTGTAAGTGACCCGTGTTATTCAGAACCAGTATTAAAGGGGAACTGCGGCACATTTGAAGCTAAAGTCCATTGCTAGAGGTGGTTGAATACTGTCAGAAGCCAAAAAACGGCACATATCAGTGTTGCCTCAGCGGAGATCTCACTGTGGCAGTGAGTCTGTCAAGGAAACTAGTGTAGTGATGGGGGCAAGTTCTTAACTTCCACGTAAAACGCAAATTTGCTTCACACTGAAGAAGCTTAACACCACTTTAACCCATCTTACAACAGCCACGAGTCTAACAAACAAAACGGTCTGCCTGGCTCACTCATTAGTGTCTGGAAATGTTATAAAGTTATAAAAACAACAAGCAGCCTTACACTTCCCTCTGTTAATTTCCCACTGCACATGTGAAGACCCAAAAGACTCAATTGCAGATGTCGTTTCTAATCCCATTTATTTACGAGTTAATTATATTTTTGAAAAACAAAAAAATTCATTCTCAAACCACTTTCTTTCAACAACTTTCAGTTTCTCTTCTTCTTCACCGTCAGTAGTCGATCCTCACTTGTCGAGCCTTTCGCCGCCGCTGGAGTCGACAATCGAGTCTTTTGGGCTTTGGCCTGAGCAGTGGGAAATCAACAGAGGGAAGTGTAAGACTGCTTATAAAGTTGTTTTATAACGTTTCCAGACACTAATGAGTGAACCAGGCAGAGCGTTTTGTTTGTTGGCATTTTACGTGGAAGTTAAGAACTTGCCCCCATCACTACACTAGTTTGTTGCCTTGACTTAAGTGGAAGAAAATGGATGGATGGTAAATAACATTGTTTTGACAAGCTGGTAAGAGTAAGAGAATGAAAAATTGAGGTTAACTAACAAAAAATTTAATTTATGAGTTTTGCTTACCTGTTGTAATTTTAAAAAACACCTCTAAAATAAAAGCAAAGCCGCTTTAGTCCATGCATGAGGTAAAATCTGTTTATTTTATAATTCCAAAGTAGTTTAAACAGGCCAGTCAGAGTCAGTTAAAGGGTCTGGGAGCTGTTCAGTGCCCAGTTCTGCCACAGATCCACAACAATTGACTCCTGTGAGCTTTTAGCCATGTTATAATGTTGTTACCTCCTCAAAAATACATTCATTCATTCATCTCCGAAGCTCAAAATGCTCTGTTCCACTGTGTGATGTTGTGAAGTGATAGTTTTCAAGTTAACAGCTTTTATCTTTTGTTCAGCAACGTAAATATGCAGGATTTGTGTGTTAATCATGTGTGAATGAAACAAAACACAACTCCAGGTCTATTTGTGATGAGGAAACTACATTATAACATACAGTAGATCAGAAAACAGGTCATATGGTCCCTTTAAAATATATTTTTTGTTTGTTTGTGCAGCCTACAACCAACCTTAACCTCGCTTTGGAAATCCATTATAATTACTTTTGTTGACTTGGAAAAGACCAGGCGACCAACTAAATTAAAACTTTCTGGAGTCCTGTGCAAATATCTTTTTCTCATTAGCGGCGAATCTCGCAGCAGGCCAGGACACAGCTCCACTCTAGGTTTAGTAAACTGTGGAAAATTAGGAGCGCTAATCTCACTAAGGCACGCTCTCACCTCCGCATGAATAATTCAGCGTTTCACTGCAGCGGAAGACTGTTACACGACGGCTGTTGCCGAAGACAACCGGGTTTGAGGTTCGAGTCAAATTGGAAATGGGGGGTGAGCGCAAATGATTGACTGTGAAGCTGTCAGTTTAAAGAGGTCTGTACAGAGCTGTGGTCTGGAGGAAGGTTTCGAAACAGATAGTGGCAGGGCAGACAGGGGCAGGGCTGACAGGAGCGCACATTTTGATGATTACAGTTTAAGGCTCTGTACCTGGTGTTTTTTTAATATATATTTTTGAGCAAAATGTGTCTCGCCCCAGTAGAGATAAACAGTACAAGCAGGTAAGGAGGTTAAATAGGTCTGCTGTGTGCTGTCTGCATCTAATTATAAAGCATGTTCGATAATCAGGTAGTGTTCATTAGCGTGCTAGTTGTTGTTAGCTTGAGCCTGATGGCAAAACTCCACCTGTGTCTATGAGAGTTGTGAAAAGTGCTTATAAACTCATTGCGGTGAGTAAGTAGATGCTCAAAATGCAGAAGGTAAGTGAGGAGTAACGTTGGACCACTGCAAACTGTTTAAACTGTTTTTTCTTGTTGTTTGCTTTAAAAATCAGGCACAGCACCTTTAACAGGTAATATTTAGAGCTGTCAGTTTCACGTGTTAATCAGATGAATGAATTATACTGCAAATTAACGCGTTAGAAAAATGTACGCAGTTAATTATGAATGGGAATTCAGTGCGTGAGCGTTTTAAACTCGGCCCATTGATTGACCTGTAGGCGACTGGGCAGTGACACGTGACTTCCACCTGTATCACAAGTCAAACTAATGGGGTTCATCCCCTATTCCGACACACCAACAATCCGACACACCAACACTCCGACACACCAACACTCCGAGACACCAACACTCCGAGACACCAACACTCCGACACACCAACACTCCGACACACCAACACTCCGACACACCAACACTCCGAGACACCAACACTCCGAGACATCAACACTCCGAGACACCAACACTCCGACACACCAAAACTCCGACAGCCCCCACTCCGACAGCCCCCACTCCGACACACCAACACTCCGACACACCAACACTCCGAGACACCAACACTCCGACACACCAACACTCCGACACACCAACACTCCGACACACCAACACTCCGAGACACCAACACTCCGACACACCAACACTCCGACACACCAACACTCCGACACACCAACACTCCGACACACCAACACTCCGACACACCAACAATCCGACACACCAACACTCCGACACACCAACACTCCGACACACCAACACTCCGACACACCAACACTCCGAGACACCAACACTCCGACACACCAACACTCCGACACACCAACACTCCGAGACACCAACACTCCGACACACCAACACTCCGACACACCAACACTCCGACACACCAACACTCCGACACACCAACACTCCGACACACCAACACTCCGACACACCAACACTCCGACACACCAACACTCCGACACACCAACACTCCGACACACCAACACTCCGACACACCAACACTCCGACAGCCCCCACTCCGACACACCAACACTCCGACACACCAACACTCCGAGACACCAACACTCCGACACACCAACACTCCGACACACCAACACTCCGACAGCCCCCACTCCGACAGCCCCCACTCTGACACACGAACACTCCGAGACACCAACACTCCGACAGCCCCCACTCCGACACACCAACACTCCGACACACCAACACTCTGAGACACCAACACTCCGACACACCAACACTCCGACACACCAACACTCCGACACACAAACACTCCGACACACCAACACTCCGACAGCCCCTACTCCGACAGACCAACATTCCGACACACCAACACTCCGACAGCCCCCACTCCGACAGCCCCCACTCCGACACACCAACACTCCGACACACCAACACTCCGACACACCAACACTCCGACACACCAACACTCCGACAGCCCCCACTCCGACACACCAACACTCCGACACACCAACACTCCGACACACCAACACTCCGACACACCAACACTCCGACAGCCCCCACTCCGACAGCCCCCACTCCGACACACCAACACTCCGACACACCAACACTCCGACAGCCCCCACTCTGACAGCCCCCACTCCGACACACCAACACTCCGACACACCAACACTCCGACAGCCCCCACTCTGACACACCAACACTCCGAGACACCAACACTCCGACAGCCCCCACTCCGACACACCAACACTCCGACACACCACCACTCCGACAGCCCCCACTCCGACACTTTTTGACACCGCCATTCTGACACCTTTTATGTTGCCATTTTGACAATTTACTCATGAGGTAGTGGTGCACTGAGCGCGACGGGAGGAGGTGCGTTGGTTTAGACCTGCTTTTAGTCCTGACTTAGACCTGGTTTTAGTCCTGGGTTTAGTCCTGGTTTTAGACCTGGTTTAGCCGTGGTTTAGTCCTGATTTAGACCTGGTTTTAGTCCTGATTTAGACTTGGTTTTAGTCAATTTATTTTTCAATTCAATTAAATTTATTTTTGTAGCGCCCAAAATCACAACAACAGTTGCCTCTAAGGGCGTTCCAAGATTTTGATGAGTAAAACATACACACAGACATATCAAAACAGGAATAAATAACATTCATGTAAAGCAGCAAATGAAACATCGTCATCCCCTGTCCTTAGACCCTCCTTCTCAGCAAGGAAAAACTCCAAAAAACCCATGGTCCTGGGAAAAAGAAGAAACCTCGGGGAGAACTACAGTGAAGGAGAGATCCACTCCCATGGACGGACAGGCTATAGATGTCCAGGCCCGTGGGCCAGTTCGGTATGGCCACATCTACCCAGGTGGGGAAGGAGCCGGGCGAGGAGGAAGGCCGGGCAGCGGGTGGAGGAGGGCCGGGCAGCGGGTAGTCCTGGCATAGACCTGCTTTTAAACCAGGACTAAACCAGGTCTAAACCAGATCTAAACCAGGACTAAACCAGGCCTATAACAGGACTAAAACCAGGTCTAAAACAGGACTAAAACAGGACTAAAACCAGGACTAAACCAGGTCTAAAACTAAACCAGGACTAAAATCAGGATTCAAACCAGGTCTAAACTAGGTCTAAACCAGGACTAAACCAGGTCTATAACAGGACTAAACCAGGTCTAAACCAGGACTACGACAGGATTTAACCAGGATTAAACCATGCCACGTAATGCGCCCCTATGCCACCAGTCTGTGAAAATATGGTCCTGAAAAGAGCGCAGTCAAAACTTAATAATTACGTTAAAACCTAATGTGCCGGGGACGTTTAATAACAAATGGACACACCGAAACAAGAATGCGGTGATTTGTAACCTCTGTAAAAAAGAATTGTCCTGTCACTGAAGCTGCTCCAGCCGAAACACTAAACACTGTTACCGGTGCGAGTGGTACCGTGAGCTCACTTTGCCAACTCACGCTTGCAGAATTAGGGAAAGAATCAGCAAAGGCACCACTCCCAGGCTACTCCCGCGACGTCTGTGCCATGTGAGAGACTCTTTTCACTTTTAGGTAACATCATACAAAAGAAGAGCACAGCCAAACACTCAGACGATGTAAATAAGACGGTTTGTCTGAGCAACCGGCTCAAGGAGACAGAAAGCTGGTAAACAAAGTCATGTTCTTCAATTGATTTGTGAAGCACTACAATTCTGTACTGTCCTAGATTTTGAATTCTTTATTTGGGGACCTTTAGCAGATATGAAATTAAAATGTGATTAATAAGTAGATTAATTGATTCCAAATCCTGTACTTAATTAGATTCATTTTTTTCATTTTTTTAATCGCCTGACAGCACTAGTAATATTATTAAACAGCTATAGCAGCTAAAAATATAAGAGAATAAGAGAAAGGGGAGAACTTGAGTGTCAGAGCACATGTTAAAATAAATCTTTGGCTGCTTAGTTGTTAAAGGGCCCATATATCTGTCACACGCAGACCTGGAGTTGTGTTTTGTTTCATTCACACATGTTTAACACGTAAACATTATGCTCAAAGGGGCGGGTAAGGACTGCAGATGGTGCGTAAAATGAGGAACTGAGATGTTTTAAAAATAATTAACAATATCCCACAGCTGCTCCGTAAAACGCACAGGGAAAATAATAAACCTTAAAACGTAAAACGAGCAAAGTGAGGACCCGCAAAATATACCACATCACACGAGGAGTGACGAGCCCGAAGTGGGGAACGGCGACGCAAAACCTTCACCAAATCGGGCGACCGCGCTGCACCAAACCCCAGGAAAACAAAAATCAGTTTAAAATGTATTTATTTGTTTAATTCATGAAGTATAAAAAGACATTTACAGTGTCATAATATCGAACATACAAGAAATGAATGAAAAGGAGCAACATCACAGTTCATATAAATATCTTGGCATGTGGCTAGACAGTACACGCTCTTTCAATATTCACATCAGTTCACTACTCACCAAAGTTAAATCAGGAATCAGTTTTCTTTATTGCAATAAAACATCTTTCACACACACTGCAAAATACAACCTGGGTAAAATGACAGTAATTCCCATAATCGATTACGGTGATATAAAACTGTAAAACTCTACTCCATAAACTCGATGTCATTTATCATTCAGCAATCCGTTTTTGTCACTGGTGCCCCTTTTAATACCCATCAAAGTCATCTGTATTCACTTGTTAACTGGCCATCACTCCATTCTCGCAGACTAATAAACTGGTACAAATTCATCTATAAAACGATAACTGGTAAAACCCCTCAATATCTCCGCTCGCTAATCAACATCTCCGCCAATACTCGCAACCTCCGCTCCAATAGCATCATCGCCATGAACATCCCACGGGTCTGTACATCACTTAGTCAAACTGCATTTCACTTCGCTGCCCCCGACGACTGGAGCAACTTACAGAAAACACTAAAACTCCAAACACTACTGCCCTTATCTACTTTCACAAACACAATAAAAACTGTCATCTAGGATCATTGCGACTGCTTTTAAATAGTGTTTTGTACATGTGTAAATAATGTAAATAGTGAGTGTGAATGGTCTTATGTTGATGTGGCCCTTTCTTGTCTATTGTGTATGTATGTTATGTATATGTATGATATTCTGCTGTATGAAGGTTCTGCTGCCTCTTGGCCAGGTCGTTGCTGAAAATGAGAATTGGTTCTCAACCGACCTACCTGGCAAAATAAAGGTTAAAGAAATAAATCACTCCCAACATCACCCCCGCTGCCAGAAACCTCGGTGTCATTTTCGACTCTCACCTCAACTTCCACCTTCATATCAAAAAAGTCGCCAAATCCTGTTTCCTCCACCTCCGCACAATTAGCAAAATCAAGACTATCCTCTCCCGTCCCGATCTCTAAAAAGTCATCCACGCGCTCATCTTCTCCCGTCTAGACTATTGCAGCTCCCTTCTCTCCGGCCTCGACTGCAAATCCATCTCCCGCCTCCAGCTGCTCGGCTCCTCACCGGTTTTAACAGACATCGACACTTTCCCCCTGTTTTATCTTCCCTTCACTGGCTCCTGTGTGTTTTAGAATTGATTTGAAGATTTTACTGATCATTTTTAAAGCTCGTTGAGGTCTTGCAGCAAGTTGCATTTCAGAACTTTTAACCCCGTACGAGCCTCCCGCAGCCTTAGATCCTCAGGCAGGTCCCTGTGGCTGTTCCGAAGTCCAGACTCTGGACTAAAGGTGATGGAGCCTTTTCAGTCCGGACTCCTCGGCTTTGGAACGACCTGCCTGAGGAGATAAGGCTGCACCATCAGTATCATCTTTAAATCACTTCTTAAAACCCATTTTTTATTGGTTGGCCTTCCTTTATCTGGTTTTAGTTCTTTTTATTCCCTACTTATTTTCATTGTATCTCTTTTATTTATTTATTAGAACTAATCTGATTTGTTGGATCACTGACTGTTTTCTTTGTTTTATGTGCTATTTTCATGTGTTTTGTATTGTTCATTGCTGCTTGTACAGCACTTTGTAAACCTTGTTTTTAAAAGTGCTTTTTAAATATCCATCCATCCATCCATCTTCTCCCGCTTAATCCGGCTGGGTCGCGGGGGCAGCGTGCTGCCCAATACTCATAGCACCTGACCCCCCCTTTTTAAATACATTTTTTTTATTATTATTATTAAGAATAAGCTTATGTTATCTGCCTCCTTTTCCCTTTTCCAGACACATCAACACCAATAATTGCTTTGAAACATTTCATTTCAGTCACAATTATTAATCAATTCCAAACAGAAATCTTCCCTTTTATGCACAACAACTTACTTTTCTTTTTCATACATACACATCGCACTGGATTTAATGTTTTGTTTTTGTTTTTTTAATGCCGTCATTGTACTTGATTCTTTGATTTCTTTTTCAAGACTCTTCCACAACTGAACTCCTTTCACATTAACGCTTCCCTCCATAATCTGCACAGTGAAACAAGGCTGATCGACACAGGGAAACTAGGGTCACTATGCATGGTTAAAATGGAACTGAGGAAAACAATAGAAGTACCTAAACCAATAAGAACTCTTAGAAGGAAAAACTAATTTAATTAAACCCAAAACAAACATCAGTGGCCAGCGGCGTCTATAAGACAAACAGTTTAGAGCAAAGCTTCCCATGATAAAATGCGCCTCTTTTAGAATTTAACTTAAAAACTACCTCAAACCGAAGCTCGCCAGGGGCCAAGGAAGCAGGTTCTAATCAGCATCTATAAAACACACAATAAAACGATACACTAACATCCTGATTACCTGCAGATACTCAGTAAAGCAGGTACACCTTATTAGAATCAACCTGACAATTTCAGTCCTGGAATTGCCAGTCTCGGATCAAGTGGAAGAAGATGGATGGATGGATGGATTGCCAATATCTTCTTCTAGCTGTTAACTTGAAAACTACCACTACATGACATCACAAGGTGGAACAGAGCATTTTGAGCTTTGGAGATGTAGACAGACGAATAATAAAGTGTTACTCAAATGTATGAATGAAACAAAACATAAAAAGACAAGGTTGCTGCCTCATCGTGCACAGGTAAACAACATGGAAATGGAAAACAACCACTGTTCTTTAAGGGCAATTTGCAAGTTTATAGTTTGGCTTTGTTATAGTGTCACCGCTCCTAGAGTCCTGATTAGGGATGGGCATGATTAGTTGATTAATCGCTAATTGATCATTAAGAATTTCGTCGATCACGTTCTTTTTAATCGACAAACTGAATGTAGGTTGCTGTGCGTAACGTAGCATAAGGAGTCGAGGCTGCGTCTCACAGCACAAACACTGGAGTTGTGGCCCCACAGTCCCACGTCTCGGCTCTGGTTCCTTGGAGATCACTATATCCCTCAGAGTGTGTTTACCTGCACATCAGTATCCCGGTTATGATCAGGTTTTTTATCCCGATTTTATGCAGTATCTCCAACACGACATACGCACAGAACAGACTCACCAGCCTATAATAAACTATAAAACATTTGTAAATCACCTGTCTGTCAAATAACAAACCTGTGGGCGTTGTTGGGGTTAATTTGAATTTGAGTTATGTGCACCTCTCCCCACACCAACATGACATAATTTAATAAGGTCTGAAATTAAAGTCTAAAGTTGAATCGTTTCAAAAGGACAGCTTCAGTAACACAGAAAACAGACCTACTATAAAGACACGGATCTGAGGCGCTAACGTCATGACAAGGTGAAGTGCTCTAAAATCCTACACCATAATGGAACCTAAACCATCCGCATGTGAAAATGTGGTTTCGTGGTTTCACTTTGAGCCCTGACAGCTCCAATCAGCAGATAAATGTGTTTTCATGAACAGCCCGGAGAGTATTTAGACTCAGTTATCTGTAAACCTTTTCAACTCCAGCAATTACGGTGCATAATATGAAGTGAATAGCCTCATGTCGCGTATTATCTTGCCTGAGTCGTTTGGGTTTAGTTTCCATGGTAACGGTAAAAGTGTATGTTGTTTGTACAGAAAGTGTTGGTCATCCCAAAAGTAACACGTTTGTGCAGTCAAAGCCATATGTTGTACATGTAGTGCAGCTTTTCAAATCATTATCAGACTCCAGCTAAAGACAGGTCAGTATTACGCAAAAATCAACTCTTCCCGCTGTGTTGTAACGTTATTCTCTCATCAGATCCATGCCTGAAGTGGTTTTAAGTCATCCATGTGTAACCGAGTGCTTTGGATCCCCTTATTAACTGCTCCCACAGTCAGTTCTGGCATAAAAGAGGACAATGGCAAAGGGATATAAAAAATTATTTAATACTCTAGACATTTTAAAATTATTTCATCTTTTTTGTGGTGCACAAATAACTACTAACAAATTAACGCCTGTAAATGTAGGATTCAACCCACCCCTAAGTAACCACAACAAACCAAAGTTAGTAATAACAAACCAAATGTTAATGAAAACCAAACCAGATTAAACCCTATATTTACAATGTGTCAAAATGCCTGTGCCATGTAAAATGAATGTTGTGTAATGAGTAATTAAAGTGCGTGTGCTGAGGTATTTCTGGTAGTTACATTACGTTAAAGTGCGTCAAGTTCCAGATGGGGAAAATGTGTCGTGCTACGGGGGCTTGTGCTAACCCTGAGACCTAACCTTGCATTGCACTGTGAACCCAGCCAAATATTGCATTTCCCTCCAAGACCTTAGCTACTGTTACACAACATTTCGATACGATCACACTAGGAATAAGGAGTAAGAATAAATAAAGAATAAAGAGCAAGAATTTGTCAGCCGTGGCAATCTGTTATACAGGGAACAAATAATTAACTTTGGGTAAGACATTACCAACTACCATCCCATTTAAACAATGAAAAAAGACATTTACCGATTACTTAGAGCGGGAGCAGCCTTAGGGTGGCCACCCGCATGACTCTGAAAATTAGGACACTTAGGCCCAAAAGTGAGGACACTACCAGAACAGGGACCTATACAGACCTATAGAACCGCTTATTATTATTATTATTATTATTATTATTATTATTATTATTATTATTATCATCATATTATTATTATTATTATTATTATGTTTATGTTTATATTATTATTTATTATATATTATTAGTATTATGATTATAATGATCACATTTATTATTATTATTCATCAGTTTCAAGAGAAGCAAGATGATTATATATCACACACATCAGCTACATGATGAAGACAACATCACTTTAGAGCGATATATTTATCTGAGTAACACACATGCATCACTACAGGTTTTTCTGTGATACAGAACGGCAGAGCTCACAGAAGGCAAAGGCAGAGGATTCTCCTTTGGTGCTCTGGCAAATCGATGCTCTGAGCACCGAGCAGGTTTGAAAGATTCTTCCTTTTTGCAATTTGCTTTTGTTCAACAGAAAACAGTTTCAAACATTGCTATTAGGGATGGGCATTTGATAAAATTTTCTTAATCGATTGTCGGGAGAATTAACGATCGATTATCGAGTAATCATTAATGTTTTTAAATTAAAATGATCAGAATTATTAATACTATTACTAATCTGCATAAATAAACAGAACTTCACAGCATATAAACCATAATCACTATAGAGCCACATCAGCCTGTGTGAGATCAGAATGTGTTTAATGCAGCTTTGGCAAATTTGTTTCCATCTTACAGAAACTAAACTTACAACCACATGGCTCATTTGCATAAACTGTAAAACACTTGGAAAAAGCAGCTCTTTCCTTGTGCAGTCAACTTCTGTCGGACTAAAGGACACGACTCAGTGGAATATGAGTGTTCTCTCTGTGACTCTGTGTGTATGTCGCGTTGGAGATGGTTCATGTTTTCAGAGATTATACATGTGCATATCACTTTGCTATCGCAGAATCGCAGGTGCAATATGGGCGGGGATTTGTCGTGATGCAACGGTGGCGGCCGAGGGTCCGAAAAGACAAAATGTCAAAAATGAGGACGCATAATAGAGGTCCGGCTAGAAGGCTCTAAAACCGGACGACGAATGGTCACCCTAGGCACCTACATGGGGCTCCGAGCGCGTGAGGAGCTGCCGCCGTCTCCGACTCTGCACAGCACCTTTGATTCAGTTAACAAGACATTAGAACTACAGCCAACATCCTAAAAAAACAGCTTTACTTACATGTCTCACGTAACGCCATGCACAGAAAGCTCCGAATACTGCGCTTCACAGGGCAATATACAGGTTGACGCGTTCGGGGACACGTAGGGGTGGAAAAATTTAGTGGCCACCTGGTTACAAGAACTACATATAAAACATTTTTACCGGAGATATGTAATAGTTTGGTTGATTCTGCAAACATCTGTGCTGTTTCTCAGTCATGTATGTTGATTTTTCCACTTTTTATGTGTTACACCATGTTTGTTTTAGTTTTGTCGCTCTGATTGGTTCATCCGCCTGTCAATCACACCCTCTGAAATCAGGGAAACAGGACACAGCTTCAGATCCACTAGTCTTTGTCAAGTTTTGTCAAAGCGTTTGGTTCTGGCTGGTCATGTTGCCGTAGAAGTATAATACCCCCTCTTTAAGACTGCTCATTTTCATCGCTGAATTTATCTATTTGAATTTACTTCAGATCAGACGATAAAGGCAAATGTTATTTTTTATTCCAAAATTTTAACCCAGTGAGATGCACATTCAGCTACTTCATATTTGCGCAGTATTTTCCCTCAACCACACAAAATTGATATTCTTGTCATGGCGTCTCGTTTTTCTTACCTCACTGTAATAACATTGTGTACCACGTTGGGACTAAGAAAAACATCTTAACCAAACTTTAAAAATACAACACTTTCCCACAAGGGCATTCTTCTCCGGTACACTCCACCGCTGTAGTGAGACTCATACTCTGATAAATCAATACCAGACCAGTGCATCGGCTCAAGATGGATGGCCCCTACAAACAATACAGTCAAGGGCCCCAAACTCCCAGAATCCTTCACTTTCACTGGCACCTCACACCTGTGGTCAAGCCTCCAGGGAGCGAAGGACATAAATAAACTACGAGAGAAAGAGTAAATCGTGCACAATAACCACATTATATAGTGGCGTTATCGTGAAGGGGCCAGAGGAGCACAGGTAGTCAGTCATAAGGTCAGTGGTTCCCATTAACTCGGATTCTTAAGGGGTTAATCGAGAGGTTCTCCAAGCTGTCAGCGAGTCTTCACGAAGGCTACAGGGTTTACAGGGTTTGTCACGCTATAACCATCCAGTCAAAGGCAGGTTAGCGAGATTTTAGTTTACGGTTCTAACAAATGTGTTCAACAAGCCATTTAATCACCTATTTTTTTCTGCTTGTTGTGAATGGAAACATATGTTCTATTGCGTTAAATCATAATAAATTGAATATGATGTTTACAAAAGCATCTGCAATTAAAGTACTGTGTGAATTGTTATTGAAAGTACAGTATTAGAGAGGTTGAGTCACACGACGTGATGTTACATAGACCCTTTTAGAGTATGTAAATGGTGATGACGTAGGCTCGGTTGTGTACACATTTTGGCAACAGAAGTAGAGCAGAACTCAGCAGCTTGTTGAGCTTTGCGAAAGGATTATTGTCAAAAGATTGTGAATATTTCCTCAACAAGACGACTTTGACAAACGGGTTCCGAATACCAGAACCTTGTGAGTGAAACTTTAAAACTTTAGTCCATTGGTAGAATATCCACTCTGACAACCACACACATAACAAACACACATTTTGTGTCCAATCACCTATTTTGTATGCTTAATCTTATGAATGGAAACATATTCTGTCCGTTTAAATGGTCAAACCAAACCTGCACACACTAGAGTCCAGGCTGTGTTTGTTTATACTGTGTGTCTCTTGTGGACTTTTTAAGACTGACTGGAATTTTTTTGGAATTTTTTTATTGCCTGTCGAGTGTAGATACTGAGCTGAGTGAATGTGAATGGAGTTTTGTGCAAAAGTGACTATGAATTGTGTGATTATCTGTATGATTGTGCTTTTGGTGAGTCTGGAAAATTGTTTACAGGGTCTGATTATTGTTTAAAGTTAATTTTACTGTTTTGCTAAATGTTACTGATGTATTTTTGAACCCTGTGACCCTGACCCGTGGGACTACGGATGGAAATTATCCTTGTGGCTACATTCATGTCTGTTCATTAGCATGCATTGTCCCAATCAAATAAACAAATTAAACAAAATAAAATAAAAAATTAAATAATAATAATAATAATAATAATAATAATAATAATAATAATAATAATAATAGTAAATTGAATGTGACTTTAACAAAAGCATCTGCAATTAAAGTACTGTGTGTAGTGATACCAAACTATGAAATGTTATTGAAAGTACAGGATTGGAGAGGTTGGGTCACATTTTGTGCTGTTACATTGACCCTTTCAGTGTCAGTAAACAGTGATGGCGTAGACTCGATTGCGCACACATTTTGGCAACAGAAGTACGGCAGAAGTCAGCAGCTTGTCAAGCTCTGTGAAAGGATTATCGTCAAAAGATCGTGAATATTTCCTCAACAAGCCGGCTTTGACAAATGGTGTCTGACTGCCAGGTCCTTGTGCGAACAGTGAGTAAAACTTTAAAACTTTAGTCCACTGGTAGAATATCGATTCTGACAACCACACACAGAACAACCAGACATTTTGGTGCTGGAAATGTTTGTACCTCTGTCTTCTTCTGTCCATGTTCAATCTCAATGAATCGGAATGAATGAGGAACAATGACATTACCTTTGCCAAAATGCACACAGCTTTTTTTTATCACTTCCGCCCTAAAATGGTCTATTGAACTTAAAGCACGAAAACAGAAGTAACTGTGAGCAATAAAGTTCCCCTTATGACAATGCACTGTATTTCTTATTTTATTTTTTAAATAAGGCAGTATGGTCACTTACAAAAACTAGTGCTGTCAAAAATATATATTATTTTAGTAACGAGTGAATGCAAAACCATTTTAACGGTGTATATTTTTTTATCGCTAAGTAGTTTTTTCATAAGCTGTGGCCACTGCTGTAACGTTAGAAAAATTACAGGATTCGGCTGTAAACAGGAAGGAAAACAATTTGTATGAAACAGAGAAACCCTGTCAGGTTATTCATACGAGGAAAACACAAAATAAAGTCCGTTCCAAAGCACACGGTGAATCCACGCTTACCTTTGATATGGACTGTGATAATCAGAAGTTTTTCAGCCTCTCTTTCGGCTGTCATCACTGCTCTGAGCTGTTGTTTTCTACATAAATTCGCGGAGGAGCGTATAGCAGCAGGACTCATATCTTTTTCACTGTTTAATAGACATTTCATGCCGCTGGACTTATTTTCTCTGCTAAAAGCTTTAGCTCTGCTGCGACATGGAAACAAACAACGCCGTGTGATTACGTCGTCGCCCTTAGTACAGCAGCGTTGGGACAAACACGGTCACAAACACAGTTGTAATAAATAAAATAATAATAATTGCACAAAGCCTATCCACTTTTCTATGTTGATAAGAGTATTAAAATGATGATTTGAGGGACAAAAATGCGCAATTAATTTGCGATTAACCATGACTTAACAATGACATTCATGAGTTAAATATTTTAATCGACTGACAGTAATGACAAAAACATATGACATTTCCAATTCACAGATCAGTGAAGGTTACTTCCTTTAGCACAGCTCACAACACAGGGAGAAAGTTTTATATTCTGAAGTAATAATAAACTTTCCTGGTCCCACTTTGGAGCACTTATCGTGGCAGCTCTTAAAGGCCAAAAAGTATAGATGTGATAAAAATGCTGGTAATAAGAGGAACAATAAATATCAGCTACAAGGAATGGTCAATTATGTAAAACGATGCAGTGCAGAAACATTTCAGCGTAGTTAGTCATGGTGCCATTATGGACATGCATTGCACAATTGGACTTTAAATAATTTGTTTTGCAGCCACAGGGCATAAAGATTTATAGGAGCAGATACACTTGTGCATAAAGGTAATACAAAATAATTTGACTCGAATGTTTACCAGCACCAATAAAATAATATTTGATCACATCGCTGTTTTTGTTCCATTTCGATAAGTCTGGGCAGTAATAAAAGTCTAAATGAAGATGTCTGCACTTCTAAAATAAACTCTGCGCTGTTAAGCTCACCTCTTTAGTCTGACTCCATGTGAAGGAGCTGATAAGTCACTTCTCCTCACTGCTCGCTCCATTTGCAGCAGCTCTTCATGTGGCGTCTCCTTCGTAGGAACGGGCAAAACGAGGATTAGTGCTTAAAAAGAGGAAGGAGGAGGGAGTTTTGGAAAAGCCCCCGCTGTGTGTGTTACCGGTGGTTCCGGGTCTAGTGATAAACCCCTGTATGACATGGCTCTGCTCTGAAGTGCAAACAGGCCTGAATACAGAGGAGGACCAGCACTACCACCACCGTGGCGTTTACTTTCCTGTTCCCTGCATCGCAACAGACGTAATCCTGAGTCATGAAACCTGATCAAGTCTTAAAAATATGGAAAACAGAACTAGATTTACTGTAGTTGAAAATTATTCCTCACTTAACCTTATAGACAGAAAATTCATACCGAAGGAAATTTAATTTCATGCATTACGAGCATAGTGTGATGAGTCCAGCTTGGGATCAGAGAGTAAGGATTTTATCTGTAAATTCTGTAAATTGATTTATCTTTTACAGAAAGCCTTCTCAGCAAACTCCAGGGCACTGGAGAGGAAAATCTGACTATTCTCGGTGCATAGTGGACTCTGCCAGGGCTGCCCTTTGTCACTGCTTCTGTTCATTGTTTTTTTATGTACAGGATTTCTAGGCACAGCCAGGGGCCGGAGGGGGTCCAGTTTGGGGACTGCAGGATCTCATCTTTGTTGTTTGTGGATGCTGTTGTCCTGATGGCTTCATCAAACCGGAACCTGCAACATGCACTGGGGCAGTTTGCAGCAGAGTGTGAAGTGGCTGGAATGAGTATCAGCTCTTCCAAACAAAAGGTCATGGTTCTCAACCAGAAAAAGGTGACTTTCCCTCGACAGGTGGGTGGAGAGTCCCTGCCTCAAGTGGAGGAGTTCAAGTATCTCAGGGTTCACGAGTGAGGGGAGGGTGAAGCGTCGGATCGGTGCAGCATCGGCAGTGATGCTGTATCGAACCGTTGTGCTGAAGAAAGAGCTGAGTCAAAAGGCAAAGCTCTCGATTTACCAGGCAATCAATGTTCTTACCCTCACCTATGGTCATGAGCTCTGGGTAATGATCGAAAGGACAAAACTCCAGATTCAAGAGGATGAGTTTCCTCTGCAGAGTGACTGGGCACTCCCATAGAAAGCTCAGTCATACTAGAGGAGCTCAGACTAGAGCTTCTACTCCTCTTGACGTGGAGGTGACTCGAGCATCTGTTCCTGTGCCTCCTGGACGCTTCCCCATGTTCTGAGCACGACTCACCAGGAGGAGACCACAGGTAGACCCAGAACATCCTGGAGGAGTGAGGGAAGTCTGGGTCCCTCTGCTTATGCTGCTGCCGCCACAACCCGGCCCTTCGTAAGTAAATAGTGGATGATTAATCTTAATCTTGAATCAAAACTCAAAATAAATTAAATTTACTATTTTATTAAGCTTAAAATTGACCAATTTACCCTCTATTCAATTTGCAACCGGTGTCCCAATGCTTGTATTTTACTTTTATGAGCCCCTTGAATGTCACATTATTATAAAACAATATGGGCCTAAATAGCTGTTTTGTTTTATTCTTTGGGTCCAATTTTTGTTTTGTCGAATGAATACGTAATTCACAATTATTCCTAAGAAAAGCCCAGTGTTTTAAATAGCGGGGAACATTTATACCTACCGCTAACACCACTGCCACTCATCATCACAGCACAATGTCGCGGCTGGAGGCTAAAGGCACCGTAGATGTGTGAGCGAATTCAAAATCAGCATTCTGACTGAACTTCCTTGTTTTATTGTTCTCAGCCACAATTGCCCCCGGTAGCCCCCGTACTTTTCCTTTTCCCATAGAACTTCAAAGCACTGCGGTCTCTTTACACTGTGGGCATGGAGATTTATTAGCACATTGTTAGTCCGCTCTAGAGCTTCTCTGTTGGGCAAGGCTCTGCACCAGTTCACCGCCATTAGCTGCATTGGGCTATTCTGTTTTCACAATGCAGAGCTAACTGTTTGCTTGAATGAAAAGTTGTTTTGTACATTATATCTGTATGTATTTAGTGATAAGGCTAATTTAGGCACAATACTAGGGAAGTAGAGCACGTTAAAGAGGGATTATTACACTTCTATGGGGTAATAATTCTTAGCACATAACATATTTAGACCATATTTATTGTTTTGCAATGCTATAACATATTAAAGGTGAACTCCGGCACGTTTGAAGCTAAAGTCCGTTGCTAGAGGTGGTCAAATACTGTCAGAAGCCAAAAAACGGCACAGATCAGTGTTGCCTCGGCGGAGATCTCGCTGTGGCAGTGAGTCTGTCAAGGAAACTAGTGTAGTGATGGAGGCAAGTTCTTAACTTCCACGTAAAACACCAATTTGCTTCACACTGAAGAAGCTTAACACCACTTTAACCCATCTTACAACAGCCACGAGTCTAACAACCAAAACACTGCCTGGTTCACTCATTAGTATCTGGAAATGTTATAAAAAAACTTTATAAGCAGCCTTAGCCTCACCTTTGTCGATTTCCCACTGCGCATGTGAAAGCCCAAAAGACTCAATCACCGATGTCGTTTCTCATCCCATTTATTTACGAGTGGATTATATTTTTTGAAAAACACTAAAAAAAATACATTCCCAAACCATTTTCTTTCAACAACTTTTAGTTTCTCTTCTTCACTGTCAGTAGTCAATCCTCACTTGTTGCTTCTGGCGGCTCGAGCCTCTCGCCGCCGCTAAAGTTGACAGTCGAGTCTTTTGGGCTTTTGTGCAGTGGGAAATCAACAAAGGTTACGCTAAGGCCACTTATAAAGTTGTTTTATAACGTTTCCAGACACTAATGAGTGAGTCAGGCAGTGTTTTGTTTGTTAGACTTGTGGCTGTTGTAAGATGGGTTAAAGTGGTGTTAAGCTTCTTCAGTGTGAAGAAGTGTTTTACGTGGAAGTTAAGAACTTGCCCCCATCATTACACTAGTTTGTTGTCTTGACAGACTCACTGTCACAGTGAGATCTCCACCGAGGCAACACTGATCTGTGCCATTTTTTGGCTTCTGACAGAATTCGACCACCTCTAGCAACGGACTTTAGCTTCAAACGTGCCGGAGTTCCCCTTTAAGACATATTGAAATGTTTAACAAGTTTCCGTCACTCCCCCTTCAGTAACCTCACATCACATCCCGCTAATGAAACTACAGCACATCACCTCAGATTTGTAAAGTTGCATCTTGGACATCATACAGCTAGATAACTGTGAGAAAATTTCAAATAGGGCCGAGGAGATATTGCTAGATTATATGCGGTGTTTTCATGTTTGTAAAAGTGAGTAAATTATAGAAAAACAGGGAAAGAAGGCTCCATCCACAGAGGATTGTTCGTATTTACTGTGGGTCTCAAAGACTAATGGTAGATGCAGTGAGAGGAAGGCCGAATCTGCACCAACGTTCCAAAAAATCATCATATATCATCTTTAGTCCTACAACGGTTCTAAATTTAATCATTTTCCCGGTTGGATGATTTTTAGCTATGACTCAAGACTCTCCTCACGATCATGAATCTTTCGTTGCAGACGGCCAAAATTGAAAGAGGGGGCAGCCAGCTGAAGGTAAAAACAAAGCCAGAACAGCCGTGAAGTTACAAGTTGGACACCATCATTTAGCAACTCTATTTTGCCAGTCTCATCACGTTTTATTACTTGCAAACATTCATAAATTCCTAGTTTAAAGACATTTACAGCAGTTTTTTACATTATTTCTTCTGTATTTATTTAACAGGAGATCATAATAGACACTTAGTATGTTTAGATTAAGACTGACTTTATGGATCCACAAGGGAAATTTCTTGGACACAGTAGCTCACACATCACAATATAATATAATAGAGTAAAAAAACATAAAAAATTTAATAAAGTTCTAAATAAGTAGCAATAAAAAATAAACAGCAGGAGCCTGGTGTTAAATTAGATATAAACTATATAAATTTATGTACAGTAAGTAATAAACAAATATAATATAAATACAGTAGATCACTTATATAAAATAAGTCATAAGGAAACAGTGCAAAGATGATACAATTGACAGAAACATAGGGTTATCTGTTAGATAGGAGTGAGTTGTACTATTGTAGGGAGTATTATCTGTTCCTCTATAGTCTGGTGCAGTGGGTGAGTTGTTGCACAGTTGTAGGGAGTATTATCTGGTGCAGTTGGTGGGGAGGAGTGTCTATGATGGAGAGAAGTTTGTTCATTGTCGTCCATATTTGATGAAGACAAAGGAAAAATGTGCATTTTCAGGTTTTATTGGACAAATATTTCCAGAAATATTGACAGCACAATACTTTTTTTCATATATTTGTGAGGCTAAATTGCAATTTGTTTGTCTTCTGTAATGGAAAAGAAAAGTAAGAGTAAATTTACCCTGGAAATTCAAACTTGTCGCTTATTTCTTGTTCTAAAGACTTTGTATGGTTGATTTCATTTTGCCCCCAGTCGCCTCCACTCCAGCACTCTGAACATTCTGTCGACAAAGCACGTTCAAGGGTCTATTAAGGCGCACGACCTGTCAGCCAATCACCCTTCAGGAACAGGAAAGAGGAGGCGGAGTCGATAAATCACACACTTTTTTTGATCTTTTTGGCTTTTGCAGACTTGGAATAGACCATCCTGACCAGTACGCCTCGGCCCCGGCGTGTCAAAGCTGAAGCTGTCACTTCATCCCGAATAGAGGGAAGCTGTAAAATGCCCCCGAGCTCCGGTTAACCCTCCCCGCCGCTGATAGTCGCCATGGCAACCACATCTTTCCGCTGAAGCGCTTCACCTGTCGGATTTTATGGTTGAATGAAGCGCGAATAATAATGAGGATGTGATTTGTAGAGCCCAAATCCAAGTGAGGAGGGAGAAATTTTGGAGTCGGCTGTTGCTGTTTGCTAATACGTTTATCAAACTACACACAAAGTTCAGTACACGTTTGACCCTATTGTTGACAAAAACATGCATGAATCACTGAATGCAACATTGAATTCATTTTGCAGTATATGTCACCTTTTAAAGGTGTGGAACTTTTATCTGGTGGAAAGTCAAGGGTTGTCAAACGTATCGAAAATCAGATACTAAAAATAGTATCAAAACTAGATAGTAATTTGAGTAGGCTGGGAGATATCTCAATATTTAAAAAATATTAAGTGGATTCTAACATATTGTATAAATAGTAGGGCTGTCAAACGATTCATTTTAAAAATCTCGATTAAGATCAGAATTTCCATAGTTAATGGCGATATATTGCATTGTGAATTGCATGTTTAAAATTGTGTTAATTTGTATTTCAAGCCCGTTTTAAAGCCATAATGTAAAGCAATCTGTACCCATTTAGCAATCACTGTAGTTATTTTCTTTGCCGTGTAATTATCCACAGGTCTGTGGTGATTCTGCCGAATGGTAGTTTGTCTGATCTGAGGATCTTGGCTTGGACGCTCCGGTCGCTGCACCCGGGGGTTTAGTTTGGAGGTGCAACTTATACGAGATGTACTTCACTGGTGCTGAAACTCTGCTCGACACAGGCTGAATTTAACTCTTAACTTGTAAATTGTAGTGTCTAGAAGTTTTTTTAAAGTCAAATAAACCATTCAAAAGTCCAGAAGCATCTGTTTCTCCATCACAGCGGTAAGTTTCCTGAAACATGGCGCTCTGAAGTTCAGCGAAACAGCCAGAGGACCTGACTACCCATGTGTAGAACGGATTAAGTCGGCGAACTCTAACCGTGAATTTAAAAAAATCATCACGTTTTTAGAAGGACAAAAGGCTGTCGAACTCTAATTGCGATAAAAAAAAAAAAAAGCGTTATGAATTGCATTAATCTAGTCACAATTAACGCTTTAATGCTGACAGCCCTAATATAGAGATATAATGCTTATATTTAATTCTGATTTTGCTCCTTCGCTTGTTTGCCATCTCTGTACTGTGCTCGACCCTTCTTACTTTTGTTACCGTCCCTCACGTGTTGTTTCATTCAACACGTCGGTGCCCTCAACCAGCCTGTGAATGCCCAAAGTTGGTGCCAAACAAAGTCTCGAGCACCATGAACCTTTTCCACCATTTACAGAAGTGAGTCTGGAAATGTAAAGTGCCTCTTCCTGACACTCATCCTGGAGGATTCATTGTATTGTTCATAACATGCAAAAGGTGAATTCCTTAACATTTGGACTGTGGAAATATCAATATCCACAATACAAATAAAATCTGACTTCCTAAATCTCTAGAGACAAATTACTTTATGTCAAGTTATTGAAAGTAGACACAAAGTTAAGTTACCAATATTACATGATAAAGCAGTGTTTCCCAAACTTTTTTTTCTGGTGACCCACATTTTAAAAGTCACAAACTTTTGTGACCCAAATCAGTAGTTGTTATATGTTAATAAAAAAAATAGACGTATTGAACAGTAAAGTGGATATTTTATTGTTTAATTATCTATCAACTAAACAAAATTATTTCTGAATTTCTTTTCAAGCAGGCCTATTTATATTATCACGTGCAATGCTAGTGTTCGCATCAGCATCATCCTGGGTCCCCTGGATTTCCTCACACTGAGCTGCACTGCGCTTTTGCACTGAGCTTTTTTTTGACAGCCAAGCGAGCATTTCTAAATACGTACTAGATATGCAAAACTATGATTTGTGCTCACACGACCAAACCGGAACAGAAACACAGTGTGGATGGATTGACGGTTAGTTCGAGCACGGTTACGGAGGCCTTCGTAGCTCAAACAACACGGAGAAGGCGAAGACACGTAAGCTCGTTGTTGTTAAATCGATTCAAGCACGCATTTTCGGTCATGGCGACATTCAATATCCCCTGGTTGTAATTAACGTTTTTTTTTACTTTGCAAAAATAGGTGGTGTAGTTTTAATGTGGCAGTTGTTTTTTATTTAGGGCCTAGATACAGACATGCGGATGAGCGTGAACCATGCCAAGCGACCCAAAAAAAATCTTCTGCGCCCCACGTAAGGGTCCCAGTCTTTAGGAAACAATGTGATAAAGTACCATCATGTATTCTATTTTTATTATTATTGTTTTTTTAATTATTTATTTATTTCATTCTTAAAGTATAAAATAACACTAACAGTATCACAATATCAAACATACAAGAAATGAATGAAAAGAAGCAGAAAGAAGCGTCGTCTTACGTTATCTGCTCCTTTTCCTTTTTCTAGACACATTAACACCAATGATAGTTGTGAAATCTTTTAAATAAGTACATTTCATTTCAGTTACAATTATGGATCAGTTGCAAGTTTTAGAAAAGTGACCGTATTCTGTATTCACCAAATGAGAAAGTAAGTATTCAGAATGTGTATTTATGTTACATGTATTCATTTACTTCCCAACAATTGACATCACTGTTTCTGTTTGACTTCATGGTGTGTGTACTTTAAGAGCACATGAACTGCAAATGATGTTTGTTATTAAAGGCACCACTGCACATTTCCCTCAGTCCAAAGCCCAATTATGAAGCCTGCAGGTTCAGCACAGAACACTGATGCAATGAGCACATGCCAAAGATGTGACATTTTATTGAGCGGAAGACAAAACCGCCGTCTAACTTTTCTAAAAATGTGTCATTATTCTCTCATTCACAAAAACAATGATTTACCTCAAATAACTATACTGGAATTGCCTTTGAGGAAGAAACTCCCCCTTTGGCAGATTAAAAAGTGTTGGCTTGTGACAACAACAGTCGAGTTGTCACAAGTTTTCGACAGCATCTTTTCCCAGTGAAGTTCAGAGGATGTGACCAGAAAATAGATTTGCTTCTAGGTACGTTCTGGCTGCATCTTCTGTCTGCGTCGAAGGAATCCAAAATAACCCAGAGATGACACTCTGTATTGGTTCTTTTTCTTTCAGGGCAGGTGTTTCTCCATGACGTGTCCACCAAAATTACTGACGTCCATCTGTCTGAATACAGAAGGGACTGGGACCGGATCACAGAGCATGAAAACCCTCCGTGCAAACTTGAGATGATTCAACCACAGCTGCTAATTTGTAATATGTTTCTCAAATGTTGAAGACTTCTCTTACTGAAAATTCACTTAATATTCAGAAAGTTCTTACTACCAACTTTAGATGAATAAGAGTTGGTTGATTCTGCAAAAATCCACACAGTTTCTCAGTCCTGTATGTTGTTTTTCCCTATGTTTTTTTTTTACATAGACTGAGCACGTATCTCTCTGATTGGTTAATTTGCTTGTCAATCACACTCTTTGAAATCAGGGAGACAGGAAACAGCTCTAGATCCTCTCGACTTTGTAAAGTTTTATCAAAGTGTGTGGTTCTGGGTGGATGGGTAAGAAACAGTAGCTTACCAAAGACAATTAGCAGTCGTATAAAGAACTAGACTTGTTTTTCCTGCCTTAAAAGTGCGTAACTTTTCTGGTAGAGGGTGCGTCAAATTCTTTTCAAATCCTTGGAGATGTTATTGCTTTGTCTGGAATGTTTCACAGTCTGTTATTCAACCTTTTTGTCATCATATAGACCAAATCAGACCAAGTTACGGTTTGATCTGTGGAGAGGCGACCCCGCTCACAGTCAGAATGCCTTTTTTAGGTATTTTTGAGCTTTAAACCCACCTGTAATTGAATAAATGTAAGGTACAGCTGCAAAAATGCACCTTTAAACATGAGCAGGCATCCTGTGAGTCCATTTCATAACATTTCAATTGTCTAGTAATGTCCTGTACCCTTTTTTATTTCATTTTTTCATGTATTTGAGCAAATTTTGTTGTCTGATTTAACAGAGTCTCACTGTCAGCATATGCAATCTGAGGAAAGATTGCGGTAACCTCCAAACAATGTGACTTCTGCTGAAATAACGCATTTTGTATTTTCCCCCAGATGGTTTCAATAATGAGGCTTTTTGTCAGTGGAAGGGACATAAGGAAGATGACAACAACTGGACTCGATACAGATTTGATCATACCTCTTGCAACCTCAGTGAAATGTCTGAGCTAACGCAGAGACCAACTATTCACATGCTTATGTTCATTGAGCTAGTGTCAGTGCCAGAAATCAGCAAAGCAAGGACAGAAAATGTTGCTGTTTTCTGCCCGGAGAAGAGTCATCTCAGATCTTTGACCCCAGATAGGTAGATCAGTTTAGTTATTTTAATATTTACTTAACCTTTATTTAACCAGGAGAGAGTCGGAATCTCTTTTTCTAGAGAGACCCGGCCAACATGGCAAAAAGGATTTTCTAGCATAGTTAAACTAAATTGAATTCAGCAGATTCATCTTAAAAGATCAATTTTAAGATTTTTTTTTACTTTACTTTACTTTTTACTTTTCACTTGTTTCAAGATATTCCATCCTGATATATCTTATCTAGATATTACAACTTATTCTAAGCACTTTTTATATTAAATCAAGCCAGGTTAAGCCTCTTTAACTAACTTCTCAAACCAATAAGGTGAAAAATCTTGCCATAAATACTTGAAACTAGTGTTTTCTGCTTAGAACAAGATTTGTATTTCCTCTTGTTTTAAGAAAACTTGGTAAGTGAAAATTTCTTACTGCACTGGCAGATAATTTCACTTAAAATAGGGTATTTTTTACCTTAAAATTGTTTTTTTTCTTTTTGCAGTGAAAGTAGCAAAGAGTCAAATCATAAAGTATCACATTATAAAACCATTTGCATCTCTCAAGAAAAACATACACATGGTTACCACAAATAAAGAGAAGAGCAAGAAAAGTATGAAAAGTGGGGGTTAGACAATTTGACCAAAAAATTCTTATATACAAAATAGATTCTTGTGAAGTTTACACCATGTTATAATGTTACGGCAAAAGGAAAAGTTCAATTTGTGAACTGGACAAAAGTTTATTTGGTTTTGAGGCTCATCCAAGCTGCTTCTTCAGTTGTGGTCAGACACTGGAGGACACTGCCTTATATCTGTCTGAAAGGGAGGAGCTAGCTACTATGAAATTACTCTGAAACTAATACCCTGCTTGTTTACAGTTTCTGTTTGTTAGCTAGGCCTACTGAAATGTGTGGGGTCATATTAGCATATCTATCCAGGGCCATAATGGAGCTTTCACAGCTCTGGGCCTAACCTGGCTACACCTAATGTTTTCTTAGTCTGTCTTGATTTGGGTTTGAGGATCGCGTTATTAATGGGAGACAGATGGTGTCTGAGTCTGAGTTTAAAGACAGATTCTCTTTCGTAACAAAAATAACCTCTTTAACTCCCATCTCAAACCGATTCTTCTCTCTAGCTCAGATCTGTACCTCACTGTTCTCAAACGAGTGGCCCGTGACTTTTAGGTGGAGATGTACGGCACACTGAGGTCCTTTTAGGTGCAGATATACAGCAGACTGAGGTCCTTTTAGGTGGAGATATACAGCAGACTGAGGTCCTTTTAGGTGCAGATGTACAGCAGACTGAGGTCCTTTTAGGTGCAGATGTACAGCAGACTGAGGTCCTTTTAGGTGCAGATGTACAGCAGACTGAGGTCCTTTTAGGTGCAGATGTACAGCAGACTGAGGTCCTTTTAGGTGGAGATGTACAGCAGACTGAGGTCCTTTTAGGTGCAGATGTACAGCAGACTGAGGTCCATTTAGGTGGAGATATGCAGCAGACTGAGGTCCTTTTAGGTGGAGATATACAGCAGACTGAGATCCTTTTAGGTGGAGATGTACAGCAGACTGAGGTCCTTTTAGGTGGAGATGTACAGCAGACTGAGGTCCTTTTAGGTGGAGATGTACAGCAGACTGAGGTCCTTTTAGGTGGAGATGTACAGCAGACTGAGGTCCTTTTAGGTGCAGATGTACAGCAGACTGAGGTCCTTTTAGGTGCAGATGTACAGCAGACTGAGGTCCTTTTAGGTGCAGATGTACAGCAGACTGAGGTCCTTTTAGGTGGAGATATACAGCAGACTGAGGTCCTTTTAGGTGGAGATGTACAGCAGACTGAGGTCCTTTTAGGTGGAGATATACCGCAGACTGAGGTCCTTTTAGGTGCAGATGTACAGCAGACTGAGGTCCTTTTAGGTGGAGATGTGCAGCAGACTGAGGTCCTTTTAGGTGGAGATGTACAGCAGACTGAGGTCCTTTTAGGTGGAGATGTACAGCAGACTGAGGTCCTTTTAGGTGGAGATATACAGCAGACTGAGGTCCTTTTAGGTGGAGATGTACAGCAGACTGAGGTCCTTTTAGGTGCAGATGTACAGCAGACTGAGGTCCTTTTAGGTGGAGATGTGCAGCAGACTGAGGTCCTTTTAGGTGGAGATGTACAGCAGACTGAGGTCCTTTTAGGTGGAGATGTACAGCAGACTGAGGTCCTTTTAGGTGGAGATGTACAGCAGACTGAGGTCCTTTTAGGTGCAGATGTACAGCAGACTGAGGTCCTTTTAGGTGCAGATATACAGCAGACTGAGGTCCTTTTAGGTGCAGATGTACAGCAGACTGAGGTCCTTTTAGGTGGAGATGTACAGCAGACTGAGGTCCTTTTAGGTGGAGATGTACAGCAGACTGAGGTCCTTTTAGGTGGAGTTATACAGCAGACTGAGGTCCTTTTAGATGGAGATGTACAGCAGACTGAGGTCCTTTTAGGTGGAGATGTACAGCAGACTGAGGTCCTTTTAGGTGCAGATGTACAGCAGACTGAGGTCCTTTTAGGTGGAGATGTACAGCAGACTGAGGTCCTTTTAGGTGGAGATGTACAGCAGACTGAGGTCCTTTTAGGTGGAGTTATACAGCAGACTGAGGTCCTTTTAGGTGGAGATGTACAGCAGACTGAGGTCCTTTTAGGTGGAGATGTACAGCAGACTGAGGTCCTTTTAGGTGGAGTTATACAGCAGACTGAGGTCCTTTTAGGTGGAGATGTACAGCAGACTGAGGTCCTTTTAGGTGGAGATGTACAGCAGACTGAGGTCCTTTTAGGTGGAGATGTACAGCAGACTGAGGTCCTTTTAGGTGGAGATGTACAGCAGACTGAGGTCCTTTTAGGTGGAGATGTACAGCAGACTGAGGTCCTTTTAGGTGGAGATGTACAGCAGACTGAGGTCCTTTTAGGTGCAGATGTACAGCAGACTGAGGTCCTTTTAGGTGCAGATGTACAGCAGACTGAGGTCCGCTATGGCTCGCTCGTCTGTGCTGGTACATCCTCTTGTGAAGTTTTGTTTCTCTAGTGTCGCGCTCACTGCAGTCTTCATTACACTGAATAGCGTAGACCACTTTGCTTTGTTTCTAGCTCAGTGTTTTATTCATTATTGGGTGGACCAGTTTCTGTCTTTAAGTGTTTGTAGGTTTGAAATAGATGCGGATTTCATGTTGTCTGAAAATCCTCCGTAGTTTTTCAGAAACAACAGCCAGGTAAGAAACAGTTACCCCTTTCTCTTGGGTTCTGATTCTCTGTCTTTGTTTTATTGAAATATTAGTCTGTCAACATCTGTTAGGACCCAGCTCTGCTAGGGGCAGGGGATGTGACAAAAAAAAAAAAAAACAAGATGGAAAATGGAATAAATAAGGTAATTTAATTAACAGGGATTTACGAGGTAACTTAAACAAAAAGGGTACTCTCAGTACTGTCAGTACTGACGAGTGTCTCAAAACGTGAGAGAAACAAGAGGGACACAAACTAAACTAACACATTAAAATACTGAACTAGTGCCTTTTTTTTCCAAAGTTAAGTACAAACTTGACAAAGACACAAACAAAATGGCCGACTGGCCACAAAGACCTGCAGCTCTGAATAGGTGAAGCTGATTTCCTTAAATAGGGGGAGGAGGCTGGAGCTGAAGTGGGAGTGGCCAGGTCCCCCACCAATAAGGGATCAGGGCTCAAACAGCAGGAATCCATATGACAAAACAAGGAAATGAAAACACACATAACACAAATAAAAGAACTGGAACCCTTGGGCCGTAACAACATCTCTGCTCTGTTCCACATTGTGATTTCATGAAGCTGTAGTTTGCAAGTTAACAGCTCCTTTCACGTTTAGTTCAGTAGAGATGTGTATTTCCAGAGCTGAAATTATCCAAATGATTCTAGTGAAGGTGTGTGGAGCTAAGAAAAACACAGTGGAGCACATGACATCAGAAAGTGAAAGGAACGTTTTCTGTTTGAGAGAAGAACTCAGCCTAAATATGCCGAGCAGGGTTCCCGAGGGGTCTTAAAAAGTCTTAAAAGCATTGAGTTTATGAATTTAGAAATAATACTTTAAAAAAACTGAAAAAAGTCTTCAATTGTTATATCTGGGTCTTAAAATTTGTGCAGTACGTAACTTATACCATTATTTGGTTAAAAAACATCACCTAAATAAAGAGTGCAGAACCAGTAATTGCAAAACCAGCGCAGCCCCAGGTCAAAATCCTCTGAACACATCACTGAAGATCAGGCCAAGCCAAACCGAAGTGTGCAAAGTCAAAGACAAACTCAGCAGAATACCAAGTTTAATTAACGCAGTTATGTTGTTTTTTTTAAGTTACCGAGCGACTCATTTCATGCTGCGGTTATGGGGAAGAGTCTCTACTCCCCTATTCCTTTGTTGGAGAAATAAATGAACCCAAATTCAAGAATTTTGCTCTTCTTTGCCGGTAGGTCTGTGAAATAGGCCGTGAAAAATAGGTATTACATTTTTATTTATATTACATTTGATTCGGATAGTTAGTGCTCCAGATCCCAGATAGTTAATATACTTTCCAGATTCCAGATTGTTAGTAGTAAAAAAGTAGTAAAGTAAAAAACTCACTTGATGGAAGGGGTGGAAAGGAAGGAAATGTGGGATTGTTCTTTTTTAATCACTGTAAAGCACTTTTTCTTGCATTTTTTTATATGAAAAGCGCTCTATAAATAAAGTTTGAATGATTGATTGATATAAATGGTCTTAAAAAGGCCTTTAAAAGACTTGAATTTAACTTAAAGGAACCTGTATTAAGCCTGGCAGGTTTATGTTTCTTTATTAAATATGGGACAGTGCACATTAATCAACATGGGTTAGCGCAGCATGTAAATGTGCCGGAGTCGCTGTGCAGGCTCATTGTCATCTGTAGTCCCACTGGCAGGGCGATGGCAAGACAAAAACAGAGCATAGGCACATGAACATTCAATCCATCACACATGACAAGGACATTAAAGATCAGTGAATATTAATAGTAAACATACTGTATTAGTAATGGGAACAGGCTAAAGGCACATACAGCACATAGATTAAAGACAATAAACACAAATCACAATCACACAACAAGACAGAGACATTTGCTGTGATGTTAAAACACATTAGTTGTGTTCATATGTTTGATATGATTGTCCAGAAGCCGCTGTTTCACACATCTACTAAAGCTCTGGATGGAGCTCATGTTCCTTATTTCTGTGGGGACCAGATGCCAGGAGTGTGCGGCACGAACTGAAAAGGCCGACTGTCCAAATGAAGTTTGTCTGTTTGTTTGTTTGTTTGTGTTTTTTGACATGAATCTGTACATCCCCGTCAGCAGTGTCGTGCATCGTCCAGTGAGCCGAGTTCTTCCGTGGTTTCGGTGCTGATGAAAGTGTCTGGCAAGTTGGCTGGGGTAATGAAAATAAAGTGTTTTTCTACTCAAAACAATATGTGTTCAAAAGAGTGATACATTTGCATCACAAAATGTGAACGGAAAAATGTCAGACCTCATAATCGTTTGGGACTATTTTCTCTCCGCTCATATCACTCCGCGTGAAGCTGCGCCTGTTTCACTGTGTTTATGGCTCGGAAAGTTCATGACAACATGTGTGACTACGACACCGGCGATGAAGACACTGCCTTTAGCCAGAGCCTGGAGAATCACAAGTCCGCACCATTTTTATATATATTCTTATATAGCTTATACAAGCTTATATACTTATCGCTGTAGCTCTCACGTCGCAGCAGTCAAACAGTCTGAGCACGTAAACACTGCAGAACTACTGAAATAAGTGTTGGATTCGTGCGCGGCTTCACGTGGCGGCAGCGCAGTGATATGAGAGGAGAGAAAATAGTACCAAACGATTATGAGGTCTGACTTTTTCCTGTTCACATTTTATGATGCAAATGTATCACTCTGTTGAACACATATTGTTTTGAGAAGAAAAACGCTTTATTTTCTTGACTCCAGCCAACTTGCCGGACACTTTCATCAGCACCAAAACTGGGGAAGAACTCGTCTCACTGGACGCTGTTGGGAGGTAAGTCGGTGTTGATGCACGACACTGCTGACGGGGACAGACAGATTCAAGTCATAAATTCCAAACTATCCCTTTAACATTGTAATAGAGCAAGTGTCCTTGTGGGAGTATCTAGGGTATATTTATGTAGGCATAGTGGCGTCCAATAAGCTGATCTGGAGTGCTCGTGTAGACGGTCTATGCAGCACACTGGCACAGAAACTGAGGCAGAGTTTATTTGGTTTGCAGATCAGTTCCATATTTTATGATGCAGTTCTAGCAGCGTACAGTAGTGAGACATGACATGGCAGCTTGGTCCAGCTCCCTTACAGCCCAGCGCGAAGCCAAATCACTCAGACTATTAACTACAGCTCTAAAGTTGACAGAGAAACCTGCCCAAAAGTCTCTACAGTCCCTATAAGAGGAAGCTGTGGTCAGTCATGAGTTTTTCTTGTTTTACTTTCAGATTCTGAAGCTAATGTTACCCTCTGGAAGGCGCTACAGAGCCAGCAGATGTGTAATCACTTCAAGCTGTCCTTTAGCCCTCCTTAGCCCTCTCAAGCAGGCAAACCCAGCTCAGTCCCCGGCCCCTTCACGTCCCTCATGCGGCAGTGGGGAGGCCCTCAGACAAACACTCCCCTGTGATTGTGCTGCTGTCTCCATCCTCACATGTAGAGCTAATCTAGGCTGAACCCCTTACCCCTACCCCTCCGTTTTGCCCATTCACATGTAGGGGTAGGGACGTCCCATTTACCGTTACGGCAGAGGTGTAGGGGAAAGTGGTAGGGCATATACCCCTCCAAACCAAGATTTTTCAGAGGCACACCCCAAACAGAGGGGTATGAGCAATTTCTTAGAATGCCTCGCAAATCACTGGCAAGATAAAATAACATTAAGATGTCACCATTGTACCATTCTACAGAAGCATAAACTGTTAAGCTGGGAAAATGTCATAAAATATTCAAACCTCTGTCTGATATTTAAAATCATGAATGGTCTGTCATCCCCTCCACGCAGTCAGTTGTTTGTGAAAATCAGAACCAGCTCACAAAGACCAACACGAGGGGCGGCACGAGGAGACTGGGCTGTTCCTTTGCGGAGAAGTGTATTCAGTCCGAGTGCCTTCTCAGTTACAGCTGCACAGAAGTAAAACTCTGTCCCTCAAAACATCAGAGAAATCACTACATACAATCTGTGTCAGCATTAGTAAGACTAATTACCTCCCCAGCCAAACCGTGCTACCACTTGTGTGTCTTCTGTCTTATTTGAATGTTTAAATATTGTGAAATAACTGTTGATGTCTTACATAATGCCTGTATTATGCTTATTTTTTTTCTGTACATTTTTGTCAACAGCTTATTTTACTGTTTTTCTATATTTGTATTACTCACTGTTTAATTTTTTTTTTTACTGTTGTGGATGGAGATAATTTTACCATCTGTCCAGGGACAACGGATGAAAAATCGCCTTTTGGCTAATTCTGGTGCATTTGCAGCGATGCTATTAATGTATATTGTCCCTGTCAAATAAATTAAAAATATCTCTCAATAGATAAAACTATAATATACAAATAAATGTAAAAACAAAAAAACAAAAACAAAAAACCCCCCAAAAACCTCTAAAACCCTGTCCAGGGGTTAAAATATTTACTATTTACAAAGTTGAAATAAATTATTTGATTCGATAGTTTTTGACTATGTCCGCATTTTCAAAGTCATTGTTCAGTTTCTTGATGGTTCTCGATCCTCTAAGACTTAATACTGCTGATTTGGTAAGATTGAGTGACAGTTTGACTCTTAGCCAGTGTAGGACAGTACTGTAATTTTGGTCCTTTTTCCTTGAAACTTTAATTGATAATTCGCTAATGAAACGTTCCGCTTCCCTTCCATTCCCTCCATAGGGGGTGAAGACTAAAGGCGTGAAGGAACCATGTTCAATCTGAATGACGCGTTGGTTATATTGCCGTTTCTCTGTTTCCCTGTCAAATAAATCAATCAATAAATAAATAAAGATTACCGCTGCCACAACCAAAGAGACCAAAGACATTCACAAATCTATTTTCTCCATTATTTATGGTTTAAAATGTGTGATAACCGCTGTATTGTCTTAAGTTTAACATCATTCCAATGTGTAATGGTCATTTTCTTGATAAAATGCACATGAAAAAATTGCTAGTGTCACGTTATTTGTGACTTGAATGATCGGTTGATGCATGGAAATAAAGTTGTGAATGAATTGCGAGCGTCCGTGCTACACTAGGGTGACCAGAGTTTCAAAATCAAAAACTGGGACACTTGGTTTGGCGTAGTTGTTAATAATTAAATTGTGAAACAAGTACATAAGGAAATTGTTATGCACTTGGTGAGTCAGTATCGTTACATTTTCTTTGTGTTTTGGATATTTTCAAGCAGCTTTTCTGTATTTGACAGAAACAAAATTTATGCCTCTTGTTACTGTTGGCAGGGATCAGATTGGTCCAAAATAGGGACACCTGGGACAAATCCCTGGTTTTGGATCGGTTGGTAATAAAAAAAACAAATGCATAATTAAGGGAAACTGTTATACACTAGGTACAAATGTGAGTCAGTTTAGTCACATTTTCTTTGTGTTTTGGTCCTTTTTAAAAAGCTTTTCTGTATTTTACCTAAACAAATGACAATTTATGCCTCTCTTTACTGTTGGCAGGTATAAGATTGGTCAAAAATAGGGACACCTGGGACATTTCTTGTGTAAAACTGGGACAAATCACTGGTTTTGGATAAATCTGCTGGGACAGAGGGCTCAAAACTGGCACGGTCCCGGGTAAATAGGAACGTCTGGTCACCCTATGCTACACAGTTGTAATTTCGATATTGTAACCCAAGTAAAGCGATATTGGTTTAACCCTTAGAGAAGCTCAGGTTGTGTTCATTGTTATGCGTGTCATTCCACTCTGACGCTTATGTAAAAGCTGGTGGAGACTTCTGATGACGGATGTGACTGTTGAAGAGGTGTCCCAATTCGTAGGGGTTGATTTTCAACCCTTACTCCTTGTTGCTCAGTTTCAAAGGGCAAGGGGTAGAAATTAGAAATGGGATTGGCCCCTAGGCTACCAGCAACCAAGCAACTTTATTAAATTTTTTATTTTGTACCCACTATGAATTGAAATATGAATGTTATGAACTGCACTGATGGTACAAGTGACAGCGCCGCATTCATTTCTGTTTTCAATCTGGATCTGTCGTTTTGATATCTCTGCAGCTTGTACGTTGGGCCCAAGACAAATTTCCCCGGTGAGAGAATAAAGTTGATCTGATCTGAACTGACATCCTCAAGTGCCCAGTTGAAATTGCGAACACGTTGCAGGGCGAGGCACAGCTTTGTGACAGAAACTGTCTTTAGCTTTGTGTGACCCGTTACAATAGGAGGAACGTATTTCATTAGAGGAGCAGATCCCAGTCAATGCAGACGGTCAGAGGAAAGGGAGAGACAAATTAAGTTTACACAGATTTAATTAATGGAATAAAAGGCAAAAGTTTGATTTCATTTGCCATACCAACTTTATTTATAAAGCACTTTAAAAACTTTACGGCTGAAGAAAGTGCTGTACATCAACAGAAAAGACAAGGACAATCGCCGTACAACACAATACACAATACAACTACTAAAAAACAATAAGATACTCAACAACCAGAAAGGTACATCTCACTTGTTAAAAGCCAGTAGAAAAACAAATAGAGGATTATGAATTTTAAACCTAGAGGGATCTTGCTAAAATGAAATGCTTTGAAATGTGTCCTGAAATATTCTAAATTGTATTGTTGCACTGCTGTCTTGGCCAGGACTCCCTTGAAAAAGAGATTAAGATAAGATAAGATATCCTTTATTTGTCCCACAATGGGGAAATTTCAGTTTTTTTTTTTGTTTTTTTTTTAGATAAGATAAGATTAGTAGTCACCGTATCATCGTAATGGAAGCAATTTGCGATGTGTCTGGATCGCCAGAAACACTAGTCACATGACTAGGCTGGCGCTGAAGTTGCCATAGTTCTATCAAAGGTACAGCAGCCAATTTTGAGCCGAGGAAGATGGCAAGCGTGAAAACAGTCTTTTTGTGGACCGACGCTGTTTCACGTTTGTCTCGGTTTTGTTTAAACTGTTTTCCGCAATAGCGACGCATTACCAATGCCACGAACCCAGCAGATCAGGAAGGCACAAATCACAGTGACGTGGTTCAATAAGAACAGCAGCTAGAGCTCCGACGTCAGTGTATCAGCGTTTTCAACGTTTTCATGCGTCCACACAGCACCGGATCAGATCTGTACTCAGGTGAATACGTGGGAACTGGCGTATCCAGATCATTCTGTCTCCAGAGCTGTTTTCCATCGGATTAGTGTGGACGGACACTGCATCCGCAACAAAAACAACCTGAATACGCACTAGTGTGGATGAGGCCTCAGTGGGACTTTCCTGGTTAAATAAAGGTTAAATAAAAAAATTAAAAAATACCAAGGATTGCCCAAAGGAGGGCATACGCTCTGCAGGGACGAATCCTCGGGGAAGGGCTCTTGTTGCGCTCCATGAAGTCACACACAAACAAAGTAAACAAAGGGCAACAAAAGCCTGCAAAGAGTGAAATAAATAAAGTCAAAAATACCACTGCGTATGACAGGGTTGTCCAAACTTTTGTCATCAAGGGCCGCAACTGAAAACAAAGATGAAGTGGAGGACCGATGGAGGGCCATAGACCGGTGATCAGCACAGACGGTAATTCATGTTTGTGCATTTATAATCGGTTGTAATGAGCCACAAGACCTTTATTCATGCTTAAATCTTCACACAGTTTGGTTTACCTTGATAGATTTTCAAAAACATGTGGTTAGAAGTACTGTTAAATATAATATGGGCTAATTAATCTGGAACGGCTATAGTTTGGACATGCCTGGTGTATGAGGAGTGACGGGGCTGACCATCCTCGGACCAGAAAAGAACACAAATAGTGACGCAAATGACCCAAATAAAGACAGCAGTTAACAGCGGCATCTATGAAAACAAATGACGAAAAATGGCGAGTGACCCATATTGGCACCAAAGATTTACTGATATTATACACTTATGGGCGCTAACACAAGATAACAACCAGCCAAAGATGCTCCAACCAGGATGTGCACAAACAAACAGATGCTGAGGTGCAGTGGCCAGAGCCGTGGTCCTGTTACACAGTGTCTACAACAGAGGCGTGCATTAGGGAACCATAAAACTCAAAAAGACAAGTTTATACCTCTCCAGTAAATGGTAATAAAGTCGCTGAGTGGTGCAGTGGGACAAGGCAGAGCAGCAGCTACCAGCACCAACTTTCCACCGAAATAAAGTGTGAAATGACGCTGGAATGTGGAAGAAGGGTGTACGTACGGTGACACTAGTGGGACAAACCTCTGCTTACATTTGCTGTAAAGACTCTTCGTGGTTTTAATGCCTTTCCAGATGAGGAGTTTGAAGCTGGTGCAGGGTATCCGCCGCCTATTCCGATGTCCCTTCATTATAACATGCCTCTATTTGGACGTCCCGGTTTTCCGACACTTTTTAGTATCGCTATTCGTCATTTGGCCACCTAGATGGAATTCATTGCCAAAAAAACTAAATCTAGTCAAGTTAAGATGACTTGAATTAAGAAAGTTTTACCATGATTTGAGTAAATTTCACTTGACAAGTCAAATGATCTGCCAGTGGAACAAGACTTTTTGTGCATAAAATATGAAAATATATCTTTGCTACACTTAAAATAATAAAAACAACAACTTTTAGCACTTAAAATAAGAAACAAAATTGATTGTTGCTTGAATTCAGAAAAAAAAACACTTATTCATTCGCAAATAATTTGACTTGTCAAGTTGAATTGACTCAATTAAAGTAAAATGTTCTGAATTTAAGTCATTTTAACTTACCTAGATATTGTTTTTTCTCCCATGTTGATTCAGCAATAGCAATAGGAGCCTAATGCGTATACAATCATACTTCATCATCATATGTAGGTGGTCGAATGTGTGTTTTGGGTTGCGAGTGTCATCTCATTGCGTTGGCGAACTTGATCGGTTATTTTTTAGGCGATATGGTGTTTTTTGCAGATCACCTACATGATGAAATGAATGAAGCATAAAGGACTCATGTAACCTCTGTTTTAGATTAGATATGTGTCGAAGGACATAACTATTTCAGCTGGGTGTTCGACTGACAGACATTGTAACCAATCAAATGCTATTATTTTAAATTTGGTTGACAATGCTTCATGTTTTAGTTGTTTTTTAGTGCGTCGTGCAGAACTCGTGGGTGCAAGTCTCGTGTGCGTATTAAAGAAGTGAGCAGTGGTTTAAAGAAAAGGCACATATATACCTCAACATGCTTGCAGAGTGTTTCGAAGTTGTTAGCAATAGTAGATTGTATAAACGGGTGTTTAAGGGCCGATATTTCTAATACCAAGAAATGTTAAGTGCCAGAGGCTAAGAGCCAGCAACGGTTAACGGTTATTATGGAGCTATTACCTCTTGTTTCCAATTAGTATATTATAATTTATATTTTTTTCCTCTGTTTCAGGACCACACACACAGCCACACAAAGTTCAACGCATTTAATAAAAGTCATAAAACCATCATCTCACTGTGCATTCTTACCGATGCCCCCTGGTGGTCACAACAATTATAAGCCGCACAATTAGTTCGCTCCAAAACAAGATATTTTCCCGAAGGCTGGTCTACGCGCTTTTTAAAAATGCATGACAGCTATCAGGACATTTTCCCACTGTCTGATGTCCTCTGTAGCCGAAATATTCTCTTATCAAGTGTTTTGCACCAACCCAAGCATCTTATGATATACGGGAGCACAAAGTACAATAGGCTATTACATTAATATTATTCATGTCAGAAAAGCAGAATGTTTGAAAAATAGTAAAGTGCCGCTACTCTGACAATGAGAAAAAAGTTGAAATAGTGGAACGCTTAATAATGTTTATGCCGCTACTCTGACAATTTGACGTTGATGTCTAAAAAGCAGCATGTGGGAATAGAAACTTGTAACCCTGGTTAGTGGTTGAGTAAGAGTTGTTTCCCTGCACTTTCTCTGTACTTACTTCCTTTTCCAATGTTAGTTTCTTCATCAGTAAGACACGTAGGATTCTGCAGTGTCACATTATGGTCCATCGGAGGTGCCAGTGGCTGCACAGTTCATTGTTGTGGTGATGTTTACCTCCCACTGGACACCTCAGTTTTCTAACACAGAAGAGAAGTGCTCTTTATGCACTACAAGCACTTTGGCACTGACACTTTAAACCCCCTGCCCCCCGAACACACACTTATGCACAGTAGGTGTAGACCAACTGAAATTTCACTACTTGTCGCGCTAACACACATAAACATCATTGAATCCTCGCATCCGTCTTATGATATATGGGAGTGCAAAGTGCAATAGGCTATCACATTAATATTATTCATGTGGGAAAAGCGGAATGTTTGACAAATGGTAAAATGCAGCCACTCCGACAATGAAAACCTGTCAAAGTAGTGGGACGCTTGGAAAATCATGTTTACGCTGCTACTCCAAAAATTTGATGTCAACACTGCAAAAAAGGATGTTCTAGCATAGTTAAACTGACTTGAATTAAGCAGATTTTTTTACTTAATAAAATGAGATTTTTTTTTACTTGTTTCAAGATAATCCATCCTGATTTATCTTATCTCGATATTGCAACTTATTCTAAGCACTTTTTATATTAAATCAAGCCAGGTTAAGCCTCTTTTACTTCCTTCTCAAACCAATAAGGTGAAAAATCTGGGCATAAATACATGAAACTAGTGTTTTCTGCTTAGAACAAGATTCGTATTTCGTCTTGTTTTAAGAAAACTTCTTACTGCACTGGCAGATAATTTAATTTAAAATGGGGCATTTTTACCTCAAAATTGGTATTTTTTTCTTATTTTTGATAGGCCATTTTTGCAGTGAATGTCTAAATAGCGGCTTGTAGTGGGTTGTTTCCTTGAATTTTCTCTATGCTTACTTCCTTCTCCAATGTTATTTTCTTCATCAGTGAGACACGTAGGATTCTGCAGTGTCCCACTGTCATTATGGTCCATCGGAGGTGCCAACGGCTGCACAGCTCTTTGTTGTGGTGATGTTTACGGCGATGTCAGCTCCAATTAGACGCCTCAGTTTTCTAACACAGAAGTAAATGGACTTGTTTCTTTTATTAAGTAGTTTTTAATGAATGTTGTGATTTAAACTGTGCAAATTATAACAAAATGATCCACAGATGTCATGGTTTATAATTATTTAATAATCGACACAGATTTCTTTAAGAGCACCTGGTGCGTTTGGCTCCTGGAGCTATAGCAGCACATAAAGCAGAAGCAGCTGCGTGCGCACTTTGAAAAAACATCAATTTCACCAGAGGCCAGTGTGGCAGGTCTTTGGAAAAGGTCAGATTTTTGGATCATAGCCCTTTTCCCTGTTCAAAATCTTTCCGTCGTTTTAAAACCAGCTTTTTAATCTTCTGCTTTGTCTTGTTCTTGTCTGTTCTTGTGTTGAATAGTCATAGTCGTCATGTGGTAGCTGATACGATTTACTACCAGTCAGCTGTGTCTCCTAGTTATTTCATTATCATTGAAATTATTGAAATCGTTATGAAGTTATTAAAATCAAAAGATAAATGACTGTGATAAATGTGTACTTTTTAAGAGCAAAAGACTATTACCCTATTTTTCGGACAATAAGTCACACTTTTTGTCAGGGTCTGGGTGGTCCTGCTTATACTTATACTCAGATGCGACTTATATATTACATTTTTCACACTGACAGCCCATAGACCAAATATATGAATCATATATATGGATTAATAAAAATGAAAAAACAAATCCATCCATCCATCTTCCTCCACTTTGTCCAGCTGGGTTGCGGGGGCAGTTTGCTGCCCAATCCTCATAGCACCTGACCCTCCTGAACCCCTCTGCAGGTGGTGAGCCCACAGGAGGGTGGACATCATGGTCCTTGATGTTAGTTCATAGGGGTGCTGCATGTTTTGAGTTGATGGGGGAGGAAACCCATCCAGACATGGGGAGAACATGCAAACTCCACACAGAAAGGCCCGGGCGACCTGGGGATCGAACCCGCAACCTTCTTGCTGTGAGGCCTGAGTGTTTTCTTATTTACTATATCTTGCCTTTTCATGAAATGTTGGTTCTTGGTTATAAAATAACTTTCCGCAAAATTTCCTGTGAGACTTATACATGTTTTTTTTCATCTTCATTTAGCATTTTTTAGCTGGTGCGACTTATAGTGTGATGTCATGTGGTAATACAGGAAGTGCTCCACCGTGTTTTCAAACTCCATACACCTTCAGTAGAATCATTTAGATCATTTGAACCCTGGATTTCTCTATTGAACCAAAAGGTAAAAGGAGCAGTTAACTTGAACACTACCACTACATGACATCACAAGGTGGAACAGAGCATTTTGAGCTTTGGAGATGTAGACAGACAATAATAAAGTAATAATAAATAAGATTTAATTGTTAATACACAGCATATTTAGATCACCATGTTACCATTTGTTGTTTTGAAAATGCTGTATTTGCTGAAAACAACGTATTAATGTGTTGTATATGTTCCCCTTTAAGGCGCTGAATCCGCTCCATGCTGTCACCCCCCTTCAGAGCACTATCACAGCACAATCAGAGCACTAATGAAACTACCGCACATCGCATCGGGTTTGTCGAGGTGCTGTGTACAGTTTTGTATCATGTTTTTGTGTATTTATGGAGAATTGTCATGTGGGAGTGTGGGTGATATAAACTCGTGGGCAGAGAATTGGGCAGAATCTTACAGCTAAATGTAGGGAGGGTTTGAATAAGGTCCAGGAGAGATCGCTAAATTACTCAAACATGCATGGATGACTCATGAACATGGTACAAAACTTTAAAAAGCCTCTTTATAGGGACATTGTGTAACTTTTCGGGCGGAGGGTCTGTCAAATACTTTTCTCCATGGTGATGCTATGCTATTACTTTGTCTGGAAAGCTTCACAGTATTAAAGGCCTTTCTATCTTCATTGAGACCAACTAGACCAAGTTACAGGTCAGATCTGTGGAGAGGCGACCCCGTTCACTGTCAGAATGTTTGTTTTTCTAAGTATAAAACCACCTGTAATTGAATAAACAATGACATTTCCATATAAACAACCGGAAAAGTTACACAACGCACCTTTAAAGTTCAGTGGAGGAGGAGTGAGTCAGTGCAGAAATATTTGTCAATGTTTTTTTTACAGCTTACAGTACAGTTTGAGTATTGTGCCAGCAGTAAGCGACCAGGTGGTTATAGAGTTCAATATGCCCAGCGCCAAGGCTTTCTCCGTGACTAAACTAAAACACAACAGCTGATGGCGTCCGCTCAGATTTTATTTTCATATTCATAGCCTCATAATCCTGTCCTTTCCATCATTAATCACACCCCAGCTGCTGTATTAAGTGCATATAGCACCGCAGAGCCACACATCCATATAAAAACATCATAAAAATTGTATGGATGCTACTAGTGCTTCCATCTATATAAGCGTCTATGCGTATAAGTGAGTGTATAGTGTAAAAGGGCTATGGCTCGTGAAATGAAGATGAGAGGACGAGTGAAGGTGAGCACGGCGGGAGCGTGGGTGCACTGCAGTGTACAGGGACTGGACACTTTATTAGGTACAGCAGGTCTCGTGTGCCCGGTGCCTCGTGGAGCTCAGATTAGCATCAATTTAAGACAAGCGGACTAATGGCTCGCCTGAGGATCGCAAAGGTGAGGGAATTTGGATTAACTACTTTTATTAAGGTGTGCTCACACCTGCTCTGCACATGTTCTAGTCAAGGTTTAGTCCCAGTTTAGTCGCCTCCATCTGCGGATAAGATTTTCAGATGCTCTAATTCAAATATATGTGTTCATTTAACTTTGATTTTCTTTGCACTAATAGTGATTGTTGTGTGTCATGTGAATAAAGAAATTGTCGGGGATCCAGAATACAGACTTCTCCAACACATTACAATGATGTGAGTCTGGTCACAGATGGATCTCACCGAGTTCAGGGTGTGATTGACGGGTGGATTAGCCAATCAGGAACATGCAGGGTGTGTCTGTATCAAAACACATATGGCAGTTTACGAGGAAAAAGAAAGACAAAAAATATATAGGGACTGAAAAACATGGCAGATTTCTGCAGAATCAATGAGCGAAGCACTAAACTCTTAGGTAATTGTCAATTAGTTTTAGGCTGTTTACACGGAAACTGTCTGAAGCAAAAAACACAAAAGTGTGTTTTTGTTCTCACTCTTATTCCAAGTTTACGTGAGTGTTTTGGGTGGGAATTCTGCTGCACATGGAGACACAAAACTTGCAGTTTGCCAAAGTAGTTTGCACACCCAGAGCGTAGGTGGCAGCACCACCAAGACCAAATGCTGTGTATAACCCTTCTCCTTCTTTACTTCCTCTTCTCCAGCGTCAATTCAAAACAACATGGAGAAGCGTAATAACAAACACCACCAACTTCATGTGGACGGACGAGGCTCTGAATGACTCTGTGTGATCAGTGGAGTCACTTTCTGACATGAGTCTTGTGGCATTTGCAGCTGTGGCAAGTTGAAGCTCTGCCATGTTTGTTTTTTCCTGAACTGACTTGTGCTCGTGATATAATCTCTACACCACAGCCCACGAAAATGCAATTTTCGGTTTTCAATCGTTTACACGACGACAACAATATGGAGTGCTTTTTTTTGCGTTTTCCACCCCTCAAAATGCCATTACTGTCTAAACAATATGAACATCTGGCAAAATATTTTGTTTTCCACCTGATACCATTGTCATGTACACGGCCCCTTAGTTTAGTTTATTTAATGTGACAGGGACCGTGCACAATCTACAGTACATTAACCTTAACAGGAGAGATGCTTTGTTCCAGGTTGTAGCGCTCATGCTAATTTCCACATGTTGTCCCTGGGCAGGTTGATGTTCTAGTTCGTAAAATCAAAACTACAAAGAGAATGTCTTTATAATGACCAGAGCATCATAGCAATTCTCTGTCCTCATTCACACACAGTTCTCCCAGTACCTTAAAATCATCATCTTTTATCAAAATCATCATTCACTTCATTCGCTCCAGATCATCACACTCTCTGCAGACGCATTACGGGCGCAGGTTTGGTTTGAAAGGAGCCATTGTTTCGCCAGATGTGAGAATGTGCCGTAGTTTGTACATGTGATGAGCTCTGTCGGTCACATGTTCCACTGACGGACGGCTGCACATGAAAAGGATGAGTTTGGGGTTTGTGCAGTCGCCGCACACACTGGATCAAGTGTATCGGGAGGTGGTTTCAGAGCTCAGAGAAACAAACTGAGGGGCAGCAGTATCATGAACAATCTTATACAGCACATACCGTATTTTTCGGACTATAAGTCGCACTTTATTTCAGGGTTTGGGTTGTCCTGCGACTTATTCTTATTTACTCAGACTCAGACTCAGACCAAGTAAACCAAATCAAACAAATAATCAAACAGAACTGGAATACCGTATTTTTCTACTATATTTTTTTCAGGGTTTAGTGCGACTTGTATATTAAATTTTTACACTGACAGTCCATAGACCAAATATATGAATTGTATATATGAATCAAAAAGAAAAAAAAATCATTATCCATTTTTTCATTTTGGTTTTAGAGACAAATAATAAAGAAAAGAGTTGTTTTTTCGTTTTCTTGTTTTTAGTTCTATATTGAAAAACAAATACACGAATGACATTGATTCTTGGGTTACTGCGCTGCAAAAAACTAAATCTACTCAAGCTAAAATGACTTGGATTAAGAAAGTTTTACCATGATTTGAGTAAATTTAACTTGACAAGTAAAATGATCTGCCAGTGCAGCAAGATTTTTGTACTTAAAATATGAAAATACGACTGGCTAAACTTAAAATAAGAAAAACAACTTTTTGCACTTAAAATAAGAAATAAAATCAAATGTTACTTGAATTAAGGAAAAAACACTTATTCCACTGGTGGATCATTTCACTTGTCAAGATGGATTTACTCAAATAAAGTAAAATGTTCTTAATTTAAGTCATTTTAACTCACCTGTTCCAGTGTGGGTTATTTTTATTACTATAACTCGCCTTTTAAGATGAAATGTCAGTTCTTGGTCCCCCCCATTTTTTTCTTCTTCATTACGCATTTTTTGGCTGGTGTGACTGAAAAACATGGTAATTGCATACATTATCTTGTTTTCAAAATGGTTTAAAAAGATAGATGACCAGTGAACTCCTTCATTTCATACACGTTACTGAAGTACAATACCCTGATTACTTAATGCATGTTTGAGTAATCTTTATTCTCCTGTATTTAAAACGTCTTTGCTCTGATCTACCTCCATTTTCACTCCCACTGGCACACACCCACTGCTCTAAACGTACTTTGTTCTTTAACTGTATATACTTTATAAATGATACCCGTAGGATCCTGTAGCGTTGGTGTAATAATTAGAACTATAGCAGACAAAAGCATGATGTTTTCTTTGACATAACATTTCTCTGTTTTAACTGTAAACGTTTCACTGTTTCATATTATAATTGATGTGCGAGTGTTGAGTACAAACTGCAAGTCAAAGCCTTCGTGTCGTCTTAAGCTTTGTTCTCCAGATTATTTACGGTTTGTTGCTGTTGCAGACGCGTCGGTGTGGTTAAGTGAGAGTTAAGAGCCGTCGATGCACTCGGCTCCTGGATTTACAGCGACATATAAAGTAGAAGGAGAAGCTGCGTACACACTTTTAAAATTTATTGCTTCAGTCGTTTATTTCGGTCGCAGGTAGATTCTGACATTATTCCAGAAACATATTTAACATGCAGGAAGAATTAAAGGTGCCTTTACTCCTCTGTCCTAGTATCAATGATAAGAACAGCAAAATGAACAAATACAGTAACAGTAAAGCAAAGTACTACAGCACAACCTGAGGATCATAACTCATGTCTCTGCCCAGAGTTAAACATTTAAACTTCTCTTTAAAGTGGAAAAGAGTGACACACATTTTAAGTTCTTCTGTACAGTGGTCCCTCATTCATTGCAGGAGTTACATCCTAAATAATAATAACCCGCAATACACAGCAAAAACTGGAGGGTAAAATATTCCAGACTTGTTTTTAACACAAAAAAGTGTTATTTTAACTATTTGAAAGTTAAATGAGGGTTGGAGTTATTCGGTTATTTGCCAGAGTTGATGTGGTTGTAGTTCATTCAACTCCCCTTAGTGTTAATTTGGCACCTCCCACCCATCAATTCAAACTCCCGTGAGAGAAGATCAGTTTGAACTATTTTGTACATAATTTTATCTTAAATTAACTAAAATAAAGTGTAAAAATAAAGCATCACTGTGTGTTGTTCAGCCAAATCATGATGACCTTACAAAGTGTTCTCCGTTTACTCTCCAAATGTTAATATAACTCTTGATTTCAGGGTTAAACAGGAACTCTGGTCCAATGTTACTTAATTAACATTTCCAAAAATGTTAAATTAACTCTAGAACAGATTGGATTCATATAAACCCTGAGAAAATGTTAAAATTGATTCTGTGAGAGTCAATTTTAATGCTCCACTTTTTGCTGTGTAGGCGAAATCCGTAAAGTAGTCAGCTTTATTATTTTATTATTTACAATTACTGTATTTGTTTTAAGGCTGTAAAACCCCTCACCACACATTTTACTGCCCCACTTAGATCCTCATGATCCAAGTGGGGGAGGGGGGCAGTATTACACCTTTGATTACACAGAACAGCCAGTCAGGGTGTAGAACACAATGTACGTGGCCATACCAGTTCGTCAAAGCCTGATCCCGTCAGATCTCAGAAGCTAAGCAGGGCCGGGCCTGGTTAGTACTTGGATGGGAGACCACTGGGAATTCCAGGTGCCACAGGGGGGCGCCAGTGGCAAAAACTGTGGTAGTGTCCTTAGGCAAGGCACATTACCCACATTGCCTAGTATGAAGGTGGTGTGTGTGTGAATGGTGGTGGTGGTCGGAGGGGCCGATGGCGCAGATTGGCAGCCTCGCTTCCGTCAGTCTGCCCCAGGGCAGCTGTGGCTACAGTAGTAGTTTACCACCACCGGGTCTGGAGTGAATGAATAATGCTCTGTAAAGGGTCTTTGAGTGTCCTGAAAAGCGCTATATAAAACTGATGCATTATTATTATTATTATTACGTTCGTATGTGATTTTTTTTTTTTTAAGTATGCAAAATTGCACAAAAAAACTAACAAAAAAAATGTTATGTTGAGGGACGACTGTACAACTGTTAAATAGGTCCACGTTTTTAACATATATAAAAAAATGTCATATTTGTGCTGATTTTCTTTTTTATGAACATCTTTGTGCCTCTAAGGTCACATTTAGGATTTTAATTGTATGTAATGTAATGATTTTAACAAAGGTTTAAGTTTATTAATGTTTAAAGTGCAAAATCACAACGAAAGGTTATTTTTTTACTTTGAGTATTTATAGATTTCCAATGTGTAAAGTTCAATTAAAGATGCACTATGTAACTTTTCGGTTGGGGGTCTATCACCGGCTTGTTTCTATGGAAATGTCATTGCTCTGAATGTTCCACAGTATGATATTAAACAGCTCTACCTTACTCAATTACACCTTTTATAGCAAATAAATAAATAAATAGAAAAACAGGCAAAAAATACTGCAAAAAAATAGAAAAAAACAGGCATAAAATACAGCAAAAAATAGAAAAAACAGGCAAAAAATACAGCAAAAATAGAAAAAACAGGCATAAAATACAGCAAAAATAGAAAAAAAACAGTCAAAAAATAAAGCAAAAAAAAGAAAAACATGCATTCTGACTGTGAGCCGTGTCGCCTCTCCACAGCTCTGACCTGTAACACTGAAATTTCCCCATTGTGGGACAAATAAAGGATATCTTATCTTATGTTTGGTTTAAATGAAAGGTCGAAAGGTTTAACGTGTGAAATTTTCCACACAAAGCGATAACATCTCCACGAACAAACGCATTTAACGGATTCTCCACCAGAAAAGCTCCACAATGCACCATGAAATCGCACAATTTCAGGGTTGGTATAAATAATAGATTACTTGGCACATTAAAAGCTGATAATGCAATTTCTGTTACTTACGTGTTTGTAAGGTGAAGACTGCGCTTGTACTAGTCTCAGATTAGTATGTATTACACCAGAGACCGGTCGGGATTGCCAGGTCTTTGAAAAAGGTCAAATCCTGCTTCGATTCATCTTCTTTGACATGACATCTCCATCTTACGACCGCAAACGTCTCAGGGTTTCATGTTATGATTGATGTGTGAGCGCGTTTTTTTGGTTTTTTTTCACGCATTGCTTTGTGCTGTGTCTTGACCGAATCATCACCGACCTACCTGATATAACTGAATCAATAAAAGCCCCTGAGCTGCTTTCATCTCTGTTTTTTTTCCGTCCAACCGTCCGAGGCTCGTGATAAACCACTTACAGGCCGAGCTCACGTGACCTCACAATATTCTTTACTTCTGCGGCTTAAAATTGAGCTGGAGGACGGGTCGGACTCAATGTTAGAACTGTTTAAGACCGCAGATTTGACGAGGGGCGTTGTGTTATTGCTTTGTCTGGAATGTTTCGCAGTATGGCTTTAAACCTTTCTATCTCCACGGAGACCAAACCAGACCACGTTACAAATCAGTCAGAAGTCTGTTTTTCTAGGTATTTTTGAGCTATAAAACCACCTGTACTTGAGTAAATGTAAGGTAAAGCTGATTAATGTCACACTGTGGGACATTCAAGGCAGACCAGTGGCGTCTCCATGGAAACAAGCAGGTGACGGAGCTTTAAAGCGCCCATATGACACCATTTTCTGATCTGTGTTACCTAATCTCAGACATACCTGCAGTTTTGTTTCATTCACACATGTTTAACGCACAAATGCTGCATATTTAGGCTGAGTTCTTCTCTCACAAACAAAAAAAAAACACTCTGTTCCACCCTGTGATGTCATGTGGTGATACAGGAAGTGCTCCATTGTGTTTTTACACTACATACACATTCACTAGAATCATTTGGATCATTTCAGCTCTGGAATTGCCCATTTCTACTGAACAAAAGGTAAATGATGACATCACAAGGTGGAACAGAGTATTTTGAACTTTGGAGATGAGGACAGATTAATAATACTGTTACTCAAACATGTGTGAATGAAACAAAACACAACGTCATGTATGTTTTTGAGGAGGAAACAACATTATAACACGACTTAAAGCTCACAAGAGTCAATTTTGTGTAATATAAGACCTTTAAAAAGTAGTACACTGAGAAAAATAACTTGTAGGATTTACTAGAAAAAAAATCCTTGTAACAGAGTCTGCATCAGAGCACATCTACTGGAGGGGCGTGGGTCATCAGCGGGGGGGCACTGACATTTGATAACTATTTTAACGCAGTGGAGTCAAACACCAGAAATGCTTTCAAACACGTTTTTCTTTATTAATATTAGGCTAATTATTAACAATAAGGCCACTGATTGTAAACATTAAACAACAGCCTCACACTCATCAAAAACACCCATGAACAACATCACTGAAAGACGCACTGACACAAGGCCGTCCAGGCATTTACGTGGTCGCTTACCACAAAACACAAATTCAAGACCCAGCAAATGTCAGTCAACAATTCATCAGCTTAGTGGGTCTTATTGACTTACAGAAGAGTTGCAGGCGATGAGTAGGTGACTGCTGAAATATCTGAGTGCTCTGTCCTTCCATTCGTTCGTGCATTTGCGAGTCAAGTCTCGGATTACAAGCTGAAAGAACCTGGCGTTTCTCTCGTGTAGAATTGTGAAGTTTCATGTTGATGAAATCAACATGAATGATCCAGATTTTCTTGTGCTCCTGAACTGGTCTAAGCCATTTTCGTAAATCTATTTTTTGGCGAAAATACAAACTGATTCCAGTGACACACTGTCCTTTAGCCTATTTTCGATCATTCAAACTATTTGTCTGCGCGCAGCAGCTCAACAGACACTGAAATCAAATGTAACAAGTTTACTCAGAGACCAATGAGCATTGACAACCAAAATTATATGATCTCCCCGTTTTGTTTTATTGAAGTTACAGTTTGCACATATATTAAAATTGTAATATTAAAATATTATACAATAATAATTTTAAAATAGTTATAATAACTAAAAGATTTTAGTTTTGGGGGGGGAATGCTAGGTGGGGCACGGCCCACAAATGCCCCACCTTGCCGCCGACACCGTTTGCACGAGCACTTTTTAAGTCAGTTTTACTGCTGTAATATCAGGTACAATTTACTTGTCAGTATTAAGTAAAATGCACTTAACACAATTAACAGTGATGAATTTACTGAGTAATTGTTGCTCAATTTTTTTAAAGTTAGAAATTATCCATCCATCCATCCATCCATCTTCTCCCGCTTAATCCGGCTGGGTCGCGGGGGCAGCTTGCTGCCCAATACTCATAGCACCTGACCCCCCCCTGGTTAGAGTTAGAAATTATATTTATGTAAATCAATTAAGTAAAAAAAAATCAAATATTGTCATAATTAAGTGCATTGCTGTGATGAAATAATTAAGTAAATATTATATGTCTAGCATTTACTGATAATACACACACATTCATTCACCAGTGTACGCAGTAATTCAAAGTGCTTTACAGAACAAGAAATACGTTCAAATTGCAATACAAACAAATCAAAACATAAATAATCATCATAAAATTAAAACGAGAGAGACATTAATTAGAGAGAAGAGGGTGGAATGAAAAATTAAAACATTTCAGTCATGCACATTTAAACAACCATTTTCAGCACAGACTCACCTGCTCAGGGGGCGAGGTGGGTTAAGTGTCTTGCCCAAGGACATAACAACAGCATTCATCTGTGGGAGGCAGAAACACACCGCCAACCTCTGCACTGCAAAAATGGCCTATCAAAAATAAGAAAAAAATACCAATTTCAAAGGTAAAAATGCTCTATTCTAAGTGAAATTATCTGCCAGTGCAGTAAGATATTTTCACTTACCAAATTTTCTTAAAACAAGACGAAATATGAATCTTGTTCTAAGCAGAAAACACTAGTGTCAAGTATTTATGGCAAGATTTTTCACCTTATTGGTTTGAGAAGGAAGTTAAAGAGGCTTAACCTGGCTTGAGTTAACATAAAAAGTGCTGAGAATAAGTTGTAATATCTAGATAAGATAAATCAGGATGGAATATCTTTAAACAAGTAAAGAAAATCTCATCTTATTAAGTAAAAAAATCTTAAAATTTATCTTTAAAAATGCTTAATTCAAGTCAGTTTAACTATGTTAGAAAATCCTTTTTTGCTGTGTGGGTCAGTGGATCTGATCACTCTCCCAATTATGTTTTTTTTTTTTTTTCCTGTTGAGAGCAGGATTTGAACCGCCAACCTTTGGATCAGTGGACAAACACTCGTACCAACAGAGCTACTGCCGCCCCAGCCCCAAATATGCAGCCGCCGTGTGCAGGGACTTATCTAGAAGAACTTTGGTATTAGTATTTCTCTGTAAAACCTTTCAAACACATTGGTGATTATACAGTAGAACTTACTCATTAAACACAACACTTCAACTGCATGAGTCAAATAAGTACATTTTGTCCATTGCTATGAAATAGAATAGAAGGCCTTTATTGTCATTATTTATTTATCGATTTATTGTCACACAGTATAACGAGATGAGAAGCTGCTCCTCCAAAGTGCACACAGAAATGAATAAAACCACTAGTTAATACACATAAACTACTCTACAATAAAACTGGTGCAAAACTTGGTACACAAATAAGTTGTAGTTCTCACAGAATTATGTTATTTCAGTGTAAAAATCACCACAGTTGATTTAATAATTTGATATGCTGTATATACTACCCCCAGAAGTTTTTTTTTTCTTTTTTCCCCTTGTACCAGAGCTTCTCCAATCACTTCATAGCGTAGTGGCATTATCCAACCCCAAAGACTTTAAATAAAAAAAGTACTACTGTCAAAACAACTATGACGTGAGCAAATTTACGTAAACGCCGCGTATTTCAGAACGGACATTTAAAGAGTTTGCGTGTGAGGTGCTGATTGTACATTTGCATTCTGAAGGATTGTCAAAGATGCGTCCAGAGAGACTAAGTGGTGGACAAGAGGTTCTTAGCGAAGGAGCTCATTTTTATGAAAAGGTTCCTCATACAGGGCTGAAGAGGTCTTTCCGCGGCTCGTGTCCAGATGTGAAGCTGCCCCTCCATCTGCGAGAGGTACTTGAACACCGGTACTGAATGTGCGTTTGAATAAATCTGGAGCCGTTTCAGTGCAAATGGAAAAGTTACGGTCGTGTTACATAGTGAACGCTCTATCTCCAGTTAGAATATAATGAAAAAAGTCTCTATTTTTTTGCTTCCTTTTGCTGATAAACGTCCTGTTCATGTTCTGCAGGGGCTGATGAGGGCTATTGTACTTTTTCTTAATTCGCTTCTGATAAAAAAGAAGTCTCGATCTCATGGACATCTTAAAAAAAAACATTAATGAAAAGCTGTAAACCACTTATTTTCAGTTAATTCAACCATTCTAAGAAGAATCTGGACCAGAGTGTACTCCAAACCCACAAATAAAAAAAAAGAAACTAAAAAATTAATAGGAATTTTATAGGAATTCTAATTACGAGTCAATACAACTCATGTTTAGTGAGATCTGCTTCAGCTTCAGCCCCAAAATGCTCAATCTGCTCTTTCAGACCATCCCCAGAGACACCAGTTATACTTATTCTTATATTTACCCCAAAATGTAAGCGGAATTTGAAATCTGGCTTTCCTCTGTGAGCTTGTTCCCAGTTATAACGAGACTACAGAGACCGTAAAAGCTGCTACACACTACAGGATTTTTTGTCTTAAACGATTTTAAAACATGCGACAAAAAGTCCAAACACCACAGACACGAGGAGAATCTTATGAGACTAAAAATCTCTGATCGCAAAGACTGCAGCGGGATCTGTCTGCGGACCACAGGATATAAAGCTGTGACCGCGAGTGTGTTTTTCCTGTCTACAGTAAAACAAGTCGCATTGAGACTCTGAAGTGTTCAAAGATCAGAGCTCTGCACTTCTAGTTTAGATACAAGTCAAAACTGTGTTATTTTTTGTGAAATGTGGTGCAATATTTCAGATACAGGATTTATAAAGCAAAAGCTTGTTGATAAAGTTCACAGGAAGTAGAGTCTTAATCTTCACTGTGCGCTGTGTAGATATAAACAAACGCACGCAAGGAAACACCGTCTTTTTACTTTTAAAGAAAACCGCAAACTGGATTAATAGCACGATTTTGTGGAATGGATGTCATTATTTGCGGAGGACAATTTCTATGGATAATGTGGATGAGACGCTGCACTTGAAATTGACCACTTTATGAGAGGCGAGTAAAAAAAGTCATTATTTTCACTATATCCCAAGTTTGCATGTTGTGCCTCTGTGTCCGTCGCTCCTCTGGCCCCAACGCTCTGTTTTATCGGCTGTTTCAGTAGCATTTCTGATGTTTGGCGGTTACGATCTGACACTGACTCTACACACACGAGGCTTCAAAATCACGCACAAAGACAAAAAGTCGGGTCACGCCTCCCTGAACTCAGGGAGAAGAAATCACTGCCAAAATCAGGCAAATTCTCCCATTGTGTGTGGCAGCTTTTAGAGGACCACAGAAACCAAAACTCCGGAGCCTCAGCTTCACAACGAGTCCAGCCATTTGTCTCTTCTGCAAACAGATTCAGTTTAAATTGAGAGAAATTTTAGTCAGGTGTTTTAGGAGAAATAAGATGAAACAGTAAGAGGATTTACACCGACGTTGGTTTCATTTTCCAGCAGGATGTGACGCCTGCCCACACACGAGGCCAAAGGTACCACAAGATAAATCGCTGACCTTGGTGTTACTGTCCTTGATTGGCCTGTAAACTCTCCTGACCTGAACCCCATAGAGAATCTGTGATATTGTCAAGAAGAAGATGAGAGAGACACCAGAGCCACAATCCAGATGACCTGAAGCCGCTGTCAAAACAACCTGAACTTCAATTACACCTGAGCCACAGGGGGGGATCTCCTTTATGCCCCGGAGCGCTGATGGAGTAATTCATGCGGCAGGAGGCCTAACCAAGTACTCCAAGCCTGATATTTCTGTTTAAAATATACTTTTTTAATTGATCTTATGTAATGGTCTAATTTTTTGAGACTCATAATTCTGGGTTTTTATTATCTGTGCGCCACAATCATAAAAAATCAAGACCTAAAGGCTTGAAAGCTTCACTTTCATGAGTCTATATAATGACTTTCTGAAATAAGTGACAAAAAATATTGAACTTTTTCATGATATTCTACTAATTGGAGATAGACTGTATATGAGTTTGAAAGCACAACTTGTACTGTTGTGTATCATTTCCTCCAAGGAACAGGCAGGTGGTGTATTTGATCTTATGCAAAAAAGTGTGAAACTGCAACAATACAAAATACAAAAGTAAGTATTCAGTAAGCAGCAAAAGCAACAATGTCCTTTAAAGTTAGACTATATAGACAATAAAACAGTTAACACTAGCTAAGTAACACAGACAACTCAAATAGGCTCCATTACCACTACTGGAACATCTCAAATAGCATCTATAAAATGTCACAAACTTGGACAAAGTGCTACAAATACACTTGCCAACATTCATATTTAACATAAAAACTTACTCATGTTGCCACTCAAAGGGCTGAAAATGGGAGGATGGCTTCAGATTCTACAGCAAAACACATGGACTGATTGACATTCATCAAGCTGGTTGTTTTCCTTCTGGCTAAATACACTACCACAATCGCGACTAGCGCCCTCTAGCAGGCTGGATGAACACAATATGAAACAGTTTCAACAGTTTTAGTCATTTACATCAAAACCAGAAAATTGTAAGATGAATTAAATGATATAGATTTATTTGGCCACAACTTTTATATACCGTATTCTACCTTCAAGGCGCCCACACACCTTCTCACACACACACACACATTCACCAGTGTATGCAAAAGTGTCTTGCCCAAGGACACAGCAAGAGCATTCACCAGTGGATCAGTGTATCTGACCACGCTGTCATGAGTGGGATTAGAGGACGAGCGCTCTACCAACTGAGCTACTGCAGCCAATAATAACCACATATGTGTGTGTGTGTGCATGTATATAAGTCTGTATGAATGTGTGTGCATGTTTTATGTATATGTGTGTGTAAATGATCATTTTTATACAGCACTTTTCCACCTTAAAGGCACTCAAATCGCTTTACAACAAAGAACCACTCTCCCATTCATACCCCAGTGTACACAGACACTGGGGGCGAGGTGGGTTAAGGGTCCCAAACACACAACAACAGCATTCATCTGTGGGAGCTGGAATCGCACCACCAACCTGTGGGTCAGTGGATCTGAACGCACAGCCAATGATGTTTTTATGTCAAGAGCGGGATTCAAACCACCAACCTTCAGATCAGTGGACAAACATTCAACCAACTGAGCTACTGCCGCCCTGTTTGTGTGTATGCTTGTATACACGGGTCAATGACGTATAAGGATTTTCAACTGCTATTGAACTTTTTCAAATATTTCCAGTGTCAGGTGCATAAATCTATGTTTAACATTTATATGAAGCATTTTTAGTGTAAAATGTCAAGTGGTGCGAACGAGAATAACCTAAAAATTGTTTTATTTTCTAAAACATGGTTGGGATATTAATCTAAGTTCTGAGTTCTATGAAGTGTGTATAAACAAACTGTTGGCGTTTCTTTAGATTTTTAATGCATATTGATATTTTCTTTTGCTGTCCAATATGACAGTGACCTGCTTGTGTTTAATGAGCAAACTACTGCCCTGTAAAATGCATCAAATGAAGAAAAATGCCTAAAGAATCTCATTCACCCAAGTCTACTTTGTCTGTTATTAAAACTCCAGCCATAGAATTCCTGCTGTTATTAGTCGCACCACATGATGCACGGTCACACCACATGACATTTTAACACTTTAAGTACAAAAAACTTGCAGAATAACTCATGATTTCTGAAAAAATGATTTGGTTCCATGGAGGTCAGAGAGAAATGTGGTGAATTATTTTGAACCTTTTAACTAAGGAAATTGCAATTGGACAGAAAATTTAGAGGTCACGTGTATGTGTATGCATGTGTATATGTATATGTATGTATTTATTTAGTTCATAGGGACAAGTACGGGCGAACTGCTGCCTCTGTGACCCAGCCGGATAACGCAGTAGAAGATGGATGGATAGAAGTATGTACATTAGACATGTAGCACACTACTGTACAACACTTATAGCCAAGGCTAATTTGCAGCTAGACTGAGCTTGACTGATTGTGTAAGTCTGACTTGAGTTCTGCACATTTATCAATCTGAATTGGCTCTCAGGAAAAGTCGAAACGCCAATGGTCCAATAATCACTACAGCAGAACAATCCAAATCTATTTAACTTTTGTAACATCCAGTTGAGCAAAAAGCACATCTTCCCTGTCTACAAAAGCGCAAAATTCTGCACAATTTCCCAAACCAAGTCCATTTTTTCGCTACAAGAAGCTAAAGTCTGTCTGTACGAGTCAAACAATAAATCACTGAATGTTAATTTGTTTCGTGGGAACAGTACACCTTCGCTTTGACCACTGCTGTTTCAAATTACTCGCAGTGCCAGTGTGTGCCGGGGCCAACCATTTATACTCATTTCTCACTTGTCGTAACGGTAAGGCATCTGGTGTAAAAAAAATCTAACTAGTTTATTCTATCACTTCTAACCACTTGCCTGAATAAATGAACAGAAATAACTACAACGTCTGGACCAAAATGATTCATTAACCTCAAAAAACATGAAAAAGGTCCAAACAAAAACCTCCATCTGTCATGTCAGGACTAAAGCCTGGACTTCCCTCTCCCCAGACACTTTTCTAAGCTACTTCTGGAGTTATTACAAAACAACAACAACAAAAAAGTTTGCGCTTTGAGTTCCAATGTGAGACAGGGTTATTTCAGCCTTCTCACTTCTCGTCTGTTCTCACTTTTCCTGGTGGGCGCAGAACAACTCCCTGGTGAGGTGTGGGGGAGGCATCCAAAATATAAGCCTGGATGAAGCTCGTCCGGGGGTGAAAGCAGTAGAAAGAAGTAAAATTAAGCACAGAGAAGACTTTTTAAGCACAAACTACTATAAAGATGATTTAATTATAAGCCTCCTGTCACCTGTTTGTCACTGTATTTAGTAGTAACTTATTTATTTAGTAAGTGCCATAACTACTCCTCGCATTTCCACCACAGGAGCAGAACTATTAACCATCTCAGCCTCTCCATCTCCTCTTTGCGCGTTTGTAAATCACGGTCTTCCTTTTGGAGCCTATCCTTTCGTCTCAAACAGTAGTAGGCCATTCAGATCCATGGTCTGGTTAGCCAAGACCACACACAACATACTTTACAATAGCAAATACCACTGAGACAAAGTGCAGTTCTAAAACCACTATGACAAGTCTAATATCGGGGACTGTAACACAGCTCAGCCGGGGCCCCACCCCCACCCCAGGTCTGGGGTTGGAGCACGTATGTGAGCCCCTGGTGGTCAGGTCGTTGTTCACCCACAGAAGGTTTAATCGTGGTCAGGTGCAGAGAGGACCAGGCCATGGATGCTGTGTCTAGTCAGGATGGAGAACGTCTCCTCTCTGGGACAAGGAGCCCGAGCTCGTGCAGGAGGTTGAGAGATTCCTGCTGGAGATAGTAGCCTCACCGCCACACACAGCTTGAGCTCCTGGAGAGGGGTTGGACTCACGGAGAGAGACAGCAGCTGGTGTGAGCTCATAGCCCCAGAGCTCAGCCTGCTGAGGGGCTCATACATCTGTTCCAGATGCCTCCTGGATGCCTTCCTGTGGTGTTCTGGGCATGTCCCACCAAGAGGAGGCCTTGGGGAAGACCCAGGATATGCTGGAGGGACTATGTCTGTTGGATTACCTGGGAACTGGAGGAACTTGCCTGGAGGAAGTGTGGAGAGAAGTCTGGGCCTCCCTGCTCACTCTGTGCCCCATGTAAAGCAGAAGAAAATGACATCCATCCGCCTTCTTCCATCAGCCGTTCACCGCCCATTCCTCTGCACACCTGACCCCTATGAACCCCTCTGTGAGTGGTGAGCCCAGAGGAGGGTGGACGTCATGGTGAGTTGATGGGGAAAACTCGAGTGCCCGGAGGAAACCCATCCAGACATGGGGAGAACATGCAAACTCCACACAGAAAGGCCTGGGCGACCCATCTGGAGTCTCCCATTCATGATGAGTGTGACTGACAGGTGGATTAACAGATTAACCAATCAGTGAAACACACTTTTAAGTCTAAACAAACGGCCCACGTGTTTGAGGAAATGTCTTTTGCATTTGTGAGACGTGTGCTACAAATCCACTGTGATCGGACTGTGCCAAACCGGATGATTGGACAGTGGTGCGGTGTATGGAAGGTTCCAGAGCCTCTTTTATTCAAACAGAAAGTGGGAGGACCTGTCAGGCTAATGTACTCCAGCCAAATCCTCACCAGCAGCAGAACTATCAGCCTCCTCAGCCTCTCCACTCTCCTCACACACTCAGAGGGTGGACATTTTCTTTAGCAAAAAACATTCTTCTCTATTGCTTTACTAACTCAACCCACAACATGCACAAATCTACCAATAAAACACTTTATAATCAGATGCAGACAGTACACAGCAGACTTATTTTTTATTTTAACTTCAACAGCTGCTTATGCAATACGTCTGTACTGGGGAAAGACAGATTTTGTTGAAACACATGGGGGGGAAATCAGGTACAGACTCTTTAACATTTCTACATAATAGCCCAGTATTTATACTTCCACAAAGTAGTTATTGAAAAAGCATTAACATGTCTTTGGTTGTTTAAGCCTCTGCTGGTTGGAAAGTCTACAGACATGTAAATCGTCTCACTCAATTATTTACAGTGCGGCAGGGTAATTCAGTGAAGGCCACAGGAACAGGTTTGTGGCTCACTGTAATTATGGTGAATGTGGTGTGGGGTGGTGACATGTGAAATTATTTTGTACTAATAAGAATAAAACATCAATGTCAGGGAATGATTTTGCTGTGTTCAAGCAGAAGTGGTAAGACTATTTCTATAAGTTCAGATCTTACAACAGTAGCGATTATCCTTGGGAACAGGAAGGCAAGGCAAGTTTATTTGCACAGCACAATTCGTACACAAAGTAATTCAAAGTGCTTTACAGAATAAGAAATACATTAAAATCACAATACAAACAAATCAAAACAGAAATAATCATCATAAAATTTTAAAATAGAGATGGGACATTAAATTAGAGAGAATTAGAAAGAAGAGCAGAGTGCGGAATGAAAAAAATGAAAACCTTTCAGTCATATGCACAGCTAAACAGAACCGTTTTTAGCCTGGATTTAAACAGAGTCAGAGTAGAGTCTGTCTCACATGTTCAGACTGTTCCAGGTTTTAGCTGCATGAGTCTGAAACTCTGACTCCCTGAGTTTAGTCCTGACTCTGGGCACCAGCAGGAGGCCGGTCCCTGAGGTCCTCAGAGTGCGAGATGGTTCATATGGCACTAAAATGTCACAGATGTACTTTGGTGCTCGGCCATGGAGAGACTTGTACACAAGCAGAGCTGCTTTAAAGTCTATTCTCTGAAATAGAGATGGGACATTAACTTAGAGAGAAGAGTAGAGTGCAGAAAGGAAAATGAAAACCTTTCAGTCATGTCAGGAAGTGAGCACAGGACTGTACCAAAAAGGCCACAACTTCTGAGGCTGTCCTGAGGTTCCTGGACCTCAATCACCTCCACTCCTGATGTCCATCCATCCACCCATCCAGTTTCTTTCACTTATCTGTGGTCAGGTTGCGAGATGCAGTCTAAGGGACTCCAGGCCTTCCCTCACCCCAGACACCTCCTCCAGCTCCTCCAGAGGGACCCTGAGGTGTTCCCAGGCCGCCGAGAGACATAGTCCCTCCAGCGTGTCCTGGGGCTTCCCCAGGGCTTCTTTCCGGTGGGACATGCCCGAAACACCTTGTCCAGAAGGCGTCAGGAACAGATGCCCGACTAACCTCAGCTGCTCCCCTCGATGTGGAGGAGCAGCGACTCTACTCTGAGCTCCTCACCCTATATCTAAGGGAGAACCCAGCCACTCTGTGAAGGAAACTCATGGCAGCTTGTATCCTCAATCTTGTCCTTTCGGTCATTACCCAGAGCTCATGACCATAGGTGAGGGGAGGAACGCAGACTGAAGTAAATCTTCACCACAACGGTCCGATACAGTGACCGCATCACTGCCGAAGCTGCACCAATCCACCTGTCAATCTCACGCTCCATCCTCCCCTCACTGTGAACAAGACCCCAAGATACTGGAACTCCTCCACTTGAGACAGGGACGCCCCCACCCACCTGCAGAGGGCGCCACCTTTTCCAGGTCCAATCCTGATGGCTTCTGGGCATCTTCAGACTTGGCACTTGTGGTTTGGGAGATTTCTTCCACATTTCTTCCAGGGAGTTCTCTTTTTAGCTTCATCTTTAGTCATTTTCAGTTTATTTACAAAATCTTCAACAACAATATACTTGTGTTGAAGATATACACTATTTTTAGTTCTCTATAACCGAGAGCAGGTATTTATACTTTGAACTTTATTGCATTTTTGAAGAGGACAGAAAAGTGAATTATTTTCCTTATGGTTTGAGAGGTTTCTCTTTTAGCCTGTTCACAGTGATATCCTCTTTCAAGATCATGAGTTCAGTTCTGGCTTTGAGCAAACAAAAATATACAAATTTAAAGTCTCGTAACATCACGTAACTATTTGACTGACTAAAAAAATCAGGAGAGTCACATTTCATGCTATGGTTATCAAAAATCTGTTGGAAATACATGTACTCTAGTGTAATTTAACTTATATTTTTACATATATTTTCAGACGTTTGCTCCTGTATCTGTACTTTACTTCTTCCACCACTGGTCTTCTGCCCAGCTCGGTCAGTTCCTTTTCCCATGACAGTTTCTTCAACCTGATTTGACATCTCCTGACATAAATGTATCCGAAATATTCAATGTAAATATTCAGATCTGTTGTCTCACCCTGCTGTGACTGACATGTTTGTGAATAATGCCCCAAACATCGAAGCAGTTTGAAGGACACGGGTGTTCAAACTTATATTTTTGCTGGTTTCAATAAAAAATGTTTCGAGCGAAGTTCTCGGCGCGTTCACTTCGGAAAACTGACACTTTCATTTAAGTTTTTTCATCAAATTGTCAGAAATTTCATGGCAAAGTTGATAGAGATATGATACTGTACAAGGATGTAACAGTGTTCTTTGTTATATTAGAAGCTTATTAAAAATGTTTTGAGGAAATTATGCCTCTGAAAATTATTTTTTGACACCATCTTTTTCGTCCTAACACTCCCTGGGTAATATTTGTATATTTTTACTCTTCACTCAGTGTTCAGAATGTTATGAGTTATAGATATTGAATACCTGCTTTAAAATAAAATATTTATAAATGGAAGAAGACGGATGGACGGATGCTTTAAAATGTATTTCGTAGCATATTCTGTAACATGGTCCAATCAGAGTCCTGCATTCTGAATACTTTTACATTATACAACATTATAGAGTAAAAAATGACACATGGGTCGCTTAGGATGCAGAATACACACTTCTCCAATACTTACACAGCCATTCGTATTAAAAAACAAATCTGGCTGCTTATGAGGAAAAAAGAGAGAAAAAAATATCACTGAAAAACACGGTCGATTTCTACAGAATCAATGAGTGAAGCACTAAACTCTGTACAAACAATATCTGTTGAGATATTTGTTTGGACACATTATTCTTGTTGCACAGTTTGTAATATATTTATTCATCACGCATGGACACCATTATTTTAGGTCTATCTGTCTGTTTGTGTCTTGTCTGTTCTGTCTGTTCTGTTTGTTCTGTCTGTGTCCTGTCTGTTCTGTCTATTTGTCTGTATCTTGTCTGTTCTGTCAGTGTCCTGTCTTTTCTGTCTGTATCTTGTCTGTTCTGTCAGTGTCCTGTCTGTTCTGTCTTTGTCCTACCAGTGTCCTGTCAGTGTCTTGTCTGTGTCCTGTCAGTGTCCTACCAGTGTCCTGTCTGTTCTGTCAGTGTCCTGTCTGTTCTGTCTATTTGTCTGTGTCTTGTCTGTTCTGTCAGTGTCCTGTCTTTTCTGTCTGTATCTTGTCTGTTCTGTCAGTGTCCTGTCTGTTCTGTCATTGTCCTACCAGTGTCCTGTCTGTTCTGTCATTGTCCTACCAGTGTCCTGTCTGTTCTGTCTGTGTCCTGTCAGTGTCCTACCAGTGTCCTGTCTGTTCTGTCAGTGTCCTGTCTTTTCTGTCTGTATCTTGTCTGTTCTGTCAGTGTCCTGTCTTTTCTGTCTGTATCTTGTCTGTTCTGTCAGTGTCCTGTCTGTTCTGTCTGTGTCCTGTCAGTGTCTTGTCTGTGTCCTGTCTGTGTTCTGTCTATTCTGTCTGTCTCCTGTCTGTTCTTTCTGTGTCCTGTATATCTTGTCTGTTCTGTCTCTGTCCTGTCTGTTCTGTCTGTACTGTCTGTTCTGTCTGTGTTCTGTCTGTTCTGTTTGTTTGGTCCTGTTTACCTGTTTATTATTATTATTATTATTATTATTATTATTATTATTATTATTATTATTATTATTATTATTATTATTATTATTATTATATTTTATTTTTTTTGTTAGTATGGCTCATTCTTTGTAATTTTTGTTAAATATGAATATATTACTCTTTATATTTGTGTTTATTTCTGTCTGGTTGATGAAGATTGTTACACCACAGAAATTCTAAATAAAAAAGACATAAAGATGAGCAAGAGCAGTGTTTCTTTTCTTTTTTTCTTCTTTTTTCTAACATAAAGCACTGCAAAGTCTTCAGCATTTAATTACCGTAACTATTCTCAACACCACCAAATAAAAAAGTGACAAACCGGCAAATACTGCAGATTTTTTACTACATATTTTGGTACGCGTCCTATTAAGTTACTCACCAGCACTGACTTCACTAACATAACACGCCCCATTACCCACAAATCATTACTACCACCACCGGCTACACAACCTCTCCCTCCGCTGCTCTTCCTCTCCCGCTCGGTCACCCCACATTAGCCGGCTCGTCTCGCCCTCTCGTCCTCCCCGCGGGGCGCCGGAGAGCCACAGGAAGGGGGCGGGGCCACGGGGGGCAGGGGGCGGGGCCTGGGACTCGGCGAGGGGTCTGGGGGGGCGGAGCCTGCGGTCGTGGTTCCCCCAGTGAAGCCGACGCTGTTTCTCTTTCTCTCATTCGGAGGAGCAGAGGAGGAGAGGCAGGACTGGCTGGACTAGAGCAGCGCTGCTTTTTACAACTACAGGAGGTAAGGACGTGTGTTTCTCTTTGTTTGACACACACTTGAAGATGCATGTTTGGGTTAAGAGCGCAAAATACTGAGCAGATGTGGCTGTTCAAGATGCATTCTGTAACTTTTCCGGTGGAGGGTCCGGCACCTGCTTGTCATTTATCTGCCTGATATTAAACAGCTTTGGATTTTTTCAGCTACAAGTGCTTTATTAACTCAAAAATACCTCAAAAAACAGGGATTCTGACAGTGAGCGGGGTCGTTTCTCCGCAGATCTCACCTGTAACTTGGTATGGTTTGGGTTCCGTGACGATAGACAGGTTTAATGCCACACTTTAGAACATTCCACCATTACCGTATTTTTTGGACTATAAATTCAGGTGTGACTTATATATTACATTTTTCACACTGACAGACCAAATATATGAATCGTATATATGGATGAAAATTCAAAAAAACAAATATCCTTTTTTTCATTTTGGTTTTAGAGACAAATAATAAAGAAAAGAGTTGTTTTTTCATTTTCTTATTTCTGGTTCTATATTGAAAAACGAATGATGCATTGATTGTTCTCTATTCGATTGTTTTTATTGCTATAACTTCTATAACTTGCCTTTCAAGATGAAATGTCGGTTCTTGGGCTCTGATTTTATAAAATAAATTTCTCCATTATAGTTCGGTGCAACTTTGACATGTTTTTTTTCTTCTTCATTGTGCATTTTTTGGCCAAAAAATACGGTATTTGCCTGACATTAAACAGCTTTGCATTTTTCAACTACTGTACAGGTGGTTTTAGAGCTCAAAAATACCTCAAAAAACAAACATTCTGACAGTGAATGGGGTCATTTCTCCACAGATCTCACCTGTAACCTGGTCTGGTTTGGTTTCCATGACAATAGAAAGGTTTAATGCCACACTTTGGAAGATTCTAGACAAAGCAATCGTCAAATATCTCTGTGGAGAAAAGCGTTTGATGGAAAATGATATGATGGAGGTGGTGGAGTAGCTGGAAATTGTCCTTAAGTAAGAGTAACGTTACTTAGAAGTGCAAAATATTGGTGTAAGTAAAAGTAAAACAGTATTTGGGAAAAGTACTATTCAAGTACCTATCTGATTTATAATTTGAATGTGATTTAAAGGACAAAACATTAAATAAGTCACAAAATTTGGTATAGACACAAAATTTAGTCAGATTTGTAGGAGCACTGCAAGAAACACAAATGTTCAAATCATTTTATATTGTCAACATAAAGATTTTGTCACTTTAGACTTACTCACAGTGGGAAAAACAACCATAACTTTTACTTAAGTTAGAGTACTGTTACTTTAATCAAAATATAACTCAAGTAAGAGTAAACGTTTCCAGCTCGAACGTCCAATTTATTTTAAAAGCTACTCTTAGATGTAAATGTGTGTGAATATCAGTGAGTACTTCCAACCTGCCGTTTGGATATTTTAATGCACTTTTTGACTCTATATATTTATAATAAAACACAAAAGGAAATGCTTTAAAGTAAATCTGTCATAATATTGGACTAATATTGGATTTAATAAGGAAAATCATGAATAAAATCAGTGGGGGTATTACGCAAAATTGATTTTTTTTAACCTGGTGACCTTGTTTTACAGTCCGTCATCAAAACCACGCCTGGAGAGGTTTTCGATTCATGCATGTTTGAATAATTTAGCGTTCTCTCCTGGGTCCTATTAAACCCTCCTCACGGTTAGTTGTAAGATTCTGCACAATTCTCCGCCCACAAGCCCACAATTCTCCAGACATATACAAAAACATCTCACAAAACTGTACAAACTTCATGATGTGCAGTGGTATAATGTGATAGCGCTCTGAAGGGGGAGTGACTTAGTACAGAGAACAAAACAAGCGGGAGGTGGTGGTTTTATGAGTGGGATGTGCGCTGATACTGATTGTGTTGTGATGGCGCTCTGAAGGGGGAGTGACTCGGCACGGGGAGGGGGGCTCGGAGCACCGAAAAGGAAAGCGAAACTCATAATTATGATGTTTAAACTCGTAATTAAGAATTTTAAACTCGTAATTATTACTTTTAAACTTGTAATTATGACTTTAAATTGTAATTCAGACTTTCAAACTCATAATTATGACTTTCAAACTTCTAATTATGACTTTTAAATTGTAATTTAGATTTTCAAACTCGTAATTATGACTTTTAAATTGTTATTAAGACTTTTAAATGTGTAATTATGACTAATACAAGACTTTGTACTTAAAATACAAAAATACGTCTTGCAACACTTAAAATAAGAAAAACAACAACTTTTTACACTTAAAATAAGAAATAAAATTTTATATTGCTTGGATTAAAACCCTTTTCCTACAACAGGGATCACTGGGGACACCACTATTTTAAATTACCGTAACTCCTCGCTACTTTGTGCAATTTTAATCATTCAAACTGGCCCTGAAAGCTGTGAAACGGGGCTTGAAACGGGGCTTGAAAGTTGAAGAAAATTCTATTCCTTTTTCAGCTTTTCGTCTTATAACACACAGTTTTAGGTATTTAATTACATAAGAATTACACATAGGGCATTCTTTGACACAATTATTGACAAAAATAGACTATTCAATTAAATTCAATCTTTATTAAGAACACATAATATCTGGTTCATAGTGACTAAGTATGTAAAAAATGCGAATAATCATAAAATGAAAGAAAAACAGCCAAAAAAGACCAGATGTTTCAATAAATATAGCTATTATTGTAGGGTTAAAGGGTTAAGAAAAAAACTTAGTCCACTGACAGATAATTTTACATTTCAAGTTGAAGCCACTCAAATAAAGTAAAATGTTTTTTCCATCATAAAACTACATTGTTTTCGGCAAATACAGCATTTTCAAAACAATAAAAGGCAACATAGTGACCTAAATATGTAAGTGTTAGTCATTAATACCCCATAAAAGCGTAACACACCCTCTTTTAATATTTTTAGCTTTTAGAGAATCTACGTGTTATAGTTTCCTGTGATATCGATTATTGTGCAAGTCAATATTGCGATTTATGTACTTATTATGCAACCCCATTTCATAATAATAAGTATCAAACTTTGGAGAATGGACTTGGCAAATAAATTGTGTTTGAGCAAAGACCAACTTCCTCCTTTTCTTCTGATTCTCAACTTTAACCCCGGGCGAGTTTGTACGTGAATAGTTGGAATAACAGCCAAATATGGAAACAGAGGCGGGTGAGTTACTTTTAAAGACATTGTACTGTCCCAGCATACTTTTACTCCTACTTGAGTAATATTTTTATAGTCTATTATTATTATTTTAATAGTTTTGGTTCCTCTTTGCACTGTGAGTAAGTCTAAAAGTGAAAAATCTTTAGGTTGACCATCTGTAATGATGTGAACGTTTGTGTGTCCTTTGAAAACACCAAATTATTCGTCAAATGCTTTTCTCTGTGGAGATGTTATTGCTTTGTCTGGAATAATCCTTAACAGGGCATTAAATATGTATATCCTCCTTGCAGTTCTTCAATTACTGTATTTTCCAGACTATAAGTTGCATATAAGTTGAGTATAAGTCACACCAGCCAAAAAAATCCACAATGAAGAAGAAAAAAACATATATAAGTCGCACTGGACTATAAGTTTTGGGGGGAAATTTATTTGATCAAATTAGAGACCACACTGCAAAACACAAAATCTAGTGGGTGTTTCCCAAATACTTTAACTTTGTACTTGTGTCATATTATTTTGAAGTAACATTATTCTTAAAGTAAATTTAAGAAGAGCAGATAAAGTATTTGAAGTTGGAGACTAATATTTGATAGTTTCTTGTACTGCTTTTTATGCTGCTGAGTAGTGTTTCGTTTGTGTGTATTTTTTTCTGTTAATATTGAAATGACAAATGCATTTTGATTTTGGTTCTAAATTTTGAGATGAGACAGGTCACAGGTTTAGTAAAATTTGGTGGGGGAAAAATCAAAATACACTTTTTTTTCGTGATCTTTGGAGGTTCAATCAGGTTTTAATGATGTGCACACACCTGGAGCGCTCACATTTAAGAGAAAAACTGAAATATGAACTCTTCCGCTCATCCAAGGATCCCTGCAGTGTCTGTGATTTCAGAGGTACCATTAAAGCACAAAGTGTTCTTTTTAGAGCTTTTCACGGCGTGTTAACCCTCCCGAAAGTTATATTTGGAGTGATTCGTGCAAGTGTATGTGCGTGTTATGTTGTGTGTGTGCATGTGTGTTTATATGTATGAGTATATACATGGATATATATGTTGTAATAATAATAATAATAATAATAATACATTTTATTTATTAGGTGCTTTTCTGGACACTCAGGGTCTCCTTACAACAATATAAACAAATTAAGTACGATTAAAACATACAGTTAAAAGCTACAGTTAAAGTGGGACAGTATTTAATTGATTGATTGTAACTGTAATTGAAACACTGTAAAATTGTATCGTTGAAAGTCTAAAAATATTATCGTGGGGCATCACAATATATCAAATCGAGAAGTCTCTTTGCTTCAGTTCCTTGTTATGGTGCAGCAATAGCTAAAAAAACAGAGGAAACTACATAGACCATGATCCTTTGCATGATCCTGGAAACTACATCAAGAAATAACTGTTATATTATTATTATTATTATTATTATTATTATTATTATCCATCCATCCATCCATCCATCTTCTCCCACTTAATCCGGCTGGGTCGCGGGGGCAGCGTGCTGCCCAATCCTCATAGCACCTGACCCCCCCTATGAACCCCTCTGCAGGTGGTGAGCCCACAGGAGGTATTATTATTATTATTATTATAATAAGCACTTTTAAGGCTTGTCAAGGCATTAAAAAATTAAAAAGTAGCATATTCACCATCCCGTTAGCCATCAAAATACAGCCATATATATCGAAATTTTGATATTTTTACATGCCCTTCGATCTTTTTTTACTTATGTACATAAAGCTGATGTCGAAGAAAGAAAAAAAACAAATATCGGTCATGCAATGTGACCATTTTTCCCTCCCCCATTGTCTCCAGAGAAAAAAAAAAGATAAATAATCATACAAAATAATAATAATAATAATAATAATAATAATAATAATAATAATAATAATAAATTAATACATATAAAGTAATAGTAAATTTAAAAAGTAAATAAGTATAGGGAACGGGGGAAATAAAAAAAGTACTGGTACAAGGAAAAAACATCTTATAATATATACAATACAAATATACCCGTACAGTTATGTGAAAAAGTTTGGACACCCCTGATCATTTTCAAGATTTTCCTTTATAAATCATTGGTTGTTCGGTTCAGCAATTTCAATTAAATATATCATATAGCAGACAAACACAGTGATATTTGAGAAGTGAAATGAAGTTTATAGGATTTACAGAAAGTGTGCAATAATTACTTAAACAAAAGTAGGCATGTGCATAAATTAGGGCACCCTTGTTGTTTTATTGATTTTAATACCTTTAGCACTAATTATTGGAACACAAAATTTGTTTGGTAAGCTCATTGACCCTTGGCCTACATACACAGGTGAAGCCGATCATGAGAAAGGGTATTTAAGGTATTTAAGGGGCCAGTTGCAAGTTGTTCTCCTCTTTGCATCTTCTTTGAAGAGTGGCAACATGGGAGCCTCAAAACAACTATCAAATGACCTGAAAACAAAGATTGTTCAACATCATGGTTTAGGGGAAGGATACAAAAAAATAGCTCAGAAATGTCAGCTGTCAGTTTCCACTGTGAGGAACATAGTGAGGAAATGGAAGATCACAGGCACAGTTCTAGTTAAGGCCTGGAGTGGCAGGCCAAGAAAAACCTCAGATAAGCAGAGGTGAAGGATGGTGAAAACAGTCAAACCCAACCCACAGACCAGCTCCACAGACGTACAACATGATCTTGCTGCAGATGGTGTCACTGTGCATCGATGAACTATTCAGCGCACTTTGCACAAGGAGATGCTGTATGGGAGAGTAATGTGACGGAAGTCTTTTCTGTGCACATGCCACAAACAGAGTCACTTGAGGTTTGCTAAAGCACATTTGAACAAGCCAGCTTCATTTTGGAATAAGGTGCTGTGGACTGATGAAACTAAAATTGAGTTATTTGGACATAACAAGGGGTGATATGCATGGCAAAAGAAGAGCACAGCATTCCAAGACAAACACTTGTTACCCACAGTAAAATGTGGTGGTGGTTCCATCAGGCTGTGGGCCTGTGGCCAGTGCAGGGACTGGAAATATTGTTAAAGTTGAAGAATAACTAACAATGTTCAAGAATCAGTGACAAAGTTGAAATTGCGCCAGGGCTGGATACTTCCACAAGACAACAACCCTAAACACTGCTCAAATTCTACTAAGGCAGTCCATGCAGAGGAACAAGTACAATGTTCTGGAGTGGCCATCTCAGTCCCCAGACCTGAATATTACTGAAAATCTGTGGTGTGATTTAAAGCGGGCTGTCCATGCTTGGGCACCATCAAACTTGACTGAACTGGAGATGTTTTGTAAAGAAGAATGGTCAAAAATACCTTCAACCAGAATCCAGACCCTCATTGGAAGCTATAGGAAGCATTCAGAGGCTGTTATTTCTGCAAAAGGAGGATCTACTAAATATTGATGTAATTTTTCTGTTGGGGTGCCCAAATTTATGCACATGCCTACTTTTGTTTAAGTAATTATTGCACACTTTCTGTAAATCCTATAAAGTTCATTTCACTTCTCAAATATCACTGTTTGTCTGCTATATGATATATTTAATTGAAATTGCTGATCCGAACAACCAATGATTTATAAAGGAAAATCTTGAAAATGATCAGGGGTGTCCAAACTTTTTCACATGACTGTATATATAACCATGCATATACTCATACATACACTCAACAAAAATATAAACGCAACACTTTTGTTTTTGCTCCCATTTGTCATGAGATGGACTCAAAGATCTAAAATTAATTCCAGATACACAATATTACCATTTTATTGTGGACAGTCTAAGGTACACCTGTGCACTAATCATGGTGTCTGATGAGCATCTTGATGTGGCACACCTGTGAGGTGGGATGGATTATCTCAGCAAAGCAAAAGTGCTCACTATCACACATTTAGACAGATTTGTGAACAGTGTTTGAGAGAAATGGTAATATTGTGTATCTGGAATGAATTTTAGATCTTTGAGTCCATCTCATGACAAATGGGAGCAAAAACAAAAGTGTTGCGTTTATATTTTTGTTGAGTGTATATAGACATGCACACAACCTAACACATACATACATATATATGTATTTGTATAAACATGCCCATTGATCAACCTCAGTTTCCATCACCACTGCTCTGTACTTTTTTTTTTTAATCGTGATATATGTAGGATTTTGTTTTGATTTGTGATTTTGGTTCAAATGAAAAAAATCGGAGGCTATAAGGAGCGAACAGCTGTGTGCCACTTTGTTTTGATGATATTAAGATGTTAGCGGGCTTGTTTCTTTCATTAAGTCAAGCGGGCATCCATCCAAAAGCTAAATAAATGTGTTGTGGAAGCCGTGGTAAATACGTTTAGTAAGTTTGTTGGTAGAGGGTCTGTTGCAACTGGTCATTAAACTCCCAAAGACCTAAGGGCAATTTCAGTACATTTCTCCTCGCCTGGATTTTTTCCAAATTTTGCTATTAAAACTCCCCCTTTTACCCCCTAATGAAGTGTTCTACATCCTTTTGTTCAATATAGCCTGTTATTTCAGAATCTGCTGCTGTAGTTGTGTCATGTGGCTGTAATAAAAGCTACAGGACCAGAAATAGAGATGAAAAAAAATAAATAAATAAAATTCACTCTCTTTTATACAAAACACACAGCAAACATGTAAAAACAACTTTTTGGACATAAAAAATACTTAATTTAGGGCCTTAGCTTCAAAAATGCAAAATATCAAGTCTGTAAGTAAATTAAAAATCTCCTTATTGCCCTAAAAACAAAACAAAAAGTGCAATCGCCCCATCACGTTCCTGGTCCAGTCATGGAAACAGCTCCTGTCAGGTCCAGGGTCAGAGCCACAGCACTTCTGCATTTCCATGGTGTTAATTACATTTTTATTTGTACATTTTGAGTGAAATTAACCTTTCAAATAAAAATAGAAAGGGATGCGCAATTACACACACCAAGATGTGTAATTTGCCATTTATCTGAGAAAAAACTGCACTTAGAGCGTCTTTTTCAATTCGACCATCTTGACTCACTTCACTCTTTGGCAAAGTTTGGGTCGATCAAAATGGACAGAACGCATGAGTTTGGCAGAAAACAAAGTTCCTATTGGACACTCATTTTGTGCACATCATCACACAGCGTGAGTGTGATGTAGGATAAAGCCACAGAAATGTACGGAAACTGATATGTCTGCGCTTTTAGAGGGAAAAAAGTACGTTTCTATCTTTTATGGTTAGAAAGTTATGCGTGGTTATATAAAACATATTTGTTGGAATCGTATACGACGTTGTACGTCTTCGAGTGTTAATGGTTCTATATTACGCAAAATGGACTCCTCTGAGCTTTCATGCCATGTTATAACGTTGATCTCAACAAAAACATACCTGGAGTTGTTGTGTTTCATTCACATGTATTATTTGGCTGTCTTCTTCTGCAAAGGAGGTTTCCGGCTCCATCGACATTGGCTCCAGTTGACTTTACATTGAAAAACAAACTCTCTCTGTAACTGCTGCTTTAAACCTCGTCATTTTGGTCTTAAAACATTCGTGCAAACTCACTCTACATGATCCTGGTGTTTTTATTTCACTATTTTGTCTGTAAAAATATATTCTTCCAAATTGTCTCCTATAACTGCTAGCCTCGTGAGCTTCATTTGACTGCATCCGAACGCTATGGGCTTCCAACTTATGAAGTCATTCAGTGGGAGTTTTAACGTTAACAGCTCTGTTTAGTCTCAATTGAACTGATTTACTCTTCAGTGCGCTCGAATAACCATAAATTCTCACCGTTAAGTGTTTGTTTTACCCTTCGTTCAGATTAAATCAGAAAGTTTACAATATCTTCTAGTGCTCTGAGAAGTGAAGACGTTTTAACTAAAACAACAGCTGTAGCTCCAAAGTTTTGCAATTCCAGACAGTACTGAAACATTTTTAATGGTTCTAGTGAAGGTTTATGGAGTTTGAGCAAAGAACTCACTAAATATGAAGAGTTTGTGTGTTCAGCATGTGAATGAAATCAGGAAAATGCGTTTTATAGACTTTTTAATATACTCACGGTCATGGACAAGGTTATGGTTAGGATTGGGAAATGGTCAAGGCCGGGAACAAGATCAAAAAGACGGTTCTGGACCTGAATAGACGCAACCTTTTGACAATGAGGCGTTCTAAATGTGGAGCAAGTTATTTGGAGCTGACATCGGGCTCTGCATATCAGGTTAGGCCACTTGATCAGTTCATTTCCTGTCGCAAAGGAATCATTCATCACAATGTCAGATCTGCTGCGGAGGTGTGAACAGTACCGGAGGATCAGAGCTAAATCTCACACAAGATTGAATTAGTTTTGGTATTAGAAACAGCACTGCATTGCTTATGTGACATTTTTGACCTTTGAATCACGGTATAATGCTTTTTTTCTCATCAAAACATACTCAAAGTTGTGACTTGCTTCATTTTACCGTGTTATAACACTGTTCCCTCATCAAAAACATACCTGAAGTTGTTTTTTAACTTAATTTTACCATGTTATAATGCCGTTCTCTCGTCAAAAACATACCTGGAGCTGCATTTTGCTTTATTTACCATGTTATAATGTCAAAAACACGCCTGGAGTTGTGTTTTGCTTCATTTTATCATGTTGCAACGCTGCTCCCTCATCAAAAACATACCTGGAGTTATGTTTTGTTTTATTTTACCATGTCATAATGCTGTTCCTTCATCAAAAACATACCCAAAGTTGTGTTTTGCTTTATTTTACTGTGTTATAACACTGTTCCCTCATAAAAAACACGCCTGGAGTTGCATTTTGCTTTGTTTTACCGCATTATAACGCTGTTCCCTCGTCAAAAACACACCTGGAGTTGTGTTTTGCTTTATTTTACCGTGTTATAACGCTGTTCCCTTGTCAAAAACATGGCTGGAGTTGTGTTTCGCTTTATTTTAATGTGTTATAATGCTGTTCCTAAATCAAAAAACATACCCAAAGTTGTGTCTTGCTTTATTTTACTGTGTTATAACGGTTTTTCGCCATCAAAAACATACCTCAAGTTGGGTTAATTTTTATTTTAACATATTTTAACACTGTTCCCTCGTCAAAACACGCCTGGAGTTGCGTTTGCTTTATTTTACTGTGTTATAACGCCGTTCCCTCATCAAAAACATGCCTGGAGTTGCATTTTGCTTTGTTTTACTGTGTTATAATGCCGTTCCCTAGTCAAAAAACGTGCTTGGAGTTGTACCCAAAGTTGTCTCGCTTTATTTTACTGTGTTATAACGCTTTTCCGTCATCAAAAACATACCTTGAGTTGGGTTTTGCTCTTTTACCGTGTTACAACACTGTTCCCTCATCAAAAACAGTTGTAAGATTCTGTTCAGTACTCTGCCCACAAGCCTACGTCAGCCATGCCCAACGAGACATTTCTCCATAAATATACAAAAACATGATACAAAAGTGTACACAACAGCGTTTACAAACCTGATGCGATGTGCAGTCGCTTCATTAGCGAGGTGACCGCTGCTGATTGTGAAAGCAAATGGAGGAGAGACTCAAAAACAAAGCTGAAATGTATTTTAAAGTAGCTCTGTGGAACACTGTAGGTAAAACAAGTAACCAGAACATTCTGCAGACTTTTACTGTCCATATTTGATCCATTCTTACCTCAAGGATGAGTCTGAAGAGGGGGTATTTTACTTCTGTGGGGTATTAAAGGGGAACTCCGGCACGTTTGAAGCTAAAGCCATTGCTAGAGGTGGTGGAATTCTGTCAGAAGCCAAAAAACGGAACAGATCAGTGTTTCCTCGGCAGAGATCTCGCTGTGGCAGTGAGTCTGTCAAGGCAACAAACTAGTTTAGTGATGGGGGCAAGTTCTTAACTTCCACGTAAAACGCCAATTTGCTTCACACTGAAGAAGCTTAACACCACTTTAACCCATCTTACAACAGGCACGAGTCTAACAAACAAAACGCTCTGCCTGAATCACTCATTAGTGTCTGGAAACATTATAAAACAACTTTATAAGCAGCCTTACACTTCCCTCTGTTGATTTCCCACTGCACATGTGAAAGCCCAAAAGACTCGATCGTCGACTCCAGCGGCGGCAAGAAGCTTGAGCCGCCAGAAGCAACAAGTGAAGATCGACTACTGACGGTGAAGAAGAAGAGAAACTGAAAGTTGTTGAAAGAAAATGGTTCAGGAATGTATTTTTTTTTTAGCGTTTTCCAAAAAATATAATTCACTCGTAAATAAATGGGATTAGAAACGACATCGGCAATCGAGTCTTTTGGGCTTTCGTATAAATAGACGTCTGGTCACCCTATTTATGTTGACAATATGAATATAATTTTTGTGTCTATCCTTTGAAAATACCAGCTTTTGTGCATTGTTTAATTTTTGTCCTTTCAGTTATATTAACTGTAAATTATAAATCAGATGGCATGACCCGTTACTTATTCAGTTACTTGAGTAGGAGTTTTACCAAATACTGCAATAGTTTTTGTTTTGTTTTTTCAGAAAGTGGGCAGATCCACTGACCCACAGGTTGGCAGTGTGATTCCAGCTCCTGCAGATGAATGCTGTCGTTGTGTCCTTGAGCAAGACACTTAACCCACCTTGCCCCCAGTGTCTGCAAACACTGGTGTATGAATGTGTGTGTGACTGGGTGAGTGGTTCTTTGTTGTGAAGAGCTTTGAGTGCCTTGAAGGTGGGAAAGCGCTGTATAAAAACGTGACCTTGCCCATACATATTGTAAACAACAGAAAAGCGCATTTCTCGGAAAAAATGAACGCTGTCGTTGCATCCTTGGGCAAAACACTTCACCCACCGCACTCCCAGCATCTGCGTACACCGGTGTATGAATGCGTGTGTGAATGGGTGAGTGTTTCCTTGACGTAAAGAGCTTTGAGAGCCTTGAATTTGGAAAAGCGCTGTATACTGTTATATACGTGTACTGTTTACCGACAGCGTTATGACGCGGTCGATCTCGAATAACAGCCCCTAAATCTCTATTCCAGTCAGATCAGCCCAATTACCCATTTTTTCTCAAATCGTTGCCAACGCGCTGTCAGTCTTTTCAAAACTGTTGACATTTTCCGTTCTTGGTTTTGCCGCATAATCGATATCCGTCTCCCCTCCACACGCCGTTTGACTAGTGTGACGAAGAACGCAAAACTCCAGGGAAAGTGTCTGTGTGTGCTCTGTCCTGATGAGAAAATACGATAAAATGTCACGCCAGTTTGATTTATACAAGTTATCAGTCTTGACCTGCTCAAATGAGTATATAGTTTTGATACTAATTCATGGTCCTAAATGTAAACACTTTTTAAAGGGTCCATATTTCGCTAATTTCTGATCTCTGTTATAATGTTTCCTCATCACAAACATACCTGGAGTTGTGTTTTGTTTCATTCACACATGTTTAACACACAAACCCTGCATATTTAGTTCGACCTTATGATGTTAAGTAAGGCGATAAAAATAACTGAAATATCATGATATTGTATTGTCAAAGGTCTCACAATAATACCATGGACCATCACAATATATCGAATCACAAGTCTCTTAAATGAGTTGCTTAAATGAATAGTTCTGATGCAGAAATAGCTACAAAAAACAGAGGGAACTACATAGACCATGATCCTTTGCTCTGTTTTAGTGCAGATACATGAAGAAATAACTGTTCTAAGCACTTTGAAATCTTCATTCTTTAGATTAAGTTTTGTGAAGGCATTTTTAGAGAATATTCACAGTTTTATGAGCCTACACAAAATATTGCAATAAATATTGTGTCGTGAGATTTCATTTAAAGGGGAACTCCGGCACATTTGAAGCTAAAGTCCGTTGCTAGAGGTGGTCGAATACTGTCGGAAACCAAAAAATGGCACAGATCAGTGTTGCCTCTGCGAAGATCTCGCTGTGGCAGTGAGTCTGTCAAGGAAAGTAGTGTAGTGATGGGGGCAAATTCTTAACTTCCACGTAAAACGCAAATTTGCTTCACACTGAAGAAGCTTAACACCACTTTAACCCATCTTATAACATAGCCATAAGTTTAACAAACTGGAAACGTTATAAAACAACTTTATAAGCAGCCTTAGCCTGACCTTATTTGATTTTTTGGCTTCTGACATTCGACCACCTGTAGCAATGGACTTTAGCTTCAAACATGCCGGAGTTCACCTTTAAAACTTCTTGATCTTGTAAACTGTAAACTCAAATTATGTTCAGGGTCAAATTATGTTCATTTAACAACTCTCTTCCAGCTAGTTTAAACAAATTATTTCAAGATCAAAATGCTCATTATAACTACAAACTTAGAGGTCATAAAAAACGTTATCAGCCGAAATTAACTACTTTAAAGTCAATGTCCATCTCAGTACGTGGAGTTCATTTGTGGAACGGATTATCAGAAGAACTAAAACTGTGTAGGAGCCTGTTTCAGTTTTTTAAAAAGTATTTAAAAGAGAAACAATGAAAAAATTACCTGGAGGAGAGAAAGTGATGCCCTGAGCACAGAGCGTGATGTCAGGGAGTGTTTCTTATGTCTTGTCATGTATAATAGTATATTAAGTGTTATTCTGTGAAGTGTGGGGGGATTGGAAATGTAGGCGCTTTGCTTCATCCATCACCTTTTCAAACCTGCATATTTGTATCTTCGCCTATATTGTTATGTTGTTATGTGAATTGTAGGTGCCAGAGTCCTGGACCCGGTACCCGCAAATAGTTGCTGAAATGTGTGGGTTTTAATGTTTTACTGGAATTTTATGGGTGGAAATGCGGGTGGGTAGTGATTACACACGGGCAGGTCAGGTGAATCAGTGCAGGGGGTGTGGTCTCAATCCTGCATCCAGCGCTGCCAGTGAGAGGCTTTTCCTCCGCTAGATTTGTGATCCAAGAACGCAGAACACAGCTGGGACTGAGGACAATATACTGCTCCTGCACGTCACCTTGGTTAGATAAAATTGGTTTGATAAAATCGTTGTTATTGTGCCATTTAGGGCTCAGGTAGATCAAAATGTTTAGCCCACAAGTTTAGCCGACCAGTGATTAGGCTATGACGAAAAGTGGAAAGAAAAGAAAAAAATGGAGTGTATCGTTGTCACGGGGTCGTCTTCAAGACACCCAGGCTGAATCGGGATGCTCGTTTTGAGGTTTTCTTCCACAGTGCAAAACAGGAGAAAAAATGTGTGCAGGAAATATTTACAGTGGTACAGTGGGAAAAGGTGTAGTTACAAGCATGTACAAAAAAGTAGTGATGTGACGTTCCGTATCGAGGCTTTGAAGCGTGTGCTAAGTAGGGGAGGGGGAGTTTCTGCGATGTGCGTATCAAGGCTTGTTTCATTTAGGGGCGGAAGCTGAAAATTATGACGTCCGAAGCCTCGCCGCCCGGCCGTACCACATGACTGGTTCAGGGAGTGGTTTGAATTTTGCCATGAGTTTTGACAACGATGTAAACCCCTCAGACCTATTCAAAATGTGGGTGTTAGATGGAGAGCTGCGGTCAGTGAGAGTTTGGAGACAGTTTGGATATTCCAAAGCAGGAGAAATATTGTCATATATATATATACAGTACAATGCCATCAGTAAAATATATCGGTACAATATACATGTTTTGCATACTTTTTTTTATTTTGCTGACAATTTTACTCACAGGCTTTCTGCAAAGCACCACACACTTCAAATTCATGTCAACTGATATTTTTATTATTTTATATTATTCACTAAATGTCCTACTAGAGCAAAACTAGAAGCTTTGTGCTGGAGTGAACCAATTGGCTGAAAGGCTTCAATGCTTCATGAAGCTTCATCTGCCCATCACTACAAAAAAGATAGACTTCTCCTTCCAGTCTCTTTCCTTTGCTCTCTCACTCTCTCTGTCTCTCTGTCATTTGCTTGCTCCCTCGCTCTTTCAGCTATGACACGACCCGAGAGTCAAGACAAAAGTGACCAGGTGCTGAGCGGCAGGACGCACCTTTATACTCCCCTCGCCCCTCCCACCTTACGTAACTCCCCTTTAAAACTTTAACTATATCATTCCTACGACCGAATGAGCAACATTACAGGGGCCAACACACAGAGACGCACTGTCATCTCACATCCATAAATGACCTCCAACAGTTTACATACGTATAAAATACAGTTAATTGTCCAGGCCAGTCGCACACATGACCCCGGAGCGCGCGCAGCGGGAGGATTTAAGATCGCGGCGCGGTTGTGTCCGGGTTTTGCCAGTGCGCACCGGGATGAGGAGCAGGCGGCAGCGCGAGGGTGAGTAAAGGGTCGATTTATTGCGGGTTTTGGAGGATAGTTCTGGCGCTTCCAAGTGTGCACCCTTAGACGCGGCTGAGGTTATGTAAAATGAAGTTTGTTGTGCGTTTGGACGATGGAGATCGAAGCGCATCAAACAAAGAAACGGGTGAGCGCGCGTCTCCCCAGACTTTCCCCCGGCTCCGTCACAATCGTGTTTTACTAGTTTAAAGCTTAGCGGTACACAACATAGGCCTATCGAATCACAAGTCTCTTTGCTTGAATGAAGTTGTAGTAGTAGTTCTGATGCAGAAATAGCTAAAAAAAAAAAAAAAGAACTACATAGACCATGATCCTTTGCTCTGTTTCAGTGCAGACGACATGATGAAATAACTGTTCTAAGCACTGAAATCTTCATTCTTTGGATTAAGTCTTGTGAAGGCATTTAAAGAGGAAAAGGTGGCAGATTCCTCCACAAAATATTGCAATAAATATTGTACGGTGAGATGTTTATGGTGAAAATATCGTACAGAGAGATTTGTATATCGTTCCATCCCGAATGACAATAAATGTTGCGCCAAATGACTGGTCAAAGCCTTTTATAATGTCAGTCTTGTTATGTAGAATATCGTCATATCATGAGCTTTCCCACGATACCGCAATAAATATCGTACTGTGAGGTTCATACTGTGACAATATCGTATCGTGAGACTTGGATATCGTTACACCCCATCATTAAATGGTAAAACAGAAAGTGCCCCACTGTGTTTTACAAGCTCGACTAAACTAAAAGCTAAAACGTCGCTGTTAAATTGAAAACTACCACTTCCTGACATCACAAGGTGGAGCAGAGCGTTTTGAGCTTTGGAGATGTAGACAGACTAATGATAAAGAGTTACTCAAACATGTGTGGATGAAACAAAACACAACTCTAGGTTTGTTTTCAAGAAATAACAGCATTCAAACACGGCTAAACGCTCAAAAGAGTGAATTCTGCGTCATATAGGACCTTTAATGAGCGCAGACATGGGTTAAAAAGATGATAAAATATCCTGCCAGTTTGATTTATTCAAGAGACGTGTCTAATGACATGCTACAGTGATGGGGTGGCAGCGGAGGATTATGGGTAATTTGGTTCAGCAACTCCAGTGTAGATTTTCCATTACTCTATTCCCATAATTCTCTCCGGACGTGTTGTTCTGGAACTGGTTCTAATGGAGGTGTATGGAGTTTAGAAACACAGTGGAGCACTTTCTGGGATCATAAGGTGGATTAAAGTGTTTTCAGTCTGAGAGAACTCTATTTGTGTGTTAAACATGTGTGAATGAAACAAAGCACAACTCCAGGTCTGTTTGTGATGAGGAAACAACGTCATAACGCGAGTAATAAATTAGCAAAATATAGTGGTAGGCGCTTTAAAAGTGGTTATGTTTAGGACCGTGAATTATGACAGTCAAAATTATGGAAAAGCACAACTAGTATCGAAACTAGATACTCATTTGAGCAAGAATCGATAGTAAAAAAATTTCGCAGGACAGAAATTAAGCTTTCCTGAATATCTTTAAAATGATCTTGAGCTGTTAGTCCAATGAGGTTCACTTGGTTTTCCGATAATTTATGTTATTAGGTTCTTTTTTAAGATAAGATAAGATCAACTTTATTGTCCCCCGAGGGAGAAATTTGTCTTGGGCACGTAGTGCTGGGTGCAGTCAATAAATACAATACAAAAACAATACAAAACAATACAATACAATAAAATACACAAATAGAATAAATATAGAGTAAAATGCAGAATGCAGTACAATATCATGCAATAGTGCAGGACTAGTAAGGTGACCTCAGCATAGTCTGTATAAAACAGAACCAGCAGATGTGGCTTCCAGAGTTAATGAGGATGGAGTGGGATTAAGTGAAGTAGAAAAAGGGTTGGGGATGGGCAGAGGATCCACAGCTGTAGGCCTCCCCCCTGCCTTTCAAAGTCTTGGTCTGAAAAAAGAACCTAATAACAAGATCTTGAGCTGTATCAGAACAAGTTTAAGAGCACATAGACTAGTATACGCCCATGGACTACTGAGGGATTACACAGATACAGTATAAGACTACAAATATAAAGAAAATACTAAAGTTTAATCAATGTCTTCTGTGTTTTATTGTCGAAAAGCTAAAGGACTTTTATTCAATTTCCAACAGAAAGCCTTTACTTTATCACAGTAAGTTTTTACATTACAAGCTCAGTCACCTTCACTGTATATTTACTACAATTTAATGCGTTTCTCCATGGAGTTGTTGTTACTCCATCTGGAGTGTTTTATTTAGAGATGTCCCAGTGGAGATTTTTTGGCTTCCGATTAGATTTTTTTAAGGAGTGCTCTTACCGATACCGATCAGAAACCTTTTATTTTTTAACTTCGGTAGCGCCGTCTCTGTAATGTAGTGTCGTGAAGGAAGTTCGTACCTTAGCTCCAAAAAGTCCACTAGACGATGAAAGCCTTACCGAACTTCTGTGAAATGTCTCCTCTAGTGTTTGCTGCTGTGGTTTTGCCGTCTTGTAAATCTCAAACTCGTCCAGATGATTCTTTTGTAAGTGACGAATCAAATTGGTCGTGTTAAAGTGGCTCTGCTGGTTTCTCCACGAGAAACTGTTTGTTTGCAGCGTTCGCGTCGCTAATTGACTTTCATTTTGTTGTAGTGAAAAGTCCCACATAGAGACATGGTGGTGTTTTGATTTATCATTGATTTTAGCTTAGTTTTAGTATTTATTCCACTCAGTCACTTTAACTGGCACTAACCTGTCTCAGGGATGGGTGAATGAATGTGTTGGGGCACCTGGAGGCAGGGGTTTGTGAGGTTTTTTATTTTTCAATTATGTAAAAAAAATATTTAATTTTTATTTTACCTTTATTTTACCAGGTAGGTCGGTTGAGAACCAATTCTCATTTTCAATGACGACCTGGGTGTGGCACCTGAAATTCCCAGTGGTCTCCCATCCAAGTACTAACCAGGCCTGGCCCTGCTGAGCTTCTGAGCTCTGACGGGATCAGGCTTTGACAAGCTGGTATGGCCACACATTTTTAGTGATTGATACCTAGAGAAACGCAATTTCATTTAGCCTGCTTTACAGTTGTATGCGTAGCTTAGCCTTATGACAATAAAGATGGATTTGATTTTGATTGGATTTACAGCTGCCGTAAAGCGCGTCGATGCTGTAAAAACACGTGAAACCGACTCGGTCCGATCACGTGACTGAATCCATTACTGTCCGATAATCAGAAAAGAGTCGATACTATACTGAATATCGGATATACGTATGGTATTAAACCTTTCTGTCTTCATGGAGACCAAACCAGACCAAGTTACAGGTCAGATCTGTGGAGAGGCGACTACACCTACAGTCAGAATGTTTGTTTTTCTAGGTATTTTTGAGCTATAAATCCACCTGTAATTGAATAAATGTAATGCAGACCTGTTTAATGTCATACTGTGGAACATTCCAGGCAGAGCAATGACATCTCCATAGAAACAAGCAGGTGACGGACCTTTTAACGCTGAGGTATCGGTTGCATAACTTCCAGAAAGGACTTAGATAAACCAGCAACACCACCGGGATTTAACCCAGAAAATAAGATGCCATAAAAGTAAAATATACCTGCTCGTCTCCATGGAGATGTGCCTAGAATGTTCCACAGTACGGCCATAAACTTAAGAACCTCCATGGAGACTTGCAAGCCACACTACAGGTTAGATTTGTGGAGAGGCGGCCCCACTCACAGTAAAAATCAATGTTTTTAAAGATATTTTCGAGCTATAAATGCAAACCTGTCATTGAATAAATGCAAGACGGGTTATTTTAAAGCAAAGCATTAACATCTCCATGGAGACAAACAGGCTGCAGACTCCCTCCAGAACAACCCTGTACATTTAGTCTGAGTTCTGCGTAACTCCTATACAAATTTTCCATTACTCTCTTCCCATAATGAGTTGGATCTATTTAATGTATGGTTGGAGAATCGCCAGCTGCAGCTCTTTGGATATTGTTGAGTTTTTGGCAGGGCTTTCCGTGTAAATAATCCTAAGTGCATGTAGTCGCTGATTCATTCCCTCAAACTCACTTCTTAGTTTGGGCCTCACGGATAAAAGATGGGACTGCCACTGTGTTTGAGTGAAAATAAGTATCTTAAAGCCCACTGCGTAACCTTTTTGCCGAAAATAAGAGAATACTGTAGTTTCTGGTTGCGTTTATTGCACTGGAAAACTTGTGACTCTATTGTGTCCATGGAAATATTGATTAATAAGAAGTAATGATCTTAGTGTTGTCTTGATACACAAAATATAAGACATATACAGACTCGATACTCAGGACTGATTCCGTTACCACAATGATAATAAAAAACATTTTCTTAAGACATTAGAATAAGAATTTTCAACATTAAATGGTAGGATTTCTTATCTATTCCCATGTGGTCTTATATCTGTATAAACCCTTAGTGGTTCTACTCCAGGGGCATATACTAGTCTATGGCCCCGTTTACATGAGAATTTTAAATCCAAATTACTTAATTCCAAATTAAATAGATCAGAATTAAATTATTCATGATGATAACTTGGGATGAGGACGGGCATCGGTATCTTTCACATGCGCTGAACAACCGGAATTATTTTAAGCGGAATGAACATTTACATGGTCGAGGAATACTTGAAATCGGATTTAAGAACAGAATAAACCACCCACTTAATTCCAAAAATTAGGTTTAAATCCAAAGAAACATTAGGAATTACGCGTTTACATGGTCTTTTTAAATCGGAATTGACTTCGAATTACATCATTTTTAATCGGGTTTAAAGGTCTCATGTAAACGGGGAAAATGTGCTCTTGTACTTGTTCTGGTACAGCTCAAGATCATTCTAAACCTATTCAGGAAAGGAATGTGACTTTTTAGTATAGATGCTTGTCCAAATGAATATCTAGTTTCCATCTATCCATCTTCTTCTGCTTTATCCGGCTGGGTTGTTGGGGCAGCAGGTCAGGGCCAGTCCTCTGCGCACCCGAACCCCTGTGAACCCATCTGCAGGCGGTGAGGCCACAGGAGGGTGGACCCATGTCGTCTTTTTGGGCTGAGTCTGGCCAGGTCCTTGATTTCAGTTCACAGGGGTGCTGCTAGCATGTTTTTTTTGGGTTGGAGGAAACTGCAGTGCCTGGAGGAAACCCATCCAGACACCGGGAGAACATGCAAACTCCACATAGAAGGATCTGTGTGACCTGGAAGGGGGGGGGACAGCAGTTCACCACCCAGTCCTCTGTGCCCATGACCCCTATGAACCCCTCTGTGGGTGGTGAGCCCACAGGAGGGTGGACCTACTTTGTCCGCTTGGCAGTGCACCGGACGACGTCATGGTCCTTGTTGTTAGTTCATAGTTCAATTTCAGTTCATAGGGGTGCTGCATGTTTTCAGTTGATGGGGGAAAATGCAGTGCCTGGAGGAAACCCATCCAGACAAGGGGAGAACATGCAAACTCCACACAGAAAGGCCCAGGCGACCCAGGGATCGAACCCGCAACCTTCTTGCTGTGAGGCATGAGGTATCTAGTTTTAATAGTAGTTTCAGTATGATTTTTGATACTTTAGACAATCCTAATCTATCTTAATTTGAGCATATTTTGATTTGCCTTAAAATAAGATTGCCAATTTAGAACAATGATAACATGTCTTTTTGCAAGGAAAATAATACATTTTATTTTGTTTGCTTGTTTCTCCAAACTTTAAATAGGCAAAAGCAACAAACTCTCTTTAATAACTTTTGAAAAGGCTAAAATTACACTTTCTGATCTATGTTAGAATGTTTCCTCATCAGAAACAGACCTGGAGTTGTGTTTTGTTTCATTCACACATGTTTAACGCACAAACCCTGCAGATTTAGGTGCTTAGAGTTCTTCTTTCAAACAGAAAACACTCTGTTCCACCCTGTGATGTCATGTGGTGATATAGGAAGTGCTCCACTGTGTTTTAAACTCCAAACATCTTCAGTAGAATCATTTGGGTGATTTCAGACCTGGAATTTCTGTTGAACTAAAGGTAAAAATTAAGTGAAAACTACCACTACATGGCATCACAAGGTGGAGCAGAGCATTTTGAGGTTTGTAGATGTAGACAGACGAATAATGTGAAACAAAACACAACTCCAGGTATATTTTAGACTAAGTAACAACATCAGAACATGGTTTAAAGCTCACAAGAGTCAATTTTGTGTAACGTATGACCTTAAGATACGTTTTTTACCCCCAGCGTGTGCAGAACACTGAAACATTCAACCAAGGACGTTGAGAAAAGTGTGAAGGACATAACAATAGCAAGAACTGGCAGTGGAGACTGTTAGAGTTTCACAACTAATTTCTTGAACCTTTTGTAATCTGTCTGAACTTTCGCAGGTTTGTCTCCCTCCAGGTCCATCAAAATGTCAAATTTGCATCGAGCCAAATCATGTGACGGACTCAGAGCTCGGCCACTCCCTATCGTCGCAAGTGAAGTGCTGCATAAATTCCAAAAATGACCCCAAAATAAAGATAAAGAAAATAAACCAGCAACGCCGGCGGGATTTAACCCAGAAAATAAAGTGTAATAAAAGTTAAATATACGACTCTCCGGTTAAATCAGTGAGTGCAGCGTGTACCATTTAACTTCTCTTATTTTGCAAATGTCTTTCTTTATGTTGCCCTCCGCCATTAACTTTGTCTAAGCTTCACCTAAAACTCACTTCATGAACATCTTAATCCTATTTTAAGGTCTTAGAATACACAAAACTGACTCTTGTGAGCTTCAAGTCATGTTATAATGTGGTTCCATTCTCAAAAACAGACCTGGAGTTGTGTTTTGTTTCATTCACACATGTTTGAGTAACTCTATCATTTTGTTTGTCACTCATCATCGTTCATGTGACTTTATTTTGGGACACTTGTGATTTACTTTGGCTTTTGGCACAAAACTCCGTGTATGTTAATCCTGTTATTTTGCTTCTTAGTTAGGGTTATTTTATGTACATATTTTAGCATGCTTTGTTTAATTTACCTTATACATTCCTGTTAAATAAACATTACTTATTTTATACCATTTTCCAGATTGACAAGGAAACAAAATTATAACATCGATCAGAAAATTGGGCACGGGACATGGACCACGAGATTAAACTACAGATTCACAAGCTGAATCTGTCATTATAAACATACAATTTCTTTGTCGTTTTTGTCGTTATTCCCCCTGCAGGTGTAGTTTTGTGAGTGCAGTATGGGTCAGATACACAGATACATAATAGACGTCTGAAAACATGCGATGACGACTTCCAGTGTAGTTCTGAACACCGACTGTGATCAAACCCACTCAAGTAAATGTGATCTTGGGTAAAATGAAGACTGCAGACGTATGTGCTGTTTGGAATCATCTTGAATTTGGTGCCCTCGTCTCTTCTAATCACTTGTATCTAGTGCGCTCGAGTTGTGCGTCAGTGGGGAAATGATGAAAACTGAGGTACGGTCGTGGTTGTTGATGAGCCGAACATAACGGAACGCTACAGTGATATGGAGAGGAAGAAAACTGGGACATTTTCTCATTTTTCCTTTGACTTTGGCGACGTTCAGACTTGCAGGGCTTAATGCTCAAAATGCGACTTGTATGTGATCTCCAGTGTGAACTTTAAACTCCCCAAAAGTGTCCCTCATGAGCATTGGAGGATGCGACACCGTCACAGCAGCGAGTGTACTCAGTGTTTACGGAAGTCGCCTAAACATGGACGCTGCACTGAGCTCCTGGCGATTTTAAAGTTACTGTCGTACCAATCTCACAGGAGGAAACACGTCTTTGGCCTATTTCAGTGAGAAAACACGTCGATGTTGGTCACTCGCAGCAGGAGCTTGTTACAGCACAATAGCCAAACTCTCACTTGTTGATGACGTGTAGGTTGGATGAATGTGACTTGGCCGTTCAGACTGAAGTCGCACGTCAAAAGATTGGATATGTATCGGTTTTAGAAGCACATATCCAAGTGGCCTGGATCGCATTTGAAAAAATTTGATCAGGTCTTAAAATATCACATACAGGTCGCATAGGGGTGAAAAAAATCAGATTTGGGTCACTTAAGTCTGCAGTCTGAACATCACCTTTGCCAGAATTACTACCGCGAACAGATCCCGCCGGACGTTGTCATCTTGTAGTCAACCAGTCCATTTGCAGGACACGTCGTCATTAATCCACCAAGAATTTCTTCTGTTGACTACCTCCCCACAGAGCCCCACTTTTATATGATTTAGGGACCGGTGACATCTGTGATTACTGTGTTCAAGTGCATATTGCCACACTATTCAACAAGGATCTGTAGACTTGTACGGTAAGTAAACAAATTGATGTTAAAGTGGAGCTTTCGAGACAGATTTTGTGTATTTATTTTTTGACTGGCGGAAATTGAAAAGATCGGTTTTGATAAGTTGGAAATGTTTAACTGCAGGGAGAGTGCCTTTTATTATTAAGTATTTGCAGCCTTTGAGATTTGCTGTGATTTCCTGAGATTTGAGATTGAGATTTGCTGTGATTTGCTGTGTCGTGACAATCAAAAATGCTATTCGAGTGTACCTGGGGCAAACATTAACTTAGTCGGTTGAGTGTTCGCCCATCAAGTGTTCCAAGTGTTCGCCGGTTCAAGCCTTACCTGAGTCAATGAGGCAATGGGCAAGACACTTTGAACACCAATAATTTCAGCTATTATCAGACACATATAAAATTGCAAGAGAAAAGAATTAGAGAAGTGTTTTGCTCAAGGATGTGATTATATGTGTGCGTATGGCCAGTACCAGGAATCAAACCTTTGTGTTGGAGATTTTATTGTTTGTGTAGATGTATAAAAGATTGTCCAGAGAGCTCATTTAGTCCTGTTTATATGATTGTTTTAGTTGTTGTTCCTTGTTATAACTCATTGCACCACCAGAGGGGCGCTCTTGCACACCGTATGCGCCACAGGTACTTCAGTCAATACGGCTGCGTGACGGTCCATACTTCCTCTCTGTCTTTGACACTTTCAATGTCTGAATAATAGTGTGCATCCTTTAGATGTAAGTATCCTTGTCTGCACGAGTGGTGTAGACCTTTTTCACAATGGCAGGAAGTGCTGTGATGTTGTGTGGCGCAACTTCCGGCTAATGCATTTCTATGGCGAAATACCTCTGGAAAAGTGTCGCATGACCAGCTTCATAAATCTGCCCGAACACCAAATCTTCATCCAACAAGGTCGACAAAGAACAGATTCTGTCTATGAAGAATTTATCCACAACTATCAAGGTAAGAAAGACGAAAACTTAAGGCGAACAATGACGAGCATCAGTGAACTCCTCCTGAGCAAAACTAACGTTATGGTCATGAATAAAACATAAATAACTTGTTCACTCAGACTGATTCTACAATTAAAATTAAAAATCGATTTCATAAGGTTGATATTAGCATAGACTGACAGATTTGTGCGGTTTAAATGCGAGACATGTCGTCTGTGAACATCTATAGCATTTAAACTGCACAAATTTCTCTCTGTATGCTAATATCATGGACAGAATATGTCCTTTGTCGACCTTGTTGGATGAAGATTTGGTGTTGGGGCAGATTTATGAAGCTGGTGGAAAATATGCAACACTTTTCCACAGGTATTTCGCCATAGAGAAGCATCGACCAGAAGTGACGTTTCCGCTACATCGCGGCACATCCGGCCCTTGTGGAAAAGGTCTATTATGTTTAGAGCTTGTAGCTATAGTATGACAGTGGTTTGTGCAGTTTGAGAGTTTTTGTGTGTGACTTTTGTTTTTGTATAATCTAGTCTCGTGGCTGTATAATTATGCAGTGTACACTTCTCAGAATGCCTTTTCCTTATTTCACAAAACCTCATTAGCCATCTGTCATATATAACGTGTATTTGTCACTTTATTAAACCCGGGTAATTGAATTTATCTGTACTGACCATACTGCCCCCTATCGGCCACTTTGTAAACTGTAGCATTATGTAATGTTATGTCATTTTTTATGTAACCGCCATTTTGATGTATTCTGAATACATAATTTGTATTTGTTTATTTTTTCTCTTGTAGAAAATCACACACACTTACCCATTCAGACATTAAAGAAATGTTCTACAGTTAAAGCCGCTACACATTAGAGGATTTTTCGGTCTTAACCGATTTTTAAACATGGGACAAAATGTGCACACCACAGACATGTGGAGAAACGTATGAGAATTAAAATCTCTGATCTCCCAGATGCAGCGGGATCTGTCTGCGTAAAACAGGCTGCAAAGCTGTGAGCGCGATCATGTCGGCTGTTTCCTGTCTACAGTAAAACCACTCGCTTTGAGACTCTGAAGTGTTCAAAGATCAGAGCTCTGCACTTCAGGTTTAGATACAAGTCAAAACTGTGTTATTTATGAAATGGGGTGCAACACTTCAGATACAGGATTTTTAAAGCATAAAAGAGGTGATAAAGTCCACAGGAAGTAGAGTTACTTTTGCTAAATTGCAGCTTTACGTTCTGTGTGGTTGTAAACAAACATGCAAGGAACAACTTCGCTTTTTTGCTTTCAAAAAACGCTTCAAAATAGATTAATATTGTGGTTTTGTGGACTGGATGTCATTATTTGCCGGAGGACAATTTCTATGGATAATGTGGATCAGATGCTGCACTTTAAATTTACCACTTTATGGGAGGTGAATAATAAAGTCTTTATTTTCGCTATATCCCGAGTTTGTTGCGTCTCTGTGTCCGTCACTCCTCTGCCCCTGATGCTCTGTTTTATCGGCTGTTACCGTCGCATTGTTGATATTTGGTGGTCATGATCTGACACTGACACCGCACACATGAGGAGCATCGGCTTCAAAATCACACACGAAGACTAAAAGTTGAGTCACACCTCCTCGAACTCGGGCAGGAGAAATCACAGCAAAAATCGGGCAAATTCTCCTGTAGTGTATGGCGACCTTTACCTGGATGTGGACTCCCTCATTCTTCAAACTCACCTGAACATCCATCATTTCTGACCTGACCCCACACCCTGTAGTGATCTCTAACTGGCTTTATATATATATATGTATATATATCTCCTCAATAGATCTTGAATGTTCCACAATTTTGCATTAAATATGTCTGTCTTGCATTTATTCTATTAAAAAAAGTACTTCAGAAAAATATATTTTTACTGTGATAGGGCTCGCCTCTCCACAGATCTGGCGGAAAAGTCCTTGAAACATCTTGAAGTCACTCTCCCACTAAGGTGTAGGTTTGATTCCTCGTTTTGATCACACACACTGCCGTCACGCCCTTGAGCAAGACACTTCAATCACCCAGGCTCTAATATCAGTAATTGTGAATACTTCTTCCGGCGAAAATACCCCAAAACTCTGTGTCCGTTCCGTTGAAAAGGACTAAGACCCACGAGATTTCTATTTGCAGCTTCATGGTCACCCCTAAATGAAACCCATAAATGGAGTCCAAAGGGAGAAGCAGACTGGATTAGGGCCCCCTGGAGGCCGCCCTGTGCAATGTCCGCAGAAGGTTGCATGGTACAAGCTTTGTCGTTTAGAACAAAGGCTCGGTCTCTTTAATGAGACAGTCTGCTCTGGGCGAGGCTGCAGGTCAAGAGCATTTGCATAACACAAATTCAACTGAGCAAAACAGATAAGGGACATTTTAAGGGCCGGGTCTCCATGGAGATATTGCTGCTTTGATTAAAATGTTCTGCAGTGTGGCCTCTCTATCTTGCATTATTACAAGCGTTTTGTCGCAGAGTTAAAATTTTAATCTTGATTTTGATACTGAGGAATAGACTTGATACTTCATACAGATTCTGATAAGACACTGATTATAAAAAACCTTCTTTAGACAACAGAATGTGATTTTCAACACTAAAAGTCCTTTATTGACTCTTGTGAGCTTTAAGCCATGTTATAATGCTGGCACCCCATCAAAAACATACCTCTAGTTGTGTTTTGGTTCATTCACACAAGTTATTATTAGTTTGTACGACCATAATACAATATAATACAAAAAAAGGAAGAAACTGGGTTAAAACAGGCATGTCCAAACTGTGGCCCTCAGACCAATTGTTTTGGCCCTCAGGCTTCCAGGTGAATTGGCCCATACTACCACAAGTAGTACTTTTTATCAATCAATCAATTAAACTTTATTTATAGAGCGCTTTTCATACAAAAAATGTAACACAAAGCTCTTTACAGTGATTAAAAAAAGAACAATCCCACATTTCTCCTCCACCCCCCACAAAGCTAAACTAAAGTGAGTCTAGAGATTACTATCCGTGACAATCTCACATAAAGCTGAACTAAATAAGTGAGTCTAACTGTGACATCACTTTTATTTACTACTAACTGAAACTGGAAACTATGAGATTACTACCGTGACATATTATCATTCATAACTCTTTCTATCTATCACTATACTATGTTTCATAACTCTCTATACTATCTACAATAACTATAACTAACTACTATAGAGAAAAAAAGAAAATAGAGGAAGGACAACAAACATATGGGTACAGTCCAGGAGGCAGGCAGTATCCAGATCCTGCAGCCAGGGGGCGCTGGCTACAGCAGACCTGCCCACAATGCTGGGTGGGGCAAAGAAGCTGCGAGGGCATTTGCTTAATCTATCTTGATCAGGCAAATGTAGTGTTTCCTTTTGAGGGTCTAAGCATGAACAAAGGTCTGGAGGGTCATTCAAACCTGTTATAAATGCACAGATTTGAATTACTCACTGTTTTGAGCATCAGTTTATCTGTGTTTTACTATGTGGCCCTTGATGAAAAAAGTTTGGACACCCTTGGGTTAAGATAATATTTAGTATGCATTAGTGCGGTCAAAAATATTGCATTATTAATGAGTCACAAAACAATTTTAACAGCGTTTTTATTTAGCGCGAACTAGTCGTCTATATGTTGTGGCCACTACTGTGACGTAAGAAAAACTACAGGATCCGGCTGTAAACGGGAAGCAAAACTATTTGTGCGAAACTGAGAAGTTGTCAGTTGTGCTGATGTTATTTATATGAGGAAAACACGAAATAGTCGGCTCCAAAACATATTATAGCGAATCCGCGCTTACTTTCGATAAAGACTGACAGACAGAGGTTTTGCAGCCTCTCTCCTCCCGCTGTCCTCACTGCTCCGAGCTGTTGTTATGTCCATAAGCTCACGGAGGAACGTATCGCTGCAGAACTCATATTTGGCTCACTTGAATTGCCGATCTCTACTGAACAAAAGGCAAAATGTAACTTTAAAACTACTACTACTACTTCATTACTCAAACACGTGTGAATGTAACAAAACACAACTCCTGGTATGTTTTTGAGGAAATACCAACATTCTAACATGGCTTAAAGCTCACAAGAGTCAATTTTGCTTGATATAGGACCTTAAAAAGTTAGATACTGCATCTTTACTAAACATATATTGACAAAAACTACGTAGCCCAGAGCTGTTCTCATTTGCTTGCCGTGTGCCACCAGGGAGCAGATAGGCCTTGTTAGCGAGATTACACACACGCTCCGCTATCTGGGTTTGGAGAGGGGGTTGATGTGATGTCGGGTCAAGCAGGAAGTTGGTGCGGAACCTATGCCAAATTAAATATGCAAATGAGGGTTCGCTCGCAGCAACACAAGATTAAGCACGATTAGCCGCGGCAATAGAGCGCGGGCAGGATCGAAAGTACGATAGAAAGGTGTTAAATACTATAGAAGGCAGAAGGCATAATAAACTAAGGTGGGAATACTTATTTACTACAGTACAGTACATTTCTAGCTGCAAACTTTTCCTTTTCCTACTTGAGTAATTTTTTATTGAAATTTTATTGAAGTTGGTTGACTTAAAGGGGAACTCTGGCACGTTTGAAGCTAAAGTCCGTTGCTAGAGGTGGTCGAATTCTGTCTGAAGCCAAAAAACGGCACAGATCAGTGTTGCCTCAGCGGAGATCTCACTGTGGCAGTGAGTCTGTGAAGACAACAAACTAGTGTAGTGATGGGGGCAAGTTCTTAACTTCCATGTAAAACACATGTGTCAAACATGCGGCCCGGGGGCCAGATCCGGCCCTCCAAGACCTTTAATCTGGCCCTCAGCTGATTTTTCTATTAAGATACTTTAAATTTTCAGATTTTTCTGTTAATTTTCTGCACTGTTCAGCATAGCAGCGTCTCCGGCGTTTCTGTACGTTGCGACTCCCACCAGAGCAGCACAAATGAAGACTTTCCTCTTTCCAAACGCTCTTAAAGGACGATCGTTTTGACTGTCGACCGTGACCCTCATCAGCAAAATGTCAAAAAATGAGAAAAGCAGATGCTGAGTTCAGGATTTCCCAAGAAAAATAGTAATAATAAATAATTCTTATTTGTTGACAGAGGTGAACGGGAAATCTGTGCTCAGTGTGTTTGGAACAAGTGGCATTGCTCGAGGAATATAATCTTAAACACCACTACGAGACACGGAGAAAAATACAATAACTTGAAGAGAGAACTGAGTTTTCTGATCCGGCCCTTTTGGGATCAAAGTAGGTTGCATACGGCCCCCGGACCAAAATGAGTTTGACACCCCTGATGTAAAACATCAATTTGCTTCACACTGAAGAGGCTTAACACCACTTTAACCCATCTTACAACAGTCACGAGTCTAACAAACAAAACGCTCTGTCTGGTTCACTCATTAGTGTCTGGAAACGTTAGAAAACAACTTTATAAACAGCCTTCCGCTGAGGCAACACTGATCTGTGCCGTTTTTTGGCTTCTGACAGAATTCGACCTCCTCTAGCAATGGACTTTAGCTTCAAACGTGCCCGAGTTCTCCTTTAAGTATCCTCAAAGTAATGTATAAAGCATATGTATAAAGTGCAGTGTGTTACTTGTAAATATTCAAAGACTGTTTGAGATGAGTTTGGTTTAGTTTAGTCTTTATTTGAAGGAACAGGGCACAGAGACATTAAGTACAAAGACAGAGATGTTCTGCACCAGATTATAACTATAACAGCTCATTTCCATCTGCAGTCCCTGGTTACAGGGATACAATTTACAACAGTCTGCATCGACAAAAGCCGCCAAAGATTCACTCTCTTACTAACCGAGCACACACACAGCATCATCCATGTAATGTTTGGTCTCACATCTCAAAACGCAGTAACACAAAATACATAATATACACTCAGTAACATTAACCCAAACACATAATCACAGACATCATCCATGTACTATTTACACACACGTATCATTCAGAAGAACACATTAAACACCAGATAGTACATATAAAATGGAGCATGTTTACAGTTCATAATCACATTTTGCAGCATTCATAATTCTTACATTTCATCTCACCTCAGAGTTCTATTCACATGGTGCGTGCTGCAGTATTGATTATTCCACAGCCACTTTTTTAATGAGAAGGAGCCACTGCAATTTAAAAGGAACCGACATGTTTAAAAAACCCAGATTCAGACCCAAGGTTATGGAGCGGAGCGTCGCTGTGAAAGGAGTTCATTTATGGAATAGGCTTGACAAAGAGATAAAAGGATCAAGTACAACAATGACAGTTAAAAAACACATAAAATCCAGTGCAATGTGTATGTATGAAAAAGAAAACTACCTCGTTGCGCATCAAAGTGAAGATTTCCGTTTGCAATTGATTAATAATTGTGACTGAAATGAAATGTGCTGATTTGAAATGTTATAACGTAATTATTGGTGTTGATGTGTCTGGAAAAGGGAAAAGGAGGCAGATAACATAAGATTATTCTTCTTTCTGCTCCTTTTCATTAATTTCTTGTATGTTTCATGTTGTGACGCGGCTATTGTCTTTTTATATTTTATGACTGAAATAAACAAACAAATTAAAATCATAATAATAATAAAAGTAGCAGTGCTTTTGCTTGAGTAAAAGTTGTTCCTCTTCCCTCTCATTTTTGTGTCTGTCCTTTGAAAATACCAGATTTTCTCCTTCCAGTTACATTAAAGACAGAGTGTTTCGCTTTCTACCGTGTTCTAACATTATCCTCTCATCAAAAACACGCCTGAAGAGGATTTAGATGTCCTCTCTCGTACACTCAAAACATGACAGAAGGTCAGGTCATTCATTCATTCTGTCATGTTTTGAGTGCACGAGAGAGGACCCCAAAGCAGAGACAAAGGCGCAGCTAGGTTTTAAACAGGTTTATTGCGGGGATTGCAGGATGTGGTGATGGGAGCTGGCTGGAGACATAGACGGAAGGAAGACACTGCGTAAACTCACGGGTTGTGGACAGACTGGAGGATGGGGACAGTCAGGACGAGGACGTAGACAAGCAAATGACACAGGGTAGACGAGGAATGAACTGACATGGAACAAAGGACGAGGACAGGACTAAGTCGTGGGGCTGACTGGACAATAAGCTGCAGGTGAACCACACTGCAGCATTAGCCCAACCACGCCCCCGGAGAGGTGCAGAAACAGACACAGAAGGGAGGGAAACACATAAACACCAAACCCTCACATACAAACACTCAAACCTTAGTGCATCAGGGGACACAAGCAAAATTACCTTCCGTTTAAAAGCGTTATGGCAGAAGGAATAAAAAAGACTTGGCGTAGAGGTTGGTCTTTTGTTGTGGGGGGACATATCGTCTCCCAGGGGGCATTTGCACAAACTGTGAGCGCAGTACATGGTTAGGCTGCCTCAGAATGGCCTTAGTACATGTTCTTATCTTTCACAGATAGGCCATGAAACCAACAAATAAAAGTCAAGTGAACCTGCTGCTTTGCCTCGTTTGATAATTTGCTTAGTTTTTTTTTTTTTTTTTTTAATCAAACCTTAGGGAGGAATCAAACACAGACCAGAAGTATTTATAAGGGTCCACCATTTCTACTGCCTCCCCATGGATAAAGCTATCGGAAAGTGAACTTTTTTCCGAAAGTCCACAGCAGTTTCTTTGGTTTTACTGGCCATAAAACCAGGTGGTGTGCTGTTAGCATGCTAGTTGTTGTTAGCAGTGGCATGATGACAAAACTCCACCTCTGATAGTTTTATGAACAGGCTCATAAACTCGTCATGGGGGATTTTCGGACAATGCATTTGGAAATTAGGGAATATGTACCAATTTTCCCATAATATACTAGAACCAGTCTCCGCTAACTAAGTAAAAAGTAACTTTTCTGTGTCCGCTACATGCTGGTCTCCATGGAGATGTTTTTGGAATGTTCCATAATAGTGCATTAAACCCCACTCACGTGTAAACATGCTGTTTTTCACTCTAATGCGGGAGCAATAAAAGCACATGTAATATAACATTCTCAACGGGTTTGCCTGCACTGTGTAGTTTTAGTTTCATGTATGTTAGAGTTTTATGTATTTTAGCATGTTAGTATGTGTGTATGTGTGCGTGTTTCTTTGGTTTTAGCCATGTTTAAGTCTAAATGATTATTATCACAACATTCAGTGAAAGTTGGTAGAGTTTGCTCCCTGCAGAAGAGAGAGTAGGACAGTATCATCTGTTAATGGGTTGTTTTCCGTCAATCCAGCATTTTTAAAACAATAAAATGGTGATCTAAATATGTTAAATGTTAATAGAAGTAAAAATCCCTCCTTTTTAACTTTATAAATCAGATGTTACCTCCTGATAGTTACTCTTTAAGTAGTAGTAAGTATTATTTTTACTCTTACTTGAGCTCTGAAGTGACGTCGCTCTTACTTAAGTGCATTTTTTGTTTACTCTCTACCGCCTCTGAAAATAAATAAGACGTAAACATAATAAGGATCAAATTTATTACCAGAACACCACAACTGCCACTCTGTTCCGATGTGGGGTTTCAGAATCCGCTCCACGCTCGCCCCGGGGCAGGCTGATGGAAATGTGGCGACCCATGCGTAGAGATCGTGTCTCTATCCGGCCGACCACTAATCGAATCCAGACTGAGAAGAGTTTTTCTGTGTTCAGTTCACATGTTTTCTCTGTGTCTGTGTGGGCTGGAGCGATGTGATGTTTGTGAAGGAATCGGCTCTTTTGAACGGCTCCTTAAAGCTGCATCCTGTAACTTTTCGGTTGCGGGTTTGTCGGCTGCTTGTTTCTATGGATGTGTCGTTACTGGTATGTCTGAAATGTTCCACTGTGTGACATTAAACAGATCTGACTTGTATTTATTCAGTTACAGCTGGTTTTGTTGCACAAAAACTGGCATTCAGAGCTGGGTCGCCTCTCCACAGATCTGGCCTATAACTTAATCTGGCTTGGTCTCCTTGAAGATTGAAAGGTTTAATGTCATACTGTGGAACAAACAAAGCAGTAACATCTCCTTGGAGAACAGCATTTAACGGACCTTCCATCAGAAAAGTTACACAATGCCCCTTTAATAGACCTCAATTTTTTTAAAGTACCAAATCTCTTTTTTTGCACGCATTTTTATTCTGATTGAAAAGGGGTTTCTGCCTTCTGTGAGGAACAAGGCAAAAACTGGAGGGTTAAAATAGTTTTAAAAGAGTTGTTTTTAACACAAAAAGTGTTATTTTAACTCTTTGAAAGTCAAATGGGGGTTCAAGTTGGGGTTATTTTCCAGAGTTGATATGGTTAAAGTTAATTCAACTCCCCTTAGTGTTAATTTGTCACCTCCCACCCATCACTTCAAACACCCACCAGAGAAGACCCGTTTGAACCAGTTTTGTACATAATTTCATCTTTTACATGTAGTTAATATGATTATCTTAGGTTCAGGAGCAGGACCACGCCTCAACCACCCTCGACTCCTCTGCAGCGAATCACAGCTCACTTCTACCACACCTCAATTTCCCAGAAGCCTATTTGTAGCGGCCTATCCCGGCAACTCAGTTTGTCCCGAATAACTCGACCCCACCCTCCCAACCCCGATCTGTTCACTTCCAGACATAAGACGCCTACGAGGGGGGTCCCGTTCCTGCTGGTCCATGTGAAGATTGTGACTGGACCCCCACCCTGAGTCTCAACCCAGCCGACCCACCTTGACTCCATATAATAAACTCTTTTCGCTTCACACATGTATTGTTGGCGTGGTCCTTGCTAGTGAAAATGTTTTAAAGAAAATAAAGGCGTTACATGCACACTGCAAAAAAGGCCTATCAAAAATAAGAAAAAAACAACAACACATTTTTACATATTCTAAGTGAAATTATCTCCCAGTGCAGTAAGAAATTTTCACTTGCCAAGTTTTCTTAAAACAAGACGAAATACAAATCTTGTTCTAAGCAGAAAACACTAGTTTCAAGTATTTATGGCAAGATTTTTCACCTTATTGGTTTGAGAAGGAAGTTAAAGAGGCTTAACCTGGACTGATTTAATATAAAAAAGTGCTGAGAATAAGTTGCAATATCTAGATGAGATATACCAGGATGGAATATCTTGAAACAAGTAAAAAAAAAAAACTCATCTTATTAAGTTAAAAAATCTTAAATGGATCTTTTAACATGAATCTGCTTAATTCAAGTCAGTTTAATTATGCTAGAAAATCCTTTTCTGCAGTGCACTGAATGTGTTTTACAGTGTACCTTAATTTACACTGACTACTCCCCAAAATGTTAAATTAATGAAAATAAAGTCTCAAAATAAAACACCTCTGTGCATTGTTTTGCTAAATCAGGATAACCCTACAAAGTGTTATCCGTTTACTCTCAAAACGTGAATATAACTTTTGATTTCGGGGTTAAACAGGAACTGTGGTCCAGTGTTAGTTCATTAACATTTCCAAAAATGTTAAATTAACTCTAGATCAGATTGGACTCATATAAACCCTGAGAACGTTAAAATTGATACTGTGAGAGACAATTTTAACACTACACTTTTTGCTGTGTATAGACCTCTAGCACATAACATCGATCAGATCAGATCAGCAGTATTAAGTCTTAGAGGATCGAGAACCATCAAGAAACTGAACAATGACTTTGAAAATGCGGACATAGTCAAAAACTATCGAATCAAATAATTTATTTCAACTTTGTAAATAGTAAATATTTTAACCCCTGGACAGGGTTTTAGAGGTTTTTGGGGGTTTTTTCTGTTTTTGTTTTTTTGTTTTTACATTTATTTGTATATTATAGTTTTATCTATTGAGAGATATTTAAAATCAGATCACCATGTTACTTTTTATTGTTTTGAAAATGCTAAATTCGAGTCCCCCCTCCCTCTTGCGCTATCACACCACAGAGTACATCCCGCTAATGAAGCTACCGCACATCACATCAGTTGTCAAGTTGTCAAGTTTTTGTGCAATTTTGTATCATGTTTGTGTATATTTATTCAGAATTGTCGTGTGGGAGCATGCGTGGGTGGAGCTTTGTACAGAATCTAACAGATAATCAGAAGGAGGGTTTGACTCGGGCCCAGGAGAGATCTCTAAATTACAAAAACATGCATGGATGAGATCTAAAACCTCTTCAGGCATGGTTTTGATGAGGGAACATTGTCATAACATGGTAGAAAACTCAAAAAAATCAATTTTGCTTAATATAACAATATAAACTTTAAAAAAAAAAAGATAATTATTACCTTAGTGCAGCGTTTGATTTAGATGATGCATATTTGCAATGGATAAACACTCCATTTTAAACAAATCTGAGCCCTCATCATTCGTCTCTGTGACTAGTTTGTTGTTAAAAGGAATCGTCATACAAATAAATGTAAGAGACAAGTCTTTTGAACGGTTCTTTCGGATCCCTGTGGTATGTAAAGACGAGTCAGATTCAAAGAGCTAATGTGGGACAAACTGAGGACATATACCACAGAGACGCGAGATCTGGGGTTTATTGACGTAAGATCTGGCGACCTGAAGAGAAGAGCTCATTCTGCATTCTGTTCAAACCACAAAACATAAAAACAAACATTTACATAACAATGGTTTTGTTATTAAGACTAAATCAACTTTACAATTGTTATTAATGAGTTCAACATTTGATTTCAACATGTTAACTCTGTGTGTATGATTTAGCAAATATAAAAATAACAATAAAACAGATATACTATCATTAACAGATATAGTGTTTTGGTAGGTCTTAGGGTGAAAATGTATCTAATGATAAAGTGTTTTTACTGCCCTTAGAACCAGGTGGTGTGTTGTTAGCATGCTGGTTGTTGTTAGCAGTGACATGTTGACAAAACTCCCCCTCTGATAGTTTTAAGAACAGGCTCGTAAACACATTTCGGATTTTTGGACACAAGGAATGCATTAGGAAAGTAGGAAATATGTACTATTTTTCCAATAATATACTAGAAACAGTTCCTACTAAAGTAAATATAGTACGTTAAAAGTGAACCGTGTCACTTTTCTGTGTCCACTACATGCTGGTCTCCATGGAGATGTTGCTGCTTTGCTTGGAATGTTCCATAATAGTGCATTAAACTCCATTCATGTGTGAGAATGCTGGGGTTTTTTTTCACTCTAATGCGGTAACAATAAAAACATATGTAAGAGTGTGTGTGTGTGTGTGTCTAAGTGTGTGTGTGTGTGCGCATGTGTGTGTGTGCACACGTGTGTGTGCGTGTGTGTGTGTGTGCACACGTGTGTGTGTGTGTGCACACGTGTGTGTGCGTGTGTGTGTGTGTGCACATGTGTGTGTGCACGTGTGTGTGTGTCTGGGCTGTTTGGTTGTCTGGGGTCGGGCAGCTGTGAGGTTGGGTGGGGGGAAGTAAATGTGGGATTGTTTTTAATCACTGTAAAGCACATTTATATATTTTTTTATATGAAAAGTGCTTTATAAATAAAGTTTGATTGAGTAATAACAAATACAAGATACCAATATCTGATATTTGGCTGCTGTTGTTGCCAGTTACTGATTTTTTAATTTTCTGAAGTTGAAATAAAGATCATAAAATTAATTTCAGTTGATTCATTCACACATGTTTAACACATAAATCCTTCATATTTCGGCTGAGTTCTTCTCTCAGACTGAAAACGCTCCTTGTGACATCACATGATAATACAGGAAGTGCTCCACTGTGTTTTTAAACTCCATTCACCTTCACGAGATTAATTTGGATATATACAGACTAATAATTACTCAAACATGTGTGAATGAAACAAAACATAATTCTGGGTATGTTTTTGATGAGAAAGCATTATTATAACATGACTTAAAGCTTAAAAAGTCAGTTTTGCGTAATACGGGACCTTTAAGACGGAGGCAGCAGTGACAGTGTGAGGCTACGTTTACGCGGAAACGGTCTGAAGCAAAAACGCAAAAGTGTGTCGTTCTCACTCTTATTCCACATTTACACAAGCGTTTTGAGTGAAGAATTCTGCTGCACATGGAGACGCAAAACTTGCAGTTTGCCGATATAGTGCGTAGGTGGAAGTGCCACGGCGTATAACCCTTATATATAACCCTGCTGCTTCTCTACTTCCTCTTCTCCAGCGTCAATTCAAAACAGCATGGTGAAGCGTAATAACACCACCAATTTCATGTGGATTGACGAGTTAAATTAGAAAACCAACAAGGCACTTGAAAATGTGGATTGTTTTTTTTCCTGAAGTGACTCTGCGCTTGTGATGTAATCTGTATTTTTTCCACCCGTTACCGTTGTCAAGTAAACAGCCCCTGAGTCTTGTCCACACATCCAGCTGTCCTCAAAACACTTGAGCTGCAGCACAGGAAGTGAGGGCCCTGGAGACCAGTGTCCCCACAGCAGACGCTCGACCTTTGGGGACAAACATGAGGGATCCAGCACTGTACGAGCACGTTCACCACCAGCTCAGACGGCACCACGGACAGGGCCCAATCACAGGAGACGCCAGTGTATACAACACTCATTCAATCTAATGATGACTTTATGTAAATAATTATATTTGGTACATTTGTTTTCAGTATTATGATTTCATGCAAACTGAAATCAGATTAAAGGGACAGTTCAGAGTTTTGGACATAGAGCCTCATTTCCTCGTGAGCCAGAGTGTTGGAGACGTGTGGAGACACTTTTTAAAATCTTCCATCCAGTCCTTGTATTTGCAGAGGTTGCTGGTGCTAGGCTAGTGCATGTCAATGGCCACAGTCGTCCTGCCACTAAAACAGTCTTACCCACTCCACAGTGCACCCGAGGCAAAACTGTTAGAACTCCAGACTGTCCATGTGAATGTTTGTGCTGATAGAATAATGTTTGAAATAAAACTAATCTTGGATCGCATGAATCGTCTCATGTTATGGGACTATTTTCTCATATATCAGTCCGCCGCTGCCGAGCTTTCTATCAGGAAGTACAACTCACTGCTGCTGCTCAGACATAAATCCTTCAAATGCAAGGTTGGTTTTACTTCTAAAATTAATCTATCGACACAGACATTCACATGGACAGTCTGGAGTTATAATAGTTTTGCCTCGGGTCTGTGGAGTGGGAAAGACTGTTTTTAGTGGCAGGACAACTATGGCCATTGGCATGCACTAGTCTATCACCAGAAACCTCTCCAAATACAGGGACTGGACGGAATATTTAAAAAGGTGTCTCTACACATCTCCAACACTCTGGCTCACGAGGAAATGAGGCCCTATGTCCTAAACTCTGAACTGCCCCTTTAAGAATGCAAATGTGCAATAGATTTACATAAAGAAGCAAAGAGCAATGGGTTAATACAAACATTTTAAGACCAAAATGACAAGACTCACTGCAGCAGGTACAGAGACAGGGACGACAATATTCCAATGGAATTTTATATATGCAGTAGGGCTGTCAACGTTAACGCGATAAGACAAGCGATTAATCACAAAAACAAATTGCATTAATGTTTGTTTTTTTACGCAGATTAATCACAATTTATTTTGAACGCTCCTCTATCAAAAGTGCGATGGTGACCTGAAAGGCGGCGCAGGTTATTAGGTCAGTGATCAGGTCTGTCCATACGTGACTTTAGATAAAACTAAGGTAGTTTGCAGATATTGCAGCGATGAATTCTCTTTCCACAGAAGCACGACAAGTTTAAAATACCATCTTAAAGCAAAACACGCGTTTGATTCAGCGGCAGCAACGACGCTACTGCACCAACAACAAGCTGAGCATGACAAACAATGTTGGCCGAAGGATAGAAAAATGTCAATAAAATAACTTTTTGATAATAAATTGCATTTTTGTCAAAATATTTTGGTCTTTTTTTGAAGAATAATTAACTGTGATTAATCGTGATTAATCAAAATTCTCAAGTGCAATTAATCTGATTTTTTTTTTTTAATAATCGTTTGACAGCACTAGTATTCAGTCTATGGTACATACGTTTAAAGGAGACAGAGGCATAGAATGAAAAATCAACGTTAACAGGCTGTTATAATGCGGTTCCGTCATCATGAGCAGAAATAAGAGTTGTATTTTGGTTTATTTAATCCATGTTTGAGTAATTCTATATCTTACAACAACCTGAATGCTCGAATGCCCCAAGTTTAGTTCACCTCTGCTCTGTACTTCCTCGCGATTCTTTGCAAAGAATTGTCTCTGCAGTATTCACAAATGCTGCGTGGCCGTTTTCCAAAAACAAAAGCCTTTCCTTCAGTTGTCTCCTGCTGCTGTTGAAGTGCCATTACAGACACTTGCCCAGCAGCAAACAGTCTGTCCCGCACGTTTGAACTGGAAGTCGATGCAGCCGCTTCATTATTCAGTCATTTTAGATCCATTTTAATTCATTACGCCTCATTTTTATTCATCATTTCCACAAATTGTAACAAACGTAAATGATCACACACTAAAATAAGTATAAAGCCAAACTAGAGCTGCACAATATTACTATAACAATATTACTAGGATGTGTTAATGGACCCATATTATGCTATTTTCTGATCTAGTTTTTAATATAAACAACATACCAAGAGCAAATTTTGATACCTTAATATTCATTTTGGTGCAAAAAGTCTAAAAAATGTAGGACCTAATAAGGAAAATCATGAATACAATCTGCCTTTTTGTCAAATTCAAACAGTAAATTCCTATAAAATGTGGAAACTTGTGTGTCGATATAGTTATTTTTATCCATAATCTGCCGGTGCTTCAGCCAATACTGAGATATTGATATTTTCCTGATATATAAGGCTGTTGAAAAATGACAGCAGTTACTTAAATATTTGATCTGTTGCAGAAAGTAATCAATGTGAGGAAGTGAAGGGAGCTGCGGGGCCGTAGAAGAAGCTGTAGTTTTGCATAATTTATGGACAGGAGGAGTGATGGAGTGAGAGGCTCGGGTTTCATTTCATTCACAGAAAAACTTTTGCCGGGTCATTAACTATTGTGCATTCTTAGAGCTCCTGCCAAGTCTTTCAGCTTGGGCCAGGGAACTTGACTGTGCAGAAAACAACTATGAGGGGGAGTGTCCGTTTTAGTATTTAGTATTCGGACTGTATATATAAATGGACGTAGCTGAACAAAGGAAGTGAGACTGGTTGAAGTTGACTTTATATTGAAAAACTGTCACCCCTCTTTTGTCATTTTGGTGTTAAAATATTCTTGTTATCTTGCTCTACATGATCCTGGTGTTTTTATTTTGGTATTTTCTAGGGATGGGCATGATAAGTTGACTGACTGATAATTGATTGTTAAGAATTTCGTCGATCACGTTCATTTTTAATTGACAAACCGAATGTAGGTTGCTGTGCGTAGCGTAAGGAGACGAGGCTGAGCATTTTATAAAGTCAGTCTTGTTATTATGTAGAATATCGTAATATCGTGAGCCTCCCCACCATATCGTGACCTTTCCCACGATATCGCAAGAAATATCGTACCGTGAGATTCGTACCGTGACGATATCGTATCGTGAGACTTGGATATCCTACCTACCGAACACTGTAGTCCGCTTCTTTATACGGTCTATGGCAGTCATGGCCAACCCGTGGCTCTCGAGCCTCATGCGGCTCTTTAACTAGTTTCATGCGGCTCTTCAGGAGCTTTTACATAACATGCGTCAAATATGCTTGGCTGGCGTTACCATTCATTCAAGGATTGTTCAAGATAAGGAATGCCAAAAGTCTCACTAAGCAGCATAGTAAGAGAAAAATTCAAAATGAAAATTATTTTCTTTTTGTTTGTGGACTTGCTTGAACTGAGAGTTTGTGTGTGTGAGACAGTGCACACAATGTTAACTGTTGAAAACAACTTTTACCAACTTTTAAACAATATTATCATGTTGGTGTGGTTATTTTCATTAAATGTGGTTGAGCATAGGTCTGTGTGTGCGTGTGCGTGCATACATGATTGAGGAATGGCATGATGTTCATGTGTACCCATGTGTATAATGTGGCTCTTTGCAGTAACACAGAAAAAGAAGGGGCTCTTAGTCTTCTACTAGTTGGCCACCCCTGGTCTATGGTATCACATTTATATCATATATTTAGCAAATACAACATATTCAGTTTCAGTTTTGTGTCTGAGCCCCACCTTCCTTTGCTCCCCATGCTAAGTCACTCCCCGTTCAGAGCACTATCACATTATAACAGTTTAATTTATGTAGTGACAGCGCTTTGAAAGGGGAGCGAGGCAGGTGGCAAAAACAAAACTGAAACTAATACATTTTTGCCGAATACAGCATTTTCAAAACAACAACAGGGAACATACCCCAATATCCTCTTTAATATGATCCCAGCATTCAGTATCTTCTTCTTCTTCCCACCACATCATATTTCACTTGTTGCTGTGTTTCGTGCTTCACTCCAGTCAAAATCGGGACATTTCTTGGGAATAGTTCGAGCCTGTTTTGTTATGGTAAAAATACGCCAGGTCTGCAGCTTTGTGCGGTTGTAGTTTTGTCCTGTCTGCGCCAGAGAAATCCACAGTAAAAACGTCTGCACTGAATATTCCAGCCTGAATGAGTCACTTTAAATGCACCACTATCGTCACCGCTTTGTCTAGAAGTTTCCACGGGATGCCATTGCGTTTATTCATCGTCTTATCTTGATCTTTTTTTCACTTTTTTCATCTTTCCTGTATGATTTATTTATTGCTCTTTTGGCTGATTTAATATCTTTAACTTCTTGGGCTCTGTTTTTTTAAAGACATTACGGTAAAATGCATTTACTTTGGTGACAGTAGCAGTAACAACAGATGATATACGGCGCGTCGACGCTAACACCGGTGACAGTTGGGAACAGCAGCCAAAACGTGTCAACAAGATGAATACTCTTTACTACATTGTCTTTAAAAAGAACCCAAGAAGTTAAAGTACATAAGAATTGATTTAATATCTGTTCTGTAAAATGTCTTTGAGTGTCCTGTAAAGCACTATATTAAGAAAATGTCTTAGTATTATTATGGATTTATTCAATTACAAGAGCTAAACAAATGCTGCTGTATTCTTTCCTTTCCATTTCTTGATTCATACTATTTCTTTCACCTAAATCTGTTGGTTTGAGACTAAACTATGAAGTTTTTGTGACAGAACCAACAGCTCCAGTCACTATATACTGTAAACTCAATGTATTATTACTATTATTATATATTTATTATGTAAGCATAGACGAGAAGGTTTCATTGGTGCTTATCTGGACTCTGTTTTGCGATTAAGACATTTTGGTTTGGTACTGGCTTGAAGCACTGGAAATGTATCCTATTCTGAGTACCTAAAGGCTCATTTATGCTCCATTTTTGTTCATAAACAGATCAGATTCCAACGTCACTGGCCACGTTTACATGATGTTTTTTAAATTCCAAATTAATTGTTCTGAGCTAAATAGTTCGGAATTAAAATATTCTCCTTTGACTTTACATGGAAAACGTTAAATTGTCTTTATTTAATTCTGCTCAACGTCTGGGGGTGGGGAAGGGTTCTGTTTGGACAGAGACACAAACATATTTCAGAATCAGAATCAGAATCAGAATCAGAATCAGAATGTGTTTTATTGCCATGTGAGTGAACAGGTTCACAACATTAGGAAATTGCTGCGGTACTTGGAGCAGGATGTAGACAAACACTGACATGCAACAAATAATAGAATAAAATAAAGCTATAGTACAATATAACAAGATTTACAAATTTACAGGAGTATAATAATATAGAGTATGAGAGTATCAGTGATCAGTGCAAAACAGGCAGGTGCAGGCAGGTGCGAGAACACAGGGTCATGTGGCAGAAGCAGAGTGGGGGGTGGGACCAGTTCGAGTGTTATTATTTATGAGTCCAACAGCAGAGGGGAAGAAACTGTTTTTGTGGCGAGAGGTTCTGGTCCGAATGGACCGTAGCCTCCTGCCTGAGGGGAGCAGGTCAAAAAGTCCATGTCCAGGGTGAGAAGGATCAGCTGCAATTCGACCTGCACGTGTCCGAGTCCTGGAAGTGTACAGGTCCTGAAGAGATGGAAGGCTGCAACCAATCACCTTCTCAGCAGAGCGCACAACACGTTGCAGTCTCTGTTTGTCCCTGGTGGTGGCTCCAGCATACCACACGGTGATGGAGGAGGTGAGGATGGACTCGATGATGGCAGTGTAGAACTGCACCATTGTCCGTGCTGGCAGGTTGAATTTCTTCAGCTGCCTCAGGAAGTACATCCTCTGCTGGGCCTTCTTTATGATGGAGGTGATGGTGGGCTCCCATTTGAGGTCCTGGGTGATGGTGATCCCCAGGAAGCGGAATGAGTCCAGAGTGGTGATGGGGGTGTCGGTCAGGATGATGGAGGGGAGTGGGGCTGTGTGCTTCCTAAAGTCCACAATCATCTCCACTGTCTTCTGGGCATTAAGCACCAGGTAGTTCTGGCTGCACCAGGACACCAGACGATCAACCTCCGTCCTGTAGGCAGACTCATCCCTGTCCGAGATGAGCCCGATGACCGTGGTGTCATCTGCAAACTTGATGAGCTTGACAGACTGATGGGAAGAGGTGCAGCAGTTGGTGTACAGGGAGAAGAGCAGAGGAGAAAGAACACAGCCTTGGGGAGAGCCGGTGCTGATGGTCCGGGAGTCAGAGACATTCTTCCCCAGCCTCACGTGCTGCTTCCTGTCCGTCAGGAAGTCAGTGATCCACCTGCAGAGAGGATCAGGCACGTTCATCTGGGACAGCTTGCCTTGGAGGAGGTCTGGGCGGATGGTGTTGAAGGCAGAGCTGAAGTCCACAAACAGGATCCTGGCGTAGGGTCCCGGGGAGTCCAGATGCCGCAGGGTGAAGTGTAGAGCCATGTTGATGGCGTCGTCTACAGACCTGTTGGCTCTGTAGGCAAACTGCAGGGGGTCCAGGAGGGGGGCCGTGAGGGTCTTGAGGTGGGGCAGAACCAGGCGCTCCAATGACTTCATGACCACAGATGTCAGAGCCACAGGTCTGTAGTCATTGAGTCCGGTGGTCCTTGGCTTCTTGGGGACAGGAACAATGGTGGAAGTTTTGAAGCAGACAGGCACATGACACGCCTGCAGTGAAGAATTGAAGATGTCTGTAAACACTGGGGCCAGCTCGTTAGCACAGTGTCTCAGGGTGGCAGCAGAGACGCCATCTGGGCCTGACGCCTTCCGGACATTCATCCTCTTGAACTGCTTCTTCACATCTGCCTCATGAATGTGAAAGGGTGGAGATGGCTCTGGTGAGGGGGAAACAGTGGGGGGATGAGTGTCCGGGTTGTCTCTATTGTCTCTATTGTTGGGACAGTTGGAGGTGTGAGAGCTGCTTAATGACTCATCAAAACGACAGTAGAAGTCGTTAAGACTGTTGGCTAGGGACAGGTCATCCGTGGAGTGTGGAGTTTTAGGTTTGTAGTTGGTGATTTTCCTAAAACTCCTCCACACAGAAGCCGAGTCGTCCTCTGAAATCTGCTGCTGCATATTCTCAGAGAACTGGAGTTTAGCAGTGCCCACTTCCCTGTATTTACGTATTTGGGAAGGAAACACACACTTCAGCTGCTGCCGGCTTTTCTGTCATATCAGTTTGTCATTACGCCGCCGACACAAACACGATCCAAACTTTTTCCGCAGTCTGATGATAATGAAGCAGCAGCTGGAGAATTCTCTCCTCACGCTTTACGTCTGTGAGCTGAGGAGGAGAAGGGAAGAGTGTCGGAGAAAGAGGAAAAAGACAAACTGAGTCTGAGGTTGCCACACCTCAGCCCACTCCCACATCCCGCTCACAAATCCAAAGAGACGTGGATGAAAGTCTGACGAGACGACTGGTAGAGCCAGATCCTCCGGATCGAGTCAGAACGAGCATGCGCTGAACGACCGGGATTATTTTTAAGAAGAATAAACGTTTACATGATCGAGGAATAAATTAATTTGGCTTTAAAATGGGTATAAACCACCCACTTACTTTGGAAGTGTAATTCCGAATAATAATCTTCATTAGGAATTAAGTGTTTACATGGTCTTTTTGAAGCAGAATTAATTTTTATTTAGAATTAAAGCTGTCATGTAAATGTGGGAACTAATATCAAAGCTGCATTCTCTTAAACAAACGCCAGAGGGCACTAAAGGTCACTCTGAAAATTTACCAAAACTGACGAAATAGAGCAACAAATAAACACATACGGAGGCGGTCACTGCAGTTTTTAGATCGCATCTGTTGGAAAACGAGGTGACAGAAGCATTTCTTTGTTTTGCAGCTGGTTCTAGTCTCTTTCTAAAAAGTTTATTTTCCAGTATTGAGCTGTGTTCACTACCGCTGTTGCTAAGATTCCACATGTTTTGAGGAGATGGACCAAACAGAACAACACAGAGAACAGCCAGAAGTCTCTATGTCAGGGATCTGCAACCTTTTGCGTCTGGCGAGCTAAAATTTACAAAATGAAGTTGATACAAGAATGCAAACCATACATCTTATACAGTTAGATGCCTATAAAATGTTAAACCATTATCCATTTATTAGTACACAAAGACCAAAATAACACATTTACAATGGTAATTTAAAAAATGTATTCAGTACAATATGTATAATTCAGAAATCCTTTGGCGAGATACTTGTAAGGGGTAGGAGAGCTACTGGTACTGGTTGAAGACCCCTGCTCTAGGCGTATCTTTATAGGTCTAGAGCATAAATGAGCCTTTAGAGTGAAACTGCCCTGCCATTGTTTACAGCTCACACATCTGGATCGCAAAAACAGTCCAGATGACCACCTTCTCAACATTAAATCACTCCTGGACAAATGAAGGGGTTCAACATCTTATATAAGCATAATCGCACCTCCCAAAATGAAACCAGCTCTAGGGATCCACCACCTGCTTTCCGCTATGGAGATCTTATTGTTTTGTCTGCAACATCTAGCAATAAATGCAATAAGTCCAGCAGAAAAGTTACATAACACACCTTTAATAAAAAATGACAGTGTAAGTAGCTCTTAACTCAGAAACAATCTGCTGAATGGCCCAAATACCGCAGGAACTGTAATGGCCGAACCATGTGTGCCACTACAGCCTGTGCATCTGTCATCTCCTTCACCCTGATGCCAGAGAGCGCACTGAGTCTTTTCCAGAAGCTGTGCCAGTCCTGTCTGGGGGAATGACTCTTTTGGCTGCCAGGGTTTCTGTGGCACTTTTGGGATTGGTGCAGATTTGAGCCTATGACAACCACAGCATCACAGCCCAGCGCCAACCGGCAAATCCCACTGTACGGCAATGAAGTAAGAGTAACGTTACTTCAAAATATTGTTAACCAATCCAACCCACTTAATTTCTATAGCACATTTCATAACCAGTTTCCAAAGTGCGGCACAAATACGGAGTAAGAAACAACAACAATAAAATAAAAATAACACTCAGATTTGATAATACTAGTCTTAAAACATTAAAACCAGTAAAATAAAATAAGAGCAAAAACCATCCGCTCAGATTAACTCATACTAGTCCTAAAACAATAAGATCAGATCAATAAAAAAATAAGATCAGAGCAAAACCATAGAATAGCAATAAATAGATAAAAGCATGGAAAAAATAAATAAAAGACACAGAGGACCACACAACCAAGTATAAGTACAAAGTAGTTCACTCAATTACTCAAGGGGGAAAAACTATTTGAGAAAACTACTAGTGAGTAACGGTACGTTCACACCGCAACATCCAAAAATGTGCTGGACGCCCCTATTTGGAGCCTTTGCATTTGAATTCAGATGCACATCTTGGACACTGTGGACAAACAGGAGCGAAATACTTGGGTCCAGGGTGTCAGCTGTGGTCTGCGAGTGCCGTGTTATCCCAGTCTAGAGAGTGGCTTTAGTGTATTTATTACGTAAAACACATCAGCGGAGCCCCAAGCTTGCCCCGGCCCCGTGGGTCAAGCACCGGCCCCGTGGAGCAAGCCCGGCTCCACAGAGCACCAGAAAGCATAGGGTTTCAGGCTCCGGGTCGCAGAGCTGCAGAGGTTCCTGCCGTGGAGCTACATGTTTCGGTTCTCGGCTCTTTCTTCTGTATAGTTCTGTATAGACTACTTGTCCCTGATTGGTTGATGCGGCATCAACACTAAAAGTTCTGCTTTTTCAACTTCTGATGCCAACATTCTGGACGCCGATGCCTTAACGCTCAAGATGCACCGCCTCAACGCCAAATTCGCGCCACGCTGACACCTGAAGACACGCCACAAAAATGCAGGACGCCCTAGTCACACGTCCACATAGACTTTACATGAAAACTTAACGCCCTGAACCAACCATAACTGACGGGACATAATATCCAGAGGTGGAACGTTATGAAGTAAAAGTAGTCCTGTAATACATCTTAGGTATTTGTACTGTACTTTAAGCATTTGTTCTTAATTCTTCTATTTCTACCTTTTACTTTTACTCCACTGCATCTGAGAGCAGCATCTGTACTAAGTATTTTTTTATTATTGTCTGAGACCTGCTGATATTCATAATTTGAGCACACCAAAAATACAAATAGTTTACATTTGAAGCTTTATATGCAGGGAAAATAGTTTTTACTCTCAAAATAGGTACTTTAATACTTTAGATTGTTTTCATGTGATCATTTCATCATCGAATCATTTTATACCATCAAGCTTTTGTCACTTGTAGACTTACTTACAGTTGGAAGAGCAGCTACAACTTCTGTTCATGTAAGAGTACTGTTATTTCAAACTAAATATTACTCAAGTAGGAATATGGAGTCCAAAAATTACTCTGAAAAGTACAATTTCTTAAGTAAATGTATTTGAAGTGACTACACCATAGCCAATAGGAAACTGAGGTGTGAGAACCAGCCTGGGTCTATATGTCTGTGATGGTCTGACATTTGTTGGTGTTAACCTGGAGCCATTTGCCAAAACGACTCAAGCTTTGACAAATCCTCTGTAATCCTTCTCAATCACAAGAAAACTCAACAGACCGGTTTATGTCAGTTCTCGGCATCCTTAGAGCTTCCAGACAAATACTTCGACTGCTGCGTCACAAGAATGAGTCCTGATTTATCATGGTTAAAGAAGTGCTTTGTTTACATAATGTATTGAGAAGGCAAAACGCGGAAAGCTGCAGTAGACATTTACACTTTCCAAATTGTAAATAGTTTTAACAAATTCTGTCTGAGAATTCCAATTGTTCTTCCAAGTTTTGCAATTGCAAAAACAATTAAGTGGATGAAAACTAAATCAACACTAAATCTGAACTGTGTATTGTATCCAAGTCATCGTTTGGCAAGTTTGCAAACTAGGAGCAAGTGCAGCTTTGTGTTCAAAAATATATAAAACTGAGTGTGTGCTGCCTTCAATGGCCTGTGCAATTTCAAGTACTATGTGACATCATGCATGACTACCCTGATAACAGGTTGCAGGGGTGGAGTTTGAAGTGTGTATACTTGTTGGACCAATCACTGTTCCTTATACCTCCAGACGCCGATCCTCCTGCTTCTCCCCTTTAAGGCTGTTTTATAATTCTGTGTTGACTCAGTGCACATTGCCGCCGTCGCCTTGTTGCCATCATTTTTGATTTATGGATCTGCGTTGAGGTCTACGCACTGCAAAGTAATTCAGCGCCGCAACGCTAGGAGGCGAGGATTTAAAAATGGCGTTCGTGTTCGACAAAATAAAGCGAGAAAGCGGAGTACAGGAAATGTACATTGAGTAGATGTAGAGAGGACCAATCACAGCCCTTATTGTCTGCATCGGTTCGATGCGTAGTTACAAAATGCTGGAGGTGCACGTCAGTTGACACAGATGCTCTGCAACGAAGTTGCGATGGAGACGATTTGACGCACGACCATACATTGGGCTTAAATCCTCTAGACTCCCCCTCCTCACTCTTCCCTTTAGTCCTCCAGACCTCATCCCTTCTCAGTCTTCCCTTTAGTCCTCCAGTCCGCCCTCCTCACTCTTCCCTTTAGTCCTCCAAACCCCCCTCCTCTCTCTTCCCTTTATTCCTCCAAACCCCAGTTCCTCACTCTCCCCTTTTGTCCTCCAGACCCTCTTCTCACTCCCCCCTTTAGTCCTCCAGAGTCCCCCCTCCTTACTCTTCCCTTTAGTCCTCCAGTCCCACCGTCGCTCTTCTCTTTAGTCCTCCAGACCTCCCTCTTCCCTTTAGTCCTCCAGACCCCTCCCCTCTCTAACTAACTGTCCCCATTAGAGTCCTCCAGATCCTGCCCCTCCTCCCCCTCCCTCTACCCTTTAGTCCTCCAGAGCCCCCTCTCCAAGTTAGGCCTTCAGATCCCATCCAACCTGTCCCCTTTAGTCCTCAAAACCCTGCGCCCTCTCCCTTTAGTCGTCCAGAAGTTCCCTCCTCACTCTAAATGTTCCCATTAGTCCTCCAGACCTCCCCTCCTCACTCTTCCCTTTAGTCCTCCAGATACTGCCCCTCCTCACTCTTCCCTTTAGTCCTCCAGGTGCTGCCAAGTTTAGCAGCTCTATTTGAAATGCGGTTTTGGGCTTAGTTTAGCTTTTTAGTCCCACTTTAAATGCAGACAGCGTACGGTTTTGTGATTTTTCTTCACAAAATGGTTACCCGTAGACCTCCTAAAAGTTCCGTAAGGGAAACAAAGTGAAGTAGACACAGTATTTTACATTATCTAAGATCCCGGTTAATCTTAAGAAGAAATTGCATTATGTCCCACTTCACTTTGCCTCCAGATGCCTGAATTTAGAATAGATTTACTTACAGACTTTTAAAGGGTCTATAAAAGGGTCACAACACCAACAACAGGGATCCACTCATAGGTCGGAAAGGTGGATTACGTGTCTTGCCCTGAAATATAACGTTGGTCAGTGGAGGAACAGTGTTTTAAAAGTGGTTCTGCAAAGATAAAGAGTAATTTTACTTATTTTTTTGTTATTTATTGTTTAAAGGGCCCATATTACGCTATTTTCTGGTGTCTATGATGTTTATGACAGTGATACCGCAGCATAGTCAAAAGCATCCACTGCTCAAAGCTCTAAAACAGCAGAGACCAAACCTTTGCGATATTTATAGAAAATCTCTATTGATCTGTCGGATTTGTGTGCGTCCCAAAGGAGTCAGTGCCAGACAACACAACACAACTCTTCATCAAAGTTAGTCTTACAAATACTTTCCAGTTTTCAACTCAAATTAAAACAGAAGCTGGGTCTTGTGAGCTTTAGGCCATGTTATAACGCTGTGACCTCATTAAAAAATATACCTGCTTCTTTCGCACATGAGTAATCCCAAAGGCCGCCAACACACTACAGGAGAATTTGCCCGATTTTGGCTGCGATTTCTTCTTCCTGAGTTTGGGGAGGCGTGACCCGACTTTTTGGTGGTGTCTCTGTGAGATCGTAACCACCAAACATCAGCAATGCTACAGAAACAGTCGATAAAACAGAGCGTCAGGGGCAGAGGAGTGACGGAAGATACAAACTCGGGATATAGCGAAAATAAAGACTTTATTGCTTACCTCCCATAAAGTGGTACATTTAAAGTGCAGCATCTCATCCACATTATCCATAGAATTTGTCCTCCACAAAAAGTCCACAAAACAGCACTATTAATCTATTTTGAAGCGTTCTTTGAAAGTGAAAATGATTAGCAGATTAGCGAAAATGACTCTACTTCTTGTGAACTTTATCTCCAAGCTTTTATGCTTTAAAAATCGTGTATCTGAAGTATTGCACCACATTTCACAAATAATAATAACACAGTTTTGACTTGTGTCTAAACTAGAAGTGCAGAGCTAGTTTTACTGTAGACAGGAAACAGGAGACGCCATCGCACTCACAACTTTATATCCTGTTTTATGCAGACAGATCCTGCTGCAGTTTTTGCGATCAGAGATTTTAAGTCTCATAAATTTCTCCTCATGTCTGGTGTGCGCTTTTGTCGCATGTTTAAAAATCGTTTAAGACCAAAACATCCTGTAGTGTGTAGCGGCCTTTAGTCTGCCTAATTTTCAAGTCACCAACTATTTTTTACCTTTTGTTTAGTAGAGACTTGGGGCTAAGGTGAAACAATGTTTTCCATTATGCAGAGTTTGTGTGTTAAATATGTGAATGAAACAAAACACAACCCCAGATATGTTTTAGATTAAGTAAAAACAAAAAATGAGTGTAATATGCGTAATATAATATTAACTCACTCAAAATCCAACTCTTCTGGAAGTCAAGGATTATATAAAGCCGTTTTATCTTATCATTTCCATACAGGCAAATTTGCACGTGTCCACTGTGAAATCTGTAAAATTCGATTGCGCTTAGTTCCCTCAGATCTGTGTGTACTTTTCTGCCTCGCTCTGTGGAGCAAATCGGCCGGAGTCCAAGGACAGCACACCCTCTGTCCCTCTGATAATGCACCGATGGATGAGAGACCAGATCCCACTGTAATGAGCTTCTCTGATGATGGCTCAAAGCGACAGGAGCACTGGCAGGAGCAGAGGCAGGGGCAGAGACAGGGGCAGATATCCAGATAACCCGATCTGCAAAACAAATACACTACCAGTCAAAAGTTTGGATGCACTTCTCCATTCGTGCTTTTGCTTTATTTTACTAGAGACAGACCAATATATCGACTGACTGATATATGGGGTTGATATTTTAACTTTTCGCATGGCAGTTTTGAGTGAAGAGGCCACGGCATAAAACACTGCTCTCTTAACCAGTTGTCCAAAGTTGTGGATGAGTTTGTACTAAATTGTAATATGATAAATTATATATTTTTTTTAACAAATAATCAAAACTGGCACAAAAATATCCTAAATATCAACAGAGCTTTTCGGCCATTGGCTACTCTGGATTTACAATTATACAGGCCATGAAGAAACTATTTCTACTATCCAATCTCTGAAGCCACCTGAGTGTGCACTAGATTCAGTTCTGTTAGTTCACGTTTGGACTGGCCTTGTTCACATACACCAGCATCATACAGCCCAACACCATGAACCACACGATCCACGTCCATCAGCTGATCACCAAACTTATTTCTATGACAAGAGGACAGAGCAAATATGCACATGCACAGTCTCTTCCCCAGTCACCTGTGGCTAAGTACACAGCAAAGACTGTAAATGCTGGTGGCCAAGGAGAAAAAGATTTTTTGATCGAGTTTTCTAAGGCTTACCTGCACAGACAGACCCAGACTCACCTGCACAGACAGACCCAGACTCACCTGCACAGACCCAGACTCACCTGCACAGACAGACCCAGACTCACCTGCACAGACCCAGACTCACCTGCACAGACCCAGACTCACCTGCACAGACCCAGACTCACCTGCACAGACCCAGTCTCATCTGCACAGACCCAGACTCACCTGCACAGACCCAGACTCACCTGCAGAGACAGACCCAGACTCACCTGCACAGACCCAGACTCACCTGCACAGACCCAGTCTCATCTGCACAGACCCAGACTCACCTGCACAGACCCAGTCTCATCTGCACAGACCCAGACTCACCTGCACAGACCCAGACTCACCTGCACAGACCCAGACTCACCTGCACAGACCCAGACTCACCTGCAGAGACAGACCCAGACTCACCTGCACAGACCCAGACTCACCTGCACAGACAGACCCAGACTCACCTGCAGACAAATGTGTCAAACAGCGACTCTGCAGCGTCCATTCATACAGTGGCCATATCGACTTGTCAGAACCTGATCTCGTCAGATCTCAGAAGCTCAGCAAGTTCGGGCCTGGTTAGTACTTGGATGGGAAAACCAGGTGCCACCGGAGATGTGCCAGTCCCAAAAACAAACAAACTATTGTTGTGTCCTTCAGCAAGGCGCTGCCCCCACAATGCCTAGTATGAAAGAGATCTGTGCGTGAGTGATAGTGGTGGTCGGAGGGACCGATGGCACCGATTGGATTGTCAATTGTCAGCCTCGCTTCTGTCAGTCTTCTGTTAAGGCAGCTGTGGCTACAACAGTAGTTTACCACCATCGGGTCTGGAGTGAATGAATAATGCGCCGTAAAGTGTCATTGTGACATATGTCTGTGAAAAAGTTCTATATAAATAAAAACTTACTTACTTACATACAAATATCCCTGATCGAGTGCTTTTTATTCAATTCCAGGACTGTTTCTTGCACTGTGGACTGCGTAGGTTGGCCCGCGCTCACATCACACTCGCTCCAGAGTAAGTGGAGCCACTGTGAGACTGTTAAAAGCTCGCTCAGAGCGATCTTTGAAAGTGAATCGAAGCGAATGCTCTTTTATGTCAACCTAACTAGTGGCAGTGTGAAAATGACCTTAGATTCTGAGATTTATTTTGTTATAAATCTCTCTTTACTTTGATCACTGTTTTGCACTTCTGGCGTTCTTTGACCCTCACAAGGCACAGCAGCGAAAACCTTCATCAAGAAGCTCATTGAGAGAAGAAAAGATTTTGCAGCGCTGTCAACAACGCAAAGGGTGGAAAAATGTGAATGTTAAATATATTTTTTAAAAAGTTATTTAAGTTACATAAATGTGCTTCTTTGCTGCACAGTTCTATTTATCTCACACTGTATATCTGGTGTGTTTCAAGGGTACAGACAGGACAAGTGCCCTTTATTTCACGACTGAGCGCTCGGGGTCAGATCAGATTGTGCTGTAGATTTGGAAAGGCTGAGTCACTGTATTTGATCCTGGACCATTTTAGTCTTAAAACAGAAAGGGCGACATTTTATTTCACTAACGTCTGTTTCAATTGAGGGTGACTGCACTGTGGAAGCTTTGGTGGAGGAGTTTTCCCTGCTCTCCTCCTGGGACATATTATTGCTATGCCTGGAATATTCCAAAATATATCATCAGTAATACTTTAAATGAGGTTTCGTACCAAGGAAAGACAAACGTTTTGAGGCCTCAGAAAGACAGCATTAGAAAATACAGAATTACTCAAGCATTTGTGACATGAATGTTACAACATCTATTTTACTTCTCTGGGGTATTAACACAGCATATTTAGATCACCATGTTAACTCTTATTGCTCTGAAAATAGTACATTCGTTTTTGACTTTCTGAGTCTCTCCACCTGTAGCTGACGATAATGTCAGTACATTTATTTCAAGTCCTAAAATTATTTTACCTGTTCAAGTATTAAGATGCGTCAGAATAACATTGTTGTTAATTTTCATATATTTTATTTGTAAAATATTTCCCTTTTGAGTCAGGTGACCTTTTTTTTTGCTTGCAACTTTATTTTTATTTGCTTATTAACATAGAAAAAAAAAACAATATAAAACAACAGGAAACTTGAGGTATTGGGAGGAGGAGTACTACCAGTGCCAAGAAATGTATATGGTGACCAACAAATATAATTTTAATGTCAACAGAGCAGCGATCCTCAGCCAGTGCTTTGAGAGACGGCGAGATAGACTCTCATTAGTTACTCAAAACGAAGTGCCAGTTCAAAGAATGTTCATTTTCACCATGCAATGTGACTGTAGTTTACCCCGTTTTTGATCAGATTAGTTCAGTTTTTTACTAATATTTTTGTAGAATAATAGCCACCCCACAAATAAGGCTGAAGAACACTGATTTAAAAGGACAGAAAAATACCCCTAACCACTGGTATTATGTATGAGGTCGATCTCTATTGCTCATAAATGTAATCCACTTCCCCCAGAGCTTCATAAATTTTGAGACCTTCGATCTAATGTAATATGTTTGCTTTTCCATGAGGTAAATATTCTGTATAATGTTTATCCATTGTCGTTGATTTGGAGCGACCGGGTTAAGCCAAAGTCAGGTGACCTTTTACTTTGCCCTGGAAGTTCAAAGAGAGCGAGAAATAGTAGCCGCGAAAAAGGAGAAAGACGATAGAGAGAAACAAAAGAGAAAAGAGGTCAAAATGCTACTTAACTACCTCTGGTGATGTATTGGCAAACACGGTAAATATATTGTCTGTAATTTGTGTTTATTTAGCGGTAATTGATGCAAATCTGAGACATTTTGTCTATCTGTCTTTATTTTATTTTTCACAGTGTTCCATGTGTTGAAGTTGGTGAGAATAAATGTTACACATGATCATCAGTACGGAGCGTGAAGTCCTTTTAATTGCAAAGAAAACCAGAGGAGCTACACCACCCCTTTCAGAGCACTAACACAACACAATCGTGCGCGTTCCATTAATAAAACTACCGCACATCACATCAGGTTTGTGAAGTTGTACGGTTTTGTATCCTGCTTTTGTATATTTATGGAGAATTGTCGTGTGGGAGCGTGAGTGATGTAGGCTGGACACTGGACAGAATGTTAACCGTAACCGTAAGGCAAAACCAGAAATTCAATTTGTCAACTGGACAAAATTTATTTTGGTCGAATCCGTTTCTCATTCAAGCTGCTTCTCCAGGTCTGCTCAGATGCTGGTGGACACTGTCTTAAATCTGCCTGAAGGGAGGAGCTAAATACACTGAAACTACTCTGCATTTACCCAGCGTTACCTGAGAGGGACGCTCAGCTTTAGAATTCGCCGTCTCCATTAGTAGTAGTTGTAGTAGTAGTAGCCTTTATTTGTCAGTTTCTTCACATGTTCAAGACATACAAAGGAATCGAAACTGGACCTGTCACCCCATCCGTACATTTAAACACATAATGCATGACGGGGTAGGAGACATGGACCAGACCGGACGACAGGAGCAGAGGAAGAAACAATGCAGCAGCACTTCAAAAAACAAAATCTAGTCAAGTAAAAATGACTTGGATTACGAAAGTTTTACCATGATTTGAGTAAATTTCACTTGACAAGTAAAATGGTCTGCCAGTGCTGTGAGATTTGTGCTTAAAATATGAAAATACATCTTGCTACACTTAAACTAAGAAAAACAATAACTTTTTGCACTTAAAATAAGAAATAAAATCAAATGTTGCTTGAATTAAGAAAAAAACACTTACTCCACTGGCAGATAATTTTACTTGTCAAGATGAATCTACTCAAATAAAGTAAAATGTTCTTAATCTAAGTCATTTTAACTTACCTAGAAAAAAAATTGAAATAGAAAGCTTACAAAATCAGAGTAGTTTCAGTGTATTTAGCTCCACCCTTACTCAAACATGCATGGATGACGTCTAAAACCTCCTCATGTTCTTGATGAGGGAACGTTATATCATGTTAGAAAACTTTGTCACCTTAGCCTTGACTGCTCTTTGTTGTTTTGGAATAGTTTAGTAAAATTTAGCAAACATAACTCCTTCAAACATGGCCTGAACATTTAGTGAGAATGAGGAAATCGTTTATGTGTCCTCTGTGACCGAGGCAACAGTCAACAGTGTCCGGCCACTGCTTGGTACCGGAAGTAAAATTCCCATTTATTTTTCCCATAGACTTTCTTGGGGCAAATCAAAAACAACACTCTCATTTAAAACTTGTGAAACTTTATGAACCACTACATTATCAAAACATTTGGCAGATTTTTGCATTTTTGGACAGTGGTTAACATGTAGCTGGTTAGTCTCTCTTGTGTCTTTAGAGAAGCATGTAAGTATGTAAGTTTTTTGGTTGTGGGTCTGTCACCTGCTTGTTTCTATAGGGATGGTTTGCCTGGAATGTTCCACAGTATGACATTAAGCAGCCCTACCTTACATGCATTCAATTACAGGCAGTTTTACAGCTCAAAGATACTTAGAAAAACAGGCATTCTGACTGTAAGTGGGGTCACATCTTTACAGATCTGACCTGTAACTTGAACTGGTTTGGTCTCCATGAAGATAGAAAGGTTTAATGCCATAGTGTGAAAGAAGAAGATTTCTGGATTCTGTGGATGGCTTTTAAAGAGGAAGTGCTGGTCCAATTTGTATTACAGTCGGAGATATGGTATGAGATATATAAGGAGAAATGAGACTATAATATAAAGTTAATAGAGTGCTAGTTTTTAGATAGGGTTTAACCCTTCTTATTAGGGTTGGGTGGTAATACGGTATCCTGCAGTATCAAGTAGCAACCGTATCAGTTTCATTACCACCATTAAAAAAATCTGCATAAGAACCTAAAACAACAGCGCGGACTTTCTCCCCTTCAAACATTGGAGATACTGATCCACACGCAGTGAGGAAGAAGAAAAAACGTGGCTGATACTTTATGTGTGATGTTGAGCCGAAAAGTTTGCGATGGAGACGTTTTATTGAACGCCGAGAGGGGATGAGGCGCTGAAGAGGAGAAAGTTCCTGCTTGAGGCCGAAGTCAGACTTTCATGGAGGAGACGGTAAAGCCCAATTTATGGTTCTGCGTCAAAACATGTTTGTGTCGACGTGCGCCCCCTACGCACAGCGTCCACAGAGGCCGACGTGCACCTCAGAAACTTCCTAACTATGCAAAAATGACGCAGACAGCGAGGGGAAGCGACACCAACAATAAGGGCTGTGATTGGTCCTCCACTGCTCTACATTTCTGGTGTTCCGCTCATCATATATTTTGAGTATTAATGTGTTTAATGCAGCTTTGCCCACATTTGTTTATGTTTTATAGAAATTAAACTTAAAACCACATGGCTCATATGCATACAGTATAAGCGCTGATAAAAACAGCTCATGCACTGATGCTGATGCGATCGCGCTGCAAAGTTTGGTTTGATCAGAACTTGTGCCTCATCTTCAGATATATAAATCTGCTATTCTGTTTTTGAATGGTTTAGGTGCAGCTACAAAATAATTCTTAATTAATCACAGTAATACCATATACCCCGGTAAAATGCTGAGAAGGTTTAACGGTATCAAAATTTGGATACCGCCCAACCCTAATTGTTATAATACCCAAAGATTTTGAAACCTTTTGAGAAATAAATTGATGATTTTTAAAACAAAACTTGTCATCAAGAATGGCACCTACATATTGTGACTGCAGCACCTTTTGAAAACAGTACAGAGGCTACCTACAGTCCTGTTAACCTTGGCTAAGTATTATTTTATTTTAGTGCCTTCCCTACGCTGTATGTCTGACCTGACATTGATGGGGATGTTGGAGATCACGTTAACAGCTGGTCTGTCAGGAGGAGGTTGCACCGCTGGAGTCTGGCTGTAGCTCCCCCTGTGGGCTCGACAGTCGCCTACCTGACTACCTGAACAAGATATAAAGTGAAATGAATGAGTGGATTAATGTGCACCCTTGTGTCCTCTGGATCACTGCCAAAAAGTCCATTTGGGTCATCACTTTTAGTATGTCTGCATGGGTAGAACTGGACATAGTTTTATTGAGCTGTTAATAACGAATGAACAAATGTCTGGCCACACTGTTCCTTCTACATTGTGGTTTTATAGATTTTTTATGTTGCTGATAATTGAATTGTAATAGTTTAAACCCAGATGTTAACCATCGCCATTCCTGTCTTTAATGAGGGAGTGTTATGCAAAACCTTCGACTTTTTAGACCTTTCTACCACATCATAACGTCGTTCCCTCATTAAAGCAACTGCATCCAGTGTGAGCATCCAAATAATTTCCCTTGTGGATCAATAAAGTTTGTCTAATGCCGGACAATTTTTGGCCTTTTTTGAGCCGATATTTTTGTGCGACTATTTTGGGGATCGAGTTTTGGCTTAATTGTGTGTCGTGCTTCATGTAGTATATGTAGGAAATGTCTTTGTGTGTGAATGGTGTCAATGGGGTGTGGGTATAGGCTTTGTTATTAGCACAAACTAATTTTATACTATTGGGGCACCAGATTCATGAATCACAACAAAACTAATACTCTCCAATTTACTCTGTTCTCTACATCTTAAGGATCGGAGTTCTAGACTATCAAAGAATCTAGATGATCTTTATATAACTCTGAACAAACACCGAGGCCAAAATTTGTGTGGTTTATTTTAGCAAACAAATGAAGTCAAAACATTCACTTTCAACCACTGGTTCAAGTCACAAGAAGGAGTCACCAATTCTACAACATTAAAGGAGTGTAATCTGTGTTTTATCTTATCTTAAGTCTGAATGTGGCTGAATGTGGGCTGCTACAGGTGCTGGGTTTACGTAGTGAAGACTCAGATCAGAGAGACTGCGTTTTGGTTTAAATTTGATCATACGGTTAAAAGAATAACCAAGAATTTGCTACTAATATAAAGAAAAAGTTCCCACGGAATAAATACTGACTCCCAAAAAATTCCATATTTATTTTATATATTTGATATTTGATTTAATATTTACTTAAAATGCAAGATTTTTGGTAATCTGAGTAATTCCTTATGATTATTTGGTGATTATTTGCTTAAAAATAATTTGATCTATTTCCATTTTTCTTTCAATTAATTATTGCTAAGGTTTATCATAAATTTACTTGAGTAATGTTTGTTTTTTTGCATTATTTTGTGGTCCATGCCTCCTTTATTTGTGGACGCTCAGTTCGACAAGGCCTACGCCCCCTGCTTGGGGTGTTGCCATATATCCGTATATATGAGTGGACTAAGTGAGTGTGACGTCACCCACAGCGTCAGTGTCGCTCAAATGAGGCTCGCGATGTCACGGTTACAGGAGCGAATTTGGAGCCAGGCTTTATGTCATGAATAGGATTTTTTTGACGGACAAAATAGCGAAAATAAAATTCAGGATCATGTAGAGCGGGTTCATACGAACATTTTAAGATGACGAGGCCACAGCAGGAGTTATAGAGAGGGACAATAAGATTTCAATGTAAGACAATGGGAAAAAAGGAGAGAAGGAGCCGGAAGAGCCTCCTGGAGCACTTCCTGTTTGGCACGCGGCGGCTAACAGGTTAGCTATGTCCACTTATATATACGGTCTACGGGTGTTACCAACTGTATACCTGTAAAGAACTGTTCTATCTAAATGTGAAAATGAAACGAACTGAAATGGGGTATGAAAATGCTTAAACTAATGGAGCAATCTTATTATTTATGAATAAACAAAGCATAAATTCAACTGTAAGTCTCTGTCAAGTCAATTGAAACAAACTTCTGCTGCCTTTTAACCCTTCCAGACTTATTATTTATTTATTTATTTATTTGATAGGGACAATGCACATTAATGAACATATGTTATAAACAAATGTAAATATGCCGGATTATAGCTACAAAGCTAATTTACATCCGCAGTCCCTTGGCAGGTAACAAATACAGCACACAATAGAACATTAGTAACACAAGAAAAGGTTAAGAAAAATAAAAGAACATTTTTGACGAATGATCACATGACTGGTTTGATTTTAGCCACAGTTTGAGTTGAGTTTTGAAAGTGAGCGATGTGGAGCGCTCCCTTATTCCTAGAGGAAGACTGTTCCAGATCTTAGTGGCCCTCACAGAGAGAGAATTTTGCCCAAAAGATGTTTTTCTGTAGGGCACCTCACAGTCTCCTCTGGACAAGGCCCTGGTCCTGATACTGGTGGGAGTTTTTGTTTTGAAAAAGTCTGACATAGGAGGCGGGGCTAATCCATGTAGCACTTTATACACAAGGCATGTATATTTAAAATGTTTAAAATTTTCAAATCTTAAAATATTGTACTTTTTAAAAATATTACAAACATGGAATGAAATTGGTTTCCTATCAAAGACTTTTAGTGATTTTTTATAGAGTGATTCAATTATTTTGAGTGTGCTCACATTACCTAAAGACCAACTGGTGATACAGTATTCAATGTGAGTGATCATTGAGTGGAGAAAAACTCTCGCAGCATCAAAAGTTATAAATGGCCTGATTTGCCTAAAGTTTTGAAGATTAAATTTTACAGTTTTAACAATTCTTTTAACATGATTCTTAAAGCATAGTGTAGAATCAAGAGTAACACCGAGGCAATTGAATTCAGTCACAATTTGAAACTAGAACCTCAGAAACACTCCTGAATGTTTTATATCTTGTGGCTACTTAAGAGCAATTTTAGTAGATTGCCACTGGTTCAAGTCACAACAATGAGTCACCAATTCTACAACATTGAAGAAGATTAATTGGGGTTTTCTCTTATCTTAAATCCAGCTACTTTACTACGCTTGACTGGGAGGTAATGTTATGCAGATCTTACCGGTTTGGTCTTTTTCTTTAGATATACATGGGGTAACGAGAACGGATTAATTCCTCACGACCAGCTCCCAATCGGCAATCGTGGGTCGCTAGAATATCAAACCTGTTTGAAATCCAGTCGCCTCTCGTGAGGGTTTCACTGTTGAAGTCATTTGTACAATGTGAGAACATGAATCATGAGCTGTGAACTTTTAAACCCTGTGATTTGGTCATACAGTTTGAGGTGGGGCTGAGGGAAATGATAGAAAATATCGAACAAAAACATGCCTGAAGAAGTTTCATGTCGTCAGTACAGGTTTTAGTAATCTAGCGATCTCTCCCAGGCCATATTCAAACCCTCCTTATGTTTTGCTGTAAGATTCCATGTCTCTTGAATAAACCTGAGCCAAAAAATAAAATTGGGTCATAAGTTTGTCCACATGGGTATAGTCCAGTTCAAAAATGCCTGAGATATATGAAGCTTTACTGAGCTGTTGAATAACTGCTTGAGCAGCCTGTCCTTTCCACATTCTGCTAGACTCCAGACGGGTCTAAAACCGAAGCATTGAGTGTGAAAAACCTCTCTCCAAACCTGGTCCAACCACAGCTGCTAATTTGTAGCACTTGAGTCTCAAATGCAGAAAAATCTCCTCTTAAAATTGTCCAATTAATCAGAACAAAATCATGTCTTACCTGAGAGAAATAAGATTCTTTGCTGTTCTTTTGAATTTCAATTAAGTTCGTTCTTAATTGAAATTCACAATAAAATGGGAAAATAGTTTGTTATTTCGTTGCTGCGTTTTTGTGCCAGTGGCTATTTTAATTTTGATATTTTATTCTCTCTGGTTTATCTGCCTCAGAAGTTCTGCTACATGTGAACTCAGTGTCATCTGAACAAAGTTTATCACCTCGCTGCTTCCTGTTTCTCATCATGGAGTTCAACAATGACTTTCTAAGATGCAAAAGGAAACGCATCACTATAAAAGAAGGCGACATGTTTTTCCTCAAAATTGCAATGATTTTTCAGCTAAATCCTTCTAGCAAAATAACTTCTGGGGCAAATTAACCAGAGAGAATAAAATATCTAAATTAAAATAGTCACTGAGACTGTTTTTTGATTGACTTTAAATGAAATGTAGCGATGCAGGCTTTAGTGCGCCTTATCAGGGTTTGTGTGGAGTATATTCAGTCTATACTGTGGAACATACTAAATAAATAAAATAAAATAAAATAAGAGAGAAAAAAAAGAGAAGAATTGTTTTTGGCAGTGACATGATGCCTAATTTTTCTGTCCAGTTGCAATTTCCTCAATTAAAAGGGTTCAAATTTCATAATAATTCACCGCATTTCTGTAGTACCTCTGACTTCCATGGAACCAAATACTTTTTTCAGAAATCATGAGTTATTCTGGATAATTTTTTGTTCTTAAAGTGTTAAAATGTCATGTGGTGCGACCGTGCATCATGTGGTGCGACTAATAATAGCAGTAATTTTATGGTGGGAATTTTAATAACAAATAAAGTAGACTTGGCTGAATGGTTTATTTTAGGCATTTTTCTTCATTTGATGCATTTTGCAGGGTAATATAGGACTTTTAAAGGAACTCAGTATTGAGTACAGTATTTAAAGCAGTGCAATATCCTGGTGTAGTCTTGGGTGTCTCAGCTTACTTATGTATTTTATTGTATACTGAGTGTAAATGCACCACGTATATGTCTGTACATGTGTATATGTCTGTACATGTGTATATGTCTGTATATGTGTATATGTCTGTATATGTATATATGTCTGTATATGTGTATATGTCTGTACATGTGTATATGTCTGTATATGTGTATATGTCTGTATATGTGTATATGTCTGTATATGTGTATATGTCTGTACATGTGTATATGTCTGTACATGTGTATATGTCTGTACATGTGTATATGTCTGTACATGTGTATATGTCTGTACATGTGTATATGTCTGTATATGTGTATATGTCTGTACATGTGTATATGTCTGTATATGTGTATATGTCTGTACATGTGTATATGTCTGTATATGTGTATATGTCTGTACATGTGTATATGTCTGTATATGTGTATATGTCTGTACATGTGTATATGTCTGTACATGTGTATATGTCTGTATATGTGTATATGTGTATATGTCTGTATATGTGTATATGTCTGTATATGTGTATATGTCTGTACATGTGTATATGTCTGTATATGTGTATATGTCTGTATATGTGTATATGTGTGTATATGTCTGTACATGTGTATATGTCTGTATATGTGTATATGTCTGTATATGTGTATATGTCTGTACATGTGTATATGTCTGTATATGTGTATATGTCTGTATATGTGTATATGTGTGTATATGTCTGTACATGTGTATATGTCTGTATATGTGTATATGTCTGTACATGTGTATATGTCTGTATATGTGTATATGTCTGTATATGTGTATATGTGTATATGTCTGTACATGTGTATATGTCTGTATATGTGTATATGTCTGTACATGTGTATATGTCTGTATATGTGTATATGTCTGTATATGTGTATATGTGTATATGTCTGTATATGTGTATATGTCTGTACATGTGTATATGTCTGTATATGTGTATATGTCTGTATATGTGTATATGTCTGTATATGTGTATATGTCTGTACATGTGTATATGTCTATACATGTGTATATGTCTGTATATGTGTATATGTCTGTATATGTGTATATGTCTGTACATGTGTATATGTCTGTATATGTGTATATGTCTGTATATGTGTATATGTGTATATGTCTGTACATGTGTATATGTCTGTACATGTGTATATGTCTGTATATGTGTATATGTCTGTACATGTGTATATGTCTGTATATGTGTATATGTCTGTATATGTGTATATGTCTATACATGTGTATATGTCTGTATATGTGTATATGTCTGTATTGGAGGGGGAGTTGCTTTTAATCTCGTGCATGTGTACAGTGTGTACATATGTAGAGTGACAATGAAATGCATTCTATTCTATTCTAACTCTTAAGACGTTTTTAAAGTACAACAATCACAGCTGCTACAGGTGCTGAGTTTACGTAGTGAGGACTCAGATCAGAGAGACTGCGTTTTGGTTTAAATTTGATCATTCGGCTGAAGAAATAACCAAGAATTTTCTACTAATATAAAGAAAATGTTCCCACGGAATAAATAAATACTGAATCCCAAAAAATTCCATTTATAAGACACTGAACGGTAATTGGATATAGTAATTATCGTGACAGGCTTACATATAATTAAACACAAAAAGAGCCGGTCTCAAATGACCTTTTGACATGAACCAATCCTAAAGATACAAGTACACACAATTTTTTTTATTTATTTATTTTTTAATTAGTCAACAGGGTGGGGAAAAGGGGTGTGTTGTCTGAGGCCCAAGGGTTTTTGGGGCCCCTCTTCATATTAATTTTACATTAAAGAGGGGCCCACTTCTTTCCACGGGCCTACAAAATTCTGTCAGCGGGCCTGGTTGGAGGTGGGGTTGGAGGTCGGGGGTGACGTTGGGGGTGGGGGATAGGGGTGGGGTTGGGGGAGGGCGAGGGGGGTCCTACGGTTGAATTAGTGGACCGGCCTTGACAGCAGATAGGAGCTGAGAGGACCTTTACGGATTGAATTACTCTTAAAGAGCTTCCTCAGTCCTGAACGTCCTTGTGCTGTCTTAGGCTCGGCCATGAAGGTGCGGAGTTGGATGGCGAGGTGTAACTTCACCGTAGTCTCGATGAAATCTGTGTTACTCTCCGAGAACAGCGCAGACACAGACCCCATCTCTTTAAACAGGGTTTTTGCAGCTGCTTTACCGATGTTTTTCAGGTCTTTGACTCTGAGCTCACTGTTCTCAGGCATCACAAGCTGGTTCTCCACTTTTCTGAGTCTCTGCACAAGCGCCACCTGTTGGTCATTATCGGGAAAGCGCTTGAGTTTGGGAACCAGCTTTTTGATCATGGCTCGGATCATGAAATGTGCTGCTTCAGGGTAGGTTTTTACACTGGACCCCGCGTGTGCATCCGACGGCTCCTCTGGTTCACTGGTTATAACTGTGGTGAAGACCTTTTGGGATGCAGTGTCGGCACTTGAGGTTTCTGGTTCAATATCCTCCAGTTGAACATTCTCCAGCTGCATTTCTGTGTGTTGAATCTCCTGTATTTCGATTTCCTCTGGTTGGAGGACTTCCAATTGAACCTCCACTATTTTGATGTTCTCAAGATGGATTTCCTCAGATTGGATCTCTTGAAGTTGGATTTCCTCTAGTTGGACCTTTTCTAGTTCTATCTCATCTAGTTTGGTCTTTTCTAGGGGAACTTCCTCTTGTGCAGGAGAATCCTCTACATCAGTGACAGCATCATGAGTGAAGCCCTGAGGAGTTATAGAAGGTTCGGGGGTGGAGGCCAGAGGAACCACAATCTCCTCTGGTGGTGGGACAGAGTCTTCTTCTGAATTTTCAGACTCAGTAAAGACTTCCTGTTCCTGTTGGGCTGAGGGCTGTTGAAGTGTAATTACCAAAGGCTGGGCGATCTCCTCTGGTGCCACAGCCTCAGTAGGACTTTTTGTCTCCTCCACTCCTTTAAACCAACTGTCATGAACCTCTTGAGGAACAGAGAGCTCTTCAGATATTGGAGCCTCTGTTGTACTGTCCTCTGGCACAATAGAGTCCACTGTTGGAGCCTCAGGAGGTGGAGACACATCCAGAGTTATGTGCTGTTCGGCACCAGGGGACTCTGGCTGACTAGGTCCCTCTGCTGGACTGACGGACTCAGCTGAGACGTCCAGTGGAGCTGGTGTAGGTGTCTCAGGTTCAGGGACCTCTAGTGGCTCTTCTTCTGACCTGACAGTAGGACTCGTGGTGTCCTCTGTGTGATCCACCGCTTTAACCTTAACAATAGAGTCCATTGTTGGAGCCTCAGGACGTGGAGACACATCCAGAGGTATGTGCTGTTCAGCAGCAGGGGACTCTGGTGGACTAGGTCCCTCTGCTGGACTGATGGACTCAGCTGAGATGTCCTCTGTGTGATCCACCGCTTTAACCTTAACAACATTGGTAACCTCTGGAGGCAGACAGAACCGCTCATTTATCGGGGCCACAGTGGAGTTCTCCTCTGGCAGAACAGGCTCCTCTGCTGGACTGAGGGACACCTGATTTTGGGCAGTAGGGGGCACTGTGTCGGAGAGCTCTGTTGCAATGACTTCCTCTTCTGCACTAGTGATGTCCTGATTATCTGAGACCAGTTCTGGGGTTGGAACTGGTGAGATATGGTCCACTCCTGAGGTGACAGGACTCACGATATCCTGAGGAGCTGGAATCTGGACTGGCCTAGGTCTCACTGGGGTCCTTGGTTTTTGAGGTACCCTCGGAATCCGGAATGGCTGGGGATCCTCTTGGATCTGGACCCGGCTAGGATTCTTTAGGTTTTGGACTGGCCTAGCGTTCTGTGGGAAGTGGCCTTGCCTGGGATCCTGTGAGACCTGATTTTGCCTGGCTGGTTTGAGTTTTTCTGGAAAATGGCCTCGTCCAGGATTATGTGGGGCCTGATTATTTTGCCTGGGTCGCTCTTGGAACTGACCTGGCCTGCGGTTCTCTTGGATGTTTAAGGGCCTTGGATGTCCTGGAAACTGGCCTCTTCTGTTATTCTGGGGGTATTGACCTGGCCTTACAGTTTCTGGGTCTGAAGCTTGCCTGTAATTGGGTGGGAACTGTTGACCATGCCAGGATTTGTCTGGGTACCGGGCTGCCCGAGGATTTGGAGGGAACTGCCGTGGTCCCGGATACTGTGTGAAATTATTTGGCCTGTGTCTCTCAGGGAGGCGACCTTGTCCGGGATATTGTGGGGTATTGGCCGGCCTGGGTTCCTGAGCTGGTCTGGGATGAACCTGGACTGGCCTGGATTCCTCAGCTGCCCTGTGTTCTTGAGCTTGTCTTGGTTCCTGGGCTGGCCTGGGTTCCTGAGCTTGTCTAAGCCTGGGTTCCTGGTTTAGTCCTGCCAGTCTAGGGGCTTTGCGGCCTCGTTCTGTTCCCTCTTGAATTTTCCCTGTTGTTCAAGGACGTGCTGCTGGAACATCTGCTCCTCGTCCGGCTCCATTTGAGGGTTATGAAGCTCCATGAGCTTTTTGAACCCCATCATGTGCAGCATTTTCTCTGCTGCCAGGACCTTTGCCTCTCGTTTGCTGGGACCCTGAGCCTGGCACGACATCCGTCCCACTGTCACCTCCATCGTGTACTGAAAACTGGGGAAGGTTTGAACATCAGCGAGGTTAAACTCAGCCGGCCTCTGCCTCCGCACCATCAGGATTTCCAACAGGGCACTGACAGGGTTTTTCTTGTAAAAGAAGTACGGACGCTGCGATATGTCCGTCGGGTCCAGGTGAGGTTTACGCCTATATGGAGTGGCGTCCTTTGACATGGGAAGCTTCCTCAGGTCCCTCAGAACTTTAGAGGCGGCATTTACCTTCGCCTGTTGTTTAGTGGGACCTGAGCCGTAGCCAGTGAAGTCCCCCACCTTCAGTTGGATGTTGAAGGTGGGGCAATGGTCCGGGCCATCTTGTCCCATCTCAATAAACTTGACATGAAGCTTGTGCACCAAAGCCAGTTCATGCACGCGCTGTAAAGCGATTTTGGAGTTTTCCACTGGTCTTTCCATTTTTATAATGTTAACAATAAAAGGTCAAAGTTCAACGTTGTAGTTGTTGTGATCTGTTCGTTTGTTCAATAAATCGACAGTAAATATCTCTCTGGATCTCAGTGAGCGACTGATTCAGGAGCTGTAATGTTGTGTCCAGTCTGAGGCGAGAGCTGAATCCACAGAGAAAAGGGCCGATGACTCAAGCTTTTACCACTTTGTGACGTCACGTAGCACCGTGTCGACCATGCGCACGGCATTGAAATAGAATGTTTGCAGATCGGCTTCCGTTTGAATTCAAATGTAAACAAACAAACAAACTGTTGGAACCTGAACCCAGTTTTGTAATGTATGTGGTATTTTCATTATTGAGATAATTATTCCTATTTTGTTCCATTTAATATTTACTTAAAATGCAAGATTTTTGGTAATCTAGGTAATTCTTTATGATTATTTGGTGATTATTTGGTGATTATTTGCTTAAAAAATAATTTGATCTACAGTTGTGCCCATGAGTTTAGGCTACATACCCTGACAGAATTTGATAGATTTCTTGTCCATCTTTCAGAGAATATGAATGATAACACACAATCTCTTCTTTCACTTATGGTTAGTGCTTGGGTGAAGCCATTTATTATCAAACAACTGTGTTTCCTTCATAATGAAACAGAAACTACACAAATGACCCAATGACAGCTTGGAGTCTTTTGTGATGTTGTGGATGAGGCTCTTTATTTTCTCTGATGGTAAAGCTGCTCATTCTTCTTGGCAAAAGGCTCCAGTTCCTGTAAATTCTTGGGCTCTTGTCTGAACTGCAGCTTGAGATCTGCCCAGAGGCTCAGTGATACTGAGGTCAGAAGAGACGGCCACTCCAGAACCTTCACTTTATTCTGCTGGAGCCAGTGACAGGTCCACTTGCCTTTGTGTTTTGGATCATTATCATGTTGGAATATCCAAGTACGTCCCATGTGCAGCTTCTGGACCAAGAAATCATAAATTCTGCCAGGGGATGTAAACTGAGCACACTGGTATTTCCATTTTTTCTTTCAATTAATTATTGCTAAGGTTTATCATAAGTTTACTTGAGTATTCTTTTTATTTTTTGTATTATTTTGTGTTTTATGGCTCCTTTATTTGTGGACGCTCAGTTCTGCCTGGGGTGTTACCAACTGTATACCTGTAAAGAACTTTTCTATCCAAATGTGAAAGTGAAACGAACTGAAATGGGGTATGAAAATGCTTAAACTAATGGAACAATCTTATCATTATTTATGAATAAACAAAGCATAAATTCAACTGTAAGTCTCTGTCAAGTCAATTGAAACGAACTTGTGCTGCCTGTTAACCCTTCCAGACCCAAGGGCAATTTTAGTACATTTGTCCTCGCCTGGATTTTTAAAATTGTATTAAAACTTCCGCTTTTACACCCTAATGACATGTTATACATCCTTTCTTTTTAGTACATCCTGTTATTTCACAATCTGCCGCTGTAGTTGTGTCATATGGCTGTAATAAAAGATACAGGACCAGAAATACAAATTTCAAAAACTCTCAGCTTTTCAAAGAAGCAAGTTTCTATCTTTTTTGGTTGGAAAGTTGTGTGCGTTTATATACAGATGGAAAGTAGCATTTTTGCTATAATCTGGCATATTTACACTGCAATGCTGTAGATGTTCATTAATATGCGCTGTCCATATTAAATAAATAAATAAAATAAAATAAATAAATAAAACATAAATTGCAGGGTGATTTTCCGTTTCCTTTAAATTGGAAATGGCGTTGCTCAACAAATTAAAATATTTAGGCTATATATCTCCTGCGCCCTCATCCGGTCACATAAAAATTGGAAATAGAGGTTGAAATCTGTTTTTTTGTTTGACACTAAAACGGAACAATGAAATAACAAACTGTTTGCCCATTTTATTGTTTTTTCTTCTTAATTAAAATTCAAAAGAACAAATGGTGCACAGACCAAATAAGAGTTTGGTGCTTTGAATATAGATTTCACTTTTTTCTCAGTATTTGAAATTCTTATTCAAATTGCAACAGTCATTTGATTCGTTTGTGATTTGTTTTTGAAAGTGAAGTCAGGACAGGTCAGATTTTGAGCCTTTACACCAGAGGTGTCAAACTCATTTTGGTCCGGGGGCCGTATACAACCTACTTTGATCCCAAAGGGGCCGGATTGGAAAACTCCATTCTCTGTTCAAGTTATTGTATTTTTCGCCATGTTGTGTCTCATAGTGGCGTTTATATTCCTCCTTTATATTTATATTCCTTGAGCACCGCCACTTGTTGCAAACACACCAAGCGTACAGGTTTCCCATTAACCTCCGTGAAAAAGAAGAATTAGTAAATTTTTCTTGGAAAATCCTGCACTCAGCTCCACTTTTCTTATTTTTGACACTTTGCTGATGAGGGCGTCATGGTCACAGTCAAAACGATCGTCCTTTAAGAGCGTTTGGAAAGAGGCGAGTCTTCATTTGTGCTGCTCTGGTGGGAGGCGGCCACACACAGAAGCACTGGAGATGCTGCTATGCTAAGCGGCGCAGAAAATTACCAGAAAAATCTGAAAATTTTACATATTTTAAGAGAAAATCAGCCGAGGGCCAGATTAAAGGTCTTGGAGGGCCGGATCTGGCCCCCGGGCCGCATGTTTGACACCTGTGCTTTACACCATTATTTTGCAGATCTTTGGAGCAGTTTGTGACTTACTGGGCCTATTCAGTAAAAGTTCATAATAAAGGCCAGTGGTTCGATGTTGTTGTGTTTTTGGACCAGACACTTGAACCATCTTTGCAATAGTGAATGAATTTTTTTATATGAACTGCCTCAGGAAAATAGACAAATAATACACTGTTCTTCACATATTGATTGTTCAAACTTTTTTGGAATAAAATAACTCACGTACACCCTTTCAGAACTAATTTCTCTGACATTTCCCCACAGAATTCTCAAGCCGTTATTAAAACTTAATGTCTGTCTGCACTAAAATTTTCATCATAAACTTTCATGGATACTGTAACTCAATTCCCCAAAATGTCTCTTCCACTCGTGATGAGATTTTCGGCTCTTATTATGGGATTCGAATCTTTTGGATTTGTTCACTTCGAAGAGCGGCTCATTACTATTTTGCTATTTCTATTTGTTCACTAAGCTCTCTTCTCCCTGTGCTGATTCTTGTGTTGGTTCAGAATTAATCCGTGTGAAAGTACATACAAATTAGAAAAAAAAAAAGATTTGGTTCTTTTAAAAACTTCTATCAGGGATTCAGTTCCAGCCCTTCGCATTAAGGAACGTCATTTCACTCATCTCTGTCTTGAAGATTGATTCTCAGCTTTGGGGCAGTGGTGGAACGTGACAAAGTAAAAGTAGTAAAGTAAAATATACAGGGTGTCCCAAAAATTGACATCATTTTGTAGGCCAATAATTTAGGCGATTCTTGTTTAAATAACCTAAAATTTTCACAGAATATATAGATGTTTTCAGGTTTTTTGTCTTGAATCTGCTCGCACACACCACACAATGAAGGTTTGGCGTACCCAGAGGAAACTATTGGACATGAAACCCTACCGTCTGCAGCTCCTTCACGTTTTAAAAGCAGACGACAAGCGAAAACATCAACAATTCTGTGTTGACGCGACAGAAACTTGAAAAAATGCCAAGCCGTTATTTGATGAATCTGGGTTTCCAAACTTGTTCTCCTTACGGACTTCTTGGGGCTTCGTTTCGCTCATTTTTCACAAACTTGCTCGACCTTTTCTTCTGTTGGTCTATCAGATCCTTTAGTCCTGCATAAACAGCCTTCCTTTTTAAATTTTTGGTATCAAGTCCAAATTTGTTTGCCAGTCGGTGAGGTTTTTCCAAATTTGAATTGAAGGGTACAGAGTCTTGGGTGACTGTGTGCGAGCGGATTCCAAGACGCAAAATGACTTCTCTTTGGGAATGAAACCTGAAAACAGAACAAAATTAAATCATTAAATATAAAACCTTCTTCTGTTTCTATATGTTCAGTGAAAATTTGAGGTTATTTCAACAAGAATTGCCACAAAAAGTGAGTCTGAAATCGATGGACTTCTGTATTTCCTAAACGCTGGCTGCGCGCTCGTCTGGTTAGTGCACGAGTTTCCACTGGATTCCACCGGATCAGATAGCGGCGCACGGATTGGCTCGTGTTGATGCGCTAGGCTAATCCCAGGGTTTATGCTAACACATTTGCAGGCTTTGGGGATGAGAGGGAGACACACTGTCCCCACAGCACCCGGACTCTATAAGCTCTTAAGAAAACCAGCTTTTGGAGCATTAACATGTAGTAACAGTAATGGTTTTCTCTCTTTCCTTTTTTTTTTCTTTTTCTTTTTTGGACTTAAAAAGCTTTCTGAATGTAAATATTTCTCTTATTTCCTAATGTTATTTCAATCGTTCCCAGACTGAAGCCGAACAGGGAGTCCTTTATGTGACGCCAAAACACTGCACAGCAAAAACTAGGGGGTTACAATTGTTGAGGTGTTTTTGAAAGTAAAATGGGGGTTCAATTTGGGGTTATTTGCCAGAGTTGATATGGTCAAAGTTAATTCTACTCCCCTTAGTGTTAATTAGGCACCTCCCACCCACCACTTCAAACTCCCGCCAGAGAAGACCAGTTTGAACCAGTTTTTACATCATTTCGCCTCAAATTAACTAAAATAAAGTGTAAAAATAAAACTCCTCTGTGTATTGTTCAGCTAAATCAGGATAACTTTACAAAGTGTTATAACTCTTGATTTCGGGGCTAAACAGGAACTTAATTGACATTTCCAAAAATGTTAATTAGGTAACACAATTAACTCTAAACAGATTAGACTCATATAAACCCTGAGAAATGTATTTTTATTTATTTATTTAAACGGGACAAACATGTTAATGAAGAGACAAGCATATATAGCATGAATGTAAACATACCGGATTTTAGGGTTTGGGGGAGGTAGGGAATAATGTACAATACAATAAACATTTAATCTGTTGTACACTACTGGAAAAAATATTTTAAAATTGTGATATCTAAAACATATCCATACACATTTCAGGACTATTCAAAGATTCATTCAATTTATTCCATTACAATTTTTGTATTACAAGTGAGCGCATTTCTGATTCGACCATAGCTATTTTTTTAACTGGGCTTTAAACAAATTATATGTTAAATGTTAAAACTGATTCTGTGAGAGTCAATTTTAACACTCCACTTTCTGCTCTGTAGTTTGGGGTGGTTTTGTTGGTGTTGCGAAAGTCTTTCGGCCCAAGAACTGTGAGGTCGGTGGATGAACTAAAGAGCGCTGGTTTGTGTCTTTGGGCAAGACACAGTGCCGTCTAAATGAAAGGTTGCGGTTTTGACCTCATTTTGGTTGGTTCAATTCCCACTATCAGAAATAAGTATGGTTGTTATGTCCTTGAGCAAGACACTTCACTGAACTTGCCACTGTGAATATGCACCGGGTGGAGGAAGATCATTCTATATTAAGACGACCAGAATTTCAAAATAAAAAACTGAGACATCCCATTTTTTTCACTTTATTTTTGTATTATTTTATTATTTTTATTTTTATTTATTATTTGTATTATTATTTCTATTTTTATTATTATTGTTTATCTTGATTGCATGCACACTTTTTTTCCTTTTTTGCACTAAACTGTCCCCGAGCTACTCTGACTGTTGAATTTCTCCACTGCGCGATCTATAAAGTCTTATCTTATCTTATCTTATCTTATCTTATCTTATCTTTTTGGTGGTTGGTAATAATAAAATTGTGAAACGAATGTGTCATTAAGGAAAATTGTTCTGCAGAGACCATTCATGACTAACATCTGAACCAGTATAGTTACATTTTCTTTGTGTTTTGGTCATTTTTAAGCTGATTTTTTGTATTTTACCTTAAACAGATGACAATTTAAGCCTCTCTTTACTGTTGGCAGGGATCAGATCGGTCAGAAATAGGGACACCAGAGACGTATCTTGTATAAAACTGGGACATATCACTGGTTTTGGATAAATCTGCTGGGACAGGGGACACAGGGCTCAAAACTGGGACTGTCCCGGGTAAATAGGGACATGTGGTCACCCTATTCTATACAGATGTTTGTCCATTTACTTAAAGGTTGGTGGCTCAACTTAAGCAACCAGCAACAAGTATTCTCGTTGACTTTGAGCAAAATACCTCACTGACTTTGCACTGGAGCGGCAAAAGCTGATTTCACTGAGGCGTTTCCTCCATAACTGAATGGTTGATGGTTCATTTCCAGCTACTAGCCAGTGCTGTTGTTGTGTCCTTAGACAACACACTACACTGACATTGCCTGCATCTGTGAGCTGTGATGTTTGCCCACTAACTGAAAGGTTGGTGGTTTCATTTGTGCTACCAGCAATGAGCACTGTTTAGAGCAAAACACTTCTCTGGTATTGGCTGCAGAGTTAATGTGTGCTGGAGCGGCAAATGGTCATTTCATCGAGATATTTGCTCCATAACTGAATGGTCAGTGGTTCAATTTCTATGAGTACTGTCATTGTGTCCGTGCGAAAGACTCTGCCTGTCGGAACGTGCTGTACGAGTTTGCGTTTGGAGAGATTGTCGTGGTGGAGGACGCCAGCCACACTTTTGTTATGTAGCCCCAGGGCAGCTTCCATTTAAACATAGGGACTCATGTGCAGCACTTTTAGAGGCCCGTCAAGCACCATATAAATCTAGAACATTATTATTTTATGAGTGCGCCAGTAAATAATTGTGACAAGCTGGAGGTCAGAGAGCAGAGTAATCCACCAGTTTTAGTGTGTACTGTGATGGATCGGCCCATTTAAGGCAGAACTTAGTCAAATGTATTATTATAATTATGGTCGATCACGCAACGGTACATTTCTCAAGCCTATTCATTTATTCATAATAGATGATTTTTAAATTTTTTAAACGTTGCCTGTGATTGAATCCTAATAGCCTATTCCAAAATGTAAGCCATCTACTGTATTGCTTTCATTAAAGAGGGGGTATGATGCAAAATCGACTTTTTGGAGCTTTCCATCATGTCATAACGCTGTTCCCTCGTCAAAAACAAGCCTGAAGAGATTCCATGCATGTTTGTGTAATCTAGCAATCTCTTCTGGGCCAGTTAGCATATGATCACCCATGCTCACACACGACAATTGTCCATAAATATACAAAAACTATACACCAAGACTGTGTTGTGATGGTGCTCTGAAGGGGAAGTGACTTAGCATGTCGAGCAAAGGCAGGCAGACTTGAAACATCAAAAGCGAAACAAAAACTATAATTAAACATGTTCATACCTCTCCAGCGATATGACCTGTAACTTGGCCTGGCAGATCCAACTCCTTCTGCCAGTGGAGATGGATAAGTTTAATACCATACTGTGGAACATTATCTCCATGGCGACAAGCAGTTGGTGCCAGGTCAGAACTGTGGAGAGGTGAGCAAAACATGCATGGATGACATCTAAAAAACATCTTCCCTCATCAAAAACATGCCTGTAGAGGTTTCATGCATGTTTGTGTAATTTTGGTTATGTTTACACAGAGACAAATTAGGCAAGGCAAGTTTATTTGTGTAGCACAATTCGCACACAAAGTAATTCAAAGTGCTTTACAGAATAACAAATACATCAAAATCACAATACAAGCAAATCAAAACATGAATAATCATCATAAAATTTTAAGAGTCTGGAATGAAGAATGAAAACCTTTCAGCTAAACAGAACCATATCACCGTAGTTCTATGGAAGTTGCAGCAGCCGAGGAAAATGGCAAGCGTGAAAACCAATGCTATTTCATGTTCGTCTAGGGTCTGTTTAAACTGTTTTCCGCAATAGTGTCGCATGCCTGATGTCACGAACCCAACGAATGAGGAAGGCGCAAGTCACAGTGATGTGGTCCAATAAGGACGGCAACTAGAGCAACTACGTCAGCTTATCAACATTTTCAGGTGTCCACACAGCGCCAGATCAGATCCACGCTCTGGTGAATTCGTGGGAGCTGGCGACACAAGATTGTTCGGTCTCTGGAGCCGTTTTCCATCGGATTAGTGTGGACGAACACTGCATCCACAACGAAAACAACTCAAATACGTACTAGTGTGGAAGGGGCAACAATTCTCCATAAATACAAAAACAATACACAAAGATTATGTTGTGATGTTGCTCTGAAAGGGAAGTGACTTAGCCTGGCAACCGTAGACCATATATATGAGTGGACAGAGCAAAAGCGTTAGCTGGCGCATGCCAAACAGGAAGTGCTCCAGGAGGCTCTTCCGGCTCCTTTTCTCCTTTTTTCCCATTGATTTACATTGGGATCTTATCACTCCTTTCTCTGTAACTGCTGCACTGGCCTCGTCATTCTGGTCTTAAATTGTTCATATGAACCCGCGACACATGATCCTGAATTTTTCATTTGGCTTTTTTGTTCCTAAATCAAGATATGAACATGAATAATCAGACGCCTTCATTCCCCGGGGTCGCTGCTACCGAGCGTTAGCAACAGGTTTCATTGACAACTAGTGCGTTCCCTTTCAACTTTTCTGCCCTGATTGACTATTTTTGAAATAAAATGATAAAATATCTCAAACAATTACAATAGCTAACCTTACTAGAATCTTAACTAGCATAATTTAACTAGCATAAAATAAAGTGAATTTCATTAAATTGTCAACTCTATTGTTGTTCGTCCATAAAAGAACATACAACATAAATCAATGACTTCAACTTACTATTTACAGTTTGATAATATAAGCTAAAAGTTTCCTTATTATTCTCAAGAATCACTGGAATACAGCGGCCCGTGCAGAATGGTGCAGAGTATCGCATCCATAGACCGTATACATGATCACATCGCAGCTCTGCCATGAGTAGGGCGGCACATTTAACGACCTAAATCATTGGCTCTTGTGGTTGCTGATACTCGCGGTCGGATTTCCAAATATGGAGCCTGACTCCAAATTCGCTCCTATAACCGTGGCATCAGGAGCCTCATTTGAGCAACGCTGACACTGTGGTGACGTCACACTCATATATACGCTCTATGGTTCATACGCTGTTTTTAGCGAATAAAGCTTTTTCAAAACAATAAAAGGGAACATGGTGATCTAAAGATGTTAAATGTCATCAGTTGAAGTGTAATACTCACTCTTTAAACAGCACCACACAATATTACTATCACTATACAACAATGCAAATGACTATAACTAGGCCTATATATTTTTGTGTGCATCTATTTATTTGATTTATTGCTCCTCGAAGTAGTGTCTATGGCTACAACTTTAATTTCAGCAAATGGAATATGCAAGGTACTTATATATCTTAACAGATCCACAAATGACAAGGTAATGGAGATTAATAGACGATTAAACGTGTAATTACTCTTAATATAGTCACGCTGGTGCTTACGCTCACATGGAGGCTGCTGCAGAGATCATAAGACATCTGCAGCCTCTGAGCTGTGTAATCTCCAGGGGGACATTTCCTTTGGCTTCACTGTAAACATAATCACAAATATAGTGCATGAATAAGCATACAGGGTTTACAAAGATTAAAGTTCTATATTACACAACATTAACTCTTCTTTAGACAGAGCTGCAGTTGTGCTTTTGTTTGCCTGGCCTCTGTCACACTTGAACAACCAAACGCGATCGTCCATTTGCAGTCAGCAAGTTTATTTATAGCACAATTCAACACAAAGTAATTCAAAGTGCTTTACAGAATAAGACATACATTAAAATCATAATACAAAGACAGCAAAACATAAATAATCATCATAAAATTAAAAAACAGAGAGAGACATTAAATTAGAGAGAAGACTGGGGAATGAAAAATGAAAACCTTTCAGTCAAACGCAGCTAAATAGAACTGTTTTTAGCCTGCATTTAAACAGTCAAAGTAGAGTCTGTCTCCCGTGTTCAGACTGTTCCAGGTTTTAGCTGCATGAATCTGAAACTCTGACTCCCCGAGTTTAGTCCTGACTCTGGGACCAGCAGGAGGCCGGTCCCTGAAGTTCTCATATGCAGATGGTTCATGTGGCACTAACATGTCACAGATGTACTTTGGTGCTCGGCCATGGAGAGACTTGTGCACAAGCAGAGCTGCTTTAAAGTCTCTGAGCCACAGGGGGCAGTGCAGAGACCTGAGCACAGGACTTATGTGCTCGTACTTCCTGGTTGGAGTCAGGACCCGAGCTGCAGCGTTCTGGATGTACTGTAGCTGTTTCACAACTCGTGTGGAGAGGCCAGTGAGAGGCCATTACAGGATCTAACCTACTGGAGACAAATGCATGGATAAGTCTCTCCAAGTGCTTTAGACAGTAGACCTTTGATTTTTGCTTTTATTTTTAGATGGTCAAAGGCTGCAGATGTTTGTTACCTATTATTAAAAGACAAATGTACATGAGTTTAGTGCTTCACTCACTAAATCTGCAAAAATCTGCTGTATTTATTTTGATGTGTGCCTCTTCAATCAAAATAGCTTTTCATACAAAAAATGCAACACAAAGTGTCATGGAATAAAATCACAAACCAGTGATAAATCTTACAGTTTTACATTAAACCAGTCTCTGCCCCATTGAGATTAAAACCACCTGAGTCAGTCTTTTCTTTTTACGTGCCACGGAGGAGAGAAGGGTGTCTGCCTGCTACTAAGGCCCTTGCTTACTAAGGGCCCCCGGCCATCCACACCAGACCCTCCTGCCCCTCCTTCTGCAGCACGTCCCTTTATTTCCTTTATCAAATCAATCATGTCAGTACAAAGCATAGTCAGAGAATACCTAGTTTACAACATAGTGAATACATAGGTTACAACATAGTGAAGTATATCATGGCTTTGTTTTACATTTGTGAGATAAGCTATAAGTTACGACCTGTGAACCGTCTGCAAGGAGGGAAAAGGTCATAAGAGGTCATGCATCTGGTCTCTCAAAGCATTCCTTTTTAACAAAGAACTCTTTTAACCACATGTACATTTTTAATAACTCCATTATAAGCATTTTATTCTAACATTTTACCCCCTGTTTATAAAAATTACATCATATAAGATCAGAACATGAGCCTTCTATATCAATAACTTTAGCACATGTCGCCATAAAAATGTGTAAAATCGTACACTCGGGGATAATGTTGGCTCTTAGTCATTTTACCTGTGTTTCAGTTTGTCTATTTGTGTTCAAAGTCTAGGTCTGGGCTGTCCTTGTCAGAGTCAAAAGTTAAGGTATCTGTTAAGAGAAGTTGAAACTCCTCATTGTTTAAGGTCATTGTACTCTGAATAGACTTTTGCATTAGTGTTTTGAAGATTGGAATACAACAACATCCACACACTAGAAGCAAAAGTGCACACATTATTAAGGAGGTTAATATAGTTGCTGCCAATTTCCTGTATCGGCCAAATATATCAAACCAACTGTACCATGAATCAAAATTTCCTCCCTGATCTTTAGCTTGAGCCAATTCCTCTTTGAGGGTGGAAACTCTGTCATGTATTTCAGACCAATTTCCAGCAGAGTCTGGAATAAAGGTACAACAGTGTTCAGAACCAAATTTAGTACAGATTCCTCCATCTGATGCAAACAGAAAATCTAGAGAGAGCTGGTGTAACATCAGCATTTCTCTCATAGCTTTGCGCTCTGGATCATCACGGAGTTGAGTAGTAATATCATCTAGTATACCAGTTATGTTTTCTAACGCCCACCATACGTCGTTCATTCTTTTTCCGAGATACGCTGTTCCGTAATTTGGCAAGAGTGTCATAAAAAACCCTCTTGTGCCACTTATCAGTGGGGTATGGGTGTTAGATTGCTTTGGCGGTGTGTATGCTCTTTTTACCTTGTTGTAGTGCGGGTTTTGGTCAGTTGAGACTAATTGGAAAACTGTTGGTTGGAGAGAAGCTAAATAACAGCCTCCACACCAGTCTGGTGGCAGGATGAGGTGAGCAGTTTTCCCACACATCCATACCGCTCCTACAGGAGCTGGAATGGCCCAGATGGGTACATTAAGTCTAGTCCAGTCGGCTGGCAGCCCAACTAAGTTTAGGTCTTTAGCTACCTGCGTCAAATTAAATGTGAATATGCCTATTGTGGGTCCAACTGTTTTACCTCTGTGGGTAAGAGGCAGTGCATACCATGGCCCCCCCTTATAGGCTGTGGTTCTCCATCCGGGGATTGGGAGCTCTTTACGACCTCGAGTGTTCCCCACCCACTGGAAACCCCTGTCACATTCTCTGGTCACTGTCAGTCCGGGGAACTCGGGCCCCTTTCTAACCTGGACACCTTTCCATATGGTCTGGTTAGTGTTGTCAGTCCACTTAGCTGGATCCCTCCAGTCTGAGGCATTTGTCAAATAACCATCACATAGAGGCAGTTTAACACTCGTTCGCATCGACCAGTACCCTGCCAGTGCACAAAACATGTCTTTAGCTGAAAGAGGGACAGGTGTAAACACCGGTACCTCATTGGCATGGTGAGGGATAAGGGAACAGATATAACAGTCCTTTGTGATGTTAAGGTGTTGTGCTGTTATGTTCATGAGGTTAAACCATTTATTATTTAGTATGTGATGTACTTGATGTGGATTTATCACTTCTCTACGAGTAAGTATATATCGTTTATGCATCAATACTTGGGTCAATTCTGTCTTGTCTTTTTTTGTCATTTCAGTCGTAGGATGTGTCACAGTCTCAGAGACAGTGGAGTCGTTGTATTTGGTTTGTGTGACCTGTGTACTCACTACCAAGTCAGTGTGTGTATGTTTGATATATATCAAAAACATTATTGCTATGTACACCATGAATAAAATTATGACAAATAACACCTTATTTAACCATTTTAACTGGGTGTTTTGTGGTTGTTTTACTTCTCTTTTCTCAGACAGTTGCTTCTCCCTTGGGATGAATGGAGCTGTCATCTTTTTCAGTGCCCGAGGGTCAACTTCCTCGTAAGAACACCGTTGGAGTGAACAGTTGTTTACCTACTGCTCACTCTTGTTGTGGAGTCCTGGTCTAGGAGTATTCTAGGCGTTCTCTGAAGGCCTGAGTCAGAGATGTCCTGAGTCTAGGAGGTCTTGGAGATCTCTGAAGGCCTGAGTCAGAGATGTCCTGAGTCTAGGAGGTCTAGGAGATCTCGGCGTCCTGCGTCTGGGAGGTCTTGGAGGCTGGGTCTGGATCTGTCAGGTCCAACTGGTTCCTCAACTTACAGTGTGATTGATGAATCCAGGTGGCTTTGCCCTCGACCTTTACTGCAGTGGGTGTAGCCAAGATGACTCGGTACGGTCCCTCCCACCTTGGACTGGTCCAATTCTTCCTCTTTAGAGTCTTTATGAACACGTGGTCTCCTGGTTTTGCCGTGTTGCCCTGTAGAGAAATAGTTCCTTCTGGCAGTTTATTGCTGTTTACAACATCTCTTGTTAACAGGGTTTTTCTCATATAGTCAATAAGATCTTGATCAGAGTCTGGTTGATCTATTGTCTTTAATTGTAAATCCGGAATAGTATATGGTCTTCCATATAATATTTCAAATGGGCTCAACGTATGCCCTTCTGCTGGCAAAATATGCATGTTTAGTTTAACTAGTTCAATGCAATCAGGCCATGGTCTGTTGGTTTCCTTCATTGTCTTGACCAACTTGTTTTTTATTGTCCCATTCGTCCTCTCCACTAGGCCTGCTGACTGTGGGTGATATACACAGTGTCTCTTCAGATCTATGTTAAATCTCTCCCTATCTTTGTGATGACTTCATTAACAAAATGGGTTCCGTTATCTGATCTTATAACTTTTGGAATGCCAAATGTGGGAATTATGCTCTTGCATATTGCTTTCGCCACCGTTAGTGCATCCGGTTTAGCTGTTGGGAATATTTCCACCCATTTGGAGAATCGTCTATAATCACTAGACAATACTCTACACCTTTAGATTTCGTTAATTGAATGAAATCCATGTGTAGTGTATGGAAAGGATGTTCTGGATTAGGAAAGCTCCTCTTTTAGGTCTCAGCTGTCCCTGTGCATTATTTTTAATACAGATTAGGCATTGTTTACAAAAATTTTTTGAATATGTATTAAAGCCTATTGTATTATAATGCTTTTCCACCATATCAATCATACCCCCTGTTGACACATGACATAGTCCATGCGTCAATCTACAAGCCCAATTAAATAATGATTTTGGTAGCCATGGTTTATCAGCAGGGCCTACATATAGGTTATTTTTTATTGTAGCTCCTTTCCCTATCCAGGCATCTCTCTCAGATTTGGGAGCATTTTGTTGATAATTTAACAACAAATTTTCGTCTTGATTCGTTATTTCTTCTGAATGTAACATCTGTGTGCTTTGTGCCACAGCTTTAGCTGCGGTATCTGCTAATCTGTTGCCTACCGAGATAGGATCTGTGTTTGATTTGTGTGCTTCACATTTGCAGATGGCTAGCCTTTTAGGTAATTTTATGGCTTCTAAAAGATTTTCTAGTAGGACTTTATGTGCCACTGTTTTGCCGCTGGATGTTTTAAAACCTCTTCTGGCCCATTGTGTACAGAAGTGATGTGTTGATCCATAAGTATATTGACTATCTGTCCATATGGTCAACTCTTCATCTTTGAACAATTTACAAGCTTCCGTGACTGCTATTAATTCTGCAGCCTGTGCTGATAAGTTTGAAGGTAGTTTCATTTGTTTTAAAATTTTATCCATAGTAGTAATGGCATATCCTACTTGATTTTGGCCTATCTTGTTCTTACTTGCTGAGCCATCTACAAATACTATTGCACCTGCATTCAGTGGAGTATCTTGTAAGTCAGGTCGGGGTTTGTGTATTATTTCAGTTTCTTTTATGCAATCGTGTTTCTGCCCATCCTCCGGCAAGGGGAGGAGTGTGGCAGGGTTTAACGCACTGCACCTCTCTATGGTTAAGTGTGGTTGTGATAATAGCACTGTCATGCACATTAAATGTCGTGCAGGTGACAAAAATGCCATATTGGTTTGCATTAAAAGCGCTGATACGGTATGTGAAACCTTAAGGGTCAGCGGGTGAAACAGAACCACTTCTGCTGACTCCTGTATGGCCATTGCAGCAGCTATCACTGCCTGTACACAAGGTGGTGTGGCTCTAGCTACAGGATCTAATTGTTTTGAGTAATAGGCTACTGGTCTTAGTTTTGAGCCATATTTTTGCATTAACACTGAAGTCATAAACCCATTTCGAGTATCACATGTTTGAATGAAAGGTTTTGTGTAATCAGGAAGTGCCAGTACAGTGGTAGTTGCCAATGCCTGTTTCAATTTACAGAAGGCTGTTTCTGCCTCTGCTGTCCAATGTATATGATCTGTCATTGTCATTGGAGTCTCATAAATTAGATTTTGTAAGGGTCGGACCATTTCTGCGTAATCTACAACCCATGCTCTGCAATAATTACAGAGGCCTAAAAACGACATCATCTGTTTTTTGTGAGTGGTTTTGGGGCAGCTAAAATGGTTGCTTTTCTGGATTCACAGATGGTTCTGCCCTCTGAAGTGAGATTGTGGCCTAAATATTTCACTTCTTTTCTCCATAGTTGTAATTTATCACGGCTCACTTTATTGCCTGTTTGGCCTAGGTATTCAAGTAAGGCTAATGTATCTTGTTTGCATTTTTCCTGATCTGCATTCGTCACTAAGATGTCATCTACATAGACAATAATTTGGCTATCATTTTTTGGGTTAAAACCACTTAGGCAATTTGCAATGTTTTGAGAAAACACTGTGGGAGAAATAGCCAATCCTTGTGGGAGTCGAGCAAAGGTATATTTCTGGCCTTTATAAGTGAATCCAAACCAATCTTGACTCTCTTTTGCAACTGGAATGCTGAAAAAGGCGTTTGCTAAGTCTATAACTGAGAAGAATTTGCTTTCTGGGTTAATAGAATTTAATAAAGTGTGCGGATTAGGCACATTTGGCGTAGTCTGTTGCATTGCATCATTTACTGCACGTAGATCTTGAATCATTCTCCACGAAGTGGAGGGTGGAGCTTTTTTTATTGGAAAAATTGGTGTATTGCATTTAGCCTCTGGGCATGGAATTATTACACCTGCCTTTTTTAAATCTTCTATTACTGGTTCTATCCCTTTTTCTGCATCTGGTTTTAGGGGATATTGTTTAATTCTTGGCCTAAACTCAGTTTTTCCTGTGATTTTTACAGGTTGGGCACCATGCATTAGACCTACATCTGCTGGGCCTGTGCTCCACACTTTTTGTGAGATCTGTTCTAAAGCTTCATTCTCTTCTGGAGTTAGCACGAATGTTTCTGCATCTACATGTCATATTTCACAGTCTATTCCTCCCTCTGTCAAATGTGTCTGTGGTTTTGTTGTCACTCTATAATGTAGTTTTTCCTTTTCCATCTAGTACTCAGGCTTTTTACTACACTAGGATCTTCAGTTTCAGTCCAGTCTGTAATTGAACGTACATGTCTCATATTTATTGCATTGTCTCTCCATTCGTCATTTTTCCCTTTTGTCAGTGACACGTGTCTTGTGTATGGGGACTGCATTAGTCTAGTCACAGTTTCAGTTACATTTATGTCACAGAAGGAACACCCATCTTTGGCATAAATGTAAGGTAAGGTCACGCTTTGGGGACCTAATTTGTGCACTTCGTCATTATAGGGTTGGTCTGGTCCTGGGGTGCGTTTGTACCTAAGTGTACAATGTAATTCGTCTCTTTCTTTTCTGTCATACTCCCCCTGTATCATCCCTTCTGCTATCTCTATAAGTGATTTAGCAGTTTGTTGTAGATCCTTCTCTGGGAGATCTAAACTCCACCAATAGTGGAGGGCCCCTGTGCTCTCAACGGGGTGGACCCCTGTGTAATTCAGGGCATCTGCTTTGATTATCATTAGACGTCCCTCTGGCGTAGGAAGCAATGCTAAACCTAACATTAATATTAGATCTCTGCCTAAGAGGTTATGTGGACATCTTGGTGATAATACTACTTCTAACTGTAGTCTCGGCTCTGCTGCTGTCAAACTAAACCCTATTGGGGTACTTATTTTTTGGGATTGTATATTGCCATTTGCTGAAATAATTCTTATAGTTTTATTTGAGGGCGTAAATGGCTTTGTGTCTCTCATAACAGTTCTTTCTGCACCTGTGTCTACCAAGAACAACATAGGTTGCCCATTCACATAAATCGTCATTTCTGGTTTCGTCCTGTAATCTATCTCATTAAATGACAGATACATTTCTGCACTTTGGGGATCTTCTTCCTCTCCTGTGTTATTTTGAATCTGTATTTCTGTAGGCATAGGTCTTTCAGCCACGTGTATTTCTTTTTGGTTTATTACTTTCCCTCTTCTGTCTTCCTGACATTTATCCTTGTATTTCTTATCTAGTCATGCTCTACTGGGCTTCTGTCTTTGATTCTCTCTTTCATTCTCTTCCTCTCCTTCACTGCTACTATCTTCTCCTCTCAGCCTACAGTTTCTAGCAAGATGTCCTCTCTTGTGGCATATAAAACATCTGCCCTCCTCCTTATCTCTTTCCTGCTTATCATTTCCTTTGTATCTTTGTTCAGCTTTTTTATATTGTTTTTTTCTTTTTTTTTCTAAGACATACGTCTCTATTCCTGATTCAGAAATAAGCACTTTGTTTGCTTGCTGCATTTTCTTTTTCTGCACTACACCCTCAGCGTGTATTGCATATGTCATAAAATCTGTCAATGTTGCTGTAGGAAAGCCTACGTACGTCTTTTGGAGCCAGTTTTTAATTGGTTCTTTAAGTCCTCCTAATATAGCCATTTTTAGTTGTTGTTGATAAGGCCCATTGACATCTGCATTCTCTGTGATGCCACTATTTGCTTTAAACACTTCTGTCATTCGGACCTGAAATTCCTGCACCGTTTCCCCATCTTTCTGTTTGGTGTTTTGGATTTTATTATAATCTGCTCTACGCTGAAACTGTGTACGCATCCTAGCGAACACTCCATTTGCATGGTCTAGAACAGGTACTATTTCTGCTGCAGGAATCACACGTCTTCCATTTCCATGCGCTTGAGTTGGGTCAAAATCTCCTCTAACTAAAGCCCATTTATGCCCTAAATGCAACATTAGAACTCGTTGACACTCCATCGCGTCCAGGCCATAAGAATTGATCAGATCTTTTAAGTCTGAAATGCATGTTTCTATGTCAGCTTCAGCTCTAGTAACGCCTTCCAATGCTTTTTTTATGTCTGCTACAGCCCATGGTCTGTAAACCTGTATCGTTGCCCCCTGTGTGTGCGGGTCTGGAAGCGAAATTAAAGGATACCCTTCAGCTATTTCTTCTTCTTTCGTGGGACAATCTATTTGAAGCCATGTCTGGTCTGTGGCATATTTACCTTGACCTGTCATCTCTGTCTTACTTCTGGTACGGTGTGATATAGGAGACGGAAATGGCCAGGGGGGTGGAGTTTTTGTATCATATGCGGGTGGAGGGCTCTGCTGGGCCTCTGGGGCAGTGGGAGGAGCCCAAAATGGGTTTTGGCTGGCTTGTTTTTTTCGTACTACTCCCATTTCTGGAAGTTTTGGATAAAGGCCCAAGGTCCTAAACTCCTCCTTCTTTTCTTTCTCACCCAATTCCTCATTTTCACCTTGTTCCTCACCACCCTCTGCCTGCTCTGCCTGTAGAGGGCGCCTTTGCACTACTGTGCCATCATCGTCCTCCGGACGAGACACAGCTAATGCAGTTGTCTTTTTAGTGTTAACATTTTTACGTTTTTTACTTTCTGCTATCCATAGTCTAGCTGTAGTTACCTGTTTACCAGGTGTATATTTTGTCTTTCCTTTAAATTGATCATGAATTGATAAGTTCAACATTAACTGACTTAATTTAATTTCATCAAGAGTTCCATCAAAATTATATTTTACTTTCCATTTTTTTAGGAATTTGCAACTCTCTGGATAAATTCGCTTCATATATTCCGAATCTGTTTCTATTTTTACTGTTTTTTCTGCCATGTTGTACTATGTGTCTAGGTCTGCTTACTGTTGATCTCCTGGAACCTTCTCTGTGTTTTATGACAAGCTTCTACCACAATGGGCGGTCATAAACTTGGTGTTAATTCACACACCGAGAAGGACACTGGATCAATTTTCAGCACACCATCAACCTATGTCCTTAATGAGATTCAACCTTGATACACCTTAACAGTGTTCAATTTGAATCTCCATTCAACAGCTCATTCAACAGTTCATTCATACTCTATACTAGATTCATCTCTAGTTCTGCTTAACTTCACTCTTTAGAAGTTAAATTTCTGACCTCAGGTGTTATAACTGGTTCTGGTCGTCCGGGTCCTTCCACGAAGAGGATGCCCAACAGGGGTTGCCGTCGAGAAAAGACGGATTTCTCAGCTGAATGCTGGGTGCGCGCACACTTCCAATCTCTGTTGTTCACCCTCCAGCAGAAGCACCGATCCGGCTCGTACTGGACCATTTACTGTCATGGAATAAAATCACAAACCAGTGATAAATCTTACAGTTTTACATTAAACCAGTCTCTGCCCCATTGAGATTAAAACCACCTGAGTCAGTCTTTTCTTTTTACGTGCCACGGAGGAGAGAAGGGTGTCTGCCTGCTACTAAGGCCCTTGCTTACTAAGGGCCCCCGGCCATCCACACCAGACCCTCCTGCCCCTCCTTCTGCAGCACGTCCCTTTATTTCCTTTATCAAATCAATCATGTCAGTACAAAGCATAGTCAGAGAATACCTAGTTTACAACATAGTGAATACATAGGTTACAACATAGTGAAGTATATCATGGCTTTGTTTTACATTTGTGAGATAAGCTATAAGTTACGACCTGTGAACCGTCTGCAAGGAGGGAAAAGGTCATAAGAGGTCATGCATCTGGTCTCTCAAAGCATTCCTTTTTAACAAAGAACTCTTTTAACCACATGTACATTTTTAATAACTCCATTATAAGCATTTTATTCTAACACAAAGCTTGACTGCCCCTTGACTATTCCACCTGTCAATCACGACCCTCTGAACTCTGGAAGATTCACCAGTGATCAGAATCACATCTTCGTAAAGTTCTGGAGAAGTGTGTTCTGGATCACAGGCAAGTGTTTTGTTTCATTCACACATGTTTGAGCAATCTGGGTTTATAATTCAGTCTACATCTCCAAAACTCACAGCTCTAACTTTAGTTCAGTAAAGATTGTTAAATGCAGGGTGGAAATTATGCAAATTACTCTACTGAAGGTGTATGGAGTTTAAAAACACAATGGAGCACTTCCAGTATTACCACATGGCATCACAAGGTGTTTTCCACTTGAAAAAATAACTCTTTTTTGTGTTAAACATGTGTGAACAAAACAAAACACAACTCCAGATAAGTTTGTGATGAGGAAACTTATAACGCACATCAGACAAAAGTGTAATATGGGCCGTTTAATTCAGAACGCTAACAGTGTTTAGCCCAAATTACTTTTAGCATCGTATTAAAGCTTATGAGATCAACTATATTTGACTATGGATAATATGATGAGCACAAATAATGCAGCTCATATTAAAATGCCCCGTCCTCTTAGCTCATGTCAGACACAAGTGGTGTTAAAGCTGCACCTGCCTCCAAAGAGATGTTTTAGCAAGAACTAGAAGGTTCCACAGTATGGCATTTAAGGGTTCATATTACGCTGTTTTCTTATCTACTAGGGCTCACATTAGAATTTTCATCTTGGGGGTCCCATAAGTTTTGTTTTGGCAATCTTTATTTCAAGGGTCCCAAAACTGAACTCAAACTGGACTCAAAAGGGGCTTGACCATGGGATGTGTAGCACCCATGATCAAGCCCCCTGCACCCATTGAGGACCTGTACAAACTAAATAATAATGGCTCTTTAGAGAATAAAGATTACACTGCACTTATATTGCTTAATTAAAATCTTCTGCAAATGAATAAACTCAACTTTACAACATATAAACCATAACCACTATAGAGTCACACCAGCCTGTTTGATCATATAATTCGGCTTTGCACACTTTTTCTTACGTCCCAGAAACAAAACTTAAAACTGCTTAGCTGATTTGCACACAGTTTGCTAAGTTTGCATACCATTTCATACTCCATACCATTTCATACTCCATGAAAAAAAAAAGTGCAAACAACAAAAACTCCATCTTCAGTTTCGTTGCTTTGTCCGTAGCCTTTTTTGCCTCGATTTGAGAAAAAATCAGCAATGCTCCGGCGTTTCATGGTTCTGGGACGCTGCGTAATCAAAACCCACGGGCTCTGAGTTCCTTGCGTCCCAGTTGTATTTTCGTATTTCACCCGAGGTCTTGGGTTATCATAAGATTTATATTATTTATATTATTATAATGTTGTTTCCTCATCGCCACAAACATACCTGTAGTTGCAGTTCATTACTTGTGGAACATTGGGCCATGGTAACTCCTGGAAGTCCGTCTTGTTTTCTGGTCAACAAGACTTGGGTTGGACTCATTGGGAAACAGCAGCGGGGTTTTGGCTCGGCTGAGGCTCGGGGCGGAGTGTGGCTGCTGTGCTTTGGCTTGTTTGGTTTTGGTTCAGACATTGAATTAGGAGTTTTTCTGGACAGAAATCTTGTCCTCTTTGGTTCTCAGTGACAACAGCAACTCTGAAAACGTTGGCGGATTATCATTTGGATGGATGGATTTCAAGTAACTATTTTGGCGGTCATAATGATTTTGAACTGTGATCTATTGCCAATTGTAACACGTTGTAGGTTGTACGGACTGATTGCAAAAGGTGAGTAATGTATCAGAAATAGATTCGGTAAGGAGCCATAAGGTAAGGGACACATGGTTATATAAATAGTTGTATTGTAAATGACATCTAAAAACCTCTTTTTTCACTCTCTCTTTTCAAGTACCTTTTACATTGATATTAATTTTATGTGTGGAAAAAAAAAAAAAAAAACTTTGCATATGGGTCAATGACATGATGCCAAAATTTTCTGTCAAAATGCAATTTCCTGAGTCAAAAAGGTTCAAATTTCATAATAATTTACCACATTTCTGTAATACCTCTGACCTCCATGGAACCAAATAATTTTTTTGGTTATTCTGCATGTTTTTTGTACTTAAAGTGTTGAAATGTCATGTGGTGCGACCGTGCATCATGTGGTGCGACTAATAACAGCAGGAATTCTATGGCTGGAGTTTTAATAACAGATAAAATAGACTTGGGTGAATGGGATTCTTTAGGCATTTTTCTTCATTTGATGCATTTTACAGGGCAGTAGTTTGTTCATTAAACACAAGCAGGTGACTGTCATATTGGACAGCAAAAGAAAATATCAATATGCATTAAAAATCTAAAGAAACGCCAACAGTTTGTTTCTATACACTTCATATTACTCAGAACTTAGTTAATATCCCAACCATGTTTTAGAAAATAAAGCAATTTTAAGGTTATTCTCAAAATGCTTAATATAAATGTTAAATAGATTTATGCACCTGACACTGTAAATATTTGAAAAAGTTCAACAGAAACTAATATTTTTTATATTTAAAAATTTGCCTGTTGAAAATCCTTATACGTCATTGACCCAAATATAATGTGACTTGTACAGAGAAAAAAAAAACTCTGAAATAAAATTTAAATAAATAAATAAAAAGGCATATATTTAATGAGGTAACAATGTTAAAACACAATAGAAACCTCCAAAAAAGTCGATTTTCCATCATAACGCCTGTTTCAAACTTTTTATTAAGTTGAATGAAGCATAAATCAAACTCAAAACACGCCTTATTGTTAACTTTACACACGTCACAGATAAAAAAAATTAGCTCTCCACCTCCCACTATCACTTCAAAGACCAAAACAGCAGGACGGAGCGGCGTTCAGAGGAGTAAATCAGGCAAACACAGGCCTAATCTACAGGAGTGATTGTTTCGCAGTGAATGTGGAGGGCGCATTTGGTTTATTTACCATCACAGCACGCGGAAAAAACATGAATGAAACATGAAGCACACGAGAACCGGAGATTAGACTATTCATTTCAGTAAGTATGTTCCCCCCACTGCTGTTGTATAATGTAGTATATGAAATGTAGATAGTCTCTGCAGTCTGGGGAACATAGAGGATCTGAATAGTCCCACAGAGGAACTGAATATTTTTGACATGCAATTACATTAAAACTAAATGAAACACAGTGGACACAATTCATTTAAGGGGCTAAAGTAGATTTAACCCTGTGAAAGAAGACAATGTACTTGCTACCCGCCTGTCTCCATGTTATTGCTTTGCCGGGAATGTTCCACGGTATGACATTAGACGCATACATTTAGCAGTTATTCATGATATGTGATTCTGTTGCTCAAAATTACAACAATTCCTTCTGTAATGTAGCGTAGAGCTGTAACTGCTTGTCTCCCTCGTGATAGAAAGGTTTAATCTATTGTGGAATATTCTAGACACTGTTGGGAAAGTTCATTTTCTACACAAACTAGTTCAAAGTTCAGTTCACAAATTTCAAAATTAACTCGTTGGTTCATAGTTCATAATTGTTTATAGTTAATTGTTCGTTCCTAGTCCCAAAAAATGAACTAGTCCACAGTTCTTTTTTTTTCAGTACATAGTTTCGAGTTATTATTTTTCAATCTCATTGCCAAAACTCATATAGAACTACAGACAGCAATTATTATATCAGTTTGAACAATGAAATTGTGTTAGATTTCATCTTCAGATCAGATTTTGAATCCTTATCCAACCAAGGTTCACATTAGCATTTGGATGGCTGCAACCCCTTAATTACATTTATGAAAGCTAGACTTTCCACTTTCCTCAAAGCCTGCAGGACTCCTAGAGTATTCTGCAGCACAAGGTTGTCCAACAGCAACAGAGAGACGACAACAGAGCTGCTACTGTTCACAGTCAATGGGATTTGGGCAGAGGATGTTTTGACTGTCTTTAGATTTTTTAGATCTTTCATAGACCTTGAAAGTCTCCCCGGGTGCTTCAGTTCAATGTGTCGTTTTAAGTTTGCTACTGATGTGACTGAAGTATGGATTTCCTTTTTGAAAGTCGGCAAGTTTCACACAAAGTTCATCTTGTTTCGATGATGCATGTAGCGATGCGATGCTAGTGGCTCATGTTGTTGCCAGATGGAATGTTTTTTCACTAAATATAAAGCGCCCGTCATTGGCCAAAAATAAAACTGTTAATATCTTAAGAACCATAATCACACAAACAAAACTTTTTGCAGACACAAATGATTGACACCATTTTGGGCCATTTTAGAACATTTTTAAGCTTCCTGGGGGCTGACCCCAATTTGACCTTTAAAAGAATCATTAATATCTCAACAACTAAAGCAACACAAACAAAACTAGGTGTGCGTTTGATGGGGGTCAACTTCATGGAGGTCAGGGAGCTCCACTTATCTCTGTCAGGACATGTTTTCTCTGAATTATGAAAAAGTATATTTGCCTAAAAAACTCACACTACAAAATGTGGAAAATGGAAAGCTGAAAGATCTCATCCAAAACTTGCAGACCAAAGAGGAAGACTGGAAACCGCCAAGTTACTCCAAGCCAGAAAGCCATTTATCTGTAACTGTAGATGAGCTAAAAGATGACGCCAGAGCAAAAGAGCTCAGCAATCAAATGCAGGCAGAAATGAAGAGATTGGAACAATTAGAGCGGCGTTGTAGAGAAGTGCAATAGGAACACAAAAGGAGAGAGAAGAAGAGATGTGCGCTGACGTCTGAACAGCTTCAAATGACCTAAATGAGAGGACAATTTGACACTATGACGTTGTGAGCCAAAACGACAATCTCCAGTTGGAAAAGAAGAATGCGGAGATCCCAGAACTCAAGAACGGAAATCCACAATCATCTAGCGACGAGGAATGTCTTCAAACAATCACTGACTTGGATGAGCATGGAAAGACCCAGGTTCATGATGAAGGTCAAGAACCTAAACTAACTAAACCTAACTGTGGCCTAGGCCAGGGGTTCTTAAACTAGGGGTCACGACCCCACATGGGGTCACCAAAAACTTTTGTGGGGTCGCCAAATGTTTTCTCTCTTCAATGGGAATTTAGCTGTAATTACACCAGGTGAAACAATGAAAAATGTAAGGAAATGCTACATGCGGGTGCCGTGGGTTCATGCAGGTCGGATAACTCAATGAGAAGAGGTAAAGAGGTTCAGGTGAGTCGGGTTCCATCATAGCCTTGCCTAAAGCATCTTCTGTGGCTCTGATTAACAAACAAGAGCGCAGGACTTTTGTATTTGCAGGTGTTACCAAATGAAAACAGTGAGAGACCAGAAAAAGGTGCCTGGTGTCCTGTGCACAGGAAGCAGACATGTGAATACTGTAGTTTCATAGTTAAACATCTAAACCACACAAACAATGCTCCAGCGTGAAAGAGACAGGTCACGAATTACACACGCGAAGACAAAGCTCCTCACCTGGACGGAGACACATCCAGAGCACATAGGCGCTCAGGTGCTCAAAATGCAGTTAACATGGTCACCTCAACCCTCATGCGGTGTGATTGATCATTTTGTGGGGTTGCCAGACAAAAATGTTTAAGAACCACTAGCCTAGGCTAACGTTGTAAAGCCCAAATGAGGATCATACCAGTAATGATGAGTCCCAAAGGCAAACAGGAGTTGTACAGTTACACTTCTGGCAGCAGGAGGATGCATGTTGGCAGCTGGAGCGTGGTGGAAATATGGTCCAACTTTAAAATGGACAGACCGATGGACAACGTTTGGAAATAACCAAATACGTGTACCAAAAATACATGTTCAAAATACAAATTTTGAGTAACTGTATTCTAGTACAGTTCTGGTACATAGCGGTACTTCATCTGCAATTTTGGCTGTGAACTGCATGTTATTAGTGGGAAAAAGAAAACACATATTGCAGTACAGACATATGGACATGCATGTAATATTGTTGAAATCGTAATAAAAAAATAAAAAAACAACAAAAAATTTGCCCAAAAAGGAGTAGGAAGAAGAAAACTTAAGTTACTCAAATGTGCGTAATACAGGACCTTTAATGTACGAGGAACATTCCAGTGTGCCTTTAATCTATCCAAACCTCTATGTTACAAAACCTGTCCGGCCCCGTTTCATTCGTGTAACGCTGCAGGTGGAAAACCACAACAACAAAACACCTGAATAAAACATCCTCTTTAATCTCATCCGACACGCTGGGAAAAACGATTATTCTCAAGCCTAAATATGAGCACACTCTGTTTTCCCGAACAAAACCAGGTTCGCTTCCCATTTCCATACGCAGACTTCTTTTCATCTCCCCGTGGTCGCCCGGGCATATGCTGCGTGCTGGGTTTGGGATATTGTCTCCAATGGTCCGTGGATATGAGGGTGGGAAAGGGCATCTCACAAAAAAAACCCAGCAAAACCAATCGAGATATTTCCTGGTGGACTCCCGCTCAGTGTGAGGAATGATACGTCTGTCAGAGAGGGTTAGGGAAGACTTGTGGAGATTGTTTTGTTTGGGAAAAAGAAATCGGTTATGTTTACATAATAAGTAAATCGAGATTCGGGTGAGCGTGGAGCGTGTGAACGGCTTTAGTGATGAAGAGTTAGAGAGTCGGCTTTGTTTGTCGGTTTTTCCCATGGCGGAGGACAGGAAATGTATGGAGGTAAAAACATGCCGTAGCTTTAGAAGACATTTGTTCCATGAGATTTTGAATTTTAATTATCACTGAATTTCTCACTTTGAATTTTCTAACTCTGAAAAAACATGTTTGAATTATGTATTTTCTGAAGTATACATTTTCAATGACAGAGGCAGTTTCCTATTGGCCTTTTTTGTCTGCGGGGAGTTTACTGTTAAGAAATGAAGAAGATGAGGTTTTGATGAGGCCGGTTAGAGTGGTTCCTTACAGCATTTTTTACTCACTTTGGATCGATTCCTTAGGCCTTGGCATCTTGGATCTTGTGCTGAATATTTAAAAGGGGACCTCTTATAAATTGAAAGTAAGTTTCTTTATATAGCATCTTTCACAGATAAAAATCACAAAGCACTTTATAGAGCAAAGAACATAAACTAGAACAGTGGAATAAACTAGAGGAGATGAAAAAATAAGAACAGGAGAATACACAGTCAACATGAAAATGCATAATTTAACGTTTTATTGTATGTACTGCATTATTAACTGTTAATGTTTTATTACTTTGAACCTTTTCTAAAAGCCTCCTGTGGACAGGTGTTGTAAATTAGCACTTGTGCTATAACACTTGAAACAATGCATCTGGTTTGTCCAATGCAATTGTTATGTCCATATCAAATAAATAAATAAATAAAATAAAACTAAAAGCCTTTCTAAAAAGCGATGTCTTAAGCTGTTTTTTAAAAGAGTCTATGGACACGGAGGGTTCGGGGCAGGGAATCCATAATTTAGGGGCCACTGCCTGAAAGCCCAGTTCCCCCCATGTTTTGAAGTGGGTCTTTGGGACCATCAAGAGGCCCTGACCTGTGAAGCGAAGAGTACGGCCTGAAGTATCGGGGCGCAGTAAGTCCCTGATGTACTGAGGTGCCTGTACATTCAAAGTTCTATACATTAGAACCATTATTTCAAAATCAATATAGAACTTCACAGGTCGCCAGTGCAGTGAGGACAAGATTGACGTGACGTGTGTTCACCTGTTTGCTCCTGTTAAAAATTTTGCAGCTGCATTTTGTACCAGTTGCAGTCATTGCAACTGACGTCATTTTGTTCGGCCAGCTCCTGTTCGGCAGTTCTTGCAGCTTGTTCTCGACACCTCAGCTGAGCAGAACTTTGTTCGGCAGTTCGGCAGCGCTGATTGGTTATTTTTTATGTGGCCGTGGTTTATCTGCTGGAGCCAACGGGCTCCGTGCAAAAACAAGAGAAAAAAACTTGACACGCATCCAGAGTGTCAGCTGTGTCTGTGAGTGCTGTGTTTTCCCAGTCTAGAGAGTGACTTTAGTGTATTTATTACCTAAAACAGAGAGCTAGCCACGGCCCCGCGGAGCTCCGAGCCGCTGAGGTCTCAGCCGCAGAGCTACACACTCTGGTTCTCAGCCCTTAGTGCTGCAGGAAACACTGCTCACTATGTACCTTCCTACGGTGGCTGGACTCCTTCATAAAACACAGGGCAACGTCCACCAATATGAATCTTCTTCAGGTTCAAACATAATTTTCTCTTCTTCCTTTAATAGTTCATAAAGTACAATTTCTGCCATTGTCACAATAATGTTACCTAAGCTGTGCTGCTGCTGTATCGTTGCAACCACAGAGCGAGGGGGCGGGGCAGAGCGAGGGGGCGGGGCAGTTCGACAGCAGAACATCTTATGAAGTATGAAATGTCAGAGCACAAACGAACTTTGTTCTTGTTCTTATCACCTCAAGAACAAAGTTCTGATGTATTATGAAGTATGAATAGGCCTTAAATGAGATGAGATAAAAAAGGGAACAATCATTTCAAGATTAGCATTAGATAAAATTGGTCTCAGTTTTGTGATGTTCCATAAATTGTAACTATTTTAACCACTTGGCTGCAGTGACCCTCCAAAGATAATGATTTGTCCAACAGCACTCCAAGATTTCTAATGCTGGACTGAGGGGCTCGGTGAGCTGAGGTGATCCTTAATTAGGGGATTTTTTTTCTCTGATCTACAGAGATTTGATATTTTATTTCTTATTTTTCTATTTTATTTTGACTTGTACATTTACATGTATATAATTATGCTTATGTCACATGTCCCTTGCTATTTTTTGCTACTCATTTAGAGTTTATTACCATTTAGATTTTTTACCCTTTGTTATTATCATATATCGTGATGTGTGAGCTACTGTGTCCCTTGTGGATCAATAAAGTTTGTCTAAGTCTAAGTCTAAATGAACAATAGTGAATATTACTGTGATTTCTAACTACAACCTCCTCATATTTTTTGTTTTGTTGTTGTACTTTGCTACTTGTGATATATCAAAATGAACTGTTTTTGCAAATCATTTTATGGTCAGTGGTTTGCGTCAAGCTAAATCATACCCCAATACTGACATCTTTTCAGCTCTCTCACTGTTTTTTTAATTCTACAAATGATTTCCTTATGATTTTGGATGGAAAACTAGTCATTACCCATTAAGCCCTCAGATGATGCGGTCTCAAAGGATTTTCAAATGCAAAAGAAGAGTCTTGTTGTCCACTTGGGTTGTACAGTTTTCCAAAGGTGCTTCTTAAGGTCAGTCAGAACGTGATGTTTTTCCGGATCTCCGCGCACTAACTAGCCCTGGCATTTCAGATAACACACATAATGACTTGCTGAATTGCTTTTTCCATGGCCTGGGCATTGCAATCAATTGTAATTACAAAGTGAAACTCCTGAGGTCAATAAACCATCTCTCACGTACAGATAAGAGTTACACTGTCCTATCGCTGAGAAATGACAAGGACTGCCTCATAACTTTGGATTCTTGAGATTTCGGTGTGGAGTTTGCATGTTCTCTGTATGTTTAAGATTAGATTTTAAGGAACTACTCCAAAAAGGCCAGTGTCAGTGAGAAATCTGGAAAAAAAAACAAGGACTGAATCAGCATTAAAACAAGATGAAAAAAGTTTGGACACGTTGGACAAGTTTTGTCTGTTTTTCTTCTTTTTTGGACGTTATTACATTACATTATTGCTACAAGGACTAAAAGGACTAGATCCATTTGCAGATTGAGTTCAAGTCTGGTGAGTCTGAGGGATAGAGGGTGGTTCATCCAGGACAGTCTAAAGATTTAAGATATCTATTATTTTTCACAATCAGAGACATATGTGGGGTTGTTTAATTGTGCTCGAAAGTATCATCTTTAATCTGTCTCCATTTAAGGAGCTCAAAAGTGTGACACCTTTTTCAATAAAGAAGACAATTTATGCAAATTGGACTTTTAAGAGCCATGTTATAATTGTTTCCCTTCTCATTTCCCTGAGAACTCAAAGTTGTACTTAAAGTAATTCATGCATGTTATGATTAATCTTTAGTAGCTTGTTATTGAGACGTTATTGCCTCCATCCACACCCACTGCACAAATGAAAATGTATTCATGTCTCCTCAGCATGAATTTGTTACCTTTAAAGTAGACTATTCTGCCAAATGTACTTTACTTTTGAGTTTTTAACCATGTCATAGTTGTTTCCACTCAGCTTTACTTACCCAAAGTTGTCTTTGGAGTTATTCGTGCATGTTTGAGCAATCTTTAATCACTCTTCTTAAAGGGGAACACTGGCACGTTTGAAGCTAAAGTCCATTGCTAGAGGTGGTCGAATTCTGTCAGAAGCCAAAAAACGGCACAGATCAGTGTTGCCTCGGCAGAGATCTCACTGTGGCAGTGAGTCTGTCAAGGCAACAAACCAGTGTAGTGATTTGGGGTCATTTTGGTCTTAACTTCTACGTAAAACACCAATTTGCTTCACACTGAAGAAGCTTAACACCACTTTAACCCATCTTACAACAACCACAAGTCTAACAAACAAAACGCTCTGCTTGGCTCACTCATTAGTGTCTGGAAATGTTATAGAACAACTTTATAAGCAGCCTTACACTTCCCTCTGTTGTTAAGTTTCTTCAGTGTAAAGCAAATTGGTGTTTTACGTGGAAGTTAAGAACTTGCCCCCATCACTACACTAGTTTATTGCCTTGACAGATTCACTACCACAGCGAGATCTCCACAGAGGCAACACTGATCTGTGCCATTTTTTTGGCTTCTCACAGTATTCAACCACCTCTAGCAATGGACTTTAGCTTCAAATGTGTCGGAGTTCAACTTTAAGATATAATTTTGCCGATCAACAACTGTTTTCAGGGTCACAAGCAGCCTACACTCTCTAATATGATGTGCAGTTATCCATCGGAAGGGCCGATGTTGTATTTGTATTTATTTATAAAAGGGCAATGCATATTAAAAGACAAGATAATGTAAGAGACAAACATGTGCTTGTAAATATGCAGGACTGTAGCCAAAGCTCATTTCCATCCTTAGTCCCCTGTTGGACCAAGACACCAAGGCCAGCCACCTCACCCACACAATTCATAAAACATGATAAAAGCCTACAGTGCCCACTCCCACATGCAGCTCTCACTCATACTCTGTAACACACTCAAGGCACATTAGTATTAAAATGTCCAGGTCAGACATATGCTCTCATTCCTTACACATGTGAAGCATTAACGTCTATTTACAGGGCTTTTAATAACGCTTCTTTCATTGGACACTGCAGTTTTCTAAAGCAGAGGTCAGCAGACACTTGTTTCTTTTGTTAAGTCATTTTAGATGAAGTTTGTGATTTAAAATGCAAATTATAACAATGATCCACATGTGTCATAGATAGACACATGCACAACACAGCAGCTTTAAGCCATTTTACATCAATATTGTCAAATTTAAACAAGACGATGTAATTTGTCATTCGTCCAGGAGTGGTTCACTGCAGAGAGGACTCTTCCTTCAGGGCTGGACTTGGTTAACTCGGACTATTATAAATCCTAGTACCTCAAGCCAACACCATCAAATCTAAAATTACTTCTGGATGGAAGCCGAAATGCCTGAGCTCTAATGGCACAACCTGGCACGATGCATCACTCCTGTTGAAATTAAAGTATATTGTAAAGCAAGGCACGGCAGTTTATTTGTATAACCCAATTTGTACACAAAGGAATTCAAAGTGCTTTACAGAATTAGAAATACAATAACATCACAATACAAACAAACCAAAACATAAATAATCATCATAAAATTAAAAACAGAGAAAGACATTAAATTAGAGAAGAGAGCGGAATGAGAAATGAAAACGTTTCAGTCAGACGCGGCTAAACATCCACACTAGTGCATATTTGAGTCGTTTTCGTTGTGGATGCAGTGTTCGTTCACACTAATCTGATGGAAAACAGCTCCGGAGACGGAACGATCTGGATACGCAGCTCCCACGTATTCACCTGAGTGCAAATCTGATCTGGCACCGTGTGGACGCCTGAAAACGCTGATACGCTGACATCTGGGCTCTAGCTGCCGTTCTTATTGGACCGTGTCACTGTGACTTGTGCCTTCCTGATTCGCTGGGTTTGTGACATCGGGCATGCAACGCAATCACGGAAACGTTTAAACAAACCCTAGACAAACGTGAAACAGCGTTGGTCCACGAAAATACTGTTTTCACGCCAACTGCCATCTTCCTCGGCTCAAAATCGGCTGCTGCAACTTCCAAAAGTCGACGGCAATTTCAGATATGGTGCTCCACTCCGTGTTTTTACCACCCGTCGTGACGCCAGCCTGTCTGAACGCAAAACGTTTCCAATATGCTTATACAGTGATACGGTGATTCGTATCAGTGTAAACACTCTCTTAAACAAAACAGGATTAAAGTAGAGTCTGTCTCACGTGTTCAGACTGTTCCAGGTTTTAGCTGCATGAATCTGAAACTCTCACTCCCCGGGTTTAGTCCTGACTCTGGGACCAGCAGGAGGCCAGGTCTAAACTAGGACTGAACCAGGACTACAGCAGGAGGCCGGTCCCTGAGCTCCTCAGAGTGCAGATGGTTCATGTGGCACTAACATGTCACAGATGTACTTTGGTGCTCGGCCATGGCCGTTACAGTAATCTAACCTACTGGAGACAAATGCATGGATAAGGCTCTCCAAGTCTGCTTTAGACAGTAGACTTTGGATTTTTGCCATGTTTTTAGACCGTAAAAGGCTGCAGATGTTATTGATTTGATGTGGTTGTTAAAGTTCAAGTCTGAGTCCATTATTACCCTGAGATTTCTAACCTAATTTGAAGGTTTTCGAGAGAGAGACTGAAGGTGACTGCTGACACTGTCTCTTAATTTCTGTGGGCCAAAGACTATGTGTCTGTGTCTCATAAATAAAATTAATAAATCTACCTTCAATTACAAAATCATTGTCTACGTGACCATCCATGGAACCTTGAAAAATGTATAATAATAATGCCATAGATTCTAATTATACAGCAGACAAAACCAAAACAAAACTCCGAGCTGTAATTCCCTTGACTCCACATTGTGCCGAGTTATGCAATATGAAATATTAAGGCACACAAACAAGTCGTTTAAAAACCTTCCCTGACATTTAGCTCCGCTCTGGTTGTTATTCAGTTTGCTGCTATCACTGTTGGTCTTCAGAGATTTCCTGAAAGCTTGAAAATATTAATAAAGAGGATTTATTTGACTTCTGTGGGGTATTAACTGCTAACACATAACATATTTAGATCATCATGTTACCTTTTATTGTTTTGAAAATGATATATTCGTTAAAGCTGAGTATTAACATGATTTATGACTGTCACTTTAGTCTTTGAATCAGTGTGCATCCCATTAATGAAACTACTGCACATCGCATCAGGTTTGTAAAGTTGTTGTGTATGTTTTTGTATATTTATACAGAGTTGTTGTGTGGGACCGTGGGTGTATGAAGGTTTGTGGGCGAAGTATTACATTCAGACTGCAGGGCTTTATGCTCAGTTCGTATTTTTTTGTGAAATCCAATTTTTTTTGCAAGGTCGTTCACATTTCCAATTAAATGTGACTTGTCTGAGCTCTACAGTGTGAACTTTAAATGCCCCAAAAGTGTCCCGCAAGATCATAGGAGGACATGACGTCACAGCAGCGAGTGTGCTTAGTGTTTACGGAAGTCGCCTAAACATGGATGCAAGGATTGAGCATCTGAGGATTTTAAAGTTGCCGTCGTACCAGCCAGAACATGTACAGCTTTTTTGTTTTAACCTCTTGAGACCCTGTGGCCCCATACGAGGACATTACATTTTTGCCTCTTAGCACCATGATTTTCAATTATTTTAAACTTTCACCTGTAATCAACTAAAAACCTCTACAGCAGCTCCCGAAAGTAAAAAAAACTGCATGGTAAAGTTTAGATGCAAAATTTATGAATAAAACCAATGTATTTATGTACAATAATGTCTCTTCATGTATCTTAATGTATCTTCATTTGGCATTAAAATTTGACACATTTTATTGACCACAGCAGACGCGAGCATCAGGAAATGTCATGTCCTCATTTGAAGACATTGGGACTATGTTATATTATTGATTGTACATGTTGTTCGGTAAACTTGGGAATATTTAGATGAGTTTACAGTTATACATTGCTGGACATTTCTGCTGCTGTAGGGAAACTGCTGCCTGTCTCCACTTTTTGCACCTCTACTTTTTTTTGTAACGATTGAAAACCAGAAAAAATTAAAACTGTGGACCACATTTTCAGGCCTTTTTGTGTGTTTTTAACCTCACTCACTGAACCCCAACCCGCTCACTGTCGACCTACGTCACATTTGGCAGGTTTAGGGCTTGAAATAAACAGCTAATTGCTGTTTGTTTGTTTTTTGTAATTTATTTATACATTTTAATGTTTTTACATTTTTTAACCAATGGTGTCATACAGAAGACTTACTTAGTAGGTCCTACTTATCCCAAATAGCAAGAAGAAATGAAAAATGCACACCAGACAAAAGCTCGGGTCTCAGGAGGTTAAGGAGGAGATTCAGGCCTTGTCCACACGTAGCCGGGTATCTGATAAACCGAAGATGTTTTGCTGCGTTTTGACCTGTCATCCACACGAACACGCATCAAAAACGAGTATTCAGGGAAAACTCCAGCCAAAGTGAAGATTTTTGAAAACTCCGTTTATGCCTGTTTGTGTGGACAGAGATAACTGGGGTTTTGCGTTTTAAAACGTCACTGTCTGCGCCAAAAAATATGAATCTGCCCCGACGTCAAACGTGCGACATTTGTTTAGGCGACTGCAAAAGCCAAAGCCAAAGCCAAAGCAGACTATGGATCGGAGTCGTTTCTTGAGAGCTGTGTGTGTGTTGAGAACAGAATTGCTCCTAAACTGTGTTTAGGAGCAATTCTGACTCCGAGTCTGTCCAGACAAAGCAGCTCGGCGCCATGTTTTCTGTTGTTTAAGTTTAGACGGAAGTGACGGTGAAGTGAGGGCTCAATGGAAATAACGCCATCTACAGGTTTGGAATGTGTATGAATGTGGTTGAAAACGCAGATGTTCGGTTATGTGTGGAAGGTATTTTTTTCGAAGACGAGGTGGTGTGGATAAAACAATTTTTATAAACGGAGGGGGGGAAATGTTCGGTTCTAAAAATACCCGGCTACGTGTGTACATGGCCTGAGAAGGAGAAGACCAAGGTTTTTGGCCGTGGTGTTTTGTGGGGCAGTGGCATAGAACTATAATAAAATCTGGAAGATAAATCCAAGATGGCGCCCTGTTGTTTTCAATGGCCTGTGCTCATTGGTGCATGACCACAAAACTTCCACATTTACTTCCTTGTTTGCAGCCCAACGCAGCCCAACGTCTGACGTCAGGCTGCCCAAGACTGTTGGGCTGTGACGTCAGAAACGCCGTTCTGACCAATCAGAGCGCGAGCTGCTAGAGCGGAGCTAGCGCGGGCTCAGAGCGGGGCTAGGCTAACTCTTACAAAGCTGATTTTTAGACGCTTTGACGATTAAACTTTTTTTTTTAATTCATATTATAAAAATACAGAAGGATCCCTACAAAATCCGACCTTTATGAAAGCTGTGGATGCCCTGTCAGCCGAACAAGGGCAGTTTGATTTCTCAAAAAATGCATTGTGCTTCTATGGGAGAATTTTTCTTGGGCTGAGGGCTGCAATATCTCACTCGACCACACATCAATCTGCGGTCACGGATAGAGGGGTAGAGGGGGCGTGTCTTATCCAGCTTTTATTAAACATCCATGGGCAGTGGCAGCAACATTTGTAGAAAGGAACATGTAGGTCAGTTTTAGGAGCACATATCCAAGTCATCTGGGTCGCATTTTAAAAAATCAGATCTGTGTTATTCAGACTGTCATTAAAAGGTCAGATACAGGTCGCACAGGGAAATCTGATTTGGGTCACTTCAGGCTGCAGTCTAAGCATACCCAATGTAAGGAGGGTTCAAATAAGTCTAGGGAGAGATCACTAAAATACTCAAATATGCATGGATAACATCTAAAACGTCTTCAGGTATGTTTTTTGATGAGGAAACAATGGTATAACATGGCAGAAATCTAAAAAACAACAAAAAAAACCTTTGCATAATACTCTTTAAATCTTTAATTTTTCCATTTCCAAAACTGCCACTCTTTTATTTAGCCAAACATTGATTTAGTCCCTCTATAAACCCTCTCCCTCCTCAGTGTGTATATATTTGGTGTGTGCTGTGCATTTCTCAGTTGTCGGGGAAGATCTGGGAGCAGCTGTCAGTCGCTAATAAACTGTTCTCCCAGAGCGGTGTCACGGAGCGCTCATCCAGAACCGGAGCGGCCCGAGAGGAGACACTAAACCAGGGAGTCACCGGAGCGAGCCTCATCCCCACCGCATCCACACCGCATCCACACCGCCAGGGCCCGAACTCATCTGTCTCTGCCCTCTGCACCCCACTAAACGCCACGGCATTTACAAGGAGCGCATCTGAGCAGAGCAAAACAATGCAGATGCAGTAGTGTTGTGAATCATGTGTAGTCACAGTATTAACAATTCCGATGCTTAAAGACGACCTGTTGTCCTTGTGTCTGCTGCATAGTTATAATGTAGGATACCCGTGGATCACAACGTTATAATTATCACATTTTAATTACAATATTCATCTAAAAAACTTGGGTCTTGACATTAGAAAACTGCCACAAACGGCATCACAACAAAGAGCCATGCAACTGTCGGGACCTCTGATGGATCGAGCCACAGATTTGTTTTTATTTGTACCAAAATGACTACGCAACACTGAGTCTTATGTGTATCACCGATTAAGAAAATAAAACTGGAGAACAAAGGAAGTACAGAGCAGTGGGAATATTCTGGCAGCAGTGAAAATGGGAGTTGATCTGCAAGCGATTAAAGATTGCTCAAACATGCACTCAAATATGACTTTGAGAGGGTAAATGAAAAGAAAAAAGGTACTTTATTGTCCCTGTGTGGAAATTTGTCCTCTGCATTTGACTCATCCTTCAGTGTCGTGACCAGACGTCCCGAAATTTAAGATGTCCCGAATCTGGCCTTAAATGTCCCAAAAATTACACTCAAACAGAATACAGAGTAGTTATTTTCTGATAAACATTCAAAACTGTTGGTAGAGAGTCGACTGCACACAGCCCCTGATGCTCAGGGGAGAAGTTTTTTTAATATGATGTTCACTACGTTAAGTCATTTGTCTTCTGTGCAGACGCTCTGGGTTCAGGACCCCAACTTGTCAGACATTATTATTTTTTTCTTCTGTTTTGTGTGTAAACAAAATAATTTATGAAAACTCAATGTTTTTATTAGTTAACGTGATATTTGTGTGTCCCGCCCACCTGTCCCGAATTTCAGCCAGTCTCATTTAGTCACCCTATTGCTTAGAGCGTCCAAGGATCCATCTCTGTGATCTTTTTGCAAGGCTTCGTTACTTCTTTAGCTGGAGGATTGTGTCTATGGTGCATATTTTGGAAAAGGAAACAATTATAACATGGTTAAAGGGATAGTTTGGATTTTTTGACATGAATCTATATGTCCCCGTCAGCAGTGTCGTGCATCAACACTGACTTACCTCCCGACAGCATCCGGTGAGCCGAGTTCTGCCCCAGTTTTGGTGCTGAGGAAAGTGTCCGGCAAGTTGGCTGAGGTCATGAAAATAAGGCGTTTTTCTTCTCAAAACAATATGTGTTCAAAAGAGTGAAACATTTGCATCACGAATCCTGAACTTGAAAAAAAGTCAGACCTCATAATCGCTTGGTACTATTTTCTCTCCGGTTTATATCACAGATTCATGTCAAAAATCCCGAACTATTCCTTTAAAGGCTCAGAAAAGTCAATTTTGCAGAACAGGCCTGAATAGTAAACAGTAAAACAGAACAGGTCTGAACAGTAAAATTGCCCCAGTACAGATATACTGCAAACATCTAATAATAAAGCATTTCATTGTGTGAGATTCAGGAATAAGTGTTGGCATGCTAGTTTTTTTTTTTCTACACTTAGAAACTCATCACGAAGAATAATTAGAATTACATAAAATCTTAAGGTAAATTAGGAATAATTAAATAATTCTGTTTTTCAATGTTTTGAAGACGGTAAAAATCAGGTACAGGACTTTAACTTTTGTTATAACTTAACTTCTGGTCATACTTGGAATGCCAACTTTTTTTGGAGGTGTGGAAGTGCAGACCTACAAACTGTGCCGATTCTGAAAATAACTCTAATAAAGGTTCCAAAGCTGTAGCTGAAACAGTGAAATAGCACCTTGTGAGTTGGAGGGTTGGAAGAGAGTTGTGTGCTTGTCCTCTGGAAGAGACAGATCTGCACAGTTGTTCTTTGGAGTCATGTGGATGGTCAGGTGGCCTCTTCATTTGTGCAAAACATGTGTATTTGAAACTGTTCATGTTTGAAGAAGAGCCCTGACCCCAAATATTACATGTGGTGTTATTGAAAACCAAAGAAATGCTGTGTGGATCGACTTTATTTTTACTGTTGTGGTTTTTGAACCCCACGCGTAGGTTTAACAATTGGATTTGCATCTCTACTTTCATAACAATAACACTGCTTTTACTACTCCACCAGATAATCTGAAGATGTTCTTTAAAGGGCCTATTTTACACAAAACTGACTCTTGTGAACTTTGAATGTTCAAATGTTGTTACCTCATGTTGTGTTTTGTTTCATTCACACATTTAACATACAACTCCTGCATATTTAGGCTGTGTTCTTCTTTCAAAACACACATCTTCACGAGAGTCATCTGGATAATTACTGTACCTGTTAACTTGAAAACCTACCGCGTCATGACATCACAAGGTGGAACAGAGCATTTTGAGCTTTGGAGATGTAAACAGACTAATAATAAAGGATTAATCAAACATGTGATTGAAATAAAACACAACTCCAGGTATGCTTTTTAAGGAGACAACACCATTGTAACATTTCTAAAAGCTCACAAGAGTCAATTTTGTGAAATATTGGACCTTGAAGTAGAGGTCTGTGCAGGACAGAATTTTCAGTCCTGCTCCAGCCCATGGACGCAAAGAATTGTAATTTTCATTCCCACTTGCATCTGCAATAATTTGTCCCACTCCCGCCTGCCAATCCCACTTTCTTTCTCACAGAAGGTCTTTTCACTGGCTTGGAAAAATCTCTTTTTACAGAACTTACTTCTGAAGCACTGTGAGATTCACTAGAGGTGCGCTGTTCTACTGCCATGTATGGATGTAATAATAACCAAAATATGGGGATATCGTATTGTCAAAGACCTCCACAAAATATTACAGTAAATATCGTACCATGAGAGATTTGGATATCGTTCCATCCCTAATGACAATAAATGTTGTACCAAATGACTGGTCCAAGTATTTTATAATGTCAGTCTTGTTATTATGTAGAATATCGTAATATCGTGAGCCTCCACACCATATTGTGAGCTTTCATAATGGACTGTCAGAATTATGGGATCGCTCCTCAATGGTCCATTTTCGGACTATTGGGATGTCAGACTAATGGGCTGTCGGACCAATGCCATGGAACCTCCCACGATATCGCAATAAATATCATACGATATCATGACGATATCGTATCATGAGACTTGGATATCATTACACCCCTACAGCCATGTCTTCGAAGCTCCATCAATCACCGAGAAGCAGAAAAGAATTGTTTAAAATGTGCGCGAGATTAGACCATATCTGCATGTTTAGGCTGCTTACATTTTTTTTGTTTAAGACAAATAAAATATCCAGCACAAATTATGTAGGATAGACATACATTAATCATTTGTATATTTTACTTTACACTCATATTTAGTTTGCGGGACTGCAGTTTATCATCCCACCCGCAGGTCCCAGGTAGTTCAGTGCTCTACCTTGAAGCTACGATGTGACCAGAAATCGCATGTTTATATGGTCAAAGACTGAACTGAAATTGTTGCTAATCTTGACCTTTTCCTCTTGTCTGTGAATTATCACTGTTCATTTATTTATTATAAGCCACTTATTCTAAACCGGGGCCTCATTCCTTTTCAAAGCCCATTAATTGCAACGCTTAAATTATTTATGGTAATTGAACAGATTTCTATTTGCATGCAGCCTGTTGATCAACTTAAGTGGTCTTTGGAGCCACAGAAGTTCATTATTTTAACGTTTATGAAGAATTGCGTGCAGGTTTGTTGGGTCTGTTTTTGCCCTTTGCTTACTGCTCTTAATGTGGGACCTGGTTAAATGGAAGCTTTAATGGAACATAAATAATCAGAGGTTTGTTTGTTGCAAAAGCACAAAATGGACAAGAGTGGTAATGGTTTTGTGATGAAAAGGAAATTGTCAAATGCCTTTTAGTCCACTGAGGCGTAATCTCTGTTCTCGCTAATGCAACAGTAATGAGAGGGAGAAATTTAGTGAATAAACATGTCCTTAAAAACTCTTGTTGGTTTTATCATGAATTGTTTTGTTGTTTTGAATTGTTTGACTCATTTATGGTATTTGTAGATTAGGACAAGTGACAAAGATCCTACCTGCCGCCACGTTTAACGGAAAACAAACGCAAACTCTGCAATAATTGGCAAAATTATCAGTATTAAAGGGAAACTTCGGCACGTTTGAAGCTAAAGTCCGTTGCTAGAGGTGGTGGAATTCTGTCAGAAGCCAAAAAACAGCACAGATCAGTGTTGCCTTGGCGGAGATCTCACTGTGGCAGTGAGTCTGTCAAGGAAACAAACTAGTGTAGTGATGGGGGCAAGTTCTTAACTTCCACGTAAAACGCCAATTTGCTTCACACTGAAGAAGCTTAACACCACTTTAACCCATCTTACAACAGCCACGAGTCTAACAAACAAAACGCTCTGCCTGGTTCACTCATTAGTGTCTGTAAACGTTATAAAACAACTTTATAAGCAGTTTTACACTTCCCTCTGTTGATTTTCCACTGCGCATGTGAAAGCCCAAAAGACTCGATCACCGATGTCGTTTCTAATCCCATTTATTCACGAGTGAATTATATTTTTTGAAAAATGCTAAAAAATACATTCCCAAACCATTTTCTTTCAGCAGCTTTCAGTTTCTCTTCTTCTTCACCGTCAGTAGTCGATCCTCACTTGTTGCGCTGGAGTCGGCAACCACATTTTTGGGGCTTTCACATGCCTTCTTTATCATTATTATTAGTTCACTAGCAAGGACCACACCAACAATACATGTGCAAAGAGAAAAGCGTTTATTATATGGAGACGAGGCGGGTCGGCTGGGTTGAGACTCGGGGTGGGGGTTCAGTCTCAATCTTCACATGGCCCAACAGGAACGGGACCCCCCTCATAGGCATCTTATGTCTGGAAGTGAACAGATCGGGGTTGGGAGGGTGAGGTCAAGTTATTTTGGATGAACTGGGTTGGCGGGATAGGCTGCTACAAATAGGCTTCTGGGAAATTGAGGCGTGGTAGAAGTGAGCTGTGATTCGCTGGAGAGAAGGCGAGGGCGGTTGAGGCGTGGTCCTGCTCCTGAACCTAAATTACATTTTGTATGACCATAATACAATGCAATACAAAAAAAGGGTTAAATTTCTATTTAGTGTGCATAGTATGTTAATAATTTTGCTATATGTAAATATTTGTAAAATTTCATCATCAATGTACATAAGAAACCAAATAATTTTTCAAATTTTTAAACTATGTAATGAACAGGGGTGGGTTAATATAAGTTTTTTTCTTGTATATGATTGTATATCATATCATTGTATATAATCTATATTTAGCACGATTATTGTTTCTCTCTTGGCACAATCTCGAAATAAAAACAAATAAATAAATAAATATATATATATATATATATATATATATATATATATATATATATATATATATATATATATATATATATATATATACATACTACTGTTCACTGTAAACATATTGAAAAGTTTTTTTTAAAATCAGTTTCAGTTTTGTTTTGCTCCCTGCACTAAGTCTCTCATTACAACACATTAGAGTCTAATGTGCTGTAATGTCCCTCTGAAGGGACACTTCAGAGTATTGGGGTACTTATTATTGGCTGTCCAATGATTAGACAACCTAATACTAAAAACACAACTCCAGATATCTGTTTGAGGAGCACATATTCAACAGTATAACATGGCTAAAAGCTCACAGGAGTCATTTTTGCGTAATATAAGACCTTTAAATCAAACACTGACATCTTCCCCTCCACAAATGCTCAAAGCTCTTACCTTTCACTTCTTTTTCACGAATAGAGTAGTCTGCATTTCCACTAAAATAGGCCAAAATTCAGTTTCGTTTATTTGCCAAAACCACACTGGAAAAAGGTGAGAGCAGCCCAGAAGCACCAGCACTGATTCACCCATTCACGACAGACGGAATAAAAACAAAAACCACATAAAAGCACGTCCTTCTGCGTCACCAGGTTTGTTTTGGGTCATTGGGCTCTTCAGTTTTGGCTTATGCTCAAACTACAATGCCATGCTGTGATTGGACTGAGCAGATGTAGTAGAGTAGCCAAAAACTGTACTCAAGTAAGAATAATATTACTTCACAAACATGGCAAAGGAGAGAGTTCAATTTGTCAACTGGACAAGAGTTTATTTGGTTGGATAAGTTTCGTTGCTCATCCAAGAACTGAAGAAGCAGCTTGGATAAGGATTCTACCTGGACGACTGAGGGATTTTACACATATTACTTTAAAACAATATCACTCAAGTCAAAGTATAAAATAGTCATCCAAGAAATTACTCAAGTAAAGAAGAAAACAACTACACAAGTAAAGTCCATCACACACTACAGGAGAATTTGCCCGACTTTGGCTGTGATTTCTTCTTCCCGAGTTCGGGGAGGCGTGACCCGACTTTTTGTTTTCATGTGTGATTTTGAAGCCGCTGCTCCTCACGTGTGGTGTCAGTGTCAGATCAGAACCACCAAACATCAACAACGTTACAGTAACAGCCGATAAAAGAGAGCATCAGGGGCAGAGGAGCGACGGACACAGAGACAAACTTGGGATATAGCGAAAATAAAGACTTTATTACTCACCTAATGTAAAGTGGTGCATTTAAAGTGCAGCATCTCACCCACATTATCCATAGAAATTGTCCTCCACAAATAATGACATCCAGTCCACAAAACCACACTATTAATACATTTTGAAGCGTTCTTTGAAAGTAAAAAGGCGAAAGTTGTTCCTCATGTGTTTGTTTACGTTCACACAGCACCTGGCTCGTAAAACTGCAGATTAGCGATAGTGACTCTACTTCCTGTGGACTTTATCTCCTCTTTTATGCTTTAAAAATCTTGTATCTGAAGTATTGCACCACATTTCACAAATAATAACACAGTTTTGACTTGTATCTAAACTAGAAGTGCAGAGCTCTGATCTTTGAACACTTCAGAGTCTCAGAGCGAGTGGTTTTACTGTAGACAGGAAACAGCTGACGCCATTGCGCTCACAGTTTTATATTCTGTGGTCCACAGACAGATCCCGCTGATGTCTTTGCGATCAGAGATTTTAAGTCCTATAAGTTTCTTCTCGTGTTTGTGGTGTGCACTTTTTGTCGCATGTTTAAAAATCGTTTAAGACCAAAAAGTGTGTGTAGCAGCCTTAAGCGTAACTAAAAGAGTAAGAGAGTCGGGATGTGACATTTGATTTGTAATTTAAGGGCCAAAACATTGAATAATGCACAAAATCTGGTATTTTCAAAGGACAGACACAAAAATTTGACAAACGAAATCATGTCTGATGGCTGGAAGAAACACAAATGTTCAGATCCTTTCATATTGTCACATAAAGCTTTTGTCACTTGTACTCACAGTGGAAAGAGGAAGCATGACTTTTACTCAAAAAAGAGTACTGTTACTTCAGTAAACTTCAAGAAAAGTATTCTAAAAAGTACAATTTCTTTAGAAAAGTACTCAAACCTCTGAGAGTGACAAACTCCATACTACATGCTCACCCTTACTCTGCAAATTTGTCTGATCTGGCCAAGATTTTAAAACTTTTATTATGTTATTCATCTTGTTTCAGATTTATTATCGATTTACTAGTTCTGAATTGGTTGTATAATCTTTAAAATTTTCACATATATTTATTCCATGAGTACACTAGGCAGATAATCTTAAATTTAGGCAATAAATGTTTAAAAGAAGCTCCAATCCATTTACCAGAGTTTTCCCCTGCAACACTTCACTACCTTTAAGTCATTTTCTGACAGATTTAGGTGTTTATATATTAAATTTTGGCCAAACTTTATTGCAGGGTATAACGTATATTTTGAATGGCTGGATTAGGCAAAAAGTACCTGCAGCAACATGGGAGAATTAAACAATAAAGCGTTGAATGTTTTTATGTTGTTTTTTGACTGGAAAAAGATACCAGGAGTTTTCATCCGGATCACAGCAGGTTTGGTTTAAAAAACACAGGTGTTCCTCTGAAAGGCACATTGTAAGAAGCTTAAAATTCAAAGGTGTTTAAAGTGTTTGAACTCACATTTCAGTCTTCATCAGGAATCTTTGTGGTTTTTTGGTTGAAACAGGTGCTGTAATCGTGATAAACTTTTGGATTTGGATAATCTTTGCTTGAAATGCCAATCAGTTACACAACAGTACGTGTGAAAGGTGCATTGTGTAACTTTCCTGGTGGAGGCAGGACCCGTTAAATACTTTTATCCATGAAGATGTTATTGCTTTGTTTGATATGTTCCACAGTATGGCATAAACCTTTCTATCGTAATGGAGATCTCAGGGCTGCAATTGTGATGTTTAGGGCACATAATAATCTGCTCCTTCAGTGTATCCAAGAGATGTTCAAACACAGAGAGAGTGAGTACAGTCTGAGAGGATCTGGACTTTCACAAAGCTCATGTGAGGACCAGCCTGAAAAGCCAATGTCTGGACAAAACATTAAAAGGCTCTAAAATAATTTACACAGTTAAAAAAAAAAGTATAATACCAGAAATATAAGAAAAAAATATAGAGAAATTCAATAAATCATGTATCTTATTTTATGGAATTTACAGATTAATTAGAAACATCAATTAAACAAAGTGTCTGTGTATAATAATAAATAATAAAAATGCATCAGTTTTATATAGCGCTTTTCTGGACACTCAAAGACATTTTACAGTTCATTATTCATTCACTCTAAACCCGGAGGTGCTAAGATACTAATGTAGCCACAACTGGCCTGGGGCGGAGTGACGGAAGTGAGGCTGATAAAATACACCATCGGCCCCTCTGGCCACCACCATCACTCATGCACACACCACTTTCATACTAGGATATGTGGGTGAAGTGTCTTACACAATAGCAGTTTTTGCCACTGGGGCCCCCCTGTGGCACCTGGTTTTCCCAGTGGTCTCCCATCCAAGCACTAACCTATGTAAGCCCATTTCTGTCAGTAAATAAAAAAATAAAAGCCTCACAGAAAGTCATAATTATGAGATTGAAAAACATAATTGAGTTTAAAAGTAATAATTATGAGTTTAATAGTCAAAATTATGAGTTTTAATCTCATCCCCTGTTTGGATTAAACCAGCTCCATGGAGTCACAAAGCTTTGCACATCGTCATTCATATGGGATTTGTGTGGTTTTCTGTATCTTTCTTGTCTTTTTAAAACATTCACAAGTGAACGAGAAAATGGAACAATGTGGAGACGTCCTGAGCTCCTGGAGGACGGCCTCTCCAGAAAAATGACTGAGTGCTTCCATGACAAGGGCAGATTCACAGTCGACTTTAGAACTCATAATTACGACTTTTCAGAATCAGAATCAGAATTACTTATTCATCCCCGAGGGGAAATTTTCTTTGTTACAGATGCAACCAACCAAGAGCATGTAGATTGAAAACAAGTTATAAAAATAAGATAAGATAAATACAATAAGATAAAAGATAAAATAGCTCTCTCTGGGAAATTATTTACATCAGTGACATATTTACTACTATATACATGTGTGAGCAGGGAATAGGATGAAAAGGATTGAGTAGTTTGTGATTTAAAGTGCAGCGTTCAACAGTTTGATGGCGACAGGCAGGAAAGATTTCCTGCCCGCTGGAGCAGCGCGGCAGCCGCAGTCTATGGCTGAAAGAGCTCCTCTGATTGGCCAGCACCTTGTGGAGGGGGTGGGAGGGAGAGTCCAGAATAGTCCAGATTTTGTCCATCATTCTCCTGTCCAACACCACCGTCAGATAGTCCAGCTCCTCCCCCACAACATGTCCAGCCTGATGATCTTCTCGAGTCTATTAGTGTCCCTCACGCGCAGACTGCTGCCCCAGCAGACTACAGCGTACATGATGGCACTGGCCACCATAGACTCGTAGAACATCCTGAGCATTGTCCTGCAGATGTCAAAGGACCTCAGCCTCCTCAGGAAATAGAGGCGGCTCTGGCCCTTCTTGTAAACCGCGTCCACGTTCCTGCTCCAGTCCAGTTTATTGTCCAAGTACACCCCCAGGTACTTGTACTCCTCCACCACGTCCACACTGACCCCCTGGATGGAGATGGGGGTCACAGCAGCTTTGGTCCTCCTCAGGTCCACCACCAGTTCCTTTGTCTTCATCACGCTGGAGGTGGTTCTTCTCACTCCAAGTGACAAAGTTGTCCACTACAGTCCTGTACTCCTCCTCGTCACCACCGCTGATGCATCCTACCACTGCAGAGTCGTCAGAAAACTTCTGAATGTGGCAAGACTCGCTGTAGTAGTTGAAGTCCGTGGTGTAGAGGGTGAAGAGGAAGGGAGACAGGACTGTCCCCTGTGGAGCTCCGGTGTTGCTCATTTAAACTCATAATTACGACTTTTAAACTCATAATTATGACTTTTAAACTCATAATTATGACTTGTGTGAGGCTTTAATTTTTATTAACTGGCAGAAATTGGCTTCCATACTGACCAGAGCTTCTGCTGAGCTTCTGAGATCTGACGAGATCAGGCTTTGACAAGATGATATGACCACACCAGTCTGTGTGTAAAATCCCTCGGTTGTCCAGGTAGAATCCACGACAAAAGGAGAAATTCAATTTGTTGACTGGACAAAAGTTTATTTTAGTCAAAGCAAATAAACTTTTGTCCAGCCGACAAATTGAATTTCTCCTTTTGCCATACACCAGGAAGTGTATTTATACCAAGTTTTATACTAAGTTTGAATACTAACGTGTACATGGATCTGTGTGTGTGTCTGTGAACATCGACATGTATTGGATAGTGTGTTTATATTGTGTATCCATGTATACCAAAAGAATTAAGTAAAAGAAGAAGGGGTGTTTTTTCTTTTTTCCTGTAAATAGTTCTGCCGTCTTATGTCCTTTTGGCAAAATAAGTATTAAAACTTTAGTTTAAACCCCTTTGGTCTGTAGAATAACTTTAATGCTGTGCATAATTTCTGTGTTAAACCATTGTAACATGATTAATGATTATATTAACTAATTTACTGAAGAAAAAAAATCAAACTAGAAGTTATAGGTCAGATCTGCGGAGAGGCGATCCCGCTCAGTCAGAATGTTGTTTTCTAGGTATTTTTGAGCTATAAAACCACCTGTAATTGAATAAATGTAAAGGTAGAGCTGTTTAATGTCACACTGTGGAACATTCCAGGCAGAGCAATGACATAGAAACACACAGGTGAAGTTACATAGTGCATCTTTAATTAAATGTTTTACAAAATGAGAGAAAGTTTGTAATGCTCGGCCACCGTAATTTGCCTAAACTGGACTCAATTAGCAACTAACAATGCTTCTTCAACTGGGGACATTTTCAACAACCACATTTTGGCGCTAATGAGCCCAATTACCGTGACACCGTACGCGAACCCGTGGTTAACGTCAGGCTGATTTCTCCTCGTCTCTTGTTTTTCAGGCTGTCGTGGAATAAACCATGGACAAACTTCTTCAAATCCACCGTGAACATCTCTGCATCACAATAGCTGTCATCTCTGCAGAACCATGCCGGGCCCAATCTGACAAACTGTGCCGCTGTGACATTTAGCCAAGAAATCCCATCTGATCCACTGGCAAGAAAAAAACAAATTTTCCTATGAGATAGTGCGCGGATGTACGCACGGGGAGTAATACTGATAAATGAAAAACAGTGGATGGCCTGGAATATAAAAGCAGTTTAATGACTTCCAACCGAGAGGCTCAAGTTAATTTAACGGAAGAAAAGTAAAAACTCCATTTTGCCCAAATAAACAAAAGGATTATCTTGGCACGGGGAAACATATGGATACCTCCAGCATCGAGGCAAGAAGATAAAAGTGATTAAAGTGAAATTACTTCCAAATAATAGGCCTATATTTTTGACTGATGCAAAGATGACTGTACCAGAAAGTCTTTTAGTTCTCTTCAACTGGACGATAAAATAACTCAAGCGTTTGAGGCTTGAAGAAAAAATTGGAAACTACATTAAAGTTACAAGATAAAAACGTAGAGATAGATAGGTGCTTCACTGATCCCAAAGGAAATTCAAACATATGCAAAATTGATATTAAAACTAGCTACTAGGCCTATAAAACACAAATATTCACCATAACTTCAACACAGTTCAACCTATCTTCTTTTTATTGCATTTCCAGCTCAATAACTGCATAAAGAAATCAATTTTGATATGTTAGCAGAGGGTTGTTTATCTCTAGAAAGATGTAAACTCTATACACGCAAAGCATAGCCTAATTTTAGCTAACTATGGCTAGTTTTAACAGTAAAGCGTATGCATCCTTTAAAATTTAGCTAATGTAGCCATTGGGAAAACTATGTAGAGCTAGTTTATGTAGAAAAAAGCTAGATTAATACCCCCAAGATGCTAAAAGAGTAGTCCCAAGATGATAACGTCAAAAAATGGTTGCTAACGGTCCCAACATGAGCACTCTCTGTTCGAACTGCACCGTGCCCTTTTACCCGGAGGTCGACGTCGGCAAAACTGTCATCATGGGGATCGTCATGGTGGTGTTTTTCATTTTCGGCGTCCTGGGAAACATGCTCGTCATCTTGTCCGTTCTGTTCCACCACCACTGGCGCTCGGTGACGCACTACTTCATCGTCAACCTGGCGGCCGCCGACCTCCTCCTGAGCTCCGCGGTCATGCCCTTCTCCGCCGCGTCCGAAGCTCTGGGTCGCTGGGTTTTTGGACGAACGTTTTGCAGCGTGTGGGCGGCCTTGGACGTCCTGTGCTGCACCGCGTCGATCCTGAGCCTGTGCGTCATCTCCATCGACCGCTACCTGGCTGTCAGCTACCCATTGCGATACCCCACCATGGCAACCGGGAGGCGATCCCTGGCCGCGGTGGCTTGCCTGTGGGGGCTCTCGGCGGCTATCTCCGTCGGGCCGCTTTTCGGGTGGAAGCAACCGCAACCGGAAGACGAAACGGTGTGCCAGATCACGGAAGAGCCCGGATACGCCCTGTTCTCAGCCCTTGGTTCGTTCTACATTCCCCTGGCGATAATCCTGGTCATGTACTGCAGAGTGTACACCGTCGCGACCAGGGAGACCAAGAGTTTGAGGAAGGGGAGCAAAGGCGAGAACACGGAGGGAGTGACGCTGCGGATACACCGAGGTAACGCCGGACATTCGGAGAAGCAGGACAGCGTGAAGCATAAGCGCGCCTCCTTCGCTGTGCTGAAGAGGATCAAGTTTTCCAGTGAGGAGAAAGCGGCTAAGACTCTGGGGATCGTCGTGGGGTGCTTCGTTCTCTGCTGGCTGCCGTTCTTCCTGGTGTTGCCCATAGGTATGTGCCACTTCTACACTATGATACATACTTGCTTTCTTTGTTTATTTTCTTTATTTGTCATTTGTTCATTAGATCAGATCATTTTACCAGATTTAGTTGCTGAGGTCCGCCACCTGTTCCAACATCCTTTCATTACGACATGTCTCTATTTAGACGTGCCGGTTTTCCAACACTTTTTAGTTTTAGTTTTTTTTTTAGAGAGTTGCGATAGTCTACCCAAGCACTGTAGATTAGATATTTTCTAGAAGACTGGCCTATAGTCTTTTTTTTTTTAAATGCATGACTGTTTCCCACGGCTATGAGTTAAGACATTTTCCCACCGTCTAATATCCTCTGTGGCAGAAGTATTCTCTGATCAAGCATCTTATAATATATGGGAGCGCAAAGTATAACAGGCTATCACATTAATATTATTAATGTCGGAAAAACGTAATATTTGAGTGACAAAGTAGTGGGGCGCATGAAAAATACTGTTTATGCCACTACTCCGACAATTAGACATCAATGTCTAAATATTGGCATGTCGGAATAGCAGCATATAATCTAGCTGCTGCTACTTTCCATCTGCAGTCCCTGGGCAGGTGAAGACGCATTAAAAATACATATTTCATTACAATTACGTTATCAGACTAACTTAGCTTATCATAATCGAATAAAATGTGCCCATTTCCAATACAGTATGTTTCCTAGAGTTCTTACAGATATTGTTTAAGGCAATAAAGGTGCAAACATGTGACGCAACAAGTCCCAAATTACAGGTCAGATCTACAGAATTATGATTTAACCAGGCTTGGATGGGTAATCTGTACTACGGGGAAAATGCAAAATCAGACTACATTTTGGCCAATGCGGTACTAACAGCAAAAGGGGGCAATACGATAATAATAAAAACCCACCTCCTTCGGTCCTCAATTTTAACCGTGGGACAATTGGTTGGGGGAAAGTCCAGGGCCGGTTTTTGGTCCGACCCTGCATCTAACTCATGGACAACTGTGGGATTACATAGAAATCTAATTGATAGTAAGAAAACATGAATTCAAGTGTTATTTTTCTTGAATAAATACAAGATAGATAAGTTAAATGCCATACTGTGGAACATTCCAGGCAAAGTAATAACATTAACATCATCAACGCTACCACCCAGGGACGCCGAACGGGGTAAAGGTTAGAAAGAGAAATTTTGTTTTCAGAAGGCCCAGAAACCACAAACGTGACATTGTTTCCCTTGAAGCTGAATCCAACGTGTGTTTGTTTGCGCTATTCATTAATCGAATTTTAATCAAAACTGAGATTCTGGTCGTCAATGATCAACTTGGGTCTTTTAAATGTTTTAATGGAGAGGTCTACAGCCAATCCTCTGTCTGTAAAACCATAGATTGGAGCTTGGGGACACTTCTGGCTACATCGACTCAATCGGCCCTAATTGACTGAACATATAAAATTGTCACCTCTCTCTGTAATTGCTGCAGTGAGTCTCGTTATTTTGGTCTTAAAATGTTCGTATTAACCCACTCTACACGATCCTTGTGTTTTTATTTTGCTATTTTGTGAATAAAATCCTATTCCTGATATGGAACTCGGCTGCATATTCACTCCTATAACTGCCAGCCTCTCTTAAGTCGACTTCTTTGGTTCGTCTATGGACACTGCATGAATTTTAATAGGCTTATTAGTCTTATACGTCGCTTTTCCACACGCTCAAATTCACTTCACAGTTTTATGCTTCTGACTTTGTGGTGTATTGTAGGTTTAACGTTACATTTCTCTTGCCATGTCAGTCTAACTGTAGCGATAGTGGCAGTGGATGATTGTCTGTTTGCGTAGGTCTATGTGTCTGTCCTGTTATAGCCCTGCAACAAACTGGCCATTGTCCACTGTGTACCCTGCCAAAGGCCCAAAGTTGTGGCCCGTAACAGGATTTAGCAAAAAGAAGATGAAGCAATGAAAGGTCGGTGCCAATTTGGTGCAATTTTTTCTTGTGTTCAGAGTTAGAATTCAGTTTTCTGAGTCGAGCTAAAGTAGATGAGAAGACATTTGTACTGTTTACCTAATGAGACAACCGATTAAAAACTCAATTAGCACCAAGTCCCTACGCAATCGCCGTAATTGCTGTTGTACGAATGTTTTAATTGATGGTGACAGTGATCAGACAGTAAATTAGATTGCAGACCGGGGTAGGGAAAGCCAATAGAAATGAACCCTGGCTGGCGTAATGGACTGTATCAAGGCAGCCATGAGCTATCTCAAAGCCTATCAAAGGTCTTCATTTTGAGTTTTCAGAAAGTGGCCCTTTAATTCCATGTGTGCTCGGAGGGTCCAAACACAGACAAGCAATATCCGCAGGAAAGCTTCTGACAGGGCATTGGTCATTTCAGGTCTGGTCTGAGAGGTGTGCTGCGGAAACTATTTGCTGTAAATAAAAGTTCTTCCTTTCTGCCAGATAAAAGAATACAAAAGTAAGAAAAGAAAGAAGATAAAAGTAGAAAACCCAGGTGCTATTTGATACTGCACTCCTTTGAACAGGTAACCATTTAAAATCAGACTGTTTTGGGAATAGTAGAGTTCTTCCTTTTGTCCCTTCTAAAAACGCAATGATTTTTTTTTTTTACTCGCAGTTGGAGTTCGCCAACTTTTCGTCTCCTACACATCTGTAGGCAGCTCCTGTGGCTGTTTCGCTGAACTTCAGAGCACCGTGTTTCAGTAAACTTACCGCCGTGATGGAGAAACAGACACTTCTGGACTTTTGAACAGTTTATTTGACTATAAAAACTTCCAGACGCTACAATTTATAAGTCAAGAGTTAAATGCAGCCTGTGTCCAGAGTTTCAGTACCAGCGAAGTACGTCTAGTCTAAGTTAGCACCTCCAAGCTAAACCCTCAGGTGCAGCGACCGGAGAGTCCGAGCCAAGAGCCTCAGATCAGACAAACGAACATTTAGCAGAGTCGCCTCAGACCTGTGGATGATTACACAGCAAAGAAAATAACAGCGATTGCTAAATGGGTACGAACTGTTTTACATTATGGCTTTAAAACTATCTTGAAAAGCAAAATAACACAATTTTAAACTTTGCGATTAACTATGGAATTTCTGTTCTTAACTGAGATTTTAAAAATTAATCGTTTGACAGCCCTAATAATATTAACTTAATGGCTCTTGTGTTGAAAATTATACTCTATTGCAGAGGTCGTCAACAGGAGGGTCGCAAAATCTTTGGTTGATTAGACTTTTTTTTGTATTTCTTCTTTTTTGAAGGACAAGGATGAACTGGTTTTCAGTGGGTTCTGTCTGTTTGCTCCTTCATCACATCTGTTTCTCTCTCATTCATTCCCTCATTTCTCGCTCCTCGTCAAACTGCAAACACGCAGGCCTGGATTTTATTGTTTCTTGTGCGCTACCTGTGAAAAGGCCTTACGGCTTTACGTTTACTTCACAGCTCATGGAACTTAAGCTCTATCAGGCAACTTCATTCCACTTTTCGCAGCGTCCTCTCTGTCCACGGAGCGACCGGGAGAGGACTGAACATTAGAGGAAGTGGGATTCATGTCTTTCCTCTCACTCCTCAGAACGGAATGACCGGAAAAGTTCAGTGTCCCATATCACACTTTTCCGCTCTGTGGCTCCTCTCTCGATTAATCAGATCATTAAAAAAGTCACACTTTGAGCCCATTTTCCCTGATCGTTGATCTGGACTTCTCAGAGTCACTGCTGCTTAAACTTCAGGCCTGAATGAGCTTTGGTCAGACTCATTTATCATTAATTTACTTATTTCTGTCATTAAACGAGTTGAGGCTTAAACTGGAGATGGAGCTATTTTCAGATCAGGATTTTAGAATCAGCCTGGACTTTTTAAGTGACTTCGATGGAATAACCTGCCTAGTATTGAACGTACAATAACAGAGTATCTATGTTTATACACGGCACTAGGCCCGGTTGAATATAAAACACACTTTTATGCCATATATATAGTAGGGGGTCCCTGCTCCAGCTCTGCATCAGTTTGGGGCTCCCTGGCCTGAAAAAGTCTCTATTGTATAAATGTGTGAAAGGAGAGGTTCATTTGGTTGACTGAAGGTTTCTGGTGGAGGTGGATCTGTCAGCACCACCGTAGATGTTACCATTTTTCCTGAACTGTTCCACAGTATGGCATCAAACATATCTCAGAAGACAAGCAAGTAACGCCACAAGCCAAAATTCGAGGTCAGATCTGTGGAGTGAAGTCCCTGCACACATTAAGAATGCAAGTTTTTCAAGACATTTTTCAGCATAACATTTGTACGTTTGCCTGACAAATCCAGAATGAAATCTCTTTGTATTTTTTATACAGATTGGTATCAGTCTGTTCCCGACGCCCTCTGTTGTGTCTCATGCCCGATCAGACGGTGTCATTTTGTTTATTTTTTATCGATTTGTTTATTTCAGTGTGAAAACAAGAAGCGCTATCGTCACATATCATTTACAAACAAAATACATTTCTCAGAGTTTGGTGCTTGGCTCCTTGATTTTGCAGAAATCTTAAATTCTCTGTGTTTTTTTCTGGACCATGCATGTCCCCGATTGGGTCGTCCACCTGTCAGTTACAGCCTATTCCGACATCACTTCATTACGACAACCGTATATTTAGACATGCCAGCACCACTTTCCTCTATTTAAACATGCCGGTTTTTCGACACGTTTTAGTATTTCTGTTCAGACACGCGTCTTTTGCTGTTCTTTGTTGTTTTAATCTCAACAACTATCAAGTCACACACAAAACCGACACACAGAAGCCAACTTCATAATGACAAATATTTGTAGTCCAGCCTAATATAGCCCTCCCAGCCTAATATTTCCCTGCTTGGCTCCTCGATTCTGCAGAAATCTTAAATTCTCTGTGATTTTTTTTGGACCTTGCTCGTCCACCTGTCAATTATGGGGTCCACCGCCTATTCTGACATCCTTTCACTATGACAACCCTATGTTTTTTTGACACTTTTTAGTATCGCTGTTCCGACACGTCTTTTCTTTTTTTTTTGGAGAGTTGCAATAGTCTAACCCGACGTGTCTTTTGCTGTTCTTCGATATTTTTAATCTCAACAACTATCAAGTCACGCACAAACCGACACACACAGAAGCCAATTTTATAAGGACAAATATTTGTAGTCCATGCTCTCCCTCCACCCTTGCTTAGCAACGCACCCCATGCCAAGGTCTACAAGCACTTTGGCACGAAGGCACTTTAACCCCCTGCAAACACACAAACACACACACCCCTATGCACATAGCCTACGAAAAGGGGTGTTGTGGATTTCTAGATCTGAGAAGAATAAAACTGGAGAAAAGTTGTCTTAAATCAAAGAGTCTGCATTTATTAAAGCAATTGTGCACATAATTACAGAGAAAATGAAAGCAAAACCTTCTGTCCCTCACACAAGGTTCGTCTCTACCTAATCTATGAATTGCAAAACAAAAACTGGCTCTTATACAGTTGACATAAAACCAACATGAGGTAATGCATACTATATTTAAGCAACCTCCAAACAGAGACTACCTGTCTGGTTCAGCTGAGGCATCGATCAGAGCCCCCAAGGATATCACATTTCTAAATGATGAGAATGAACAAAGCAACAGCTCGTTGTTTTGACGATACTGGATAAAGACAGAGCAGTGACCTGTCTGTAGAAACCCCAGGAACAGTAGATTACACCATCACATGTGGCAGGAATACAGAAATGCTTTAGCAGTTGTAAATTAACAGTTCTCTAAACAGATAAAATACATTTTTTAGCTTAAATAGATCACAACAGGACACAAAGTAAAAGATTTCCACCACAGGGGTCTCCAACCTTTTTCCTCTGGTGAGCTACTTTTACAAAACAAAAATGCCAGAGAGCAACGCGTTAAGAAAGAGGGCAAGCTTTAGATAGGATACAGTTAGATGCCTTTAAAACATAAACCATTATCCATTTATTAGTGCACAGAGTTCGGCACCAGTGGTAACAGTCATGTAATTAATGGGTCAATGACGTATAAGGATTTTTAACAGGCAAATTTTTAAATATAAAAAATATTAGTTTCTATTGAACTTTTTCAAATATTTACAGTGTCAGGTGCATAAATCTGTTTAACATTTACATTGAGCATTTTGAGAATAACCTTAAAATTGTTTTATTTTCTAAAACATGGTTGGGATATTAATCTAAGTTCTGAGTAATATGAAGTGCAAAGAAACAAACTGTTGGCGTTTCTTTAGATTTTTAATGCTTTTTTTTTGCTGTCCAATATGACAGTCACCTGCTTGTGTTTAATGAACAAACTACTGCCCTGGAAAATGCATCAAATGAAGAAAAATGCCTAAAGAACCATTCACCCAAGTCGACTTTATCTGTTATTAAAACTCCAGCCATAGAATTCCTGCTGTTATTAGTCGCACCACATGATGCACCACATGACATTTTAACACTTTAAGTACAAAAACACGCAGAATAACTCATGATTTCTGAAAAAAAAAAGATTTGGTTCCATGGAGGTCAGAGGTGCTACAGTAATGTGAACTATTATGAAATTTGAACCTTTTAACTGAGGAAATTGCAATTGGACAGAAAATGTAGGCGTCATGTCATTGACCCTAATACATTTGAATTAAGCATAACATGTATAATTCAGAAATCCCCTGGCCTACGAACTCTCATACAATGACACAGCCGCCTACCTTTATCTTGTGCTCGTATTTCCACCTCTTGTTTTTTTTCCTAAACTTAGCATCTTATGGCTTGTTTTCCCTTTTCCACATTCACATCTTGTTCACGTTTTACCTGTGTTAATTTGGAAGTATCAAAATTCATCCCTTAACATAAGAATCACGACAACGTAAACTACAAATAAGTGTTACATACAGTCTAGTCTTGGATTCACAATATTTTGAATGAAGTTTGTTTTCTTCCTAAGCAAATACTAGTGTGATTTACTCATCTAACTTGTGGCATAATTGGCTATTAGTTGCAGAGAAGGCCAAAATCTCCCCCACCCATGTCCCTCCTCTTTGCCCTTCTGCCACAAGTCGCTCAAGCGCAGTGCACTGAAGACTTTTTTATTGCATGCATGATTGTTTCCCACGGCTATCAGTTATGACATTTTCCCACTGTGATATCCTATGTGGCCGAAGTATTTTCTGATCAGGCGTCTTATGATATATGGGAGCGCAAAGGATAATTGGCTGTCACATTAATATTATTCATGTCAGAAAAGCAGAATGTTTGAAAAATAGTAAAGTGCCGCTACTCTGAAACGAAAACAAGTCAGGGAATGCTTGAAAAATAATGTTTATTCCGCTACTCCGACAATTAGACATCAATGTCTGAATAGTGGCATGTCGGAAAAGCAGCACGTAACCGTCAATCACGTCTGTCTGAAACAGGGAGATTCACTGGTGACCAAACTCGTAAGTATTGGAAGAAAGGTGTATTTGGATCCCAGGCAGGTTGGAATTGAATAAATGGAAGATATTTAAAACAGAACGAGGAATCTTTAGGGATGGAGCTCCCCGTGCAGCTCATTTGGAAGAATACATTGTCTCTTCAAATAAAACTTCAAACATATTTTAAGAGAGCCAGGAGAATTGTCTTCGAGCTGGAGTTGGCCTTGTAGCCAAGCTGCCCAAAGACACCAGAGGGAGAAGACGGACGCTTCAAACACCCCGAAAATACTTATTTAACCCTTCCAGACCAACGGGGAATATGTTTTATATAACCACGCATAACTTTCCAACCATAAAAGATATAAATTTCCTTGAAGAGTCGTGGCTTTCCAAGCATATTTCCAGCATTATCCTACAGCACACGCACGCTGTGCGATGCCATCAGGGAAACAAGTGTTTGTTTTCTGCCAAACACACTCCAAAATAGTTGACTGTTCTTAGCGTGTTCGTAACAATTGGAAAAGCTGTTCTAAGCTCAGTTATTTCTTAAATATATGGCAAATTACATATCTTGGTCTGGGTAATTGCATATCCTTTGCTATTTTTATTTGAAAGGTTTATTTAAGTCAAAATGTACAAATCCAAACGTGATAAACTCCATGGAAATGCAGGAAGTGATGTGGCTCTGGCCCTGGACCTGACAGGAGCTGTTTCCATGACTGACACTAGTAAAGTAACAGGGTGATTGCACGTTTTTTGTTCTGATGCAATAAGGATATTTTCAGTTTACTTACAGACTTGATATTTTTGACATTTGTAGCCAAGGCCCTAAATTAAGTATTTTTTTATGTCCCAAAAGTTGTTTATACGTGTTTGCTGTGTTTTCTATGAAAGAATGTCAATTTTATTTTCTGTTTTTGTTTGTTTTTTCATTTGTATTTCTGGTCCTGTAGATTGTGAAATAACAGGTTGTATTTAAAAAAGGATGTAGAACACTTCATTAAGAGGTAAAAGGGGGGAGTTTGAAAAGCAAAATTAAGAAAAAAATCCAGGCGAGGACAAATGTACAAAGGGTTAACCATGATTTAACAAGGACTTGCACAGACACAAGGGCTTAGTTCTGCTGTAAGTTACTAATTACTGTGGCAATAACATCTCCACAAAGACAAGCATGTTACAGATGCCCCAACAGAACCATTACACATCACATCACCACAAGACATTTATAATCTATGACATTTTAAATCACAATATCAATCTAAAACGACTTAACAAAAGAAAAAAGTTAGCTAAATTCCAGTGGTGCACACTAGGCTATTATCACAACAGCAGGAAGTGCCGCCATTTTGAGTCGCACAACTTCAGGTCGATAGGCTGAGTGGCAACACTCAGACCTCACAGCAAGAAGGTTGCAGGTTCGATCCCCGGGTCGCCCGGGCCTTTCTGTGTGGAGTTTGCATGTTCCTCCCCATGTCTGGATGGGTTTCCTCCGGGTACTCCGGTTTCCCCCATCAACTCAAAACATGCCCGCACCCCTATGAACTAACATCAAGGACCATAATGTCCACCCTCCTGTGGGCTCACCACCTGCAGAGGGGTTCATAGGGGGGGTCAGGTGCTATGAGTATTGGGCAGCAAGCTGCCCCCGCGACCCAGCTGGATTAAGTGGGAGAAGATGGATGGATGGATGAACTTCAGGTCGATGCTTTTCTACGGCAAAATCCCCGTGGAAAAGTGTTGCATATTTTTGATCAATTTCATAAATCTGCCCCAATACCAAATCTTCATCCAACAAGGTCGACAAAGAACAGATTCTGTCCATGAAGAATTTATCCACAACGATCAAGGTAAGAAAGACGAAAACTTAAAGCAAACAACGACGAGCATTAGTGAAACTACTGAGCAACACTAATGTTATGGTCATGAAGAAAACATAAATAACTTGTTTACTCAGAGTGAGTCTAGAATTAAAATTAAAAACTTTTTTTTGTATTATCAATATTAGTACAGATTTGTGCATTTTAAATGGTCGACATTTAATCTGTGAACATCTATAACATTAAACTACACAAAACTCTCTGTCTATGCTAATATATCTACATCACAGAATTGATTTTTAATTGTAGACTCACTCTGAGTAAACAAGTTATTTATGTTTTATTCATGACCATAACATTAGATTTGCTCAGTAGATTCACTAATGCTTGTTGTTGTTCGCCTTAAGTTTTCGTCTTTCTTCCCTTGATAGTTGTGGATAAATTCTTCATGGACAGAATCTGTTCTTTGTCGACCTTGTTGGATGAAGATTTGGTGTTGGGGCAGATTTGTGGAGCTGGTCAAAAATATGTAACGCTTTTCCACAGGTATTTTGCCGTAGAAAAGCATCAACGGGAAGTTGGTGACTCAACATCGCTGCACTTCCTGCCGCTATGATAATAGTGTTTCTCCACAAACATCATCACAACAAAGAGCCATGCAGTCGTAGGCTCTTCCTATGGATAACTGCACATCACACTAGAGAGCAACAGATTTAAAAAATAAAATTAAATTTAAAAAAAATGTACCAAAATGACTACGTGGTGCTGTCAAATCTTGCGAGTATCACCGATTAAGAAAATAAAATCACAGAATAGCAAATTGCATGTACTGGTGGCAGTGAAAACGACGCTTGAACACAGCAATGACGTTTTGAATAGAAGTGCATAAAGATTGCTCAAACATGCATGAATCACTCTATATACAATTTCAAGTGGGTAAGAATGGGAAACAACTAGAATGTGGTAACAAGCTCGGAAAAGTCTATTTTGTCCAATAGGTCTGCTTTAAATCTATCCCCCACGTAGAAGATAATTTGCCTAAACACAAGTATGAGAAGGTTATGCTTATATAAATAAATGTTCTAATGAATTACCGTCTTTGTATTGAGTAGGAGGTTCAAACAAATCCAATTCAATGAAACTTTAAATGCAAAGTCGACCTTGGGCTCTGTGATTCTCTCTGAAATGTGTTTTTTTCTGTGGGCTGCTGTAGCATGAGCTGTGATTATGAAAAGATGGTGGGTTTTATGAAGAACTCAGTGTTGTTTGCTTAGAGCGATTATATTTGATCAGAGACAAACTCAACAAACGCTATCACTGCGTCGGAGTTGACTTTCCTCAACTTTTGTCCAGAAAGAGCCTAAATAAAAGGTGGAGGAATGACTGGGCTCACAGTGACTCACAGTGAAATGTGGATTTTACATGTGGGTGTAGTGACATTTCCACATCTTTGTCATGCAGCTATGCCTAATTTTACTGTTTTAAAAATGTGAAAAGCAGTGGTCCAGTTATTCCTCACTTGCACTTATGCATTCAGAGCGTCCTCATTATTCACTGTGATGAGTTTAAGCTACGGTGACCAGATTTTCTAAATAAAAAACTGGGACTCCCCCGGTTTGTGGTTGTTTGTGATAATAAAATTGTGAAATGAGTCCATAATTAAGGAAAATTCTTCTGGTTTCGGCCTATTTTCCCACATTTTCTTTGTGTTTTGGTAATTTTTAAGCAGCTTTTCTGTATTTTAGCTAAACTAATGACAGTTTATGCCTCTCTTTAGTCTTGGCAGGTGTCAAATTGGTCAAAAAATGGGACACCAGGGACATTTCTCGTATAAAAATGTAGCCATACCGGCTCGTCAAAGCCTGATCCCGTCAGATCTCAGAAGCTAAGCAGGGCCGGGCCTGGTTAGTACTTGGATGGGAGACCACTGGGAATTCCAGGTGCCACAGGGGGGCGCCAGTGGCAAAAACTGTTGTAGTGTCCTTAGGCAAGGCACATCACCCACATTGCCTAGTATGAAAGTGGTGTGTGCGTGAATGGTGGTGGTGGTCGGAGGGGCCGATGGCGCAGATTGGAGCCTCGCTTCCGTCAATCTGCCCCAGGGCAGCTGTGGCTACAATAGTAGTTTACCACCACCGGGTCTGGAGTGAATGAATAATGCTCTGTAAAGCGTCTTTGAGTGTCCTGAAAAGCGCTATATAAAACTGATGCATTATTATTATTATTATAAAACTGGGACAAATCACTGGTTTTGGATAAATCTGCTGGGACAGGGGACACAAGGCTCAAAACTGGGTCTGTCCCGGGTAAAGACGTTTGGTCACCCTAATTTAAGCATTTTTCACAACTCTCTGAATCCAGAATGGAGTTTTGACATCACGCTAAAACTAACAATAACTAGCATGCTAACAGCACACATCCAGCAATTAAATGCTTTCTGTTTAGATACAGACACAAGGGACTTCTGACCTCAAGTGTTGCTTATTTAATGCATATATTTACTGGAGTAAGACAAATTTTGCTCAAATACAAAAACTGAACTATTTAAGTTTATATATGTAACAGACAGTGTAGTTTAGGCTTTGCCCTCTAACCAAAGGGTATCTGGTTCCAAACATTGCCCGATACTGTTGCAGCATGTGACCGGTTGCAGTAGGACGGGAATCTGACATTAAAAAACAAACAAAGCTGTTAAATCAAATGTGCGATTGAAGAAACTGATTTAGAGATGTGAGAAGTGCTCGGTTACATTTATAGTCACAGTTACAAGTATTTTTAAGTCTACCTGTAATGAAAATTGCACTTCTGAGAGCAGATATTAGGTACTTTTATTCCTACTTGAAATTTGTGTCACACTCACGCTGCGTGATGACGTCCAATACAAAACGAGTGTCCAATGGGAACTTTGTTTTCTGCCAAACTCATGCGCTCCGTCCATTTTGATCGACCCAAACTTTGCCAAAGAGTGAAGTGAGTCAAGATGGTCGACTCCTCTCAAGCCTGTATGTTCATAACAATTGAAAAAGCTGCAGTTTTTTTTTTTTTTTAATAAATGGCAAATTACACATCTTCGTCTGCGTAATTGCTGTGAAAATGCAGGAAGTAATGTGGCTCTGGCCCTGGACCTGACAGGAGTTGTTTCCATGACTGGCACCAGGAAAGTCATGGGGCGATTGCACTTTTTTTGTTTTTAGGCCAATAAGGATCTTTTTAGTTTACTTACAGACTTGATTTTTTTGCATTTTTGTAGCTATGGCCCTAAATTAAGCATTTTTTTATGTCCAAATGTTGTTTATACATGTTCACTGTGTGTTTTGTATAAAAGAGTGTGAATTTTATTTTCCGTTTTTTTTTTTTTTTTTTCATCTCTATTTCTGGTCCAGTAGCTTTTATTGCAGCCACATGACACAACTACAGCAGCAGATTGTGAAATAACAGGTTGTACTGAACCAAAGGATGCATAACACTTCATTAGGGCGTAAAAGGGGGAGTTTTACGAGCCAAATTAAGAAAAAAATCCAGGCGAGGAGAAATGTACTAAAATTGCCCTTAGGTCTTCGAGGGTTAAACTAAGGGACACATAAAACAAAACTAAATCACGAGTGTCCCAAAATAAAATCGCATAAACTCAAACAAACAGAATTGAGCGACAACTAAAAAAACAAAACAGAACTAAACTAATCGGGTCGTAACAACATAAGTGTGAGAAGGCGACGGTTTGAGGTGCAGCCAGATTGTGGGTGGGTGAAAGTTAATCCCACTGCACCACCACATATTGCAAAAGATTTCAGACGCTCTAAGCCTTATTCACGCTCTCAAGTGTTCAAATAAATGAATATCGCACTCGTGTTAGAATTGCAATCACGTCTGCTCGGATAACCAATTGCAGAATCAAGGACCATTATTACCAACTCAACAAAAGCTAGTTACACAGATTAGCAAGAAAAGACATCATTTTAAATAAGATGGTCACATTCTGTTCTACGAAATTGCTTTTAACATGGCGTAAGGACAAATAAGCGGTTTGAAAGTTGTAAAAGTATTCTAAAAGCGAGAGAAACTTTGAATTAACTTGTCAACGTGTCAAACCCGTCTCCAATCTGACTCCCACAGCTGCTTCAGTGACAGACACACTCATGGACATGGGCAATTAGAGACAGAAAAATGCATGGAATAAATTAAAGCTTTTGCTGATCAAATAGTCAAATAAATGTCCACATTTGTATGCATATGAAAGACGATAATGTTAATGAGCAGAGCGTTATTGCTGCAAACATTACGCAGTTAAAGTGATGTGGTTTAAAGAGGGGTATTATGCAAAACTGACTCCAGAAGCTTGTTGTTATAATGTCGTTCCCTCATCAAAAACATGCCTGAAGAGGTTTTAGATGCAGTGGTGGAACGTAGCAAAGTAAAAGTGGTAAATTACTGAACTTAAGTATAAATTGTAGGTATCTAGTTTAGGTTTTTTGACATGAATCTGACACTGACATTGACTCCCGACAGCGTCCGGTGAGCCAAGTTCTTCCCCGGTTTCAGTCCTGTAATCGTGTAACATGGGCCCTGTAAGTCAGTGGCTCAATGGTGTGATTAAAAAGCTGAAGGATTTTGAGGTCAGGATTCATGAAGTGTATGGTAATAAAATAGGTAAAAACTGACACAAATTGTGATCTTTGTGAAAGCTGTAGGCGCCCTCAATATATTTTTGTTTTCTCAAATGATGAACTTGCCTCAGCCTTTTCAGCAAGTCTCAAACACTAATAAGAAATACTTTTTACTTTTCAGTCCAGCTCAAAAATGTAGTGAAGCAGAACGTTCAGAAACCTTCTCTCAAATGTAGTGAAGTAAAAGTAAAAAGAATCCACTTTAAAATGTAATTAAAGGGATAGTTCAGGATTTTGACATGAATCTGTACAACATCTGTCAGCAGTGTCGTGCATCAACACTGACTTACCTCCCGACAGCGTCCGGTGAGCCGAGTTCTTTCCTGGTTTTGGTGCTGATGAAAGTGTCCGGCAAGTTGGCTGGAGTCATGAAAATAAAGCGTCTTCTCAAAACAATATGTGTTCAAAAGAGTGATACATTTGCATCATAAAACGTGAACGAGGAAAAACTCATAATCTCATAATCGCTTGGTACTATTTTCTCTCTGGTTCATATCACTCCGCGCTGCCATCAGGTGAAGCTGCGCAAGAATCCAACACTTTTTTCAGTAGTTCGGCAGTGTTTATGTGCTCAGACCGATGATGCCGCGACATGATAGAGCTAATGTGAGAGCTACAGCGATAAGTGTATAAGCTTGTATAAACTTTATAAGAATATATATAAAAATGGTGCGGACTTGTGATTCTCCAGGCTGTAACAACAAAACTCCAGCTTCAGCTTGTCCCACTCTGTCCCTCCTCTCTCTCTCTGCTGTTCTGACTCCATCTGGTGAATTTGGGCATCAGTATATTCGGGTTCATAAAGATCCCCCCTTGGTTCTGTGCTAAAGGCAGTGTCTTCATCGTCAGTGTCATAGTCACACATGTTGTCATTAACTTTCCGAGCAGGAAACACAGTGAAACAGGCGCGGCGCCACCTGGAGGCAGCGCGCAGAGAAAATAGTACCAAGTGATTATGAGCTCTGACTTTTTCCCTGTTCACGTTTTGTGACGCAAATGTTTCACTCTTTTGAACACATATTGTTTTGAAAAGAAAAACACTTAATTTTCGTGACTCCAGCCAACTTGTCGGACACTTTCATCAGCACCAAAACCGGGCAAGAACTCGGCTCACCGGACGCTGTCGGGAGGTAAGTCAGTGTTGATGCACGACACTGCTGACGGGGACAGACAGATTCATGTCAAAATCCTGAACTATCCCTTTAATTACATTTTAAAGTGGATTCTTTTTGCTTTTACTTCACTACATTTGATAGAAGGTATCCAAACGTCCTGCTTCACTTTATTTTTGAGCTGGACTGAAAAGTAAAAAGTATTTCTTATTATTGTTTGAGACTTGCTGAAAAGGCTGAGGCAAGTTCGTCATTTGAGAAAACAAAAATATATTGAGGGCGCCTACAGCTTTCACAAAGATCGAAATTTGTGTCAATTTTTACCTCTTTTATTACCAAACCGTTCATAAATCCTGACCTCAAAATCCTTCAGCTTTTTAATCACACCATTGATTGCCTTACAGGGCCCATATTACACGATTTTATGGTTTCTGTGTTATTATCTTTCCTCATCGCCAACATACCTGAAGTTGTTTTATTTATTTAACACACAAATCCTGCAATATTTAGGCCAAGTTCTTTTCTCAAACAGAAAACACTGTTAAAACTCCACACACCTTCACTAGAATCTTTTGGATGAACTAAAGGTAAAAAGAGTCGTTAACTTGAAAATACTTTATGACATGAAAATACTTTATGACATCACAAGGTGGAATGGAGCATTTTGAGCTTTGGAAGTATAGACAGATTAATAATAAAGGATTACTTAAACATGTGTGAATGAAACAAAACAACTCCAGGTCTGTTTTTGAGGAGGTAACAACATTATAACACTTCTCAAAGCGCACAAGAGAACAGTCAGTTTTGGATCTTTAAATGGGTGGATCTGTTTCAGCTTTTGTACAATTTAGTACGATCATAAACCTTCATTAACATTATTATTAGTTTGTACGACCATAAACGGAGGGGAAAAAATCCTACATTCTTCATTCTCATTTTGCTTATTTTGATATGATCATAAATGATAAACTTCTGTGCCTTCTTTATCATTATTATTATTTTTATTATTATTACCGGATCTGGAGTGAATCAAGACTGCTCTGTAAATAATGCTCTGTAAAGCGTCTTTGGGGACATGTGTTTGTTAGATAAAGTTACCTCACCTTATTATTATTAGGCTCCAGGGCTTGATCAAGTTTCCTGATAAACTAGGGCTGTCAACGTTAACGTGTCAACACATGCGATTAATCATGAAAAAATCGCACTGTTTTTTTTAACACAGATTAATCACACAATTGATTTTGAACGCTCCTCTATAGAAAGCGTGATGGTGACCTGAAAGGCGGCGCAGGTTATTAGGTCAGTGATCAGGTCTGTCCATACGTGACTTTAGACAAAACTAAGGTAGTTTGCAGATATTGCAGCGATGAATTCTCTTTCCACAGAAGCACGACAAGTTTAAAATACCATCTTAAAGCAAAACACGCGTTTGATTCAGCGGCAGCAACGACGCTACTGCACCAACAACATTAAGCCGAGCACGAAAAACAGCGTTGGCCGAATGCACCCGCGGCAATGTGGTCAACAAAACTACCAGTGATAGAAAAGGTCAATAAAATAACTTTTTGATAATAAATTGCATTTTTGTCAAAATATTTTGGTCTTTTTTGAAGAATAATTAACTGTGATTAATCATGATTAATCAAAACTCTAAAGTGTGATTAATCTGATTTTTTTTTTAAATAATCGTTTGACAGCACTAGTATTCAGTCTATGGTACATACGTTTAAAGGAGACAGAGGCATAGAATGAAAAATCAACGTTAACAGGCTGTTATAATGCGGTTCCGTCATCATGAGTGGACTTACGAGTGTATTTTCGTTTATTTAATCCATGTTTGAGTAATTCTATATCCTACAACAACCTGAATGCTCGAATGCCCCAAGTTTAGTTCACCTCTGCTCTGTATTTCCTCGCGATTCTTTGAAAAGATTTGTCTCTGCAGTATTCACAAATGCTGCGTGACCGTTTTCCAAAAACAAAAGCCTTTCCTTCAATTTTCTCCTGCTGCTGTTGAAGTGACATTACAGACACTTCTAAAGTGTGATTAATCTGATTTTAAAAATTAATTATTTGAGAGCACTATGATAAAGTTGCAGAATTTGTGAATCTTTAGCTAAATTGTTTATTTCCGATTCGATTGGAGAACCTTAAATCTGCGTCAGCCCCCATGTAATACAACCCTCATCTGTTAGTTCACTGTAGTTCATTTTGACAGTGCAAGAACATTTCTAAAAGGAAAAACTGTGATCTTTTGGAGTGTACGGCAACCAGAGACTGTATATAAATGTATGTAGCTAAACCACTAGCTGCCGCTTTCCAAATAGGAGGGGAGAATGGGTGTGTTTCCGGCTCCATCGACTCTGGCTCCATTTTTTGGCTTTTTAGAAAATCATTACTCCTCTTTCTGGAACTGCTGCTGTGCGCCTCTACATGATCCTGGTGTTTTTAATTTTGCTATTTTTTCCATAAATAAATAAATGAGAACAAGCCGAGTTCAAACCGTTTAAGTGAACCCAGGATGCGTCATCAACACAGGGTGTAAATTTGCCACCAAATAAAACAAGGTCATACGAAAACTCACAGCGAGGAAAATAACAATCACAAGATGGAACCTTACCAGGCAAACACAGATACAGCAAATATTTGTTCTCCTCCGCCCACCACTGCACAGTCTTCTTGTCTAGGGTGACCAGATGTCCCTGTTTACCCGGGACAGTCCCAATTTTGAGCCCCATGTCCCCTGTCCCAGCAGATTTATCCAAAACCAGTGTTTTGTCCCAGTTTTATACAAGAAATGTCGCAGGTGATACTATTTTTGACTAATCTGATCGCTGCCAACAGTAAAGAGAGGCATAAACTGTCATTAGTTTAGGTAAAATGTAGAAAAGCTGCTTAAAAATGACAAAAACACACAGAAAATCTGACTATACTGACTCACATTAGTGCCGAGTGCAGAACAGTTTTCCTTAACCCCCGAAGACCTAAGGGCAATTTTAGTACATTTCTCCTCGCCTGGATTTTTTTCTTAATTTGGCTCGTAAAACTCCCCCTTTTACCCCCTAATGAAGTGTTATACATCCTTTTGTTCAGTACAACCTGTTATTTTACAATCTGCTGCTGTAGTTGTGTCATGTGGCTGTAATAAAAGCTACAGGACCAGAAATAGAGATAAAAAAACAGAAAATAAAATTCATGCTCTTTAATACAAAACACACAGCAAACATGTAAATAATATAAAGAACTTTTTTGACATTAAAAAAATGCTTAATTTCAGGCCTTAGCTACAAAAATGCAGAATATTAAGTCTGTAAGTAAATTAAAAATATCCTTATTGCCGTAAAAAACAAAAAAAAGTGCATTGGCCCCATGACTTTTCTGGTGTCAGTCATGGAAACAGCTCCTGTCAGGTCCAGGGCCAGAGCCACAGCACTTCCTGCATTTCCATGGAGTTTATTACATTTGTGTTTGTTCATTTTGACTGAAATAAACCTTTCAAATAAAAATAGCAAGGGATCCACAATTACGCACACCAAAATGCGTAATTTGCCATTTATTTAAGAAAAAACTACACTTAGAGCGGCTTTTTCAGTTCATATAAACATACACGCACTAGAGGAGTCGACAATCTTGACTCACTTCACTCTTTGGCAAAGTTTGGGCCGATCAAAATGGACGGAGCTCATGAGTTTGGCAGAAAACAAAGTTCCTTTTGGACATTCGTTTTCATGCAGCGTGTGTGTGACATAGGATAATAACACAGAAATGTATGGAAACTGCTATGTCTGCACTTTCAGAGGGTAAAACAAGTAAGTTTCTATCTTTTACGGTTAGAAAGTTGTGCCCGATTATATAAAACATATTCCTCGGAATCGTATACAATGTCACCAAACCAGGGATGTCCCAGTCACGCTATTATTGTCACTTGATTTCTCCACCATATTCCACACACGTTCACGAACCCGAGCCAAACACATTCCCTCAGTTCACTTCTTTGTACACTCTATGATGGCAAAACCTTTATACACTTTATATAACTTCTTCTACTTGTTTTCATTCATGGAAAATTCCTTTTCATTCCTGAACAGTTGTTTTATACAGGCCTTTTTAATATGACCTTTGGCTATGTTAAATGGTAGATAAGACGCTTTCTAAACACACCAAGCACACACACTTCTCATCTCATCTCCTCACATCTGAAGTAAATATTTTCATCAAAGTTGTGCGAGTGACTTAATTAAACACAAGCGCATTCTGGCTCTTACATAAGCACTTTGAAGTCCGCTGTCCGTCCACACTGTTAGGAAATGAAATGTATACAGTGATGCAGATACTATCTCACCAGGGAAAGTCCAGGATATTAGTGGTCTTGACTGGTAGACAAAAAGGGACCATAGATTGCAGGACATCAGTTTTACATCAGTTAAAGGTCCTAGAGTACACCAAAATTACTCTTGTGAGGTTTAAGCCATGTTATAATGTTGTTACCTCCTCAAAAACATGGAGTTGTGTTTTGTTTCATTCACACATGTTTGAGTAACACTTTATTATTATTAGTTTGCACAGTACATGTCAAAATGCTCTTTTTTACCTTGTGTAGAGTAGCAGAAGCAGTAGTTTTCAAGTTAACAGCTCCTTTTACCTTTTAGTTCAGGAGAAATGTGCAATTCCAGGGCTGATGATTCTTGCGTAGGTGTGTGGAGTTTAAAAACACAGTGGAGCAATTCCTGCATCACCACATGATATCATAAGATGGACCAGACTGTTTTACTGTTTGAGAAAAGAACTCATTACATGGTCCAGCAGGATGGTTGGAAATTAGCGTTGGCTACAATCCTGCATATTTAAGTCCATGTTTTTTTCTTACATTATCTTGTCTTTTAATATGCATTGTCCCTTTAATAAATAAATACAAAATACAAACTTGTGTGAATGAAACAAAAAACAACTCCAGGTCTGTTTGTGATGAGGAAACAACATTAGAACTATAATACTGATCAGAAAATAGCGTAATATGAGCTCTTTAAGTGGCAGTTTGCAGGGAAAAAAAGAAACTTTTAGGTATCGTAAAATACCAAATAAGAGCCGGGACGTTTATTTGTTTCAATCACTTAACAGACCAGGCGTTTATTTGAGACCAGGCGGCAAATTGGGGCGACTGATTCCTTCCTCACAAAAATCTTGAAAAATATGGAACTCAAATTCTTTTAACCAGTACGACTATAATTTAGGCGACTTTCTATCCAGACGTAGGCGAGTTAATTTGAAATGTTACAAAATATCTACAGAGCGGAGAGTTTCTCACATTTGAAAGTGACTCCTGAATTACAGAAAGTCTTTAAAACTCTCCCACAACATGCAAACAAATGACAGACAGAGTGACAGAGTGTGGATCAGCAGAGTGAGAACGTTCACCCACCACATCAGGGCATAAGGAGCGAGCTGTTTTTTTCAGCGCTTATAGTTTATGCAAATGAGCCATGTGGTTTTAAGTTTTGTTTCTGTAGAGACGACGCGAGCATCAGTCCTGTGTCCTGTTGTTGCAGCACGACTTCTGTCTTCAGCACGAACATTAGACTCGGCGTTTATTTGGAACCGGCGGTTATTTATCAAACTATAAACCTGCAGCCGGCGTTTAAAGGGGACCCGGCTCTTATTTGATATTTTACGGTAATGGCGCTCTTATTTACAATTTTGGCTACTCCACCAATGTCTACAGAAGAAAACAAAAGTGGGCGATGGTGATTGAGGTATAACAACATCTGAACCCCTGATCTTCTCGTTGGAGAGTGAACGCTAAACTCACTGCACCACTGTCACAGATTACAAAAGGCAAATAAAGTTCAAAGTACGGGAGATAATTAGTTTCATCAGAGTTTGAACTTTAAATGTCACTGAATTTCTAACTGTGAATTTTTTAACTCTGAAAAAACATAATTTTTATTCTGAATGTCAGTTAATGAAATCATAAGGGTTCAAAATTAAGTATAAAAAATAACCTTTTGCATATCTAGCACAGCTATTTTCAAGCCCTCAAAGTCAACAATCAAAATAAGCTCGATCTCTCTCTCACGCTCACTTCACAAATCAGGAAGAGGTTTGGAAACATGCGAGGAAACTTCCGGTGTAGTTTCCGACACTGAACTTGCCAATGACGGTGAAGTAAATGTGATCGTTGGTAAAATAAAGTTATGTGCTGTTTGGAATCATCTTGAATTTGGCGCCCTCGTCTCTTCTAATCGCATGTACCCAGTGCGCTCGGAGTTGTGCGTCAATGGAAATTATGAAAACTGAGGTACGGTTGGAATTGTTGATTAGCCGAACATAACGGAACAATACGATGACATGGAGATAAAGAAAACTGGGCCATTTTCTAATTTTTCCTAGATTTTGTCAGACTTAAACGCGAACAGAACCCGCCGAAAGTTGTCATCGTATCTTTCCACACGTCTTCCTGGTTTGTGACGTAAGCGTGAATAGAGCCTATACACCAACCACCAGACGGGATCTCGAAGCCAACCCGAGCGAGGCAAGGAAAAGGGGTCCACCAATCAGGAGTCAGGATCAGCGCTCGCAGAACAACATATGAACAATATACACAAGAACTTCAGTCAGAATCAATGAATTACCCATATGTCTTGTAATCTTTGTGTCTATTGTTCAAAATCAATAAACCTATAACTTCAAAACTACTGCTTCATGACGTCACAAGGTGGAACAGAGCGTTTTGAGCTTTAGAAATGTAGACAGACTAAGAAGATAAAAAGAGGTTACTCAAACGTGTGAATGAAACAAAATATAACTCCAGGTATGTTTTTGATGATGTTACAACATTATAACATGGCTTAAGCATCACAATAGTACATTTTGTGTAATATACTATTAGTCCCTCTAATTACTTTCATCAGAATTTTAATAATAGAGCCTATTCGCAGTGGGGAAAAAATTGCAGGAAACATCCAAGACGCCAAGGCCTAAGGCAGGGGTGTTCAACCTTTTTCCTCCTTTTCAAAACAAAAATGCCACAGAGCTACTCATTTTAGCAACCGCAAGAAACTGAGACGATTATAAGAAAGAGGGCGAGTCTTGGGATACAGTTAAATGGCTCTAAAACATAAGCCATTGTCCATTTATTAGTACACACATTTTGGCTTCAAAATGATACATGAACAATGGTTATAGGCATGGAATTAACCACATTTTTGTTATTGGCAGAATGGTATAATTCCAAAATCCCTTGGCGAGTTACTTGGAAGGGATTGGAGAGCTACTGGAAGCTTCCGAGTTACAGGTTGGAGACCTCTGACTTAAGGAATCGATCTACAGTAAAGTGATTTGATCTAACTTAGTAACAAGCAGGAAATGGTGCAGTGAAGCGATCTGATTGGTCAGAATTAGCCTCATAAAAAAAACTCTTACTTTTATTTCTTAAGTGTAAACCCCGCCCACAGATGAGAACGGCCAATGGGAAACCGCCTCTGTCCTCCTCACTCACACAGGATCAACAGGCTCGATTCACGTGACGTCACAAACCAGGAAGACGTTTGGAAAGATGCGATGACGACTTCCGGCGACTTCTGGTCTATTCGCAGTAGTAAAAGGTGCAACTACAGCGAATAGACCGATAAGACCAAAAGTACCGCCCAACGGAAGTCGTCATCGCATCTTTCCAAACGTCTTCCTGGTTTGTGACGTCACGTGAATAGAGCCTTTTACTTAGGCCTTGGCATCTTGGATCTGTGTTGTGAAATTTTACATTCTGAATTTTGGCCGTGGAATTTAAGTGTTTGAAAATATTTTGTGCTGAATATTTAAAAGGTGAACATTTTTATTTTGAATTTGAAACATATTGAAAAAGTTCAGAAAAAAAATTCAGAATAAAAACAATTCAAACTCCTATTTTTTTCAGACTTAAAAAATTCAAAGTGAGAAATTCAGCTGTATTTAAATAAAAAATCTAATGAAACAAATTATCTTCCATATGTTACCATCTACTTGAAACTGTAGTGGCCCCTGAAGACAATTACACACAGTTTTTGATCTAGAAAGTAGTAAATGTACCTAGTTTTTGCACTAAAGTTGCCAAAAGAAAGACTAGGAACAGTAGCTAATGCTTTTCAAACACCACATTGCAAAAATAAGAAGAAAAAAAACAATTTTGAGGTAAAAATGCCCTATTTTAAGTGAAATTATCTGCCAGTGCAGTAAGAAATTTTCACTTACCAAGTTTTCTTAAAACAAGACGAAATATGAATCTTGTTCAAAGCAGAAAATACGAGTTTCAAGTATTTATGGGCAAGATTTTTCACCTTATTGGTTTGAGGAGGAAGTTAAAGAGGCTTAACCTGGCTTGATTTAATATAAAAGATGCTTAGAATAAATTGTAAAATCTCATCTTATTAAGTAAAAAAAATCTTAAAATTGATCATTTAGGATGAATCTGCTTAATTCAAGTCAGTTTAACTATGCTAGAAAATCATTTTTTGCGGTGCATATACACAGTTGAATAGTGGAAAAAAGTGGATTTAGTATTTAATTCCATTTTAACTCCTCTGTCCCAGTGAAATAAGTAGCCAATCTGTTAACTGCACTTGAAGAATCTCCACTGACATTCAGGGACTCGGTCTGCTCTACCGGGTTAGACACAAACAAACAATATTGGTTTAAGCTGCATCACAGGTTTTACTGGATGAGCTAACTCTGGATTTCTTTGTCGAACTAATCTAATTGACTAACTCGACTTGTCACAATTGATTTGCTTTGGGGTTTGCAGCTTTCCTTTGCAGTGGGACCAAATAGGCTGGAGCTGTTTCTTGTATAAAGCTCAGTGTGAAAAAGCAAACTCAACATTTTTTTTTATGTTTTTACAATACAAAAGAACTATTTCTGAAGATTCAAAGACAATTTTTCAATCATAAAAGCTTTTTTATTCTTGTTTCAGATTATAGGAGTTTTTTAATGTAGTCGGAGTGCCTCGTATTGTTCTCTTCTCTTCAGTAAATGATGTTTCCACTGTGATCCTGTTACTTAATTTACCTGAAGCACTCGTATTTCTAATCTTTTTTTTTTATTTGCACAGGATATTAAGTTTTCCACCTTTATCTATCGTGTTTTGTGTGTCATGATTCACTTCTTGTTGATTAGCCAAAGTTGTACCTTGAATTTTGCATTGCATTTAATGACAAAAAAGGCGTTTACCGTGTTAAAACGTGATAAACTAAACTTGATTATGTTGAACGTTTTCAGCATCCCGACATAACGTCACATGATCAAGTCACTTACCTTGTGCGTTCAAGACATCCTAATTATTCACTGTGATGAGTTTATAAGCGCAACGTTTAGAGACTAGAGCAGAGTTGTGCTGTCACAGTAAAGCTACAACAACCAGCATGCAACCTCGGGTGTGCCAGAATATTGAAATATCGATATGTAGCGCTGTTTAATTTGATGATACAGTATCGATATCCTGGCCTGCTGTGTTGATATATCGCCATGAGTGTGTTTTTGGTATATTTTACTGAATAATTTGGTGAAAGAGCTACAATTGTGTTGCTTGTCTGGAGAAAAGAAACTTGCAATACTGTCGGCACTCACTATAACGCGGTTCACATTTCGCGGCCTCGCTGTTTCTTGGATTTATTTTGGGGGGGTAATTTTGCATGCTTTTTTCTTACAGTATATGAATGCGCATTGTGTTCTGCGTTCTGATTGGCTAAGGGAGAACCCGCGCATTGTTTTCTGTGTAATCGAAGGTGGCATGTCTGTTTATAAGAGTAAAAAACAGTGGCAACAACTCCCCCATAACTATGTTTTTCACCCCTGCCCTCCTCAGTTTAGATCAGGGGCCGATTTGCACGGCACAATCCCCCTCCCTGCTTAGATCTTCGTGAATTTCATCTATTGCGGGTTATTTTTAGAATGTAACTCCCGCGATAAACGAGGGACCACTGTACATACAATGCAATACATTTTCACTGTTTGGATGATTAAAGTGTGTGTTTTTCATATAAACTTCACACAAACTTAGTGGTTTAATTAGGCTGACCAGAATTTCAAAATAAAAAACTGGGACATCTCTGTTTTTTTGGTGGTTGGTAACAATAAAATTGTGAAACGAGAGCGTAATTCATGAAAATTGATAAAGAGAGACCATTCTTGACTAACAGTGAGCCAGTATAGTCACATTTTCTTTGTGTTTTGGTCACTTTTATGCATTTTTTTTGTATTTTATCTAAAAAAATGACGATGTATGCCTCTCTTTACTGCTGACAAGTATAAAATTGGTCAAAAATAGAGACACCTTTGATATTTCTTGTTTAACACTGGGACATATGTGGTTTTGGATAAATCTGCTGGAACAGGAGACACAAGGCTCAAAACTGGGATTGTCCCGGGTAAATAGGGACAGCTTTTAGTATCACAGCCATGACTTAGTCATTGTTTTTTACTGAACTGCATCCACCCATTTTGAAATATATCGTATCGAATCATATTGAAGTGCACTGTATGAAAAGAACGTATAATATCTTGGCCTATGTACCGAGGTATGTTTTGTATCGGCACCTTCTTAATGATACCCACCTCTAATACTAACATTCACGTGTTGATTACTGAACACAGATTTTTTAAGACTATATTTTTAGACACAATTTTCCAATGTAAATTTGTTAGAAAACATGTCAATCCCAATTTTATTTTTTTATAGCACATTTACAACAACATGAGCTGCACAAAAACAATACATTTCCACTGGGTGACAGTTGTGTTTTTGGGGGTAAACAGCAGACTCAGCATGGGGCGATGGGAAACTGTGTTTTGTGTTGAGAAGCATGTCACGTCCTCCGATTATGAGAACGCTCCTATAAATCACTTGTTTATTCCCCCAGGACCGCTGTGCCAAACGCAGTGTGACCCAGAAGTGAATACATAAATATTAGAAAGTAGAGATTTACCATAACCCACTAAATTCACCATTAGAACTCCGTTTTCTCTGCTCCAGGCAATAGCAAACTTTACAGTACAATCAATCAGCCGCTGTACAGGCAGAATTATGTTTGGGACTTAAACTGCCACATTTAGTTAGTGAGAATCTCTGTCTCCACATTATGAGATTCTGTACAGACTCTGCACTCCTGGAATACGCAGGCACCCAAAAACACAACTAAAAGAGCTGCAAGAAAAGTGCAAGAATCATCAGACCGCTGGCAATTCCACTGTCACTGTGTCCTTAGGCAAGGCACTTCACCCACCCCACCTGGTGTGAATGTGCTGTGTGAGCGGTCGCTGATTGTCTCACTCCCTCCAGTCTACACCAGGACATTTGTGGCTGCAGTAGTCGCGCCCACTGTTGTGGATTTCTAAATCTGAGAAGAATAAAACTGGAGAAAAGTTGTCTTAAATCAAAGAGTCCGGATGTATTAAAACAATTGTGTGCACAATTACAGAGAAAATGAAAACGAAACTTTCTGTCCCTCACGCAAGGTCTGTCTCTCCCTAATCTGAATGAATGGCAAAAACAAAAAACACCTTCATATACAGTCGACAAACATCATAAAATCAACATGAGGTAAAACATACAATAGTATCTAAACAACCTCCAAACAGACTTGTCTGGTTCAGCTGGACATCGATCAGAGCCCCCAAGGATATCACTATTTCTAAATTATGATAAAGAACAAAGCAACAGCTCGTTGTTTTAACGATTCTGGATAAAGACAGAGCAGAGTGACCTGCCTTAAGATTCCCCAGGAACAGCACCACATGTGGCAGGAATACAGAAATGCTTTAGCAGTTGTTAGTTAACAGTATCTAAACCCATAAAATACATTCTTTAGCTTAAATAGACCACAACAGAAAACAAAGTAAAAGATTTCCACCACAACCACCACCGAGTGTGAAGTGAATGAAGAATGTGTTATTATTAATGGTAACAGGGCTCCTTCAGCAGCCATGTTCAGACGTACATTATTAATATTCTACTGGGCAACTCATACAAACTAATACAGAGCTGAACTTTTTAATTACATTAGATGCTTTGATAATTGAACTGTTTATTATTTGGACTTTATCTAATGCCCATGCCCTACCATAACATCTTCAGAGATTATGTTTTTCTTTTTGATAATAAAATATTTTATGGTAATTGCTGTGAAGTAAACTAATTAAGTAATTAAGCACTTTTATACAAGCGGACGTGGAGAGGGAATTCAGGGCATTTCTGCTTAAACTATATGTAGTTAATATGATTAAGCAGGACCACGTCTCAACCGCCCTCGCCTCCTCTCCAGAGAATCACAGCTCTCTTCTACCACACCTCAGTTTCCCAGAAGCCTATTTGTAGCAGTTTATCCAACCCAGTTTGTCCCGAATAACTCGACTCCGCCCTCCCAACCCATATCTGTTTGCTTCCAGACATAAGACGCCTACAAGGGGGGTCCCATTCCTGCTGGGCCATGTGAAGATTGAGACTGAACCCCCACCCCGAGTCTCAACCCAGCCGACCCGCCTCATTTCCATATAATAAACGCTTTTCACTTCGCACATGTGTCGTTGCCGTGGTCCTTGCTAGTGAATACCTTCTTGACCCGGCCTTGGATAAAGCAGAAGACTGTGCCTGGATGGATGGATGTGTCCATGTGGTGACTGATATGCAAACACCACCAAATGTGGCCCTCAGACCAATTATTTTGGCCCTCAGGTTTCCAAGTGAATTGGCCCATACTGCCAAAAGTAGTACTTTTTACTGCATGTTTTTGGAATTGACTTTGATCAAGCAAATGTAGTGTGTCCTTTTGAGAGTCTAAGCATGAACAAAGGTCTGGTGGGTCATTCAAACCTGTTAGAAATGCACATAGTTGAATTACTCACTGTTTTGACCAACAGTTTATGACCCTTGATCGGCCCTCACAATGGTCTGTGTATTAATATGTGGCCCTTAATGAAAAAAGTTTGGACACCCCTGATCTAAGTATTCTGCCAACCACTGCAAGTGAATATTCATTTAGATGTTTTACTGCCCTGGGACACGTAAAGTCCCCTGCATTATTAAGATCTCACATGTACCATTATGTCAATTTACAACCTTTAAATCAATTCATTCTCTGGTCCAGTTTTTGTAATATCTATATTTGAACTTTAGATAAAATTTCCTACAAAAGCTTTTCCCTGCTTTTCATCCCTTGCGTCTCAGTATCCTTCTGTTCATCAGCCCACCAAAGACGTCCCGTGTCTAACCCTTCAAATCCAGCTTGAGACTCTGGAGCCTCTGTCTGGCCTTACAGTCCCTACCCTGCGTGACACTCTATAGCTCCATAGGTTTTCCCAGTGCATAGCAGCAGGCGATAAGTAGCCAGACGCTCAGAAACCAAAATATAAGACACATTCTTGGGATTTCCACAGTGGCCGACCCCACTCTGACCCCTCCACGCTGGAACCTGTCCTTTCTTCCTCACTTCATTTCACGTGGCGCTTTGAAATGTCAGAGACGGAGGAGCTGGGGCAGGGGCAGACAGGGCACAGATGACTGGATGGACCTCACATAATGGGAATCATACACTGTACTTGCAGTAGCAGTACAGCAGTAAAATAGCTACGAATTAAAGGGGAACTTCGGCACATTTGAAGCTAAAGTCCTTTGCTAGAAGTGGTGGAATTCTGTCAGAAGCCAAAAAACAGCACAGATCAGTGTTGCCTCAGCGGAGATCTCGCCATAGCAGAGGCCAATTGGCACAGTGAAGAAGCTTAACACCACTTTAACCCATCTTACCACAGCCACGAGTTTAACAAAACACTTTGCCTGACTCACTCGTTACTGGTCTGGAAAAGTTATAAAAGGACTCCAGCGGCGGCGAGAGGCTTGAGCCGCCAGAAGCAACATCGACTACTGACGGTGAGAGAAACTGAAAGTTGTTGAAAGAAAATGAAAATATTATATATATATATATATATATATATATATATATATATATATATATATATATATATATATATATATATATATATATATATATATATATAAATGGGATTAGAAAAAACATTGGCGATCGAGTCTTTTGGGCTTTCACATGTGCAGTGGGAAATCAACAGAGGGAAGTGTAAGGCTGCTTATAAAGTTGTTTTACAACGTTTCCAGACACTAATGAGTGAACCAGGCAGAGCGTTTTGTTTGTTAGACTCGTGGCTGTTGTAAGATGGGTTAAAGTGGTGTTAAGCTTCTTCAGTGTGAAGTTAAGAACTTGCTCCCATCACTACACTAGTTTGTTGTCTTGACAGACTCACTGCCACAGTGAGATGTACGTTCTACTCCACTATATTTTAGATTTGGACTGAAAAGTAAAAAGTACTTTTCTTTATGGTTTGAGACCTGCTGAAGTTTTCATCCCAACTTTGAGTGAACCAAATACACTAAAACAGAAATCAGTTGAATCACTTGAAATCAGTGAAATTCTTTATCAAAAGTACCAATTTGATGTTTTAATTGTTCTAAAAAATCTCTGCAAAATACGTTTACTTTTTACTCTTAAAGTACATTTTTAAACAGGTACTTCAATAGTTTTACTTAAGTAGGTTTTTTCATGTGATACTTTTACTTTTGTCTTTTACTTTTTTACTTTTAGTTGAGTAACAAAATGGAGTACTTCATCCATCCCTGTGTGTGGGCCGAGTGTGGAAACCGCGCTCTCGAGACAACATATTTGCGAGGATTCATGTGTCTGCGCTCCGCTGTCCTGCACCACGCTCTGTGCAGTAATATTATCGTCGTTGTAGTGAATGAGGCCGCTCCACATCCCGTGTATGTGCTGCACAGAGCTGCACTGGTTCTCCCACAAAATTCACAGTTCAGAACGCTCCAAATAGGAAAGAGAACGTGAACTACATCCAGATTTCCAAAGTAGTGCACTCTACACTGACTTTATTTTTATCAGATTACTTTTAATAGATGTTTTTACTCTTGTTTCTTTGAGAGTTGGGTTCAGTAGACTGATCTTCTGTTTACTGCCATGTGAAAACTTTATTGGATTTGTTCACTCATCGGTTTAATGCCTAACGACCCTTGTGGTGGAGAAAAAACAGGTCTAAACTGATGTGACATGAGCTAAAGAGTGATTTAACACAGTAGTGATCTGCTCGGTTGTTTTGCTCTTAAATCTGGAGTTCAGACTTCGGCGCTTCAGTCAGAGACATTCGGAGGCGAAGTGGAGCTGCACAATGTGGAATCAGCTTGTAGGGAGGGTTTGGATAGGAAGAGAGCGCTAAAGTACTCAAACATGCATGGATGACATCTAAAACCTCTTCAGGGATGTTTTTGATGAGGAAACATTATAACAGGGTAGAAAGTTGCTGTTTTTTTAGACTTAGAAAAACTTTATTGATCCAAAAGGGAAATTACTTGGACACAGTCGCTCAGACATCACAATAGGCCTATAATAGAATAACAAAGAGAAAAAGACATAAATGGTTACAATAAATTATAAATAAGTAGCAAAAAGGTCGCAAGAGACTGGTATCAAATAAGACATAATATTATAAATGTGTATGTACAAGTTAAAATAAAATTGAACAATAAGTAATTAAATATAAAATATAAAAAAATAAAAAATCTTGTAAACATGTTGCTTAATACCCCCTCTTTAATTATGCATGAATAGAGATTGATCAGTTTTTTTCAAGGCCAATGCTGAAACTAATGTTTTGGAATCCATTTTGAGATTAATCAATGTGAGACTAATTTAAATCATTTCCTCCAAATTTTCCCACTGCTTGTCTCGATGGAGATGTTATTGGTTTACCTGAAATGTTCCACAATATAGCATTAAAATTAACATTAGAAAAGCAAGTAATAGGTATCAGCCCCTACAGCCCCTGTTTTCCAAGATACCTCTAAAGCGGGGAGTAGACTGTGCAGTATTTTCCATCGTGTCATTCATCCCCAGCTCAAACTGTACGACCAAATCTCAGAGTTTAAAAGTTCACAGCTCAAGATTCATGTTCTCACACTATACAAAGTACGAAACCAGCCGGTCCATCATGATCCTCCACCAACATCTTTCCGTTCCACTCATAGACTTAACATTTTATATTCAAATTTTCATCATTATTATTACTATTACTAATCTGCATAAATAAACTCAACTTTACAACATATAAACCATCACTACAGAGCCACATCAGTGTGAGATTAGAATGTGTTTAATGCAGCTTTGGCACATTTATTTACATTTTACAGAAACTAAACTTAAAACCGTATGGCTCATTTGCCTAAACAGCGAGAAAAAAAAAGCAGTTCTTTCCTTGCGCTGATGTGGTTCAGCTTCTATTGGACTAAAGAACACGACTCAGAGGATGTGATGAGGCTGGTGAGTTTGTTCTGTGCTTATGTCACGTTGGAGATACTGCGTATACATGCGAAACGGGGATACTCAAAGAAACGATCATACCCGGGACACCGATGTGCAAGTAAACGCACTCTGGGGGATATAGTGATCTCCAAGGAGCCAGAGCTGAGATGTGGGACTGTGGGGCCACAACTCCAGTGTTTGTGCTGTGAGATTCAGCCTCGACTCCTTACGCTACGTTACGCACAGAAACCTACATTCAGTTTGTCGATTAAAATGAACGTGACCGACGAAATTCTTCATGATCAATTATCAATTAGTCGACTAATCATGCCCATCCCTAATATATACACTCTGTGGTTCCGCGTCTGTGTCCACGGATGCGCGGTTTGGCAGATTCTGGTAAATCGGCACGTGGAACGACTTCAACAGTGTGAAACTCTCACAAGGGACTGGATTTTAAACATGTTTGATATTCTTGCGACCAATCGGGAGCTGGTCGTGAGGTATTAATCGGTTCTCGTTACCCCACGTTTACTACACAAAGCACGACACACGGCAGAGCCAAAACTCAGCCAGATCCCAAAAACAGTCACACGAGTGAATAATCGTCTCAAAAATGACCAAAATTCGCAGTGTACGCCCGGCCTAAGGGGAGAACTTGGTACTTCTGACACAAGGAAGTTAATGTTGCTCTGAAGAGTTGGGGCAATATTAGACTGTGCTGAAATAAATAAATGGCAAATGTATTCAGTATTTTCAGTATTAGCCCACTCAAGCACATTAGAAAACCACTGAAGCAAACATTTATGAGAGAGTCAATGTTAAAAAGTGAAAAAAAGTATAGATAAATGCTTTGTACTTTTCATAACCTTACTTAATACATTGAAAAGATCTTTATTCTTTCTTTATTTCTATTTTTATTTCGCTGTGTCTCTAATGGAAACACCGAGTGGTGCTATATAAAACACAGCAGGTGTTGGCCTTTTCAATTTCTTTCCTCACATTTGCTGTCTGCTGCAGAAATGGCTTGTTGTGTTGCGTGGTCTGTACTGAAGATTGCCTCAAAACTTTCACTGGAACTAAAACAAAAGTTCATGTGTTGGTTTATAAACTCTTCGATCGGGATATGGCAGGTTTCGGTCTGTGTCGTTCAATGATTATCAGCAACTAAAGGTCCTATATTACACAAGTTTTGCCACATTTACATGAGAGCTTTAATTTAATTCTGAATAAAAATTAATTCTGCTTTAAAAAGACCATGTAAACACTTAATTCTTAATGAAAATTATTATGTAAGTGGGTGGTTTATTCTGATTTTAAAGCCAAATTAATTCATTCCTCAAGCATGTAAACGTTTATTCTTCTTAAAAATAATCCCGGTGATTCATGCTTCATCCACCAATCGTGGCTTCAGACTTTCCTCCACGTCTCTTTGGATTTGTGAGCGGGATGTGGGAGTGGGCTGAGGTGTGGCAGCCTCAGACTCAGTTTGTCTTCCTCCTCCGACACTCTTCCCTTCTCCTCCTCAGCTCACAGACGTAAAGCGTGAGGACAGAATTCTCCAGCTGCTGCTTCATTATCATCAGAACGACTGTGGAAAAAGTTTGGAGCGTGTTTGTGTCCGCAGCGTAATGACAAACTGATATGACAGAAAAGCCGGTAGCAGCTGAAGTGTGTGTTTTCTTCTCAAAGACGTAAATATGTTTATGTCGCTGTCCAATCAGAACCCTTCCCGGTCTCCAGACGTTGAGCAGAAGTAAATAAAGACGATTTAATGTGTTTTCCATGGAAACCTCAATTCAGAATTATTATTCCCATGTAAACTCAAAGGAGAATATTTTACTTCTGAACAATTTAATTCAGAATTTAAAAACATCATGTAAACGTGTCCATTGACTCTTTTGAGCTTTAAGCCAATGTTATAATGTTTTCTCGTCAAAAATATACCCGTAGTTGTGCTTTGTTTCATTCACACATTTGAATAACCTTTTATTATTAGTCTGTCTGTATCTCCAAAGCTCAAAATTCCAATTCTCAAAAAAGCGGTAGTTTTCAAGGCAACAGCTTCCTTTTATGTACCTTTGGTTCAGTAGAGATGGCCAAAGTGTATATATGGTGTTTGAATAGCATTATCTACTGTTTCTAGTTATTTTTTGTCATCTAGGTCAATTTAAATCTAAATGTGACTTCAGTGGCAGTTTCAAGTATATGTTATTAGGCTCTTTTTTCAGACCAAGAATTTGCTTTCATACCTGACAGTTTCGCGGTCTACCTCAGAATGGTCTTGTTGCTGTGACGTGTCCTCTCAGCTGATTTAAACAGATTTTGGCGCTGTCTTCTGACCGGTGGAGGCAGGACGACAGCGCCATCTGCAGTCCCACTTCCTCAGGACAAGTATCCCAGCTGTGTGAGAGTAAAAAAGCCCCCTCGTCCCAGTTTATGGCACGTTTCCGTATGTCGATTGCCTCTTTAATACAGCGACGATGTTTGTTTTCCTCTGTCCCAGTGACGTTTGCCCCGTCCTCATCTGTAATGTGGTTCTCTCTTTTGCAGTGGTCAGAAATGGACGATTTGACTTGTTCCTGTTCTTCTTTTTGCACATCTTCACTGTTTCCTTCTCGGATTCTGTCCTATGTTCCTTTTTCTATGTACTGAATGCACTCCCTGTTTCCCTGACGTATGTTTTATTGCAGGACATGCAGAATATTTCTTATATGACGTTACATTTATGCTCCGGTTCTATTTTTATCTTTTGGGTGAACAAATAATTGCCTGAGTTTTCCGTTTGGTTTCATTGGTGTGTTGATACTGTGTTTTTTCATTGCCCTCTGCGCTTTTTCCATTATGCCCCTTATGGACGGTAATGGTACCATGTCTGCGCTCTTTTTTTCAGTTTTATTTTTGCTTCTCTGGTTTCATTTTTCTTTTTCTCTGCCCGGACACGTCACAGCAACACCACGTGACCACTCTAAGGAACGCTAGTGAGCAGTCGAAATTGTCAGGTATGAAAACAAACCCTCGGTCTGAAAAAAGAACCTAATAACATAAATTATCGGAAGACCACATGAACCTCAGTGGACTACAGTTTCAAATAGTCGGTGCCATCACACAAGATTACTTTAATTACAGCCAGGTTGCAAGTTCTGTTTGTCAAAAAATAATAATAATTCAAGATTTCGCTGCTTCTTTAGGGTTAATGTTGTCAGTACATGGTAATGCTAATATGATAATGTTTCTCCTCACGGAAACACACAAATTTGCATTGTACTGGAAGCTCCATTTGGCTTCTAAGGACTCAAATAACACAGTGCGAGATGACACAGACCGGCAAAGGTGACTGCACAAAGCTCTCACTTGAAATTACAAGAAATTACCCTCATTTTTGTGGAGAAGTTGCTACAGTAGTCCTCCGGTGTCGTCCCCTCAAAGTGTCGTCTAATAACAGCAATCAGACTCAATTACCCATAAAGCCACAGTGCTACACAAGGGAAAAATACCGGCGCGCGATTGGTCGAGGTTTTCCTTTGAATGAGACGAGGTTGTTATCGCCGGCTACAGAAGTCATTACCGCTACTACTTGGGCAATCAAAATCTTCTTTTGGAAAAGTTAACTTCACGCTAATGATGAAATGTGTACGACAATACAAACATGACAAATATATATATATATATATATATATATATATAATGATAATAATCAATATGTTTTTTTTTAAATCGACAAAACATTTAAAGAAAGAAGGAAATTTATAGGGTATTAACTGCTAACACATACATTTTTAGATCACCGTGTTACTTTTTATCATTATGAAAATGTTATATTTGCCAAAAAATATCATACTGACAGTTTTTGGGGCTCTGAGTTCCCCACTCCTTTTGCCCTCCACACTAAGTCACTCCCCCTTCAGAGCTCTGTCACAATTAGATATCAAATTGAAGCACTATATATTGCTATAGAGAAATATTGTGACAAACGATAATATTTATTTTATGCCACAACATAGCTACCAAACAGGATAATTCCAATAAACAATAAATTAATTATAGATTCAGTTTTCAGTTGTTAATAAAATCACTTCATCTTTGGGTATAGGCTTCTCACATATATATGGGTGATTCTTGAGAGTCGGGACGAAACAGGCTTTCAAAATGACTTATTTCAAAAGTATTCTGCATTTATGGGAATTGTATGTTTTTGTAGAGTGAAGTCTGAGTTGCACAGAAATTCAAAGAAACAAATTCTGAATAAAAACATATTTTCTAAAAAAATACCATATTTTCCGACACAACTCAATTATTGTTAACTCCGTCACACACAATAAAAACACGTAGAGTTTGATTTACTCCAATCTAAAAAAAAAAAAAACATTTACTTACAATTTATGCAGTAACAAGGGTGATTTACCATTGGGTCCAACATTGGGTCCAATAAAGTATGTCTGAAAAGTAAAATTGTAATTTTATACTTTCATGAACATTTGAGTTTCACAATTATGGAAGCCTATTTCCGCCAGTAAAAGAAAAAAGATGGTTCTGTTAAGTCAAAATTATGAGATAAAAAGTCAAAATTATGAGATAAAAAGTCAAAATGAGATAAAAAGTCATAATTATGAGATAAAGCGTCATAATTATGAGATAAAAGGTCAAAATTATGAGACAGAAAGTCATTGATAGTTAAATTACTACACTCAACAAAAATATAAACGCAACACTTTTGTTTTTGCTCCCATTTGTCATGAGATGGACTCAAAGATCTAAAATTCATTCCAGATACACAATATTACCATTTCTCTCAAACATTGTTCACAAATCTGTCTAAATGTGTGATAGTGAGCACTTTTGCTTTGCTGAGATAATCCATCCCACCTCACAGGTGTGCCACATCAAGATGCTCATCAGACACCATGATTAGTGCACAGGTGTACCTTAGACTGCCCACAATAAAAGGCCACTCTGAAATGTGCAGTTTTGTCTCACAGCAAAATGCCACAGATGGCGCAAGCATTGAGGGAGCGTGCAATTGGCATGCTGACAGCAGGAATGTCAACCAGATCTGTTGCTCGGGCATTGAATGTTCATTTCTCCACCATAAGCCGTCTCCAAAGGCGTTTCAGAGAATATGGCAGTACATCCAACCGGCCTCACAACCGCAGACCACGTGTAACCACACCAGCCCAGGACCTCCACATCCAGCAGGTTCACCTCCAAGATCGTCTGAGACCAGCTACTCAGACAGCTGCTGAAACAATTGGTTTGCATAACCAAAGAATTTCTGCACAAACTGTCAGAAACCGTCTCAGGAAGCTCAACTGCATGCTCGTCATCCTCATCGGGTCTTAACCTGACTCCAGATCGTCGCCGTAACAGACTTGAGTGGGCAAATGCCCACATTCGATGGCGTCTGGCACGTTGGAGAGGTGTTCTCTTCACGGATGAATCTCGGTTTACATTGTTCAGGGCAGATGGCAGACAGCGTGTGTGGCGTCGTGTGGGTGAGCGCTTTGCTGATGTCAATGTTGTGGATCGAGTGGCCCATGGTGGTGGTGGGGTTATGGTATGGGCAGGCATCTGTTATGGACGAAGAACACAGGTGCATTTTATTGATGGCATTTTGAATGCACAGAGATACCGTGATGAGATCCTGAGGCCCATTGTTGTGCCATACATCCATGAACATCACCTCATGTTTCAGCAAGATAATGCACGGCCCCATGTTGCAAGGATCTGTACACAATTCTTGGAAGCTGAAAATGTCCCAGTTCTTGCATGGCCAGCATACTCACCGGACATGTCACCCATTGAGCATGTTTGGGATGTGCTTGACCGGCGTATACGACAGCGCATACCAGTTCCCACTAATATCCAGCAACTTTGCACAGCCATTGAAGAGGAGTGGACCAACATTCCACAGGCCACAATTGACAATCTGATAAACTCTATGCGAAGAAGATGTGTTGCACTGCATGAGGCAAATGGTGGTCACACCAGATACTGACTGGTTCTGAGTCCCCAGACCCCCAATAAAGCAACAACTGCACATTTCAGAGTGGCCTTTTATTGTGGACAGTCTAAGGTACACCTGTGCACTAATCATGGTGTCTGATGAGCATCTTGATGTGGCACACCTGTGAGGTGGGATGGATTATCTCAGCAAAGCAAAAGTGCTCACTATCACACATTTAGACAGATTTGTGAACAATGTTTGAGAGAAATGGGAATATTGTGTATCTGGAATGAATTTTAGATCTTTGAGTCCATCTCATGACAAATGGGAGCAAAAACAAAAGTGTTGCGTTTATATTTTTGTTGAGTGTATATCTGACCCCATTGAGCCTCACTTTTTACACTATGTGAAACCGTTGAGTAAAGTAAAATGGACCAAATCATTTCAAGGTTATTCAAAAGCTTCACAATTATATCGCACAAGTGACCAGTAAATTTACCATCGTGTTGTTGGGTCTTCAAGGAGCTTTGATCGTTGTTCCACTTGGTCTTTGACTTGTCACGAGTGAGAGAGACATGAGCACTTCCTATCTCACAATTTTGACTTTTTTATTTCATAATTGACTTTTTATCTCACAATTTTGACTTTTTTATTTCATAATTTTGACTTTTTATCTCACAATTATGACTTTTTATCTCATAATTTTGACTTTATATCATAATTATGGCTTTTTATCTCATAATTTTGACTTTTTATCTCATAATTTTGGCTTTATATCATAATTATGGCTCTTTATCTCATAATTTTGACTTTTTATGTTATAATTTTGACTTTTTATCTCATAATTATGACTTTCTATCTATAATTTTGAGTTTTTATCTCATAATTTTTGACTTTATATAATAATTTTGAGTTTTTATCTCAATTTTTGACTTTTTATCTCATAATTTTGACTTTTTTATTTCATAATTTTGACTTTTTTATTTCATTTATGACTTTTTATCTCATAATTTTGACTTTTTATCTCATAATTTTGACTTTTTATCTCATCATTATGACTTTATATCTCATAATTATGACTTTATATCTATAATTTTGAATTTGTATCTAATAATTTTTTACTTTCTATCTAATAATTTTGAGTTTTTTATCTAATAATTTTTTACTTTCTATCTCATAATTTAAACTTTCTTATGTCATAGTTTTGATTCAACCATCTTTTTTTTCTTTTACTGGTTTTCAAAAACTTTTTTATTTTTATTTTAATATTATAAAATCTGTTTCTGTAATGATTCAACACAAATCAGGCTGTAGATTTCTGTATCCTTTACCACCTAAACCACATAACCTGAACTGCCAAATTCAAGTTTTTTAAAAAAGGCAAAAAACTCCCATGACACTGTGATAGTTTTGTTCAGTCCAGTCCAGTCTAGTCCCAGCCTAATCTCAGTCTCCTTGTAGCTGTTTCCTTTGTAGGGAGTATTATATCTCTGATGACATAGGCCAAGATAACAAGGACTGAGCTGGCATTGAGTCCCCTCAGTACAGGACAGAAAAGCAATTTCTGTAACAACAATATCCTAATTTAAAGCAAAATAAGAGAGGACTGTACCGTATTTTCTCATTTTTCTAAGGGTGCCAGCATGAATAAAAGGTGCTGCACATTTATTCAGAATTAATACACACAGTCCAGTGTCTTTTCATCCAAATCCAAGCCTTTCTTCCATGGCACATAATAAATCCGACACCTTACCACCACGCATCCCTCGCTCCCCCGCTGCTCTCGCCCTCACAATCTGAAGAGGCACATGCAGGAATTCAATTACGAGTGGCTAAATAGAGCAAATAAAAGAGCGAACATCGGGCCCTCTTGGTTTGCACTGCCCCAATGCTACTGCTGCTGCTATATATGAAAACCTATTATAGATAACAGGCACGGGGTCTAATGGCCTGTGATGTATCCACGCCTGCTCTCACCCCAGGGTACTCCTAGGACGCCCATGGGTGCTCACTACTTATGCATTTCAATTAAGACGGACATTCCCTACTCCAGTTGTGAAAGGTTGAAGAATGATTGGATTTTTTTCCCTTTTTCAGCGTTTATTTTTCCTCCAGTGCTTTAACGGCAGGGGTTGGGAGAGATGTGCCGGTTTTATCAAAGAATATAGAAAATAATATGTTTGTAAAGGCTTTATCATACGGGGACTCCAGCTGCTGGTGGACTGAAGCGGACCCGATTTAGGTTTACGACTGTTTACATTTTATAGACATACAGAAGATATATGGAATTATGTAGTAAAAAAAAGTGAATTCAAATATATTCTTTATATTTTAAGCTCAAATCTGCAAAGTATCCACTATTTGCTTTGTCGACACCGCTGAAAACCCTTGGTCTTCTCTCAGTGAGTGCCTCAATGAAGTTTCCTGAAATGGTTTTCACTCCACAGCTGGAAAAAAGGGTGGGCATTTAAAAAAAACTGACCGCCCTAGCCTCCTCTCCAGCGAATCACAGCTCACTTCTACCACACCTCAGTTTCCCAGAACCCTATTTGTAGCAGCCTATCCCGGCAACTCAGTTTGTCCCGAATAACTTGACCCCACCCTCCCAACCCCTATCCGTTCGCTTCCAGACATAAGACACCTATGAGGAGGGGTCCCATTCCTTCTGGGCCATGTGAAGATTGAGATTGAACCCCCACCCTGAGTCTCAACCCAGCCGACCCGACCCGCCTCGTCTCAATATAATAAACGCTTTTCGCTTCGCACTTGTGGTGTTGGCGTGGTCCTTGCTAGTGAAGTTATTTTGAGATTATTTTTTGTTTTACTGTAAAATACCAAATAAGAGCCGGGGCGTTTATTTGTTTCAGTCACTTAACAGACCGGGCGTTTATTTGAAACCAGGCGGCAATTTGGGGCGATTAATTCCTTAATCACAAAAGTCTGGCTCAGCAAAACTGGGAAAATATTGTACTCAAATTCTTTTAACCAGTACGACTATAATTTAGGCGACTTTCTACACAGACGTAGGCGAGTTAATCTGAAATGTTACAAAGAAATATCTACGGAGCGGAGAGTTTCCCACATTTGAAAGCGACTCCAGAATTACAGAAAGTCATTCAAATCCTCCCGCAACATGCAAACATTTTTTTAGCGAGTTAAAACAAATGACAGACGCAGTGAGTGTGGAGCAGCAGAGTGAGAACATTCATCCACCACATCAGGGCACAAGGAGCGAGCTGGGTTTTTTTTTCAGCGCTTATAGTTTATGCAAATGAGCCGTGTGGTTTTAAGTTTTGTTTCTCTAGAGACGACGCGAAAATCAGTCCTGCGTCCTGTTGTTGCAGCACAACTTCTGTCTTCAGCACGAACATTAAACTCAATGTTTATTTGGAACCAATGGTTATTTATCAAAATATAAATCTTCAGCCGGTTTCAAGGGCTACCCAGCTCTTATTTGGTATTTTACGGTAATACCTTCTGATGCCTTCACTGAAAAGCTACAGTGTAAAAAAAACCTGGAAATACAGAAGAAACATCAATGAAAACGTGTCCAAACTTTTGCCTGGTAGTGTAAGTTGTTTAGCAGAATATTGATGTAAATTTGAGAGTTGAGATGATCAGAATGAGTGAAAACTTGGGGAAAATTTCTTCTTTTAGGAAGGTAGATCTTTGTGTTTCAGTGGTAATGCTATTTTTTGAATTAACAATACTATAAAGCAACAGACTGAAATAATCTAAAACTAAAAATAATTGTGTGGTCTTTACTACAAATTAAGTTGTGTTGTGGAAGATGTAACATTTTAATAAAAGTTAGCACTGAGACACAAATGCCTATGCAATTTTAATCATTTATTTATTTCATCATCAGTGTTTATTTGAGCATAATAAAATATAACATAAAATTGTATGCATATATAATTAGTAAACTGCTTTCAGAATCAGAATCAGAACCAGAATTACTTTTATTCATCCCCGAGGGGAAATTTTCTTTGTTACAGATGCAACCGACCAAGAGCATGTACATCGAACAAGTTACAAAAATAAGATAAGTACAATAAGATAAAAGATAAAATAGCTCTCTCTGGGAAATGATTTACATCTATTTATGACTATATACATGTGTGAGCAGGGAATAGGATGAAAAGGATAGAGTAGTTTGTGAGTTAAAGTGCAGCGTTCAACAGTTTGATGGCGACAGGCGACAGAAAGATTTCCTGCCCGCTGGAGCAGCGCGGCAGCCGCAGTCTATGGCTGAAAGAGCTCCTCTGATTGGCCAGCACCTTGTGGAGGGGGTGGGAGGGAGAGTCCAGAATAGTCCAGATTTTGTCCAGCATTCTCCTGTCCAACACCACCGCCAGAGAGTCCAGCTCCTCCCCCACAACATGTCCAGCCTTCCTAATGATCTTCTCGAGTCTATTAATGTCCCTCACGCGCAGACTGCTGCCCCAGCAGACTACAGCGTACATGATGGCACTGGCCACCATAGACTCGTAGAACATCCTGAGCATTGTCCTGCAGATGTCAAAGGACCTCAGCCTCCTCAGGAAATAGAGGCGGCTCTGGCCCTTCTTGTAAACCGCGTCCACGTTCCTGCTCCAGTCCAGTTTATTGTCCAAGTACACCCCCAGGTACTTGTACTCCTCCACCACGTCCACACTGACCCCTGGATGGAATCAGAATCAGAATCAGAATCAGAATGTTTTTTATTGCCATATGAGTGAACAGGTTCACAACATTAGGAAATTGCTGCGGTACTTGGAGCAGGATGTAGACAAACACTGACATGCAACAAATAATAGAATAAAATAAAGTAGGAAAAAAAAAGCTATAATATAACAAAATTTACAAATTTACAGGAGTATAATAATATAGAGTATAAGAGTATCAGTGATCAGTGCAAAACAGGCAGGTGCAGGCAGGTGCGAGAACACAGGGTCATGTAACAGAAGCAGAGTGGGGGGTGGGACCAGTCTGAGTGTTATTATTTATGAGTCCAACAGCAGAGGGGAAGAAACTGTTTTTGTGGCGAGAGGTTCTGGTCCGAATGGAGATGGGGGTCACAGCAGCTTTGGTCCTCCTAAGGTCCACCACCAGTTCCTTTGTCTTCATCACGTTGAGCTGGAGGTGGTTCTCCTCACTCCAAGTGACAAAGTTGTCCACTACAGTCCTGTACTCCTCCTCGTCACCACTGCTGATGCATCCCACCACTGCAGAGTCGTCAGAAAACTTCTGAAGGTGGCAAGACTGGCTGCAGTAGTTGAAGTCTGTGGTATAGAGGGTGAAGAGGAAGGGAGACAGGACTGTCCCCTGTGGAGCCCCGGTGTTGCTGACCACTCTGTCCGACACACAGCTCTGCAAACGCACATACTGTGGTCTTCCAGTGAGGTAATCCACAATCCAGGACACCAAGGAGGAATCCACCTGCAGCACCGCCAGTTTCTCAGCCAGCAGAGCCAGCCTGATGGTGTTGAACACACTGGAGAAGTCAAAAAACATGATCCTCACAGTGGCAGCCGGCTTGTCCAGGTGGGAGTAGACTCTGTGGAGTAGGGTCAGGATGGCGTCATCTACTCCAAGGTGGGGCTGGTAGGCAAACTGGAGAGGGTCTTGCAGATGTTGGACCATAGGCCTCAGCTGCTGCAGGACGAGTCGTTCCAGAGTCTTCATGATGTGGGAGGTCAGTGCCACGGGCCTGTAGTCCTTAGGGTCTCTGGGGCGCGGCGTCTTCGGGACAGGGACGAGGCACGATGTCTTCCATAGCAGGGGGACTCTCTGAAGACTCAGGCTCAGGCTGAAGATCTGGTGCAGGAGACCTCTGAGCTGGGGAGCACAGCCCTTCAAGACTCTGGGGCTCACTCCATCAGGTCCTGGTGCTTTCCCGGCCTTCAGTCTCTGCAGTTGACACCTCACCTGCTCCTCAGTGACAGTCAGTGTGGAGGTGTCAGGAGGGGGAGGGGTGGTGTCGTCTGAGGTGTGAGCTGGGTCTTCCACAGGAGATGGGGGAGGGAGGGGTAGGGGGGTGACTGCTGCTGGCTGGAGGTGGACAGTTCCTGCAGTGTCAAAGCGATTGAAGAAGATGTTGAACTCATTAGCTAAGTTCACATCTCCCTCAACGCTTCCCCCTCGGGTCGGCTTGTGTCCCGTGATGGTCCTCATGCCGCTCCACACTTCCCGCATGTTGTTCTGCTGAAGTTTCCACTCCAGCTTCCTCCCATGTCTCTGTCTGGCCTGGCTCAGCTGCACCTTCAGTTTCTTCTGAGCAGCCCGGGCCTCCTCCTTGTTTCCCGAGCTGCAGGCCTTCCTCTTCCCAATGAGTGTGGCTTTAATGTCCTTGGTTATCCATGGCTTGTTGTTTGGATAACAGCTCACAGTCTTTGTTGGGACAACTGAGTCCACACAGAAGTTTATGTAGCTGGTGATGCAGTCAGTCAGCCCGTCGAGGTCTTCTCCATGGGGCTCAGTGAGTGCAGCCCAGTCTGTCACCTCAAAGCAGCTCTGTAACACCTCCAGAGACTCATCTGTCCACCTCCTCACAGACCGGGGGGAGGGGGGAAGGCGCTTCACCAGAGGTGTGTAAGATGTCCTGAGGAGCACCAGGATGTGGTCTGAACGGCCAAGTGGGGGCAGGGGGGCCGCCAGGTATGCGCCACGAACATTAGCATAGAGGTGGTCTAATGTTTTTCCCTCCCTGGTGGAGCAGTTCACAAACTGGGAGAAAGTGGGGAGAGTTTTGGCCAAACTGACATGATTGAAGTCCCTGGAGATGGCGATGAAGGCTGTAGGGTGAGCGTTCTGAATCCGGGCTACCGCAGCATGGATAGAGTCACAGGCGCTGTGGGCGTTGGCTGACGGAGGCACGTAGACAGCAACAAACACAACATGCGAGAACTCCCTCGGTAGATAATAAGGCCGTAGTCCGACAGTACATAGTTCCACATCAGGGCTGCAGATCCGTTCCTTGACGGTGATGTGCGATGGATGGCACCAGTGGTGGTTGACGAGCACAGCGACCCCGCCGCCTCTGCTCTTCCCGCAGCTGGCGCGCTCTCTGTCGGCCCGTACAGTGGAGAAGCCCGCGATAGAAACGTAGTCATCAGGCACATCTTCATGCAGCCATGTCTCGGAGAAACACATTAAACTGCACTCCCGATATTCCTTCTGACTCTGGGCTAGACTTTTTATACATTAGAAGTTACATTTCATTTTGTTTAATGGCTCAGTACCATTAATGTTTAAGGATTTATGAAGAGACAATAAGAAAACACAGTATACAATTTATTCATTTTTACATTTAAAACAAGGACAGAACACAGAAAACATTAAACACAGAGCGAAAAGATGCTTTGTGCCAGATTTCGCTACAAGCCACATTCTATCTGCAGTCCATGGGCATAAAATACATGAATAAAACTGGCCCCTCTGACCAGAAGTCGCCCACTATCTGGAGTTCACCAGGCCGACCGCTTCTCTAGATCTTAAAATGTTTGGTTCCACCTTTAGCCTGCAACATTCTCCAGGAAATGGACATTCACAACTCCAATTTTGAGAAAGGTTGAGGAATGATTGGATTTTTCTTTCTGAGCTGATACAGAGGTCCTGGGGTGTCTTATGGGGTGAGGAGGGACACGTGCTTACGAAGCACTGAGACCAGCATGTGCCAGAGAGATATAACGTACGGCCCTGTAGTTCACAAAGAGGATTCTGCAAGGCCGTCCTCATTCACAGATATACACCTCCAGGAGCCGCTTATAAATGCTTAGCTGTGTGCTTTTCAGGCCCGGAGACTCAGAGATAAATCAGGATTTTTGATTTAAATTTTCTTTTTTCCCATATTTTTTCTTCAGTACATTAAAAGCAGAGGCCAGAGAAGACACACTGGTCTTATTAAAGGGGGCATATCATGTAAAATTAACTTTCATGATCATTTAAACAATGTTATAACAGTGTTTCCTCATCATTCTTTCTTTTCTTTATCCCGTAGTCTGCGAGACCATGGGGGCACCGTCTGATTCTTTGACAGCCAGCTTCCTCCATTTCCAAATCAAGAATCAAAAACAGAAAGGTTTTATTGCCATATGAATGAACAGGTTCACAACATTAAGAAATTGCTGCGGTACTTGGAGCGAAACATGACAAACATTACTAACCATGCAATAAATAAAACAGTAATAAACAGTGTTGTAATACAAAAAAGTACAAATTTACAAGAATATAACAGTGCAGGTAATGATCAGTGCAAAACAGATGCAAAAAAATACAGCACAGGGTCATGTGACTGAAACAGAGTGGGAGGTGGGTGTTTTTGTTCATGAGTCCAACGGCAGAGGTGAAGAAACTGTTTTTATGGCGAGAGGTTCTGGTTCGTATGGCCCGTAGCCTAACCATGAGAAGGGTCAGATATGATCCGACCTGCACGTGTCCTTGTCCTGGAGGTGTACAGGTCCTGTAGAGATGGGAGGCAAGAACCAACCTTCTCCTTTACCTTCATTTTCATATGTTCTCAGCCTTTCGCAGCATCATTCCCGCCCACTCTCGGATGTTGTCTTCCCACCTCTTTCTCTGTTTGTCGTTCCTTGGAGAATGGTTTTGGTGAGGCCTGTTGATCTGGTGACGTCCCTGTACCACTGCACTTTCCACCTCTTCACTGCAGTTATGAGTTGAGTTCTTCACAGGGGCCGATGTCTTGTCGGATTCTGTCTCGTACTGAACCGTTTGTGATGTGGTCTTTGTAGGAAATGCCAAGTAGTCTTCTGAAGCACCTCATTTCTGTAGATTGTATTTTTTCAATTTCAGCTGTCAGAGTCCAAGACCAGGGTTCTCATCAGTCTGATTTTTGAGCTGAGTGTGATGTTCTTATCTTTCCAGATGGGTTTCGGTTTTGCTAGTGCCGCTGTTGTCTGTGCAATTCTGGTCAGTACTTCAGGCTTTGATCCTTTGTCATTGCTCGCAAATATTTGAAAGTTTTGACTGTTTCCAACTTCTCACAGTCCTCATTAAAGTTCATTAAATCCACTTTTTCTCTACACTTAACTGTGTGTACAGTATGGTGTTTTAATAGCATTACCTTCTGTTCCAAGTCATTATTTTTGGCAGGTTTTAGCGTAAACTTGGTTAATTTGCAGTTTTCTGCTCAAAAACATAAAACTACAAACGGGTGTTTCTGATACAAACACCTGGCTGCAGAGGCCGAGATTAAAGTGTGTATGACAGATTTGTATTATTCTCTAATTTTAAGTAATTTGGTGATTATAACTATTGTAAATATAAATTATAGTGATTGATTTTACACAAATCAAGAAGCAATTTGCAAAAAAAGTTGAAAAATATGTTGAAAATGGCAGAAGCAGTGAGTTCTTAAACCATGATTCTATCCAATTTACACAATTACGTACAAGAAACACATATTTTCTGATACTTTAAACATTATTTCAACTAAATAAAGGTGTTTTCTTATATTTGTATTTGTCAGATAGTTATTTCTGTGTACTTTAGAGGAGTTTTGCTAGGTTTTGTTGGCCAAATTGCGAAAACATGTGATTGTCTTTGCAGAAATTTGACACGTAACGATCTTAACTGTGTTTTTATAAAGTCTGACCTGTCATAGGCACTTTAAAGCTGGATACCTGGTAGACCAATCCAGAACAAACTTTCCCATTCATTTTTCTCATAGATATTCTGAAATAAAATAAATAAATAAAGTTTGAAGGCTCAGGGTTTATGATCCAAGTGGTAACTAATGATGACAAGACCTATAATTTGATTTAAAGTTTATTTCTGAAACGGTATGAACCACAAAGTTATCAAAACATTTTCCAGGATTTTTAAACAGACTCAAAACAGCCGCGTCACGGATATTAGTTTGAAATATTCGAAATGTCTATGGGAAAAATTAATGGCAAATCTATTTCTGGAAACTGAGCAAGCAAACGCCTTCCCCCTCACTCTCCCATTTACTCTTCTACTGCTCAGTGTAGCAGCTCGACTTAAAATGTGGTTGCGGGAGGAGTTTAGTCCAGTTTTAATCTATCTGTAATCTGTATTTCCTCAAGTTTATCAATATATGATTTATCCTGGACATTCTTTTTGATGATGGAACATTATAACACAGTAGAAAGCTCCAAAAAATTCCCTCTTTAAGGCCCCATTTACACGTACACAGTTATTTTTTAAAACGGAGAAATTTCCCTTTGTTTGTACTCATCTTTTACACGCAAACGGAGAATTCGCCTCTGTAAACTAATCTTTCTAAAATCTCTGGCTAAAATGGAGATTTTGGAAAACTACGGTTTTGCGTTTGCGTGTAAAGTGACATAAACGGCGTTTTAGGCAGTTGATGCGCCAAAGTGCGACCAGTGTTAACGTTTGTCTCTGGTGATGATCAGAAGCATCAGAGCAGCAGTCGCGTTACTTCTGCTGCAAACACTTGTCATGTGTTTGCATTTGCACAGCTGATGTTTCATATCGATGAAGAGACGAATGAGGCTCGGAGCTCAGCAATTTTCCCTCTTCTCCTCACGACCTGAAGACCCAGTTGCCGTCATCGCCAACGTCGCCGTTTTTGGGTCTGACCTGGGCGGACGCTGTCTGGTGGGATCATTTTGAAAATAAAGTGGTTTCCGGGAGGAGGCGTGAAAATTTTAGGATGTTGCGGTCATCCTGTACTCTTCGACTCGCTGCGTCCTTACATCAAGGGTGAGACGACCGTCATGGCTTGACGGAATATTTATGCGGGTTCATGTAAACGGAAACTTTTTTGAAAACGATGCTGTGTGCACGATGTTATTTCGGAAAACGGAGCGAGGGAAATATTTGTTTTTAAAAATATCCATGTACGTGTAAATGGGACCTAAGTATACCTAAACTTTATTCTAATCCCTTTTCCTCCTTGCTTCTCCAGGCTCCATCTTCCCCTCATGTAAACCCTCTGAGACCGTCTTCAAGATCACCTTCTGGCTGGGCTACTTCAACAGCTGCATCAACCCCATCATCTACCCGTGCTTCAGCAAGGAGTTCAACCGCGCCTTCCAGCACGTCCTGAGGGGGCGCTGTCTCCGCACGGGCCCCCAGACCTCCATAACCCCCGCCTCCTCCTCCACCGTCCAGGCCCAACCCCAGGCCCCGACCCTCCCCGCGGCCTGTCAGGTGCTGGAGAGCCCGGGCCCCTCTCCGTCCCTCTGCTTCTGCAGCTGTGGAGGAGGTGGAGGTGGGGCAGGACATACTCAGTCACGGAGTAAGGTTCTCCTGAAGACCTGGTGCTTCTCCAGGAGGCAGACGACGAGGGAGAGCTCAGGATCGGCTAAAGTTCTGAGGCTTTCCATTGGGGCAGCTGGAGAGGCCGTGTAACAGTCTTGGCATTCTGAGCAAAGAACTGGAGACAAGCCAGAAGTGGGCCCAACACAGCAAAAGTTACATAGTGCATCTTTAAAGTGTAACTAAACAATAACTCACTTTTTACTACTAAATTATGTATATGTTGATATAATATGTCCTAAAGAAATGTCCTTTTCTTTGGTAATTTTAGGGTTTTCTAGGTAAATTTGCAGCTTTTTGCTCAGTAATGTCTAAATCTAAGATTGTGCTGCTTTCAGTGGCCTCTGCCCTTTCCAGTAGTTGGTGACATCACACAGAACTGCCCTGATTACAGCCGGGTGTTTCTGATACAATCACCAGGAAGCAAAGGCAGGGTTTGAAGTGTAGATACCATTTTGTGGCTTGCGTCTAAACCATTCAGAAACAAAATAGCAGCTTTATATTTGAAGATGAGGCACAAGTTCTGATCAAACCAAACTTAACCAGTGCATATCTCCCTCCATTTAATGATCTGGGACACGCCGAGACAAGAAAAGTGCAGAAGAGGCAGATTCCAGAATAAAAATTAAAAGGTGTCAGTCCACGGTGTGTGATATTTCCCACTGCAGCATGTTGTATCTGACAGAGTGCTCACGGCACTCAGAGAAGTTACCGTCTCCTTCGTGAAAGTCTGACTTTGCCCTCAAGCGGGAACTTTCTCCTCTTCAGTGCTGCGTCCCCTCTCGACTCTCACTGTTCAATAAAACATCTCCATTGCAAACTTTTCAACTCAACATCACACATTATTCTTCCTCGCTGCATGTGGATGGAAATCTCCAAGCGTAACGATGTTTGAAGAGGAGAGAGAGCGGAGGGGAAAAAGTCGGCGCTGTGCCCTGTGTCTGAAGCGACTGTGGTGGATCTCAGGGTCGTAGCTCCGTCAACATTTGCTGTCTCTCCCCTGTCACTCGGCCTGAAGCCAAAATGCTCCTAATATTATATTAGGTCCTTATGCACTGTGCATTTTTTTAATGACTACTTTTTGATACCTTGGGATACCATATTACTGGCCAACCCTAGTAGACGCCTGTTAGAACAATCACACTGTTGCTTCCTCCTCACTGTCCCCCAGTCTTGGACATGATCCTACAAAAAAGTAATTAGTTATAGTTACTCTTTGCTTTGCCCCAAAGTAACTAACTACCTGATAAAGAAGCAATTAAATTACAAAAAAAATTCCTCAAACATACACTCAGTTTACACAGTTTTTAACATTAAAATTTCGCTTTATTTTGCCTTGTTTCGCTTTATTTTGCCTTGTTTCATCACCAAATGCACCCAGAGCCTGTGTTTATTCCCCTCTGTGGAGCTCCAAAGCACCGAAACAGATCCACAACTGCACCATCACAACAGCTCGGGTCAAACATCTGTCCTCTTTACGCAGCAGACTGTGTCAAAGCAGTATTTAGCAAAAGCACTGATATCAGAACATTACAAACATCTGCCTCATGGCAGCGCTTATACACATCTAAAACCAGAGCTGAACCACCAAACAGATTGTGGTGTTTTTAGCGTTCTTTAAACTTCAAACGCACATCACACTCCTGCTGTCTGTTTGTACTCCTGTCACAAAAGAGTCGCCAAATAACCGTGTATAACCATAAAATCCTCTTGTGCTGTATATTTCCTCTCGTGTGTCGAAAACAGAGCATATTTGGCGCTAAAACAATAAAAAATCAGGGAAATCTTTAAGGCCGCCTCACGCTGCTTCTGATTGGTCACATTTACAATCAATCTCTGTTTTAACCATTCAATTGCCAATTCCAAATAAAAATAATTTAATTCTGAATAAACATTAATTCCACTTTACAAAGACCATGTAAACACTTAATTTCTAATGAAAGTGATTAGTCGGAAATAAACTTAATTCCCAAGTAAGTGGGTGGTTTATTCCGATTTTAAAGCCGAATTCATTTATTCCTCGATCATGTAAATGTTTATTCTTAAAAATAATTCTGGTCATTCAGGGTGTGCTCGTTGGGTCGCCCTTCAGACACGTCTCTTCGGACTTTCCTCCACGTCTGTTTGGATTTGTGAGTGGGATGTGGGAGTGGGCTGAGGTGTGGCAGCCTCAGACTCAGTTTGTTTTCTTCCTCCTTCTCCGACACTCTTCCCTTCTCCTCCTCACCTCACAGACGTAAAGTGTGAGGAGAGAATTCTCCAGCTGCTGCTTGATTATCATCGGAACGACCGCGGAAAAAGTTCGGATCGTGTTTGTGTCGGCGGCATAACGACAAACCGAGATGACAGAAAAGCCGGGAGCAGCTGAAGTGTGTGTTTTCTTCCCAAAGACGTAAATACATTTGTGTCGCTGTCCAATCAGAACCCTTCCCCACCCCCAGACGTTGAGCAGAATTAAATAAAGGCGATTAAACGTGTTTTCCATAATACAATTTTAATTCCAAATTATTTAATTCAGAACAATTAATTCTGAATTAAAAACCATCGTGGCCACTGACTCTAATCCCTCTGCCCTTTAGTCCTCCAGGTGCTTAGTTACTCTTTAAAGGTGCACTTTTCTGGTAGGGAGTTCGCCATCTGCTTGTCTCCATGGAGATCTTTACCAGGAATGTCCCACACTATGGCATTCAACTATCTGGCATGTATTATCATATTTTTATAGCATTAAAATACCTTGAAAAACATGCGTTAAGCGGGATTTTGCCTGTAACTTGACCTAATAGTATCATCTCCTTTTCTAGATAGATTTGTTTAATGCCATACTGTGGAACATTCCAAGCCAAGGAATGACAAAAGGGGAGATACTGTGATGCTGTTTGGTGAAGCTGTCTCATAAGTGAACAAAAATGTCATGTTGAACCCCGCTGAAGAGCTCCCGCAAGTTTTTAAAGGTCGCTTTTACATTTGCGTGCTGAAAATGGACTTCACTACAAATGGACCACAGTATTTTTGACTTTTGACGTGAGCATCGAATAAAACTTCAAATGTGACCTTTACATGTTGGGAAAATGACAGTGATTTTTGTGGTTGCGCTTTTGAAAGGGAACTGTCTCGTTTGATGAATAAGACAAAAAAACAAAGCGAGAAGTCGGCTGTGGAGTTTCTGGTTGGACCCAGATGCGACATCATCCCCATACTTTGGAAATTCTTCACATTGTTGGACTTTTTTCAGCCATATTTGTTTTTTTCCCCGGTTTCTGTTTTGAGTAAGATTTGAACCTGTTTCCCCTTTGACTAATGGCAGATTCTAAACTGGCTGCACCTCCCGGACAATGAGCACAGACTTTAAACAAAAGACAAAGCCATATTATGCCAACTGTGACGACGCTAAAGTGGATCTGGTGGAGCTATTTGGAGTAAAGTACTTGACGTTTTTCTGCATGAAAATTAAACCTCTTCTCAAAGTCAAAATGTATGTTTAAAAAAAAGGATAAAAACTATTAAAATTGATTAAAATCTGCATAAGAATCTTAGTTGTGGCTCAAACTGTTTATTTTGCTGTGTTTAAATGTCGAATCCACATTTAGTCTGTTGATATACACACTACACACACATAAATGAACTGTATCTGTTTGGTAAAAATGATCTACAGTCGTCCCGCACTATAACACGGTTCACCATTTGTGGCTTCGCTGTTTTGTGGATTTTGTGGTGCAATTTTGCATTTTTATACAGTGGATGAACGTACATTGTCTTCTACGCCCTGATTGGCTGTTCTGCGTAATCAAAGATGGCGTCTGTTTATAAGAATCTTCTCGCCCAGAAGAAAAAATCAACTCCAAAAACTACCCATAACATAAAATCCGTGTATCATTCGTTCATTCGTTTTTCAAAATAATCATTCATTTTCTTATTAAAAAATAAGAAAATGAAAAAATAACAGTTTTCTTCATTATGTGTCTCCAAAAGCAAAATGAAAAAATGGACAAGGAGTCTTTTTTCTTTCTTTTTTTCAGTTTTCGGTTTGTGTTTAAGTGAATAATGGAAAAAACGGATAACAGCCGTTTCCCGAACCAAACTCCTGGTCCTAATATCCAGTGTGGAGCGTCTGCGTACAAAGAGTCATTAAAGGACTGCCGAGCCGATCAGGACTGGAACAGACTGGTTTAGACCTGGTCTAGTCCTTGTTTAGCCTGGTTTAGGCCGGGTTTAGACCTGGTTTAGTCCTTGTTTAGCCCTGGTTTAGGCCTGGTTTAGACCTGGTTTAGGCCTGGTTTAGACCTGGCTCAGTCCTAGTTTAATTTTGGTTTAGTCATGGTTTAGACCTGGCATAGGCCTAGTTTAGCCTTGGTTTAGCCCTGGTTTAGCTCTGGTTTAGTTCTGGTTTAGACCGGGCATAGTCATAGTTTAGTCCTGGTTTAGTCCTGGCATAGTCATAGTTTAGCGCTGGTCCGGTCCTAGTTTAACCCTGGTTTAGATCTGGTTCAGTCCTGGTTTAGACCTGGCTCAGTCCTAGTTCAGTCCTGGTTTAGACCTGGCTTAGTCCTGGTTTAGTCCTGGTTTAGGCTTGGCATAATCCTAGTTTAGCCCGGGTTTAGACCTGGTTCAGTCCTGTTCAGTCCTGGCTCAGTCCTGGTTTAGTCTTGGTTTAGTCCTGGTTTAGTCCTGGTTTAGACCTGGCATAGTCCTAGTTTAGCCCTGGTTTAGACCTAGTTCAGTCTTGGTTTAGTCCTGGTTTAGACCTAGTTCAGTCTTGGTTTAGTCCTGGTTTAGACCTAGTTCAGTCTTGGTTTAGTCCTGGTTTAGTCCTAGTTTAGACCTGGTCCTCTAATGACCCTCCGCACTGGATATCAGCACCAGGAATCTGGTTCGGGAAACAGGAAACCGTTATCCATTTTTTTCATTATTCATTTAAACACAAAATTGAAAAATTTTGGTTTTGGAGACAAATAATGAAGAAAAGCGTTGTTTTTTTCGTTTTCTTATTTTTGGTTTTATTTTGAGAAACGAATGATACACGTATTACCTTAAAACATATACAATAATAGTAAAAAATAAAGCTGAATTCTTCATGGATTTCGCCTATTGCGGGTTATTTTTAGAACATAACCCTCACAATAAACAAGGGACGACTGTATATGGTGCTTAAAATGTGAAAAACAAAACTAGTTCATTTTAAACCATTTGCAGAGTTATTCCTCACTTACTTTATGCATTCAGAGCATCCTAATTATTCACCATGATGACTTTACAGAGTTTTGCCGTGACAGTAAAGCTGACAACAATTAGCAGGTTAACTCACACTTCCTGATTATCACATAATAAAGCTCTTTCTAATTAGATGCAGACAGTTACAGCTGATTTATTTTGACATCAAGAGTCTCTTCTACACTGCATCTGTACTGGGGTGAGATAAAGTTTGCAAAAGAAGAAACAGATCCACACTGCAGTTCTTTGAAGCTCCCAGACTTTTATTTCAGTGACACCAAAATGTGATGTCTCAGCTCAAGCTCTTCTTCAGACATAAATGGTTAAGTTAAATATTTGCCCAGGTCTAGTCACCTGACCCACCATGTGATCAGTCCCAAACTAAGAAAAAACTTGATTATAATTGTTGAAAAGAATCATTAGTACAAAACAAGTGTTCACTCTGTTTTAAAGTGGTGTGTTGATTTAACACAGCCAAAAGTATATACGCTATTTACAATTCATATACAAATAAAAAAAATTTAAAAACAAGACAAAGACAAAGGCTACGTCCACATGACAACGCTACTGGATTTTTATTATTATTTTATTTTTTTATTTTTTTTGCAGGTTTGAATATTCGCGTCCACACACGTGTCGGATCAATAAATATTCATGTCCAGACGACAACAGAGCACTGAGTGACGATGTAATACATATGCCACACCTGTATGTGGTGCTGTAAACAGGACACAGCCAGAGCCACTGGACAGAAAAGAATCATACGTATGTAATTGTGTATGTGTCTCCACTGCTGTTGTATTACACAGTAGGTTAAGAGGTTTTGATGCAACAGTGCAAATAAACAGCACAAACTCGACTCCACCATAGTTGTTTTTGTTGTTACCGCTTGTTGTGTGAGGTTCTCTTCTGATCACGTGGCAATGACGGGATCACAACATCATAATTTTCCGAAAGCTGCGGTTTGCTTGTCCACATGACCACGCAACGCCGGCGTTCTTAGATTTCTCTACTCTGGAAAAACACCATTTTCGTCCACCCAAAACACTGGCTCCATGTGGACGAAAGGGCAAAACGAATAAAAAACTTCACTGTTTTGACTCAAAACGTTGTTGTGTGGACACAGTTTGCTCAAATATAATGAAAAAATTGGGTACAGGGCCTTTAACCTGCATATAAGACGCATCAAGTTTTTATCATTCTCACTATATGGACAGACCAGGCCTCAAAAAAAAGCTCAGAACCTCCAGAATTCACTGAGCTGCAGAGGCAGCACTAGCACTGACTCATACCTGACTGCAGGTGCTGGGGCTCAGGTAGAGACTATTCAGACCAGAGAAGCTCAGCAGAGAATTGTTGTTCATTCTGCTCATCGTCTTGAGAACCAAAACATCAAATCACATCAACAACTTGGCTTCATGTCCATGTTTCTTTTGTAATGAATAAAAAACCTCACGGTTAGCGGCACTACTTCCTGTCCAATTCAATCTCTTTGAGTTTTTGCAGAGTCACGCCAAAAGCAATAAATGTTTAAAGCTCAGACAGGGGACAGTGAGCTGTGGGTCAATGTCACTGACAACAAAAACATGTTAAAAATGTTCTAAACACACTTCAGTACGAGATGTTTGTCTTAATGCTAACGCTAATGCTAATTGAGGCATAATAAATATTAAAACAATGCCACAAACTGAAGTATTCTACACATAACAACTGGGTACTCTTAATTTGAATTTTAACAAGTTGTTTATTTAATGTTTTACAATTTTAATAAAAATGTTATCAGTCAAAGCTAGATTTGATTTGAATATTACCATATAATTAGGCCTCGGTCATGTTTATGGACTTCTACATATCCTTCCATCAGGTCCCAGTGTGATATGAGCTATAAATGAGAAGGTTTAGAGTCTGTTTGATGCAAAATACATAACCCTCAAAGTGCATATGACAGGTTTTATAAAAAGCTTTGAATAGAACAATACAAAAATACAGGAAGTGGTGATTAACAACAGAATCCCTCTACCTGTGTCATCAACATGAGAAACTCCAACCAAAAGTGAAGACAATTTATGCACAAGGAACATTTTTCTACCAGATTAAAACTTAATTTAACTAAATTAACCGTTATTTATTCTTATTAGTCTAATCATAACGGTTGTGTCATTTAGTTTTGCAGTTCTACATAATAAAAGGCTTTTGTCATATTTTCTGCCCATGTCGAACCAGGAAATAAAATTATTAACTTCAGAAATCTTTGGAAGTGGAAGTGGAACTAAACACTAAATCTACCTTTTTGATTTCTTAGCTGTGTAAATGGTGTTTTAATAGTATTATGTATTGCTCCAACACATTTTTGGCAACAACTAGGTAGATTTACGGCTTTCTGGTCCAAAACATAAATGAATGAGAACTTTGCACATAAATTCTTTGAAACAAGTGCAGCCCAAGAACACAGAGAAAAATCCTGCACACCGTCTTACTTGCAAATTGTGAAAGTTATTAGGACATAAAGGATGTTTTGGCACCAGGACTTCATCAGGCAAATAGAGGAAGAGAGGGTGGCCATCTTAAATAGGGTGTGGCAAGCACCCAAGGGTGACAGGTCATTAAAAGAGCAGTGTAAAAATATAATCCAAAGTAAAAAGGAAATCAACACATATACAGTGTTATATAAATCATTATAATAATAATACTAGTAATAATAGTTGAAAAAGAAGAATATCTGAATACATATTGACATTGTATACAGAGCTTAACAAATTTATTAGACCCCCACCCAGTATAAGGTGTCTGCCATATATGTAATTTAACAGTATTTCTGTTTACCAAAATATCATTTTATGTTTCTATAATGGTTAATCCACCAGTATATGCAAGATCTTTTTTATCAAAACCATATCTTTAATGCTAAAATATAACTATTGTTGCTATCCATACATTTTCATGGTTAATGTTTTCCAAAAATGACACCAAAGTCTCATCCAAAGCAAATCTCTGGGAACAGCTAGAAACTATTTGGAACTAAATAACAAAGGAGACTTTGCAAAATGACATAAAAACAAACAATAACGCAGCTGTTTTCTGCGCCAAAGGTGCTCATACTAAATATTCACATTTTTGATTGTCAATAAGGACTATTTTTTTATTCCAGTTGGTCATTTTCTTATTGAATAACAATGAAATTTATTAATTAATCTGACAAGTTTTTGATAAACTATGAAGTTATTTATGTTCTTGTTTTCATGCCAGGTGCTCTAATAAATTTGTTAAGCACCGTATATTTACCCAACTAGCGAGTAAAACTGGTTTGCTATACACATATCTACTGAATATATATACACAGTGAATCTTATCATCCAGCACATGTACAGCCCAACAGGAGTGAATAACATATAACTGGGTGTGTCCTCCAGTAGCTACTGCACCTACTTGTAGTTGGTGACATCACACAGAGCTGCCCTGATTACAGACAGATGTTTCTGAATACAAACACCAGAGTTTGAATTGTCTAGATTTGTTAGACCAATCAGACTGTTCCTTTTACCTCCAGTCCCCGCCCCTCCTCCTCCCTCACTCGCCCCAGAGTCCTGCACGGCTCTGATTTTGACAAAGCGCACCCGTCCATACCAGTCATACCTTAATCCGCACCCGACTCGTTTTCCGACAGAATTTAAATTAAATTCCGCACCCGATCTGACCCACTATAAATACACACAGACACTTGAACTGAAGAGCCATAAAAGACCCATAACTTCGTACTCTCCACTCGCTAGTTTTCTTTTTATCTCCTTGCGAGTCACTTTGACCTGCAGGACGTCGCATGTGAGGTTTGAGAATGAAAGTGGCAGAGATTTCTGGGAATGTGCCCGTGCAGCGAAAACATGGATTTTACACTTAATCATCTTGTAAAAACCATGACATTTTTGCATTTCACTAAAATACAGCCCTGTTTTTGTTCGCACATGATGTTTTGTAAACCGCAGATTAGACCCGCACTCTCCTGTGTCCGACCTGTACCCACATCCGACACAGCACAACATTTTTCGCCCGTTTTATTAAAATTTGCAGGTCACCCGTCGGGTATCTGCGAGTACCAAACCTGTGCAGGACTCTATCTCTGACTCTCGCCCCTTTAGTCCTCCAGGTGCTGCCCAGTTTCGCACGTCCATTTGAAATGAGGATGCGTTCAAAACCTAGAAAAAACTAACTCTCTGCTGTATGTTTTAGCCATATGAGTAGTCTAATCTGTCATGTGCACTTTAGATTAGAGCTGTAGCCTATGCGTATTCAGAAAGCATTTATATTTGCAGACAACTGTTCCCCGCTGTTCCGAGAGGCGAGGTTAAATCAGTTATTCCAGATGGGTGAACGGTGAGTGCCTCTCTTGTATTTGGGTGTGTGAGGGGCTAACGACGGGGCTGCGAAGTGAAAAACACTCCACTGAAGCCGCTGAATACAAGTCACTCACAACCATTCAGGCACAGTCTACAGGAGGACACTTACCGTCGCCATGGTTACCCGGCGTAGATGATAAAAAACATCCTTTGACTCGGCCGGACCTTGGGCCGTCTGGATTTTGTCACCAGTTCACCGGAGTCACTCTCAGCGTGTTTCAATGTGCATTTTAATCAGTGTGAAGAAAAGGAAAGGGCCTCGAATATGAATAATGATTAGGCCTGCATGTATGTCTATGGTGGATTGTTCATCAGGTGCCATGGTAGGGTGACCAGATGTCCCTACGCTGCAAATTTCTCTGATCTGGCCAAGATTTTAAAACTTATATCAGGTTATTCATCTTGTTTTCAGATCTACTTACTAGTTCTGAGAGTGCTTAGTTCGAGACTAGAGGTCGTTTATTTAAGATAACTTGTCAAGTAAAATAGGCTATTATCACAAGAGCAGGAAGTGCTGCGATGTTGAGTCGCGCAACTTCCGGTCAATGCTTTTCTACAGCAAAATCCCTGTGGAAAAGTGTTGCATATTTTTGACCAGCTTCATAAATCTGCCCCAACACCAAATCTTCATCCAACAAGGTCGACAAAGAACAGATTCTGTCCATGAAGAATTTATCCACAACGATCAAGGTAAGAAAGACGAAAACTTAAGGCGAACAATGACTAGCATTAGTGAACTCCTCCTGAGCAAAACTAATGTTATGGTCATGAATAAAACATAAATAACTTGTTCACTCAGACTGATTCTACAATTGAAATTAAAAATTGATTTTGGTTTGTAGATATATTAGCACAGACTGAGAGATTTGTGTAGTTTAAAGCTATAGATGTTCACAGATTAAATGTCGACCATTTAAAATGCACAAATCTCTCAGTCTATGCTAATACCATCACAAAATCGATTTTTAATTTTAATTCTAAACTCAGTCTGAGTGAACAAATTATTTATGTTTTATTTATGACCATAAAGTTAATTATGCAGAGATCTCGCTGTGGCAGTGAGTCTGTCAAGGCAACAAACTAGGGTAGTGATGGGGTCAAGTTCTTAACTTCCACATAAAATTATTAGCACACTGACAAAGCTTAATACCACTTTAACCCATCTTACAACAGCCACGAGTCTAACAAACAAAACGTTCTGCCTGGTTCACTCATTAGTGTCTGGAAACATTAGAAAACAACTTTATAAGCAGCTTTAGCCTTCCCTCTGTTGATTTCCCACTGCACATGTGAAAGCCCAAAAGACTCGATTGTCGACTCCAGCGGCGGCGAGAGGCTCGAGCGTCAGAAGCAACAAGTGAAGATCGACTACTGACGGTGAAGAAGAAGAGAAACTGAAAGTTGTTGAAAGAAAATGGTTCGGGAATGTATTTTTTAGTGTTTTTCAAAAAATATAATTCACTCTTAAATAAATGGGATTAGAAACGATATCGGCGATCGAGTCTTTTAAAGTGGTGTCTGCTATATAGTTATAATCTATGACACCCTTGGATCATCTGAAACAACTAAATAACAGAAACAAGGGCCAAGGCTGATTGAAGATTGCTCGAATCACTCCCAGATACACATGAATCACTCCAAATATGCATGAATCACTCCAGTTACAACTTTAAATGGTGAGGGGAAACAACTTTTAGCATAAAATAGTTAAAAGCTCAAGCTGTGTGTTCAGATAAGCTAATGCCAATGTTGATTTTAGCTGCGGTACGTGTTTGTGTTGGATCGTGTTGCTTGCTTTATGTTTTGCATGACCCCTCCTCATGTTTGTGCATCCCCCACATGATGTATTTATGTTGTGTATGATCGGTGCAGCTCATAGGCTTCTGTCCGCACCCTGCCTCCCTTTTCCAGTGATCCTGTCCACATATGAATGAATGTACTCCCTCTGCTCTATAAATCACTGTGCAAAAATGGAATTGGCTGTGAGGAGCACATTATGGACAGTTGTTCCTCAAAGGGACAGTAGAAGAGGCGGCAGTGGAGGAGACGGTCCATCACGCAGCTCCTCTGAGTGCAGTGGGAAGCTGCTAACGAGTGAACTATAACCAAAGTGATCAATATGTGAGCTGCTCTGGGGTATTTCACATCATGGAATTTAACAAAGAGACTGTGACAATGTGATTTAGTTTGTCAATGAGCTGCTGCTCCACTTCGGCCTCTGGGCCTGTAACTCACGCCTGAGTGTGTCATAATAAATGTAATCATATGATTTATGTGGTCCAGTCAGTGTGGACAGCTGTGGGGAAAGAGTCTACACTTCCCCCGGTTCATAGGGAAGAAGTTACTCAGTGTAAAAGGTTTAACGTCAGCTGGAGTCAGAATTCTTTCGCATAAGTTCATCTAACCCCACTTTATGACTAGTTATGCTACAGTTACAGTTTTAAAACAGGTTTTACAATCACAACTGAACCTGTGTTGCCACAAGAGCCTGAACCCGCAGATAGAAACACATCCAGGTTTGTCTCATTCTCAGTATAAGGACAGAACCCTGTGCTGTATTTCTGCACCTGTCTGTTTTGCACTGATCATTACCTGCACTGTTATATTCTTGTAAATCTGTTTTCTACTTTATTTTATTCTATTTTATTTGTTGCATATTTAGTGTTTGTCTACGTTTCACTCCAAGTACCGCAGCAATTTCCTAATGTTGTGAACCTGTTCACTCATATGGCAATAAAACCTTTCTGATTCTGATTCTGATGGCTCATGTGAACGCCCAGAACCTCCAGAATTCCCCCTGAATGAATCGGAGCTGCAGAGGCTGCACTAGCACTGGCTGTAGGTGCTGAACCACCAGACTAAAGCCTGACCTGAAGTGGTTTTAGATGTCATCCATGCAGGGAAACTTATAAAATATGCTAATATGTTTTATAAAATGTTAATGTTTTATAAAATGTTATTTTTTTATATGAAATAAAAATATATGTGTTGACAATTAATATTCCATAATAGTTTACCCCCTCTTTATCAATGCCACTAACAGATACCCATTTCCTCATTAAGGAGCTTTCTTCTCAGAAATTGAGTGGTGAGGGGCCATCACCAGGTCCCAGTGATAGTAGTGATAACTCCTTTTAAACTCTCTTTATTTATACATTAGAATGTGATTTTCAACATTAAATAATAGTTATTTCTTTTATGTTACCACATGGTCTTATATCTGTGTAATCCCTCAGTGTTCCATGGGCATATACTAGTCTATGTGCTCTTAAACTTGTTCTGATACAGCTCAAGATTATTCTAAAGCTTCAGGAAAGGTTAATTTCTTTCCTGTGAATGTGACTTTTTTAGCACTGATACCTGCTCTAATGAGTACCTAGTCTGGAGTCCAACTTTTCTGTTAATTTTGTGTTTTTCTGCCAGATTGTTCTCTGGAAACCCTTGTAGCGCTTACACCTCACACACAAACCATTTTATTGAGACTCCCAATGCGGCGCTTGACCACCACCTTGTGGACAGAAAGATGAAGCACAATTTCATTATTCATTTCCAGCTAAACTCTCTCCAGTTTGGATTATTGAGACATTTATGCCACTCCTCCCATAAGTTTTCTTAAGTCTCCTTCTGAGCTTTCTAAACCTGTGATGGACAAAGGACTCACACAAACAGAATGAAATGAACAACAAAAAAGACTATAGGCTTATCACAATTATTACATTCTTTACTTAAGCCTAAAAATGAGCCCCATAACGATTGTTCTTTGCTAGTTTCTTTTCAAAACAGCAATAAAAACACCAACATATATCTCACACTCTGCAAAAAAAAACAAAAAACTACTCTGTTATTTTTACTTTTTACACAACGATAAAGAAAAACATGGATGGTTCTAGCGCTGCTGTAGAAGTTGTATTACATTATGTCCTATGTGTAGTTACTAAACAGTACTAGTATGGCCCCTGGTTTGGTTCCTGGTGTGTTCTCTCTGGTTTATTCTCTGGTTTGTTCTCTCTGGTTTATTCTCTGGTTTATTCTCTCTGGTTTATTCTCTGGTTTGTTCTCTCTGGTTTATTCTCTGGTTTATTCTCTCTGGTTTATTCTCTGGTTTGTTCTCTCTGGTTTATTCTCTGGTTTATTCTCTCTCTGGTTTATTCTCTGGTTTGTTCTCTCTGGTTTATTCTCTGGTTTGTTCTCTCTGTGTGTTCTCTTGTTCTCTCTGGTTTATTCTCTCTGATTTATTCTCTGGTTTGTTCTCTCTGTGTGTTCTCTCTATGTGTTCTCGCTGTGTGTTCTCTTGTTCTCTCTGGTTTGTTCTCTCTGTGTGTTCTCTCAGTGTTCTCTTGTTCTCTCTGGTTTGTTCTCTCTATGTGTTCTCTTGTTCTTTCTGGTTTATTCTCTGGTTTGTTCTCTGGTGTGTTGTGTGTTCTCGCGGTGGCCTCCAGGGGGCGCTCCTCTGCGTCTGAGCAGAGGAAGAGGAATGTCCGCTCTCTGCGCGTAGCTCTTAGCATCAGCGGGATAGAAATGAGTAAAGCTACATTTAGTTTGAATGTTAATTATTATTAGTGTTGAAGCAACGGGACCCTGAGCACAGCCTGAAAAAGCCTCTAAACGCCCACAGTTCATGTTTATTGAGAAAGCCTTTTATAAGCTTCCACACACTTAGCCGGCGCTTTAGCCCTGTTAGCCCTGTTAGCTCTGTTTGTATCAAGATATTTACCAGAGGCTGCGCCGTAATCTCAGAGGACCTTAGCGGGGAGCGAAGTGTCCACAGACCGGTATGTGTGTGTTATCTGCCTGCTGGTGTTAGCTCGTTCTTTTGGGAGATACCGGACAGTCTGCACCCCAGAACAGCACGGACACTGAACTATGGTGCTGCTCTAGACCTTCACAGACCCAGTGGTAAGCACATGTATGTGTGTGTGTCATAATGAATAATAATGGAGGTTTGTGCTAGCAATACTTAATTGTGTGTGATGACTTTTTGTCCAAGCTACGCACACCGTACGTGTTTGTAAACAAACAGTAAAACGTGTTAAAGTTGTTGTCTGAGTGTATATGTACCGGCGCTCTTGTTTGCAGCATTTGCCTCAGTCATAGAAGCAGTGCATTTCTGTGATGGATCCAAGACATCCTCCTATGGGGCCGGACTGGGGTCCACCACCTCCTGGCTGGAGGGGACCTTACCCAGACTGGGGCCCTCGAGGGAGCTGGCCTCCCCCAGATGACTGGTGCCCTCCTCCTGGTGGCTGGGGGCCCCATGGACCTCCACCATCTGATTTCTGGGGGCCTCGTGGGCCATTTCTTGACTGTGACCATAGAGGGCCCCCTGGGTGGGGTCCTCACCCACCTCGGGACTGGGGCCCTGAGGAATGGAGAAGGGAAGAAGAGTGGCGCCGCTGGCATGAAGAGTGTCGAACCCGAGATGGCTGGGGTCCACTAGGACCACCACCACCACCCTGGGACCTGCCCCCAGATCCATGGGGCCCAGAGCCGCCTCCAATAGGCCCACCTCCTGCAGCCCTTCCCCCTTCAGCCCTCCCCCCTCCAGTGCCCCCTCCGGATTTACCTCCCCTAGGAGTACCTCCTATGGGAGGCCCTTCTCCAGGCTTGCCTCCTCCAGGTGTGGGGTTACCTCTTCCCGGGGTACCTCCTCCTGGTGTACCTCCTCCTGGTGTACCTCCTCCTGGTGTACCTCCTCCTGGGGTACCTTCTCCTGGTGTACTTCCTCCTGGAGTGCCTCCTCCAGGGATTCCTCCTCCAATAGGTCCTCCCCCAGACTGTCCCCCACCCTTTGGCTTCCCGGGCTACCCTCCAGGGAGCTGGAGTGGAGCGGTGAGGCTGCCTTTAATACATTTACAAACATGAACTTTGCTTGTGCCATTTTTGATTTTGGGTCAGTAAAACTCCATAACACATTTTATCTTTGTGTATCTGCAGAATTCTGAGGCCGACACAGAAAAGCCCATCTGGGTCAGTCTCGCTGTACATTTGTTTTGTCCTTGGAGTGTCCCTGATCTTTCTACTCACTGTGAGTTCTCTTACTGCAGATTAAAGCTCTGCTTTCTGCCCCCTCCACCTCTGGAATAAAACCTGCTGAAGTGGACACTGGCACCACTGTGCCTCCTCCTCCTCCTGGGACAGAGCCAGTGACCAAACCCCCAAAACCCAAGAAGGTCTCCAAACATTTAGGCCTGCTGGTAAAACCTGTTTGTAAAGAGTGAGTCCACAAACTTCTACACAAACCTCATTAAACTGTCCTTTGTAAAACAAGATGCATATTCTAAAAATGCATTTTTTTTTTATAGTATAACAGTTTTAGTTTGGAGCAGTGTTTTGGGAATAAGTTTGTTAATTTTCTTTTTCACAGACCTCTACCAGGCAGGTCCATTGGTACAATAACTTACGTTGGGGTAAGAGTCATGGAACATTTTAAGATATTAGAAAATAAGAGTCTGTTTTGCTGTATTCCATTAAGTCCTACTTAGCTCTACTGCATACGGCTCTGCATCCATGTTCCCGACTCGGCCTCAGTCACTTCTTTTACGTTTGATCTTTCTCCTGTTCTTGGTGCTTTCTCGGTTATAAAAATCATTTGAGTGTTTCATCCAAAGGTGAAGAATGTATTAAAAATTGACATTCTGAGGTGGCATTGAATTGGGTTGAAATGTGCCTAGTAGAGCCAAGTAGAAACTAATGGAAATCTTCTTCTCTTGCTGAAAATGTGACATGATTTCTTTTCTGTTTGTTTTCACATTTAAAGCCATTAGGCGGATACATTGATGGAGATGACAAGGAGAAGTTCACCTTCTCCCTTTCGTCGTTTTTTGGGAATCGCAAAACAATGCTCAAAGGAGTACGAGTTCACTTCACAGCTCTTCATAAAAATGTAAGGATGTTTTCACGATATGTTCAATTGTACTCTTCAGAGACAAATTTCAGTGTCTCATCTTCATGTATGTTCTTCACGTGTTTCCTGTTTCCATTTAATGCAGAACAAGCATATCGCCACAGACATTAAGGTACCAGACGGAGGGACAGCAGTTGTGGACCCTGAGATCTACGAGGGTGTGGTGAGCCAGCCCCTAAAGGAGCCGGCGCCGGGCGAACGCCTCTACCCCGGGCAGATCATCGTGACCATCGGCAAACTCCTGACCAACTTGACCTATGAGAAGAAAGACTGTGCTGTCACTCTGCTGGAGAACGACCACATCCTCCTGAACCTCCTCACCGACTTAGTCACAAACAAACGCAGAGCCACCAACATCAGGCCCAAGATCCCAGAGACCTTCAGCCACACGGACGAGACGCGGGAGAAGGCAAGTGTAAAATATTAAAATGTACACGCTAATAGAAAAGACAAAAGGATCAAATAACAGATACTAGGATTGTCAAAAGTCAAATAATCATATATTAATCTATACTGAAACTAGTATCACAACTAGAAACTCATGAGTAAGAATCCATATTTAACAAAGTCACATTCGCACTACATTAACTTTTCCTGAATAGCTTGAGCTGTATCAGAACAAGTATTTTATTTATTTATTAACCTTTATTTAACCAGGAAAGTCCCGCTGAGATTAAAAACTTCTTTTTCAAGGGAGTCCTGGTCAAGAGGCAGCGGTAAATTCATACAGTTACAATATTACAGACAAATACAGAGGAGATAAAAACAATGATGTAAAACAAGTGCATGTCATGGAGTTGGTCTCTCGGACTCTTAGATTAGATTAGACTTGAAAGCATTCAGAGAAATTAAATTCACCAAGTTCCAGTCCTCCTGTATAGTATAAGAGCACATAGATGAGTATACGCCCATGGACCACTGAGGGATTACACAGATATAAGACCACATAGGAAAAGAAAAGAAAGCACTGAGATTTAATGTTGAAATGACATTCTACTTTCTAAATAAAGTGTTTTTTTATTATCATGGTAACCACATCGGTATTGCATAGCAAGACTATTCCTCAAAATAGTTTATTTAAATGATATCAGATACTAATAAATACTTAAAGTACTAGCACTAGTTTCAGTGTTCCCCATAGATTCTGTTAAGAATAGGGTGCCACAAAATATTTTTATGTGGATAATTTCAGTGTAATTCTTGAGACAGGTGTTAGTGTTTCATAACAGTGATGGGTTTCCAACATGATGCAAGTTGTGTTTTCTGTATAATGGATACTGATAAAATATTAAGATTAATTTTGATACTAAGGAATGGGCTTGATAATCAGTACTGATTCTCATACCACAATGTAATCAAAACACTTCTTTAGACAATAGAATGTGATTTTCAGCAGCAAATAGTAGTAAGTTCTTTTAGGGCTGGGCAGTTTTGCCTGGAATATAAAACTGATGATTTTTTTCTCAGGAAATTCAATTTTTGATTTGATTTTTTTATTCTTTCAATCGTTCTACAGACTACAGAACATAGGAACATTTTGAGAAATGATCGTATTGACCCCATTGGCCATTTGGGGAAATGTATCTTGATTTTATGAATGAGATAAAAAAACTAACTAATCCTAACAGTATTGGGGCTGCATTAAACTTGGAGCTCATGTGGGGCAAAAGACGTGATTTTTCTTTCACATTTTGGATGTCACTGATGTCAGGGCAGTCAGCTCTGTCCCTGTGCTAAACTTTGCTTTTCTGTTTTCTGTGAGGCACACACAATACAGGCTCTAGGCAGGAACTAGACCAGAAGTTGTCATCGCAGGTTTCCAAACGTCTTCCTGGTTTGTGATGTAAGCGTGAATAGAGCCAATGGAAAGGCACATCAGTTCTAAAACATTGCTCCCTGTGACTGCAGTGAGCTGCCTTTTGGCAATTTCCAAGAAAATGGGTGAAATAAAGTGGATTTTCTTCCAAACAAATCATTTTGAACAGCCCTATGTTCTTTTCAATTACCATGTGGTCTTATGTAATTCTTTGTTATTCAATTCATTTCTGTCCTTTGAAAGTGACATTTTTAGTATCGATACCTGCTCAAATTAGTATCTAGTTTCAATACTAGTTTTAGTACCGATTAGCTAAAAGTATTGAAAACCAGATACTAAAGAAATGACGTTATGCAGTCGCGAACGCACCGTCTCCTGTTTTTAGAAGCACGTAACACAAAAGAGGCCATGAGAATGTGCGTAATATGGCTCAGGGTATACAAGTATTACATTTCCCTTATTTTTTTTCTTGTTTCTTGTTCTTCAGGGCGTAATCCTGAGCTTTAAAGACCAAACTGAAGGTGTGATCAAGTGCGACGCTCATGGAGAAATCCCGTTTGACATCAAGGAAAACTTCAGCGACGTGGAATTTACGGAAGAAGATGTAAACGAAGAAGTGGAGTTCACCATCATTGAGGTAGCAAGTGTCGTCTGTGACTTTGGGGGCTGGTGATGCTCACTGTATTTCTTTAAAAAAAAAAAAACTATTAGTTAATTTTGTGCCACTGCAAACCATTTAAAATTATTCCTCACTTTCCATATACATTCAGAGCATTCTTAGTATTCACTGCAAACAGTTTATAAGCGCTTTTTACAGCTCTGACCATACAGATTTTTCCTATGTGCACACTTTCTGATTATCTGCTGCACTGATAACTACTTTTAAACATTACTTTTATAGCCTTAAAGCTTTATTCGACTACTGCAGTGTTGTTAGATTTGATTTCTTATGTTTTTTAGTAATTATTTATTCATATTTTGATCACACGCTTCCTATTCTTCTGCTTTTCATGAACTTTATCTTATCTTTATCCACAGTTATAGCAGACGGTTCATCCAATTTAAATAAAGTGAAAAAATAATAATAATCTGCTATATTTTTTTCCAAAGCTTTGTGGAGGGAAGCGTGCCATCCGGATCCGCAGAGTCAGCGAGCCTCTGCTGTTCACGCTAAGTTCACTGGCCACCGAAGAGATGGAGGAAGACGAGGAGGAAGAAGAGGAGGAGGAAGAGGAGGCACAGGTACCGGCAGTTGCAGAAGACCTGAGTGACAAACCCCTGCAACTGAGATCAGACATCCCCCTGTCCAACTTCGAACTGGACACAGAGCTGTATGAGGGGGTTGTGAGCCAGCCCATCATCGAGCCCACGGTCAGTCAATTCAGTGGATCCTAGAATCTGGATTTTAGTTCTCAGTGACTGTCTACAACTGTCTGACTAACTTAACTGTTTTCTAGGTCACATCGAAGGGGTATCCGGGTCAGATTCACGCAATGATTGGAACAAACAAGACCAATGTGACGTTTGACCACAGAGATTGTGGAGTGACGCTGCTAAAGTACGACAAAGTGCTCATGAACCTCCTCATCGATAAAACTAAGGGCAAGAAGAGAGCTGCAAACATCAAACCCAAAATCCCATTCACCTTCAGCCACACCAAGGAGAAGAGGGAGAAGGTACGAACCCAGAAACACCGGGACAGTCTGATCCACATGAGTTTTTAAATTCACTTCTGTTCAGATGCTTCAATTGTGGTCATCATCTGAAGTTTAGACCAAAGAAATGATTATTGCATTGTCATGCATAGAGGTCTGGATTTAAGACAACACAACAACTGCCCCTAAACACGCTAAAGTCCTTCAGTGTCTGCTAAGATCTCCTTTTCCATCTTTTCCTGTTCTCACTGAGAGGCAATCTACCCTGACACGGGGCCACATTTAATATCATGAGACATTTTGGGTCAACACTGGGATATCGACTGAGCTGATATACGATCCATTAAATTGTGAATATCGGTGCTGATATCAGATACCAGTTTGGGTGCATCCCTAGTTCCACTCTTACACCAGGACTACTCTGTGTATTAAAAGTGTCCTTAGGGGTGACAGCAGGTTATTTGAATGATTGGTTGAAACATACATTATGGCTTTTTAACCATCAGATGTTCATAAGAACTTACTTAGAGTGGTGTTTTTTTATCCTGTGTCTTATTTTTCTGCCCTTTGACTTACCTGTTTTCCCCCTATTTATTATTTGTTCCAGGGCGTCATCAAAAAGCTGGGTGCAATACAAGGCACCCTGACTTCAGAGGAGCATGGAAACCTCAAATTTGATAAAAAGGAGAACTTAAGCGACACAGAGTTCAGCTCCAGTGACCTCAACAAAGAAGTGGAATTTACCCTGTTACAGGTCAGAGCAGCTTTATACTCATGTGATCTCACTTCAGAAGAGTGTGGAGAAGATTTTAATGACAAAGTGCAATTGGGACTGGACTGAATGAGCAGAGGTCACATACGTGCATTCCTGCTCTTTCACCCAATGATGTAGGATTCTCTCAATCTTGATTTTTCACTCATAGGTAAAAACGAAGAAGCGTGCTATCCGCCTCCACAGACTCAATCGAATTTCTGAGCAGTTTTTGCTAGAGCAAAAGAAGCGACAGGAGCAGGAGGAGCTGCGCAGAAAGAAACTGGAGGAGATGAAACAGGCAATGGAGAAGAAAAAGAGAGAAGAGGAGGAGAGCCGTTTGGAGGCTGAGCGGAAGAAAAAGGAGGAAGTGGCTGCGGCTCTGGCTGCTGCTCAACACAAGGTGTAGTACTGGTGACACTTGGCCTCACAGACATGACAGTTTATGAGAATAAAGTTTCTCTTAACTATTTAATGTTAAACGGAACAACTCGAATGCTGCTACTATGAAAATGGCCATATTATTTTCTAAATGTATAGCTCATTTTTCTCCACTCCTGGATAAGGGATGAACCCTTATCCAGTTATGAGGAACTCCATATTGTTGCCCTTTATTTAGCTCTTTAGCTTCAATGTCTTTGTTCAAACCAAATTTGAACCCTGTCATAGTCTCTTTTTGTCACTTTTGTACGATTACATGTTTATTAATTTGCTCCTCTTGTTCTTCTGTGTAGTTGACTCCTCTGGGCTTCATGGTGCGTGGGCCAGACCCGGATGAAGTTGTTAGTAAAGACCGTTTCAATGGCACTGTCCTAAAGGCCATCTGCAAACACCCTCCAAATCAAATCAAGAAGGAACCAGAGGAGCCAGAATCACAACTTGCCCAAAACGGATCCTCTCAGCTCCCTGTGGTTAGTGTTTCATGCACGCACTTAGCTCATGCACTGACGTCATTTTCATCCGAATAATGCGCAAAATTCTCACTGAGTGGCAGAACTATGGGACTTCTACGGGACGGAATACTTACAACATGTGTTTCCTTTGTCAGTGGAGCTGTTGTTTCACTCAAATTAACTTAATACATCAAAACAAAGTACTTTTTTTATGTTGTTCCTCCGACTGTGTTGAGCAGGTTGGATAATTAAATGAGTGATTGACATTTGCAAGGTCTACAGCCAATCTGTCTGTAAAAGTTCATGAAATCGGAGCCACTAATAATTGATTAATTACATATTTATTTATTTATTTGTAAAGAGACATAAGAGACAGTGCATAATAATGAACATTCAAAATGTAAATATGTAAAGATTAGATCAGGTTTATTTCAGTCATCTTTATACATGTAGGAAAGGCATGTGGTCATGGCTGGCTAGCATGCATCCGCATTAATCAATTTTAAGTCAGTAATTAAGTTAAAAAAACTTAAAGACTTAAATCAAAATTCTGAACCCCAAACAAAATCAAATAGCTGAACGCCGAAAAGAAACACTTCCAGTCTCTTTAATGTGTGCATCCTACAGGTACAAATCAAGCTGGAGAAGGAGGAGCCAATGGAAGTGCTTATTCAAACAGAGACAGATGAAGAGAAGGAAGTGAAGGAGAAAAAGGAGGATTTGATGCTGAAACCAGACACTGGGCTGCTGGTGATGACTGTAGATGGACAGCAGAAGAAACTCTCTTTTGAACGCAAAGACCTGATGACTCGGGCTACTATGCTGGTTGGAGACAAGGTAAACTCTTCTTGAAGCAGGTTGGGTTTATTTATAAATGGGAGTAGATTTTTATTTTGCCATTTCTAAAAAAAAAGTAGTTTTGACATACACTTGGCTTTAAATCGAAATGTTTTGACAATAGATGATTAATTTCTAAAGCGTCTGTAATTTAATTTTACGAGATAGTAATTCCAAGCAAAAAATCAATTAAACATAACTAATTAGAATAAGATTTAGAACGTAGTGTAGCCTAAATCCCTCATGTGTCTTTTGCACAGCTAGAAGGAACAGTTTTGAGCCAATAGTCATAGGAAACTAATATTTGGTTGAAGATTTCAGCAGTAGTTCCTGTTGTGTTTTTTCTGAATTAAAAAATAACCTTATTGTTAAACTGTGACCAGACGCCGCAGACAGTCCCTCTCAGCTTGCCGTTCTAGCATTAACAATAGTGGAAGTGGAGCAATGGTAACACAAGTGTCTTAGAGCAATGTATGTATTTGTGCAAAGGTTCGTTTTAACATTGCAACTCGGCAAGAAACCAAAGAGGAAAGAGCGGCCTACATAGAGATCCTCAGTGATTCATTTATAGAGTCTGCAGAGGAACGACATACTGTAAGTGCCTCTACACTGACAGGACATGGGTCTTTCTATAGTTATTTATGTCTGACTCTGATGGGGATTTGTGTGACCCAGGGCATTGTGATTGAGTTTTCTGAAGACTCGGGCTTGATCAAATGCAGCCAGAACCCCCTGCTGTACTTCGACTTCTCCGAGGTCGTTGAGAAGAAGAAACTGGAGCTCAATGAGAAGGTGGAATTTAGCATTGTGCCGGTAAGATTACTCACTTTCTGTTAAATAGTTTCCTTTACATTCTGATCCATTCAATCTAAAAATGTTTTGCACTGTCCATTTTTCAAGCACGAAACCGTGGAAGGCGAGCAAAAGGCAATCCGGATTAAACGTTACACAGAAAGTATGTTTCTGCCCATGAAGAAATTGTCTGGAGTCACTGCCAACAAGCCCAAGGTGAGGCTTCTTAAAAGCAAACACCAATCAGTGTTTGATAAATCACAGCAGTGGACTATATTACAGTACATTAATATTTATATTCTTCATAGTCAATGACCATCAAGCTGTCCATGCCTTCCGAGGAAGAGTGAGTTTCTAAAATGTCCTCCTTTATAATATCCCCACCTTGGACTTTTTCATGATTTGTTTGTACATCTTTCTAGGAGGAAGAAGGCAGAGGCAGAAAAACTCAAGGAAAAACTAAAGAACCTGAGATCACAGGACAGTAAGAGCCGCATTTCAAGCAGCCGCCACCGCTCCAGGTCCAAGAGTAAAGAGAGGGATAAGTTTGGACGAGTGAAGTCAAGACGCAGCTTGAGCAAAGATCGCCACAGCCGAGACCGCTCCAAAAAACGCTCCAGGAGCAGGAGTCGAGACAGATCCAGAAAGCGCTCCCGCAGCAGAGAGCACTCAAGGAAACGCTCCAAGAGCTCCAGCTCCAGCAGGAGTCGCAGCAGAAGTCCAGAGAGAAGTCGAGACAAGAGCAGAGACCATTCTAGAAGGAGCACCTACAGCCGCGAGAGAGACGAGTACAGACGCCGGCGCGAGTCAAGTCCCCGACCCCCACGTCACGTGGACGATGAACTGGCTCGGAAGAAGAGGGAACTAGAAGAGCTCAATGAGATGATTGCATACAAGAAGGCTTTGGTGGAGCCCAGGGTCATGGAGCCCAGGGTCATGGAGCCCAGGGCCCTGGAGCCCAGGGTCATGGAGCAGGGAGGGAAGACCTGCATCGACTATGACCACGGCAGAAGAGCTGTTCCTCTGAAAGAGTTCAAACCAGTGGCTCCAGAATACCCCCCTCCCAAACCTTATGGGGACCCATACTATGACCGGGAATATGATGTGTACAGGAAGCGGCGCTATGCAGATCCTTATGCAGACAGGTACAGTGATCCGTACTATGACCGCCGCCCCTACGGAGAGCCATCCTATGAGGACAGACTCTACCCTGAGCCTTCTTATGGTGAGCCCTCCAGGCGCTACACTGAACGCTATGATGTGTACAACCCAACTCCCGAGAGTCACTACCTTGATCCAAAATACCCACCAGGACCACAAGCACCAGGCCAACTGTATCATGATGATCCCTACCGCAGAACGCCTCTGGACCACAGTCCTTTGCCACAGCAGACCCTAACTTCCTCCGGCCCTCCCTTCAGACCACCATCTCCAGAAGAGCCTCCTCCAAAAAGCCCTCCTCCTAAACAGCAGTCCCCCCCGCCCCCAGTTGAAAAGCCCCCTTTAGATCGGTTCCTTGACATGCTTCACAAGAAGAAGATTACTCCAGAGAAATGCGTCAGCCCACCCAAAGATGAGTTACTTCCACATGAGCGAGCACTAAAAGAAGGCACCACAGGCTTCTCTCAGATCCTTGGATTGCCTGAAATAAAACCCACGAGAAGTATTTCACCCCCAGAACCCATCAAACCCCCAAGTCCTCCACCCAAAGAGTCAGAGAAGACTCAACCCTATGACAATATCCAGACTCTTCTGCGAACTATTGGGTTGAAATTCTCCTCAGACGACATGAGCAAACTCCGAACACAAGCTGGAATAATATCGTCCGCTCCCAAGTCGGGTTCTTTGGAGAGGGAGGTCCAGCGAGCGGGCTCCAGCAGAACCAGTTCTGTGGAACGTCTTCACTCTTCATCTCCAGTCAGATCAGCGAGTTTGGAACCTGTCCGGAAGCCAGTCAGTGAATACGAGAGCTTTCTGGACCAGCAGGAGTTAGAAGCTCTGCAAAAAGCGCAAGAAATGCAAAGTCTGACACGCTCCATCAGTGAGGGCACGCCACCTCCCAAACCACCTCCAGGGCCCCCACCCATCCAGTACCAGCGCCCCCCGGTCCCAGACAGCTGGGACGTCCATATTCCTCAAGCTTTTTCCAACCCCAGCAGCCAGGCATCTTATCTGGATAGTGCCTCTAAAGCTCCTCCTGGACCTCCTCCAGGACCCCCACTCAAACGTGCTTCATCCCAAACCCCACCAGGACCTCCACCCGGGCCCGCTCCCAAACGGCCCGCTGGACCGGTCCCTCTCCTCTCGCCCCCGTCGTTCCTAGGACAGGCCACATCCCAGAGCGCCCCTTCTGCGACTCAGGTATGTCAAATCACACTGTGGGTCATGTCCCACACACACCGCACACTACAAGAACTGAACGATTCTCTGACTTATGTAGTAAATGTGTTTTATTATTAAGAGATGTGTTGTCAGTTCATTGCAGAAGTAAATAAACAAAAAAAGAATCCATGTACAGCAGATGAAATTAAGCTTTTCAAATACTGACTTTGGTTTGTTTAGGGCATTTTAATGTGGTACAAATGCCTTACAAATATTAGGTTAATTTCCTGCTTCAGTTTTTTGTTTTGATACAAATTTGCATACTATTTCATAACATACAGTTTCATAACATACAATGCCACACACTGTTCCTGGCGAAAATTAAACATCAATGGCCCTAATAGTTACTACTACCCACCACTACAACCCTCAGGCACCCGGCCAAAGTTCTACCGACCCGACCATCTCCACCACTGTAGCTCGCTGCCTCCGAGTCATCGAGACAGTCAGGACCCTGGCTCAGCCGCCAGCCAAACCGGCCAAATCTGTGCAGTTCAATTTACCCTCCGAGTCCAGCACCCAGGTCACCATGGAGAGCGAGGAAGACATCAAGAGTGTGCAGAAGGAGAAGGTACGAGCACAGCTGGAAAATAACTTGTCAAGAGTTATAGTTTTAGTATTCTAAAGCTCAGAGCAGTGCTTTTATGAACTGTATGTAAGCCTCACCTCTGTGCTACAGATATCTTCAACTCAAATATTACAAAAAACTACTGATAACAATTATGACGCAGGTTTATTCTTAATTACAAACAGTGGACACAATGGATTATGTGGAGTCAAATCTCAAGATTAATATCCATTCAGAAAGTAGAATGAGCCTCACTTGAGTCTTTGGGTTGCCAGTTTCTGTGCTTAAATCCACTTACTTTAAACCTAGAAGTGCTCTCACTGATCTGAATTGTCACTAATAAAGCCCAGCACCTCCAGCTGATCATGACAGTGCTAGTGCAGCCTCTTCAGCTCAGTGTGCATAGGCTACATGCAGTTGCTTTAAAAACATTGTGCATCATGTATTACTTTGAAAACTTTGCCATTTTTGGTGATTTATCCTTTGAATTTACTTTTACTAGTAGTAGTATTAGTAATAAACAATTGTGGATTATGCATATGAGATTTTCTTCTCACAAGTCATAACTGTTATGGTTGAAAATGAGGTAATGTGACAGAATATCGTGCACCACTATACAAAATGTGTCATTGTGTTGTGCAGTATCTAGTCTCATTCTTGACTTATTTCTATGGAGGTTCTTTTTTACTCTCTAAACTTCTGTGTGGACTGTTTGTGTTTGTGTAGTTGGATCTGTATAATCAGCGAATACTGGAGAAGAGGGACCTGGATAAGAAGAAGTATCTGGAGTCTCGAAAAACCCCAGACAAGAATAAGGACGGCACAGCTGTGGCCCCAGGTATAAAGCACTTTCCCTGCAGCTCTGTTGTACTAACTGGATCTCTGTTCCACAGGCGTCTAGCCCTGAGGATGCTCCTGTCAGAGTCACCTGCCTTCTCTTCTCTAAGCTCAGCTAAACGCTGGGTTTAATATAGAGCGGGAATGTAGTCAGGATGAATATAGACCTGAGATTTATAGGCACTATGTCTTTAAGCGCATTTGTGTTGGGCAGTTCAGTTTTTCTATAAGTTAAACTCATCAGCAGTAGCCGTGGTGTGTGGCTACATAAGACTGACATGACTGTACAGTGCTGTGGAAATGTATCTGTCCTCTTTTTATGTATTCATGTCCTGAACAGTCTTGAACTATATGGAAAATAGAGGAAATCTTAAGTCATTTGTATTTCAAACCATCCTCCCTGTTGTGGTATGATCCAGAGCCACAGTGAGTCCTATTTTTATCATATAGCAATTATGACGCTTTTGCCCCACAAACACTTTAATTTGTAAATGAATGAATTTCTTAAAATGAATGAGAGGACACGTATTTTCATTGCACTGTGTTTACAGTAAGTACGGCTAAGTACAGGACAGTAAGTCTGTGCTAATGTTATTTAACTCGAGCTCTTTAGTGCCTCCTGGTTGGATTTGGTCACATCGACGTAAACTTGCTTGAGAAAAGCACAAAGAAGCTGGTTACATCTCTTCATCACAGTAAAACCTTTTCACTTTTTTTCCTCTAAACCTGTGTGTTGTTAGGGCTGGGTATTGAAAAACCTGCATCTTTTCAAAAGTTCGCTTCATTCAGTGTTTCTCACAAGAAAGGAGAGCGAGCCGACTGTCAAGTCTTTTCTATTTGAACACTCCTGCTGTAAGTCTTATGTTTTTATTTCAGTCGATTGCGATTTAGTCGATAGTTTAGTTTATTTTAGGGGAAAATTGTGAGAAAATAACTAGGCCTTTTGTAGTCTCCAGTTTCTACAAGAGGGTCTATACGTGCAGCCGATGGTGAGAGCAGAAAACCATTTAAAAACTCTGAACAATTTACAAACTCCTAACAGATGTGGTTTAGGAGGCTGACTTTGGTTTAGGTGTGGGGTTATAAGCTTTTGGGTTTTGTTCCACACCAAAAGTGAATGTCTCCCATCGGCTGCATCCAGATTCACTTTGATTGTGGGTTGAATAAGGTTTGTGAAATGAATCCATGTTTAATGAAGTCAACATTGAGACATTTCTACTAGCCCGTGAGCAGCTCGCTTCTTTTTAGTCAAGAGCCTTTGTCAGTAAATCATGAGCTTTTGAGTTACTATTTTTTAGTTTTATTAATGGTTATAAATGACAATTGTCATTGTTCAGGAACGCGATATTGAAAGCTATTTGTAAAAAAAAAAAAAAACAAACAGTGAAAAGCGATCTTTTTCTTGTCATATGGCTTAGTTCTGCTTTTAGACTTTTAGTTTGGCTTTTGAAGGCTTTTGCTGTGCCTTTAAGTGTGAGAAACACTAATCTAGTCTAAAAGTTGTACATGGATAAATTGCTACAATCTTAGCTGATGCGTTGAAGAAAAATCAGTACCCAGTCCGACTGTTAGTAACAGTATGTTTTAATATTAGCTGTAAACTTGTGCGTAAACAGGGCAGAAGTCACACCCATGTTACAAAGCTACAGACTCCGTGCATGTGCAAGTCAGTTTAGTGTTGGCAAGTGCTGATACTCTAGATAAATCATCACAGTTCAGAACAGAAATAAGCTGTTTTTATTTGTTTAATGACTTCCTCAGTCTTTAGACGCCTTTTGTTACATCTCTAAATTGTATGAATTGACATTATAATGCGAGTGCTTCCGTATGGCATAGTTAGTGTATATAAATGTCTAACTCTGTCGCAGGGCCGCCCGTTATTGTAGCTAGCTTTTATGTTAGGCATGTTTTTTATGTGACACATCACATGGCTTTGGTTGAACTGAAGCGCTCACCAGAATCCTCCTAAAGCTCCGTCTGTGCCGTCCTGTCGAGTCAGACCTGAGGCTCTCCATCACTCGCCACTGCAGGAAAGTGCTACATCTCATCTGTAACTCTTCATTTTCTCCATGTGTAAAGTTGAAGTGCGTACAGTAGAATTCTGAAGTACAGCTGCTAAATGAAAGCAGCTCGTATTTATGTGTGTCAGCTCCTGCTAACAGAAATGTGTGATCCACAGAAGTGCTTAAGGCTCAAGTAGCCTGGCCAGCCAGTCCAGCCTCCAAACAAAGAGAACAGGGGTTTTAGATTCCCATCTCAGTGGCTTTTGTCAGTGCATTATAGTTTTCTTTTGTTTACTAGTATCATTCAGAGCAAACTTTATATCTCTTCTTAGTTTTGTTGAACTAAATCCAGTGACTGATTTGTATTTGGCCATTTTAACCATTGATGAACAACTTAACCATCAGGAACCATCAAAAACACTGGCAATTTTGCCATATCTTGCTACGTACTACCGCAAGTAGTACTTTTTACTGCATGTTTTTGAAATCTACCTTGATTAACCAAATGTAGTGTGTCCTTTTGAGGGTCTAAGCATGAACAAAGGTCTGGAGGGTCATTCAAACCTGTTATAAATGCACAGATTGAATTACTCACAGTTTTGACCAACAGTCTATGACCCTCGATCAGCCCTCACACTGGTCTGTGTTTTAATAAGTTTGGACACCCCTGTGCTAGACACTATAAAACATGAACAGAGATAGTTCATCTCTCTTGTATCTCCATCTGTTAATCTTTTTATATTAATAATAATTTTTCCTTTTAACAGTAATGGCAAGAACAATGGGGAATGGTCTGGCTGGCCAAGCAAGATCTTATGTGGTTAAGTGTCTACTGCATTTGCAAAACTTACTTATTTGACTATGCCTTTAGCTGTAGTATCAGGACATCTGTCTTAGGCGTTCTTCCATTTGACTACGTAAAGCACAGCACAGGAAGCTAATGTTAACCCCGTTAATCATGATGCTACATAAATGTTTGTGTGATATTTACTTGTAACTAATGAGATGCTATTTTGAAGGTTTTGCCGGTAGCCTGTTTTGGGAGCCACAGTTAGGACACGTTTTTACCTCTCGTTTTTACCTCTTTTCTCATTTGCTTTGGTTACTGCGCTGAATTGTCAAGTGGGATGTTCCACAGGTTTGTCCAGAGTTTTTCCTTCTGATGAAGTTTCTGAGTTTAGGAAGGTCTAAGAACAATACATATACATACAGAGATCAAGAAGCTTAAACACAAGCTTATTACCTCTTAAAACTTTGAGTTACTTTTTGTAATTATAACATGCAAATGTATTTCATATATTTGAAAACATTTCTGGTTACATTTCTGTAACTAGAAATGTTGCTGTTTGGCCGTGATATTTTGATTCTCAAATGTTTAAATTTGGCATGTTGCTGGAAAGGTAGGTAATGTTAAAAATCTTCACAGAAATGTTTGTATACATGTCCTAATAACGCTTTTTAGCAGGAGCACAAAGGTTAGTGGAGGGGATTCAGGCTGAATGCCCTCAAAAAGTCAGTACAGAACTGTCTCGTGTTTCACAAACTGTTCTTATGTTTATATGCACACGAAAAACTGATCATTAACCAAATTATTATTTTACTAAAACCATTTTTTTTTAAACAAACTCTCAATCAGTTCTGCTCTGTCCATAGGCTTAGTGTGAAGATGTGCAGATGAGTGTTGGTGGTCGGAGGGGCCAATGGCACAGATTTGCCCCGGGGCAGCTGTGGCTACAACAGGAGCTTCCTCCCCCGAGTGTGGAGTGAATGAATCAGGACATAAATCTTTGATAAGCCTGTAAACCACAGGACCAGGTCGTATTATAACGCTGTAATTACCTGAAACCAGGCTGATGATCAGATTGTTCTTGGACATGTAAACAAATCAGTTTAATAAAAGGTCATCCGTTTCTGGCCATGTAATCGTACTCACTGTTGAAAACTAAGCAAGAGCACTGACGTGTTGAGCTTTCTTGCTTTTTATCACATTTGCCAACCTTAATGCGCTAGGTGGAAGGTCGAACTATTTTATGAAAGTGCGTTTGTACTGTGCTAATTTTCTACAAATGTTTGAAAAGACTTGAGATGGTTCAGACAGTTTTTTTTATTATTATTTCCAACAGCGATGTACATGTTAAACATGTTAAATAGTGCGTAAGACCTGTAAAAGTGCGTTTCGTTGTCTAAATCATACTGTGATGAATCTAAAAGCTTTGAAATTAAAAAAGTTGATTCTGAAACACATTAGAAGACACTTATCTTTTCTGTCTGTATTTATAGAATTTATGTATATCCAAGATACTTTTAATGCCAGGTAAAGCTAATATTGCGAAGGTTTTAAGATGACACCTTTTGTTTTATACTCCGATTTTCAGAATTTGCCATCAGAATTAGTTTTCTGTACGATGGCAGATACAGCTGTATAATACTGTAAATTAAGTATGGAATGACTATGAACTATGACTGTAAAATGTTAGAAATGTGTTAAACAGTAGTTTGACTTTTTATTTTCAATTTGTGTTTCAGCAAAGCCAGTAACTGTGGAGCAGAGGAACGTGTGGATCTGTGGACACTCATTGATTTACTGGGCAGAGTCCCGAGCTAAGTCCCCAGAGGTGGGCATGCAGCTGGGTATGGACCCCAGCCGTGTCACCCTTTGGTGGAGGGGCACCCAGGGCATGACCTGGTCACAGCTGCTGCCCCAACTGCATCAGCTCAAAGTGTTATGGCCCAACCCTGACGTGCTCATCGTCCACCTGGGGGGCAACGACCTGAACGACAGCCCCACAGACCTGCTGACGGCCGTGCGCAGAGATTTAGCTTCCATCAGGAGCATCTTTCCGCACTGCCTTCTGGTCTGGTCCCACATCTTGCCACGTCGTGTTTGGAGACATTCCAGCGACAGTCATGAGGTGGACCTGGTGCGCACCACAGTGAACCGGCGCATTCACAGTGTGGTCACAGAGCTCGGCGGCGTGTCCTTATCGCACGATAACATCCGGTGTGGCGCCAACACGGGGCTGTACCGCGCTGACGGGGTGCACCTCAGTCCTAAAGGGATCGATGTGTTTAACCTCAACCTGCAGGACCTCCTGGAGAAATGGGAACAGGAGATGAACAAGATCCAGTAGGTTTTTAACTGAGGATGCTAAGATGGAACAGCTGGAGACGCTCTGATCTGCTGGGTTTAGTCCGAATTTAGGCCAGTCATTTTAACACCGCTAGTGCAACTTGTGTGTGAGAATAGAACTGTGATCAGAGCTAGAGCTGATGTTAGTGCGGTCTGTCTTCAGTCTTCTCTAATGCATGTGTAAAATTATGTTAGAATATCTGTACGCACATCATGACCAGCAGACAGTGGTCCTCCAGTCAGTCCAGTCTAGCATTACTCAAATTTTGATACTTATGCTGCGGTAGTTACAGAAAACCTTGGGCTTGTGCAGTTTGTATTTGCGTATAATTTAATCAAATATGTTTTTCAATCTAGATCAGTTCAATTAACATGAGCTTTATAAGTGTAATTCTTTGTTTGGAGCTCATATGATTAATTATTCGTTTTGAAAGCTAATTTCTCATTTCTTTATATTTTCTGTTTCACAGTTGCTCACAGAGTAAATAAATTCTTTTAAATAAACCTGTTTGTATCGTCTCATTAATGGAGAAATGACATGTTGTTAGCCTGTTTAAGATAAATAATTGGTAAAGTGTGAATCTTAAGATAGTAAAATGGTACATGAGAATAATGCTCCACTTTCATAGAAAAGGTGCACATAAGATTTTCTGAATCATCGTCGACCTCCAGTTCTAGATCAACTTGCCCGGGTAAAGTTTGAAGTTTGAAGATAGTCAGGAAACTACTATAGCGTCTTCTTTGGAAACCCTGCACACTACTACAAAGAATAATTGTCCTCTGACTTAAGACGAATGTCCACTACTTTCCTGTTGTTGAACATTACAACAACATTCAGTGTTAATGCAATATTTGTGTTCATTTTGTAATATGCTCCTGTTAAGATATGTTGTGGTCAATATAATTTGATTCAGTTCAGCTACTGTCTCATAAATGTGTTATTTGACCACAAAGCTTTTCTTATAAATAACCTTCATGTTAGAGGGAAGTTGTTTTCAATCTACAGGAGACGCATGGCAATTTGGAGCTTGAATTTGGACTCAAAGACAAAAGTAAGTTGAAGTATCAGGTAGTTTCTAAACTTAATAAAAGGAATAATTTACAGACATTTTGTGTTTTGGCTTTTTAAAACATTAGCTATGTAGGTTATAGCTGAATACAAGCAGGAAATAAAGACGCAAATTTCTTTTTTTTCATGTTTAATTCTTTGCAGTCCTTGTTTTGTCTTTACATTGTCATTCAAAGTATCTGACATTTATACCATAGTGAGCAAACATACCCCCCCAGAAAAGCCCAAAGCCATCAGGACAATACCATCACAGGGTTCACTAAGTCTCACAAAGGATAGATAAAGCTCCTCTCAGTCTGCAGCCCGCAGCAGCAGCATACATACACTTCACTTGTATATCATTAGCATAACAGCAGAGAATAGCATTCAGAGCAATGGACGAGTGTAGACCATGGAGGGATATATTTTGGTAGATGGGGGTCTGCTGTGTCAACACAAGTCTGGATATTACATCTGCACATTGTCTGGATTTAAATGGATAAGTGAAGCCCCACCACTGTTACTATGATGAGGAAGGTCATGGGGAAACTATGGGAAATATGTTAGGTCGGGATATTCCGGATGAAGGGACCAAGGAGTGTGATGTGACCAGTCAAACTCCATTAGGATGCTACACAATGAACCAAACGGTTACCTTATTTAGTGAATTATTTTTACTATTGGTGATGCAACCTGTTTGCGCTACGGCCCAGATGAAATTTCCAGAAGCCTGTGGGTCTGTGCTGCTTTTGGATTGACTGCACTTTTTATTACATATACACTGCCTAGATTAAAAAAAAAAAACAAAACAAAAAAAAAATACGTCGCTACCTGGATTTAACTAAGCAAATAGGTCTGAGGTTGCTGCAGTTGGTCAGGTCCAAGTTCAGCAGCAGTGTGTGCTCAAAGAATGAGGTCAGCTGAACCTGAATATACACTGAATGACCAGGTTATTCCATCAGTAGATGTGTTCTTCCCTGATGGCACGGGCATATTCCAAGAAGATAATGCCAGGATTCATCAGGCTCAAATAGTGAAAGAGCGGTTCAGGGAGCAGGAGACATCACTTTCACACATGGATCGGCCACCACAGAGTCCAGACCTTAACCCCACAGAGAATCTTTGGGTTGTATTGGAGAAGGCTCAAACTCGACCCTCATCATTGCAAGATCTTGGTGGAGAATTAATGGATTCGCTGTGGCATTGTTTTGATAAGCTTCTGCAATGTCACAAGATTTATTTCCATCCAGTGTTGCATTAACTTTTCACCAAGATCTTGCACTGATGACCTCATTCTTTGAGCTCACACTGTTGCTGAACCTGGACCTGACCAACTGCAGCAACCTCGGACCTATTTGCTTAGTTAAATCCAGGTGGCGACTTTTTTTCTTTCTTTTTTTTGTCCAAGCAGTGTATATGATCAGTCACATAAAGTTAGTTTTTTTTATACTTTGGCAATTTGTAAAACTGACAGCACAGTGGCACATCTGCCTCACAGCAAGCAGGTTAGGACTACTATTTGATGTGAGTGTGGATACTCATCAGTCTACATAGATCAGGCATGTCCAAACTATGGCCCGGGGTACAAACGTGGCCCTCAGACCAATTGTTTTGGCCCTCAGCCTTCCAAGTTTTTGAATAAGCAAATGTAGTGTGTCCTTTTGAGGGTCTAAGCATGAACAAAAGTCTGGAGGGTCATTCAAACCTGTAATAAATGCACAGATTTGAATTACTCCCTGTTTTGAGACTTGATCGACCCTCACACTGGTCTGTGTTTTAATATGTGGCCCTTGATGAAAAAAGTTTGGACACCCCTGCCATAGATGAGCCTTCCTCTGGTTTGCACATCCACTGAGGAGCTGTAAAATTTAGTCCAATTTACATTTTTGACATTTCAATTTCTAATTTAAAAAAAAAGAGTCCTATATCCACATCCCACAGCACACACAATAACCACACTGCCCACTACCAGCAACACATCGGCTCCAGTCTACAGTACTTTAAAGCGAAACAATGAATAGTGCTCAGCCCTTCTGGGCTCCTAGATACACACTGAAGCAGGTCAACAACAAGGTAAAAAGTACACACTTCAATATACCACGGCTCGAACCACAGAGCCTGATCAAACGCAAAATCTGGCACCTTTGAATCGGTTAATCCTGGCTATTTCACAACCTTTTTATAATACAGCCTTCACTTTGCTTCAATAATTAGAAACAATAGACTAGCTAAGTAAGTACAGGTTCAGGCACGTAAAGAGGAGAAAGGAGAAGACGATTGCCATGAGTAGAAACATTGTGGATGTGAATAAAAATGTACACGTGTAAATGTTTGGCTTTTTCTAAACTAAACAGGTGAGTGCAGTAAGGCCAGAAGATCTAAGTGTACCTGTTTATAACTACCTTTATCGAACCAGCAGGAGGAGGCACAAGCCGGCTACAGTTACCACTGGAAAAAAGATGGAAAACCACAAACGAAACTCCTGGTCAAAGCGTCAAGATTTTCATACGTCATTGGTCTTAATCAAACAAGGATTTTTTTTTATTCATCGGGACAGCTGACCTGAGCTCTGCAGACAACACTATTTAAAATCAATTAAAACAGTATTATTCTTCTTATTTCTTTTTTTTTTTTCGATAATTCATCCCGTGCTTGCTTCCAGATTCCAATTAATGTATTTCTGATGGCAATGTGTCCCTTTTGTCTTTTTTTAAAATCCTGGATCGTTAAGAAAATGGAAGTTTGCCGTGTTTGTTACAAAATAAAACTGCAGGAAATGAAAAATATCTGCTCAATTAAATAAAAAGCACAAAGGAGGTACAGCGTTAAATAAAAGGAAAAAGCTAGACCTTGGGGAAAATTAAAGTTGTTCTTTATGTACAAATGCTACGCCCAAAAGAATCAAAAGGTAGATGCCTTTAGTAACATTCTGATCCTGCTGTCAGAACAACACATTTCAACTCATTCATGGAAAGTGTATAAAAAAACAAAGTCAAAAGTGCTCAAATAAGAGTTTTGTGTTTTGTCATCACGAGGCCGACGCTTTGTTTGTTTTGTGTTGAACTGTGTCCTTTCAGGCGGAGGTTGGGCGGCGGAGAATGGGAACACGTAGAGATGGCACTGGAGTGTAGGAGGCGGACCGCGGGATGGACGGGTCTGCACGGAGGACGGGTTCAGACCCCTCCAGAGGTTAGTGTTGGGAGTCTAAGATCTCGTCCGGCCATCTTGAGAGCGCTGTCCCCTCCTCAGCTCTGAGCGAGCGGTCTAGCCCAGGGTGGTGATGTTAGCCCTGCCCCCTGGTGGCGCCACGATGCGAGACGTGTTGCGGCGCGGGATGTTGTCGTCGATCTGGGCCCCTGCGACAAAATGAGAGGTCAGAGGTCAAGATCCAGTGTTTTATTTAGAGCAGGAAAGAACAGAGCAGAGATTTTCATTTCATATACGCTAATGTCAAGTCACATTTGGGCTTTTCACTAGTCAAAGTGTGTAGCTTTTTCATAACAGATGTTAGAACACTGAGCAGACCTGCGTTTCTCTACTTACAGTAAACTATGTGCCTTAAACTGTACTTCATTTTAAATATGCTATTTCTATATTATTAGGACAAATACATGTATTGAATGTACTTTTTAAATAAAAAATATATGGGCAAAAATATGTCTTTAATGTTTGATTAGTTTTTCTGCCTTCACCTCACCTTTCCAGGCAGAGAATGGAAAATTGGTTTTCTTTTATATGTAGTGTAAAAAATATACTTGATCTTGTGGTGAAAAGAGTACTGCAAATGTGTACTTAAGTAAAAGTACAGTTACATGGTACAGTTACAGTCATTTAAAAGTACAAGTACTGCTTCTAAAATTGCACTTAAAAGTAAAAAGTGCACAAAAAATTCTACTCAGAGCAGTAGTTACTTTTCAACAGATTTTTAGTATCATTTTAGATCAGTATTTTATATAAATTAAATCGCTGAAAGCTGAATGTAGTTGTTTTAAACCACAATCTGCATATTTCCTGAGCTCTGACTCGTCAGAGCAGGAGATGCAAAACTGTCGTGATTTTTTTCAGTTTACAAAGGAGCAGAAACAGTTGTGGATCAGGATGATTGTAAGAGTTCTGAGTACAGCACAAGTCCCAGTTTTAAAGCTAACTTATTACAATTATTAGAATTATACTCAATTACAGATACAAGTCCAGGTTAAAAAAAAGTACCATAAAACCCAGAACCCTTTACCCTAAAAATCTACTGAATTACAGATATGTGAATACTTTTTACTTTCCACTCCTGATCTTAATTACTTTCAATAGATAAAACATCAAAACTTGAACAGTTTTCCAACAATCTGCACGATTCCTTCATCCATATTCAAAGGACCATGTCCTGAGATGCAGACACTCACCGGACAGGCTGAAGCCGGACTGGTGCAGATTGCGCATGGGCTGGTTTGGTTGTTTGGCGGGCGACGTCTTAGTGGAGGACACAGGGGTCATGACCTTTGGAGTCACGGTTACATCACAGACTGGGCCGTCGTACAGTCCTCTGGGCACGCCCCTCAGCTCAGCCAACTGCAGCATTGGGGGCAGGGGTTAGTGTCCACATCTACAAACCATGTGTCCAGTGTGCTGCAGTCACTGACACTTTAGTATGTAAAGGGGGTATTATGCTTCTATGGGCTTTTAACTGTGCACCATGTTGCCTTTTATTGTTTTGAAAAGGCTGTAATCAGTGAAAACAACATATTAACATGTTTTATAAGTTTCACTTTTGTTTTTGACGCTCTGACTCCCCCTTCCCACGCCAAGTCTCTCCCCCTTCTGAGTCCCATCACAACACAATCCGTGTCAACCCTCTAATAAAACTACTGCACATCGCATCAGGTTTGTCACGCTGTAATGTCTGGTTTTCCTGTTTTTGTACATTTATGGAAAATTGCCAGATGCGAACATGGGTGACGTGGGTTTGTGTAGCGGAGCCTTGTACAGAATCGTAGAACTAACCATAAGGAGGGTGACAACAGGGCCCAAGAGAGAGATCGCTTGATTATGGACTTCTTCAGGCATGTTTCTGAACAGTAACATTATAACACGGTGCAAAGTCTTTAAAATGGTTTTAATTCCACTACGGCACAGTCCTGTGCACACAAGAGAGCTACTGTTACTGCTGCAGCTGCTTCAACACTCAAAGATGAAGTGTTAAACCAAAACAAGGAACCCCATGTGCCTTTAGTCAACACGCTTTCAGAATAATGATGACAATGATATTAGGGCTGTTACCATAGCAATTAACAACTCAAAACAAAATATTATATCTTCTTAATGGTGGAATGTCAGTGAAATATCACTTAAAACAGGAAGCTGAATGCCACAAATCACTTCCAGTGGAGATGGGGCCATTTGCACCAGTTTAAATCGTGCCCTTGCTGAGCTGAGTGTTCAGTTATCTTAAATTATAGTAAAAATCCACTTTTAAGGAGCTCTATGTAACTTTTCTATTAAAGGGCAGGGTGTACACCACTTGCAGTCATCTCATTTTGCCAAGAATGTTCCAGAGTATGGCATTAACACATTACAATTTGGTACTGATCTGTGGAGAAGCAAAGCAGCTCACAGCAACAATTCACATTTTGCAACGTATTTTTGAGCAATAAAAACACTATTGATTAAATAAATGCTAGTCAGCTTAATGGCGTATCGTGAAACTATCCAGGCAATGCAATAACATCACCATAGAGACAAACCCCTGGCGTATCCTCCACCAAAAAGGTTTCGTAGTGCACCTTTTACAGCCCTAACAAACCCCTAAATTTGCTGATCCCATTGTAGACTGTAAAATACTCTTAACCTTCGCCTGTTTTATATCAAACGGAAGAGAGAGACGGGTCCGTACCCTGCTGCGAGCCTTGATCCTCTTGTACACGTAGTCGGGGAAGGGTTTGCGGGGGATGAAGCGCCCAGATCCCTCCGTCACATGAAGAGTCCCCTCCTCCAGCACGATCTTACCCTGACTGATGACCACCAGGGGGCCCCCACGCACCTCTGTGCCCTCGAAGATGTTGTACTCCACAGTCTGCACAGAAAAGACGACGGTGACAGTCAGAACTCGGCGCACAAACTGAATCAGCTTATTTTTACAATCAAAACTCTTAAAATTCCCCGATTTAGTCGAATATTGTATAATTTTTTTAAACTGCTTAGTGTTTGAACAGTCTTTAAGTTCGTCACTCAGGTCGTTCCGTATTTTCACCCCACAGACGGATACACAAAAACTCTTCCTCGTGCTCAGTGCTCGAGTATGTTTATATTCTGCTGTTCCTCTTAGGTTGGATCCCGCTTCTCTTTCTATAAATACATTTTGAATATTTACAGGTAATTGATGATTTCTTGCTTTAAACATAATAAGTGTCGTTATAGTCATTATAGTGATGCAATGATATGATGGTTAGTTTACTAAATGATTGTAAATGACTTTATCTGTAGACATTTGTAAATACAAGATGTAAAATCAGATAAATGTGACAAAGGAACAGAGGAAACCGGACGCTAATAACGCTTAAGTATATGTAAAGGGTGTTATGTTTTGTGATGGTGGAGTTGCTTGAGAATGTTGTTTTTTTTTTATATGCAGATAGTAACTCTGATTCTAAAACTCGCACTGAAACTACATTTTCATTCAAACCAAGTCGTCCGTCTCTGGGGTACAAACATGTTCTCAAATGTCTCGCTGGAACAAGTCCATTTGCCGCCTTGAAGAAACATGACGTGATGAAATACTCTGATGTTTTGGTTGTTTTCCAGCAGCAGTGGTTGCCTTGACAATAAGACAACAGCGCGAGGAGTTTTCACATGACGTCAGCCTCCAGAGCACATGTGCCGTCTGGACTTGGACACATTTATGACCATTCACTCCCCCCACAGACAGACGCTGCCAGCTCAAGAGCCATAAACAAGTCACTTCCAGGCAGACGTTTCATGTGGACAGGTGCTTTTGGATGTTTAAGCTGACAAGACGCAGCGGTAAAAAGTATGAGCTGTAGAACGCTGCCGACATCTTCCTATAGTCAAGGCGTCGTACCCAGGTTTTGTGAAAAACAGAACTAGTTTGCAGTAGTATTCTTCATGTACCGTTCTAAATATCCTCATAAATGCGTTTAACTCTCAGAGACGGTAAAGCTAACAATGATTATCGGACAATAAACGGCTTTCTACTTCGACATGGATGATACACACTATACAGGTCAATGACATGACGCCTACATTTTCTGTCCAGTTGCAATTTCCTCAGTTTAAAAGGTTCAAATTTCATAATAATTCAGCACATTTCTGTAGTACCTCTGAACTCCATGGAACCAAATATTTTTTTCAGAAATCATGAGTTATTCTGCATGTTTTTTGTTCTTAAAGTGTTAAAAATGTCATGTGGTGCGACCGTGCATCATTTTTTAGGCATTTTTCTTCATTTGATGCATTTTACAGGGCAGTAGTTTGTCCATTAAACACAAGCAGGCGACTGTCATATTGGACAGCAAAAGAAAATATCAATATGCATTAAAAATCTAAAGAAACGCCAACAGTTTGTTTCTATACACTTCATATTACTCAGAACTTAGATTAATATCCCAACCATGTTTTAGAAAATAAAACAATTTTAAGGTTATTCTCGGGCGCACCACATGACATTTTACACTAAAAATGCTTCATATAAATGTTAAACACAGATTTATGCACCTGACACTGGAAATATGTGAAAAAGTTCAATAGAAACTAATATTTTTTATATTTCAATATTTGTCTGTTGAAAATCCTTATACGTCATTGACCCATATCACAATATCTCTGTATTAGGGTGAGATACACTGTATTTTGCACAAATACATGGGAAAACAGGTACAGAGCCTTTAATCCCTCAAAATTCTTCCCCATCAAATCAAGATCTTTTACATGAAGCTCCTCCTCGTTTTTAAGTCCATCATACACATCTTTATCTTCAGTGTGCTGGCAGATCCAGGCCTTGTGCCCCTTGCTGGTATTTTGTATCGGATCTTTCATGAAAACTAAGGCTTGGAGGTGTATTTAAGGCAGTATTTGAAGTTATACGACAAGAAAGAACCAAGCGGTGTTTACGGTGTAAAATGTACTGTATTCTCTGGACCATAAAGGGCGCCGGATTATAAAGCACCAGATCACTGACCGGGTATTTTTTTTCATACATAAAGTGCATTAAGCGAGACTGATACCTTTGCCCGGGCTCTACTGGCAACTCACCCGGTGTTGCCTCCCTGTCTTAGAATAGAATAGCTTTATTGTCTACCGAGGTAGAAATTGGTCTTTGGTTCACCACCACATAAAAACAGCACAAGACAACATAGACAGAAACACAAACAAAAATAAATATAAAATAATATAAAATATATTTTATATATATATATATATATATATATATATATATATATAATATAAAATAATAATCTGACGTCCAACGCTCCCATGCAGCTCACAGTTTAACTCTGAACGACCTGTTGACTCCAATATCTAGAGGTTGGAGCTCTTTCGTTAATCCACCCAGAATGACGGCAGCACTGAAGTACGCTGCTTTATATTTACATTGAGTAATGATGTGTTTAATGCAGCTTTGCGCACATTTGTTTACGTTTTACAGAAATGAAACTTAAAACCGCATGGCTCATTTGCATACAGTATAAGCGCTGAAAAAAACGGCTCTCACGCTGATGTGCTCACCTTCTGTTGGACTAAAGGACATGATTCAGTGGATTATTTGAGTTCTTTCTGTGAGGATGTGGCGTTTACGGTGAGTCTGTTCTGTGCGTATGTCGCGTTGGAGATGGTTCCCGTTAAACTTTTCGGAGATTATACGTCCGCAGTGGCATAGGTTGGTTCAGCGTTGTCACGGTGAGTTACTTCGCGGCACACAGATCTCAACGCAGAACCATAAATCCAAAACAGCGGCAACAAGGTGATGCAGAGTCGATGCGTTGAGTGGACGCACTATAATTTGGCCTTTAATTTGCTTCGGTCGGGAGTGTAAGTCGCACGTCTCTGAACAGGGGTAATTTCGGGTCCTTATACTCGCACCGTAATATGATGTTGAAGCTCAGTGCGTATCACTCCACCTCAGCTGCAACAAATACACTGCATTTCTGTCCTGTGCGCGAGTGTTTCTGAGGGCTTACGTGTTCTGTGCGACAATCCATCCAGCTGTGCGGCTTCGTAGCTTACAAAAGTACTAAAACATTCTTTTTTGAGCGCTGTGTACCACATAAAATCGGTTCAAGGTCAGTAAGCACAGCCAGAATTAATACATACATAAAGGGCACCATCGTATAAGGCGCACTGACGATTTGTGAGAAAAATAAAGGATTTTAAGTGCGCCTTATGGTCCGAAAAATACGCTTTAAAAAGGCCGAATAATAAATAATACAACACTTTTATCATCTCGAGTTCAAAAATATTGTACACTACTGCTGAAACTTTCCAACTCAAGACTTATAAGTACATGAGAAATAGTAGAAAATCAGCTTATCCTGAGTGGGTGAGTGGGTCTTAATAAACCGCAGGAGCACAGGCTGAGCTCATGTGGTCAGAAACAGCTCTGGACACTCACTCACCACTTAAGAACTTTCCCCATCAGCACCGGCACGAGAACACGGCTGCTTCATCACATTTGGACTGGGTCTGGGTGAACCCGGGGTTTGATTTGTGGCTCTCGGGAGCGTTTCGCAGATGAGATCACTGTGACTGTTCGAGCCGCAAAGACCAAACAGCAGCAAACACAGAAACAGCTCAACAGGCACAAATGTGGAGCCCAAACCTAAACACAGTGTCCAACGTGACCTCAGCGCAGCTTTTCATCCATACGAGGATTTTGTGAGCTCAAATGTGATGGCAGAAACCCAACTTAACTATTAACACGTAACATCTACTGTGAATAAACAGTAGGGAGTCATCAGTATGGCTTTTTCTGTTCTGATACCGATATTTTCCCTTCAACTATCTGGAGATCAACCAATACTAGAGCAGAGACTAAATTAAGTAAAAATATAATTGATTTCCTTCCCAAATGTGTTTTATAACTGTTATTTATCATTTTACGTAACTACAAAACAGCTTTGGTTTGGTCAAAATGTATAAACCAAAATAGGATATCGACTGAACCGATATCCCATCCATCAAAATGTTCATATCCGATATCCGATACCAGTATCACCTTGATGCATCCATAATAAACAGTCAGCCCTATTACTTTTGGAAATAAGATTGTTAAAAGCAAATATAAGATCAGAGTTTACAAAGTGTGTGATATTTGATCCCTACTTGCCATGTTTACTGCCCTTGTGTCTTTGAGCAAGACATTTCACCTTCATATGCAGGTCGATATATGAAAGAGACTGACTGTTAATGTGTTTATATAAAGTCCTTTGCCCAGTCAATTAGTCTCCTTATAACCAAAATAATAAACTTAGCTGAATGGCTCAAAACTGAGGTCATTCAAACTGGTACCTGTCAACAACTTCTCTCTTCCCCCATCACTTCCATTTCACTTTTTGGTCATAACCTTCCCCTCTCTCCCTCTGCCATCAACCTTGGGGTCAAGTTTGCCCCCCACCTCACCTTTGACAATCACGTCTCCCACATCTGCGAAATTTCCTTCTTTCACCTCTGTAATATTTCCAAACTCCATCCCTCTCTTTCTCTTCCGGCTGCAGAGAAGCTTGTCCATGCCTTTGTCTCCTCCAGGTTGGATTACTGTAACGCACTCCGCATCGGGATCCCTGGCAGGAGCATTCAAAAGCTCCAGTTCGTGCAGAACAGCGCTGCCAGGGTCCTGATGGGAGTGCGGAAACACGAGCACATCACCTCCATCCTCCACACTCTGCACTGGCTTCCTGTTCACCTCCGTATTGAATACCAGATCTTCCTCCACACCCATCACTGCACGGTGAGGCCCCCACTTACCCCACAGAACTGCTCACACCACACACCTCAACCAGGACCCAGTCAGGCCAACAGCACTGTCTGGTCCCAGCCAGGACACGGCTCAAGACTATGGGAGACAGGGCCTTTGAGGCAGCTGCTCCCCGTCTGTGGAACGCCCTACCAGACCATCTCAGGGCTCCACAGACGGTGGATGCTTTTAAGAAAGGACTTAAAACCTTCCTTTTTATAAAAGCCTACAGCTAGTCTGTTTTAATGTCTATTTTGTCTATGTCTATATTTCTTTTAAAATTGTAAATTGTAATGTGTTCTGGTTGTTTTTACTCTGTAGCACTTTGAGATTTGGAGTCAAATGTAAAGTGCATTATAAATAAAAAGTATTATTATTATTATTATTATTATTATTATTATTATTATTATTAGATTTTCTGATCTGTGTTTTAATGTCATTTCCACATTACAAACAGACCTGGAGTTGTGTTTTGTTTCTTTCACACATGTTTAACGCACAAATCCTGCATATTTCGGCTGAGTTCTTCAAACACAACCACAGACACTTTTCTCCCGATGAGTTTGATGCACTGACGTAACAAAACGAAGCGTAAACATGAGTTACCGAGTTGTGGCTCTTTGCTGAGATGATCTTGGTGACGTCGGGGTCCCACAGCACCAGGTCGGCGTCGGAGCCCACGGCGATGCGTCCTTTTCGGGGGTACAGGTTAAAGATCTTGGCGGCGTTGGTGCTCGTCACAGCCACAAACTGGTTCTCGTCCATTTTACCTGTGACCTGAAGAAGAAGTTTAATGTAGGGTTCATTTTGTCAACTAGAATACAGTATATCCTGATTATAATAGTTTTGATAATTAAAACTACACTAAAAGTAATCACTGATGAATAAAACTTAAGGTACGGACATTTTGTTGACTATATGAAAACTAAACAAAGCTTAATTTAAGGGAAAAAGGGATGAGTTGAGATTAGATTTGATTTGGCACTAAAAAAAAAAACGTGTCCATACTAGGACGATTATGGAAAAAATCGCTATCAAGATTATTTTGGTCAATAATGAAATCACGGTTATTGTTACAAGATACATTTTTCAGCATTTCTCTCTCAAAAATAAAACACGTTATTGATAATTTACGCAAAACTTTCAAACTGAACATAAATATAGGCTACAAATATGGACCTTAGAGCAGTTTTGCGATGTATAAAACATAAAATGAATAAAATAAACTTTGACCATGAAATAAGGGACAGAAAAACATGAATGTATCCAAAATAAACTATATATACTTATTTATAATATACTTATTTATGTAAAAAATATCCAAAAATAAACTTTGTTAAGCTTTGAATCGTTTCAACTCGAGTTTGGAGATCGTTTGAAATCGTAATCGAGATCAAAATTCCTTAGTCCATGTAGTGAGCAGGCTCACATCTCCACAAACCTGACTCTTTTTATGGCCTGGAGGAGAGCAACCTCATGCTTGTTTCCATGGAAATGTCATCTTATTGATATTCATATTAACTACATTTATTCTGAATTGTTTGACATTTCGGCATCTAAACATTTTTGTTATTAAATGTTGACAGAAACTAAGTTATTTTTGTTAAAAGACGAAGACAAAAACTAAATTTAAATAGGTTTTCTAAATTACCAGCAGAACAAAAATCTAGTGAGATGCTACAGAAGTGTTCACTGTAAAAGTAAATAGAGAAGAGGTTCGTATGTAATGGTTGTAAAACTAGACAATTAAAAAAATTATATACATTACTACTGTTCAATATACCATTCATAATAGGATTTATTTAAAAAAAAAAAGGTAAAGTAATTTAATTTTATTGGTACATCATTATTATTTGTATTACATGATTTTATTATACAGTGGTCCCTGTTTATTGTGGTGGTTATGTTCTAAAAATAAACCGCAATAGGTGAAATCTATTGCGGTCAGCTTTATTTTTTTACAATTGTTATAGTTTTGAGGCTGTAAAACCCCTCACCACACACTTTATACACTTTTCTCAGACGGACTGATCAGGACGTACAATACAATGTGCGTTCCTGTAAAAAAAAAAAAAAAACAGCATGCAAATTTGCACACACAAAAAATATGCGAAACAGCGATGCCGTGAAAGGTGAACCGCGTTATAGTGACGGGCGACTGAACTATTTTCTGGAAAGATCTGGATTGGATGAAGCACATCCGGAGCTCCAGTTTGGTCTCGGTTCACTAAAACCACCGACTTGAGACCTGAACGGCTGCTCTTTTATTTAATCCCGTTTTATCGCTCTTTTTCAGGGGGCGTGGCTGTAACACATACCACACACTTGTCCCAGATGATGGACATCCTCTCCTCGGTGCCGTTGACTCCTTCTGGGATGAGGGTGAAGTCGTCTTTTCCGACGGCGCGCTGAGCCGTGTCAAAGGGGCAGTGAGCACTCCCGGTCACCTGCAGGTCTCCACTACACACATCAGAAACACGTCAGAAACACCACCAGGACACACACACTGCAGTGTTTGTGTAGTTGTGTGCTCAGGTACCAGGAGAGCAGTGAGTTGAGATAGTCGGGCGTGGTGGGGTCGGGGCTCAGAGGAGGAGAGGTGACGAAGGCGGCGGCTTTGGCCCAGTTCTTGCTCCAGTAGTGAGAGCCGTCTGTGCCCAGGCTGGCAGTGATGGGCTCTCCGTACACCACAGTACCTACGGCCAAAACCAGGAGCATTCACACAACTAAAAACTAAACTATTCACTATCAAAGGGGCCATGAAGGACTTATAATGCTGCTCTGTACCAAATACCATATTTTTCGGACTATAAGTCGCTCCGGAGTTTAAGTCGCACCAGCCAAAAAATGCACAATGAAGAAAAAAACATGTATAAGTCGGACTTTTTGGGGGAAATTTATTTTATAAAATCAGAGACCAAGAACCGACATTTCATCTTGAAAGGCGAGTTATAGAAGTTATAGTAATAAAAACAACTGAATAGAGAAGAATAGAGAAGAAGTGTATCATTCGTTTGTTCGTTTTTCAATATAGAACCAAAAAAAAACACAAAAAAACTACATTATTTGTCTCTAAAACAAAATGAAGAAACAGATAATGATTTGTTTTTTCATTTTTGATTTATATATACGATTCATATATTTGGTCTATGGGCTGTTAGTGTGATATATATATATATATATATATATATATATATATATATATATATATATATATATATATATATATATATACAAGTCGCACCTGAGTATAAGTCGCCAAACCCTGTGCGACTTATACTTAATTATTAATTAATCATTGCATTTATACAGCGCCTTTCATGTCACCCAAAGCACTTTACAGTTCATTATTCATTCACTGCAGACCCGGTGGTGGTGAACTACTGCTGTAGCCACATCTACCCTGGGGCAGACTGACAGAAGCGAGGCCGCCAATCTGCACCATCGGCCCCTCTGACCACCACCATCACTCACGCACTCACGCACACACACACATACCACTTTCATACTAGGCAATGTGGGTGAAGTGTCTTGCACAGTGACAGTTTTTTTGCAACCGGTGCCCCACAGTAGTCCGAAAAATACAGTAATGACCTCTATAATAAATATAAGCATTCTCCAAGTATTAACCATGACGTAGATTATGCTGCTTATGCAACAAGGCACAAAGGCTTGACATAAATTGGCATAACTAAAGTGCTAATGTGCTTTTTTTACTATGGACAAAGCAGATTAGCCATGCACTCTGGATCTGTCAAGCACAGAGCACAGACACATTTCTTTTTTTTTTTAACCAATATTTTATCTAGTGAATGTAAATCCAGTGTTTGAAGTCTCCACATTTCATATGCTCTATGAAATGATACTTGGAACAAAAAATGTGTAATGAATAAACTGCAAAAACAAAACATAAACATATGGACATCCCTAAGACAGGTTTTTTTTCTATTTTAAGGTGACCATATTTTAAAACTCAGACACTGGGACTCCCTCAGTGTGTAATTAAGGAAAATTGTTCTTCTCTTGGCCCAGTCCTGACCAACATGAGTCAGTATCAGATGTTGGGACTTGCAAGACTCAAGTCAGACGTGAGTCACTATTTTTCGGACTCGAGACTTGACTTAATAAAATGGACTAAGACTTGAAACTTGACTCAGACTTGAACCCTGTGACTAGATACTTCTCCTAAAAAAAGATATGTTCTTAGAAAAGGTTTTTCTCTTTACAGCTGGTACATGCAGCGCTTAATATTACAGCAACAAACTGGAACATGTCCCTCCCACTTCTGTTAGTTTGGTTGTGACTGAAGTACTGTGATACGTATCCTCAAATGTCCTACAGTAATATACAGTACATAGAGTAAAACAGAGGGAACTACAGAGAACTACATGACAAAATAACTGTTATTAAGCACTTTTAAATCTGAACTCTTTCTGTTCTGACCGTAATTCACACTAAGATCTTGACATTTCTACAACTCTATTAATATAAATACTCATATATAAATATACCATGACTTTTTAAGTACAGTTTAGTTTCAAATTCATATAAATTGCAAAAATGTAAGCTATGTTTGGTACTTGAGATGACTTGAAATGACTTGAAGCTCAAAACCGACAACATGGACTTGGACTTACCCGTCTTTGACTTGGGACTTGACTTTACTTGAAACTTGCAAAATGACGACTTGGTCCCACTTCTGGTTAGTATAGTCACATTTTCTTTGTGTTTTGGTCATTTTTAAGCAGCTTTTCTGTATTTTACTTAAACAAATGACAGTTTATCCCTCTCTTTACTATTGGCAGGGATCAGACTGGTCAAAAATAGGCATTTTTTGTATAAAACTGGGACAAATCAGTGGTTTTGGATAAATCTGCTGGGACAGGGGACACAGGGCTTAAAACTGAGAATGTCCCGGGTAAATAGGGACGTCTGATCACCCTATTGTCGTAACCCATAAAACACAGTTGTGCTTTTGCTCCGTAGATAAGCTGACGTTAGGTGTTAGTCTGACCTTTCTTGCGGGCCTGAGCGATCACGTCCGCGGCGCTCTTGCTCATCACTTTGGTCACGTACAGAGGACAGTTGGTCTGATTGGCCACAGTCACAGAGCGGTTCACAGCCTCCGCCTCCACCTGCACAAAAACTCAAGTTTATACACCGTCCAGGATCAGATCATCTAATGACACTTGCCACGTTTACATGAGAGCTTTAATTCTGAATAAAAATAGTTTAATTTTGAAAAATGAATTCTGCTATAAAAAGACCATGTAAACACTTAATTCCTAATGAAAATGAATTATAGGGTTAGAATTATACTTAATTACGAAGTAAGTGGGTGGTTTGTTCCGATTTTAAAGACAAATTGATTTATTCCTCGATCATAAGCACTTTGTGATGCATTTTTGTATGAAAAGCGCTCTATAAATAAAGTTTGATTGATTGATCATGTAAACGTTTATTCTTCTTAAAACATAATCCTGGTCGTTCGCGCTCGTTGGGTCGTTCTTCTGATCCAGCTCCACCAGTCGTCTCGTCTCTTCGGACTTTCCTCCACGTCTCTTTGGATTTGTGAGCGGGATGTGGGAGTGGGCTGAGGTGTCACAGCCTCAGACTCAGTTTGTTTTCTTCCTCCTTCTCCGACACTCTTCCCTTCTCCTCCTCAGCTCACAGACGTAAAATGTGAGGAGAGAATTCTCCAGCTGCTGCTTCATTATCATCGGAACGACTGTGGGAAGTTTGGATCTTGTTTGTGTCGGTGGCGTAACGACAAACTGAGATGACAGAAAAGCCAGAAAAGCAGCTGAAGTGTGTGTTTTCTTCCCAAAGACGTAAATACGTTTGTGTCACTGTCCAATCAGAACCCTTCCCCACCCCCAGACGCTGAGCGGGATTAAATAAAGGCGATTTAACGTGTTTTCCATGTAAACTCGAAGGAGAATATTTTAATTCCGAACTATTTAATTCAGAACAATTAATTCAGAATTAAAAACCATCATGTAAACGTGGCCAGTGACAGACACATGCTCAGAGTTTAGCTTTAACTCTTCAAAACAGGCCCAGGTTTTATGTCTGTTTTGACTCCATAGCAACACATCTTTGGATCATTGGTGTTTGGCAAGTTATTTTGACAGATGACACTATTAAACAATTTGTTTTGGTAACAGGCGCTGTACCTGATTTGCAATGTCTTAAAAATGTGAAAAACAGAACTAGTTCATTTTAAACTGTTTGCAGTGGTTCAGACTTATTCCTCACTTACTTTATGTGCTCCTAACAACCTGATTATTCACCGGAAAGAGTTCACAAGTGCTTTTTTTTTTGCCATGACAGTAGAGCTAACAAAATGTAGCACTTCCCGATTATTGGGACAAAAAAGTGCTTTCAAATTCGATACAGACAGCAGACGAGTAGAGATGCACCAATAGTGATACTGGTATCGAATATAGTCGCCGATACTGAAAGATTCGCTGTAGAGGGTATTGTTTACAGGACATCGATTAAGCCAATATCCTGGTTAAACCTTTAAGTGGCTGTAATAAGACATATATATATATATATATATATATATATATATAGTAGTAAATATATAGTACATGGGTCAATTAAGTATAAGGATTTTCAACAGGCAAATTTTAAAATATAAAAAATATTAGTTTCTATTGAACCTTTTCAAATATTTCCAGTGTCAGGTGCATAAATCTGTGTTTAACATTTATATTAAGCATTTTTAGTGTAAAATGTCATGTGGTGCGACCGTAAAATTGTTTTATTTTCTAAAAAATGGTTGGGATATTAATCTAAGTTCTGAGTAATATGAAGTGTATAGAAACAAACTGTTGCATTTCTTCAGATTTTTAATGCATATTGATATTTTCTTTTGCTGTCCAATATGACAGTCACCTGTTTGTGTATAATGAACAAACTACTGCCCTGTAAAATGCATCAAATAAAGAAAAATGCCTACAGAACCATTCACCCAAGTCTACTTTGTCTGTTATTAAACTCCAGCCATAGAATTCCTGCTGTTATTAGTCGCACCACATGATGCACGGTCGCACCACATGACATTTCAACACTTTAAGTACAAAAAACATGCAGAATAACTCATGATTTCTGAAAAAATTAAGTTCCATGGAGGTCAGAGGTGCTACATGTAACCCCCGTCTCCAAATCCCATGCAAATATCTCCTCCTCCACTGCAATACCATTGGACCCGCCACAAGTGGCGCTGTGTGATAAAAATGACAGAGCCCCGAGCCACTTCCTGTCTCCACTTCCTGCTCCCGGCTGTGGACTGTAGCGCGTGGCAGAGGCTGCACAGAACCGCCCGCGGTATTCTAAATTCTTCTCAAAAAATTCTCAAACTCAATGGTGAGTGACGCAAGAGTTTATTTTATATAATTAATTTGCTAAAAGCTTGCTAACTAGCGCAAAAACGGCTAAATTAAGTAAAATAATAACTTCCGGGTTGCCGCGATCAACTTCTCTGAACGTTTTCGGCTCTCTTGAGTTTTGTTTTGCGATTAGAAACTCAAGAGAGCAGTTTAAAATAATGCATGGTCTGTATCGGACATTGTTTAATTATGTCTATAACGACATTTCTTTTTTTTTCCTTTTACTGATGCTAATGGTACAAACCCATTGAAATTGATTCATTACATGTCTTGTAGTTTAGCTGGTAATGGAGATTATAAATATACACTCAACAAAAATATAAACGCAACACTTTTGTTTTTGCTCCCATTTGTCATGAGATGGACTCAAAGATCTAAAATTCATTCCAGATACACAATATTACCATTTCTCTCAAACATTGTTCACAAATCTGTCTAAATGTGTGAGCACTTTTGCTTTGCTGAGATAATCCATCCCACCTCACAGGTGTGCCACATCAAGATGCTCATCAGACACCATGATTAGTGCACAGGTGTACCTTAGACTGCCCACAATAAAAGGCCACTCTGAAATGTGCAGTTGTTGCTTTATTGGGGGTCTGGGGACTCAGAACCAGTCAGTATCTGGTGTGACCACCATTTGCCTCATGCAGTGCAACACATCTTCGCATAGAGTTTATCAGATTGTCAATTGTGGCCTGTGGAATGTTGGTCCACTCCTCTTCAATGGCTGTGCGAAGTTGCTGGATATTAGTGGGAACTGGTACGCGCCGTCGTATACGCCGGTCAAGCACATCCCAAACATGCTCAATGGGTGACATTTCCGGTGAGTATGCTGGCCATGCAAGAACTGGGACATTTTCAGCTTCCAAGAATTGTGTACAGATCCTTGCAACATGGGGCCGTGCATTATCTTGCTGAAACATGAGGTGATGTTCATGGATGTATGGCACAACAATGGGCCTCAGGATCTCATCACGGTATCTCTGTGCATTCAAAATGCCATCAATAAAATGCACCTGTGTTCTTCGTCCATAACAGATGCCTGCCCATACCATAACCCCACCACCACCATGGGCCACTCGATCCACAACATTGACATCAGCAAAGCGCTCACCCACACGACGCCACACACGCTGTCTGCCATCTGCCCTGAACAATGTAAACCGAGATTCATCCGTGAAGAGAACACCTCTCCAACGTGCCAGACGCCATCGAATGTGGGCATTTGCCCACTCAAGTCTGTTACGGCAAGCGATCTGGAGTCAGGTTAAGAGCCCGATGAGGACGACGAGCATGCAGTTGAGCTTCCCTGAGACGGTTTCTGACAGTTTGTGCAGAAATTCTTTGGTTATGCAAACCAATTGTTTCAGCAGCTGTCTGAGTAGCTGGTCTCAGACGATCTTGGAGGTGAACCTGCTGGATGTGGAGGTCCTGGGCTGGTGTGGTTACACGTGGTCTGCGGTTGTGAGGCCGGTTGGATGTACTGCCATATTCTCTGAAACGCCTTTGGAGACGGCTTATGGTGGAGAAATGAACATTCAATGCCCGAGCAACAGATCTGGTTGACATTCCTGCTGTCAGCATGCCAATTGCACGCTCCCTCAATGCTTGCGCCATCTGTGGCATTTTGCTGTGAGACAAAACTGCACATTTCAGAGTGGCCTTTTATTGTGGACAGTCTAAGGTACACCTGTGCACTAATCATGGTGTCTGATGAGCATCTTGATGTGGCACACCTGTGAGGTGGGATGGATTATCTCAGCAAAGCAAAAGTGCTCACTATCACACATTTAGACAGATTTGTGAACAGTGTTTGAGAGAAATGGTAATATTGTGTATCTGGAATGAATTTTAGATCTTTGAGTCCATCTCATGGCAAATGGGAGCAAAAACAAAAGTGTTGCGTTTATATTTTTGTTGAGTGTATATAATGTTGCGCAACTGAACTTTATTGTTTTTGTTTTGAATTTGGATTAATTCATTCATTCAAATACAATGCAATGATTACTTTATAAAAGGAATAATAATACTATGAAATGTAACCGACTAAGTAACTGAGTAACTGACTTGTGATATTTATTGTTTTTTTTTACCTTTGTCACAGGTCAGGTTTTTTGTGTACCACACCATGAACTCTGATTCCTCGTACTGAGGTGGCGAGCTTAAGACAGAACAAACTACGAACTGGTAGGGTCTTTCTGTTTTCCTCCCTTGTTATCCGGACTCGGATTATTTTTGTTTTTTGGATCATTCTGCGATGAACAATTTTTTGCCTGAAATGGATTACTTGTGTTGAACCTTTACATTTTCGTTTCCATTTTAAACTCAACTGAGGGTTACAAAACTCAACAAATGGACTTGGGACTTATCAAAGTAAAAAATCTTTGATGTAAAACTTGAAACGGGACTTGAGCTAAAGTTTTTTTGTGGTCTTTTGCCACACTATTCATTCCAATTATTTATTTTGTTTGTTTTCCCTGTACCTTCTCAATTTATTTAATATATTCAGTTAAACTTATTTCTGTCTCTTGTGTGTTTTCATTCTCCCCAAGCTCCCATAACGAATCTGGTATTTTCTGTCAGTCACATGCATCCCATTGTATAACTCAGGCTTAATGTTTTAGCTTCCCAACCTTTTAAGTTAGCGTACATCGTTACATACAGAAATGTGGTGAATTATTATGAAATTTGAACCTTTTTAACTGAGGAAATTGCAACTGGACAGCCATGTCATTGACCCGTATATTGTTTACGTAAATTGTATATATTGTTTATAATACATCTGCTGTATATCCCACATGTATATTATACCTAATTCCCTCCTGTTCATACTGCCATATTTATTTATTTATTTATTTGTATTTATTCACTACAAACTACAGTCTACACTGTGATATACTTTATATTGTCTATATTGTATATGCTCCACATTCTGTATATATATCGCACTTCTGATTAGACGCTACACCACATTTTGTATCTTGTATTTATACATGTGTAATGACAATAAAGTTGAGTCTAATCTAGTTTTTACTAGAGGTGTGCTTTGAGTCTGACGATACATATGACGATATTCATGTCACGGTTCAATATATCACGATACTAAAACATTCCACTTTATCAATAATTACTTCTAATAATATTGTCAACTACACCTTCACGAGAAACAAAGTGTATGAAATATAACTTATTATCTTTTTAAACCATGAGAACAGTGAATGCAATTTATAAATTTTAGTGAAAAATATTATTTAAACAATCGATTCGGATGCATTTTGAATCGATTCAAGAATTGTGCAATGGAGTATCATGATATATCACTGAATCGATTTTTTCTTACACTCCTATTTATGTTACTTATTTTGGCCTAGAACGTCTCATTATGTTTGAGCTTTTATGCACACAAAGCTGTTCAGAAGTGATTTGAAGGAAAAATAACAACACAATTGGATCACGTGTCAACTGGATATTGAGAACGGTATCAGAGCTGAAAAAGCACAATATATCTGTACTGGGGCAAGACATATTTTCGCTCAGACACATGGGAAAAATCAGGTACAGCGCCTTTAAATCGTAACATCCTTAAAAAAAACTAAACCAAATATGTATGGTTCTGTTTCCCTGCAGTGCCTCACCTCCTCAGGGCGGCTCAGCACGTGTCCCTCTGGTCCGGTGATGCCCTGTGAGAGGATCCTACGCTGCTCCTGAAAACCACAAACAGGAACTACAGTTTGAGATGTGTTTTCTAGTCCTTTTACAAAACAATTATGATTATTTCACTGGACATTGTTGGTCATTATTTGCCAACCGATCTTTAAAAATGGTTGTAATGTGAGACAATTTTGCATGAGTTCAATAGCCATTAGGCACCATTATAATCATAAATATTGATAAAGTCAGAGGCAAATTTCAACATACAAATGCTTTGTCTGTGCTCAGAGAAATAATAACATGGATACACGTTGCTGTTGTCATTATCAGGGCTTTGGCTGAAGAAACTCCTGCTTTTCCTTCTTTCTCACCTCACAGTACCTTGTATTTTTTGGAGAATCTCCGCTTATGGCACCAATTTTTAAACAATACTATTCTGATTGCCTCAGCGGAGATCTCACTGTGGCAGTGAGTCTGTCAAGGCAACAAACTAGTGTAGTGATGGAGGCAAGTTCTTAACTTCCACGTAAAACGCCAATTTGCTTCACACTGAAGAAGCTTAACACCACTTTAACCCATCTTACAACAGCCACAAGTCTAACAAACAAAACGCTGTGCCTGGTTCACTCATTACTGTCTGGAAACATTAGAAAACAACTTTATAAGCCCAAAAGCCCAAAAGACTTGATCGCCGATGTCGTTTCTAATCCCATTTATTTACGAGTGAATTATATTTTTTGAAAAACGCAAAAAAAATACATCCCCGAACCATTTTCTTTCAATAACTTTCAATTTCTTTTCTTCTTCACGGTCAGTCGTCAATCTTCACTTGTTGCTTCCGCCGCTGGAGTCGACAGTCGAGTCTTTTGGGCTTTCACATGTGCAGTGGGAAATCAACAGAGGGAAGTGTAAAACTTCTTATAAAGTCGTTTTCTAACATTTCCAGACACTAATGAGTGAACCAGGCAGAGCGTTTTGTATGTTAGACTCGTGGCTGTTGTCAGATGGGTTAAAGTGGTGTTAAGCTTCTTCAGTGTGAAGCAAATTGGCGTTTTACGTGGAAGTTCAGAACTTGGCCCCATCTCTACACTAGTTTGTTGCCTTGACAGACTCACTGCCACAGTGAGATCTCCACAGAGGAAACACTGATCTGTGCCGTTTTTTTGGCTTCTGACAGAATTCAACCACCTCTAGCAACGGACTTTAGCTTCAAACGTGCCGGAGTTCCCCTTTAAGTCCTCCAGGTACTAGAGTTTAGCAGCTCTATTTGAAATATGGTTCCCCGCAATCACGTCTCAAGTGGCTTTCATCATCAATAGTGTGTGTGTTTATATCTTCTTGTTGAAATGATGCACGCACTGACCCTCTGACCCCCCATACTACAGCCCAAAACTCTAGTGCAGCATAAATAAATGTAAATATTCTTCATCTGAAACTAACTACTGCTCAAGACCCCTGACAGAGTTGACGAATGCGTGGACAGGGTTGACCAAAAACAGTTATAGTTTACGTTACATGTGCAGAGCAGGAGCAGACACAGACAGACAACAATGTACAGATGCTTTGTGGGAAGTCGCACCTCTGCTACTATATCTCCGTTCTCGGCGTGGACCTGTGCGATGGCCCCCAGGTCCCGGATCACGCTGAACACCTCATACACCTGCACAAACACAGGGGACACGGCGATTCATTTCATCGTGTTTGTCGAGGCTTTTCTCGTGGTTCTGTTGATCATTTCACACAGTTAAAGTGGTCACCTGAGAGTCGGAGAGCTGGAAGAGATCCTTGTAAACCAGATACACCAAGAATGAGTTGACACCTGTGGCAGAATATACACAAAGGAGTGTTAGAGTTTGTCCTGTTCAGTGTAAAGCTTTGGAACGACATGCTGAACAATACACTACAGAAATGTGAAGTGCGATGTCACTTCTACGGCGCATCACCTGACTGAAAACAATGGCCATGTTTATAATGTGCTCTTTTTCCCCTAAAGACACTTTTTGTGGAGACACTTTTGTAAATATTCCATCCAGTCCTTGTATTTGCAGAGGTTGCTGGTGCTAGGCTAGTGCATGTCAATGGCCATAGTCGTCCTGCCACTAAAAACAGTCTTACCCACTCCACAGAGCACCCGAGGCAAAACTATTAGAACTCCAGACTGTCCATAGAATGTTTGAAATAAATCGTCGCATGTTGAGGGACTATTTTCTCATATATCAGTCCGCCACTGCCGAGCTTTCTATCAGGAAGTACAACTCGCTGCTGCTCAGACATAAATCCTTCAAATGCAAGGTTAGTTTTACTTCTAAAATTATTCTCTGGACACAAACATTCACATGGACAGTCTGGTGTTGTAATAGTTTTGCCTCGGGTGCTCTGTGGAGTGGGTAAGACTGTTTTAGTGGCAACTATGGCCATTGACATGCACTAGCCTAGCACCAGCAAATACAGGGACTGGATGGTATATTTAAAAAAAGTGTCTCCACACGTCTCCAACACTCTGGCTCACGAGGAAATGGGGCCCTATGTCCAAAACTCTGAACCATCCCTGTCTAAAAAGGGTTTGCCGTCATTTAACACTAAGTTATGTGTGACAGAAAGTGACAAGGTTCAGCTAGTGTTAGCAGTAACAACAATTTGGGACAATTTGTGGTTAAACATGTTTTTGAAAGATAATTGATGAAAAAGGAACACAACAAAAGACATCCGGACGTGGTGTCATCACTTAACAATCGAATAACGACAGAACGATCTACTGACTTAATGTGTCTTTTTCAGACACTTTAGCACCGGGTCATAAAATTATTAATGCAAAAAATGAGACAAAATATTGCTTTTCAGTTTTGCTTCATACAACTCTTCCATGTGTATGTATTTTTCTCATTTCTCATTGCTCTGTAGGGTTGTATCAAAATGGCAAGAGATATTTTCAAATCTGTGAACTGGACAAAGGTTTAAGACTTAAAACGTTTCACATTTCTCATTTACGCAGCGTCTTCAGTCCAGCTGGTTCAGATTTGCATCAAATAAGTTTAAACAGAAAAACACATTTGGGCAGAGAAACGTTTACATGTTATTGACTTGCATTAAAATTAATTAGCCCTTTTCTTTTCTCTTCCTCCTGGGTGTGTCACTGCACCATTTTCATCCATTTCAGGTCCTGGTATAAATGCATGTTGACCAGTTGGTGAGTTTGAGCTAATTTTTTTTTACCTTTTTTGACTAATTAAAACAAGACACTGCTATTACAAGACAAGACACAGGTATAATTAGCTATTACTTCACGTGTTTATTTTACCTTTCTTATTTTATTGTTTTGAGACTACTGTGTATGTTTATGTATGTGGGATGTTGCAAAGATTTTGAAAGTCTTATGTGGTCAGTAATTACGTGATTTGGTGACTAGAATAGATAATAAATCCTAAATAATAAATAAATAATAACCACCACACTGGATTCTTCTCTGTTCAGCCTTATTTATTTAGTCTAAATGACACGTGTGACTCCAGCCTCAGTGTGGAGTGTGTGGAGTGTTTGGGCTTTTACCGTGATCCTTGACCAGAGTCTCCATCTCGTCCTGCAGGCCCCGGTGCCAGTCGGTGATGTCCATGTGCAGAGAGTAGTCGCAGCACGACTTACTGTCCGCCCACTCCCTCCACTGCTCGAACGCCGACAGCAGAGAGGCCCCGGGCTCCGGCACCACATGGTCGACTGCACACAAGCACACAGCACATGTAGAAGAGGCTGCAGCCGACAGCAGAGGGCGCCGTCGTCTGGTCTCTGAGCTTTTAATGTGGAGGAAGAGCTCATGTGGGGTTTGATTTATATCATTTTGAATCAAATGTTGGTTTATGGGTTTATTTCGAGCGTAGTACACAAAATCCTATGTACAGACATGCAAACTCCAAATACAAGAAACAAAAAGAAAGAAAAAATAAATCAAAATTTAAACAAGGACGATCAAATTTATCTCAAAAATGTAAGATCACTCCAAACTTTGGTAAAGCAATGACACACAACAAATACAGGTCATCACTGTGTTAATAAATGAATATAATACATAAATAAGTGAAAAGAAGAATTAGAAACACAAATAAATCCCAGAAAGTCAAAATCAAGACAATTTAAGCCAATTCTTCAAAGTGTAAGGACTGAAATCTACCCAAAAAAAAAGTCTCCATGAGGTAAATCCTTGAATAATTGATCAACAACGAGGTTTAAAGTTAAGACATGGGCTCATTTGAGTTAGAGTTGTGGTAAAGGCCGGGAAACTCATGAAGGGGGGGGGAAGGGGGATGTGGGATTGTTCTTTTTTAATCACTGTAAAGTGCTTGGTGTTGCATTTTTTGTATGAAAAGCACTTTATAACTAATGTTTGATTGACTGATTGATTGGTTCCATTTTTATGCTGTTATATTCTTGTAAATTTCTACATTTTTGTGTTACATTATAGAGTTTATTGTTTTCTACTTTATTCTATTTTATTTATTGCATGTTTAGTGTTTGTCTATGTTTTGCTCCAAGTACCGCAGCAATTTCCTAATATTGTGAACCTGCTCACTCATATGGCAATAAAACCTTTCAGTCCTTGTTATCTTGGCCTAAGTCATCAGAGGTATAATACTCCCTACAGTGGAAACATAGCCAGACTGCTCTAAACTGAAATGGACAACTCAAGGGTTCATGTTTCTGGGTGATGCACTGATGCTTGAAAACGCAGCACAGAAAGAGGATAGCCTGGACACACTAACACCATAGACTTTCCCGTGTCTGATGGCAGCTTTAGTCGACCAAAATGTGAGTTTGTCGACTACCATATTTTTCTGACCATAAGTCGCAAAGATGTGTAATGAAGAAGAAAAAACATATACAAGTCGCACTGGACTATAAGTTTTGAGGGAAATTTATTTTATAAAATCAGAAACCAAGAACTGACATGTTATCTTGAAAGGCGAGTTACAGCGAGTTATGAAGAGGACGGACAAAATAGCAGAAAAAAAAAAATCAGGACCATGTCGAGGGGGTTTATACGAATATTTTAAGGCCAAAATGACAAGGTCACTGCAGCAGTTACAAGATCCCAAGCGCGTTAGCTCTGTCCATTCATATATTTGGTCTATGGACTGTCAGTGTGAAAAATTTAATATATAAGTTGCAGAAACCACCCAAACTATGAAAAAAAAGTCTGAAAAATATGGTAATTATTTTATATGAATGATAAGGATTTATATGGGACAACAGCAGAAAGGAGAAGTGAGTGAGTTAGCTGAAGATTTGGTATTTATTGGTATTTACAGACAGATAAAACTAATTTCGGAATAAATATTCTTTGTAAAACAACCTTTATTTGGAAATAAACTTCAGCGTCATGCCTCTTATCGTCAACTGCCTTGCAACTACCATTTATTCTGCAGAATTTAGGATCAGGCTCCAGAAAATGAGTGTAATAGTCAATGTTTTGGGTGCTAATGGTAAATAAACTTCAGCGTCCTGCTTCTTGTGTTCAGCTCTGGGGCGAGTACCATTTACTCTGCAGCAAATTGAGTCAGTCTCCAGGAAATGAATGTGAGCGTATGTGCGGTGGAGCCAGAGAGGGCAGGGGGGCGGGGCTGCTGACTCAGGCCACACACAGCCTGCTGCAGGGGGGGCAGGAGGGGCAGGAGGGGCAATTCATTTGGCTCCTGTGACTCCGACATGACCTAAGCGCAGTGTCATGGAGCTCATTTAATACAACATGTGCTTTGAATCTCATCCCGGACAAATGACATGGAAACTCTGAGGGGAAACAGTGCTCATTAAAGATGCACTGTGCTGTATTTCAGGGCACAAACTTGTCACCATGGAGATGTTATTGCTTTGCCGGGAATGTTCCACCACATGGCATAAATCCCATCTATCAAAATGCAAATTTATATCAGGTTATTCGTCTTGTTTTCAGATTTATTATCGACTTATTAGTTCTGAGACTGCCTCATTCTAGTCTAGAGGTAGTTTATTTTAAGATAACTTCAAGTCAAGTACAATTATCTTGCTGCATGGACAGATAATTTCACTACTTTTATGTCATTTTGTAACAGATTTAAGTGTTTACATCTTACATTTTGGACATACTTTTTGGCAGCGCAAGCATTCGTGTAATTCTGGGTGCTTGTGTTTGTCAGAAATACCTACAGTACATACATTTACATTACTTTACAGCAGCAGGGCCACTGCTCCACAGATGTGACCTGTAACTTAGCCTGGTGTTACACTGGGGAATGTTCCAGGCAAAGCAATAACATCTCCAAGAGTCACAAAAGTTGCATAGGTTAATTTAGGTCTAAATATAGTACACGTGCAGACAGTCCACTTACACTAGATTTAATGGGATGATTGATTCCTTAAGGTACAGTAATTGTACACAAATTAGAAACAGATAAAGGCTAAAGACGATCGATTAGACATCTAACATAGACATCCAACTTATCTCTAATAATTGTTCTGCACTCGGCCCATTCCTGACCAACATGTGAATCAGTAAAGTCACATTTTCTTTATGTTTTGGTCATTTTTAAGCAGCTTTTCTGTATTTCATTAGCCTGACTTCGTGGAAACCGTCTGACCTCGCAGCATTAGCATTCATTCACTGGACGGTAGGTGGGTACTTTTTTTATTTAACCAATCGCTGCCATTTGGTGGTGACATATGTAATGTGCCAGAACGCTCAGTGGTGTCCAAGAGCAAACAAAGCAGAGAGTGAACATGTCTGTCAACGAGCACTGTAGTTTCTACAAGGTGAACTCGTAAATTAAATGTACGATAAAAAATGTAAAAGGAAGTCCAAAGGAGGATACTGCCTGCGGTCTGCTATTGCAACTCAGGTTGGTTCTGGCCAACACACCGCTTCACTGATTGGCCTGTGCACCGACTACAACTTCTGGGGTTCTTGCAAACTGCCGAGTGTTTTCAGATTCCTGACGAGTCGCTGGAGAGAAATGAAATTGAGTGGAGGCACTAGGTGGCGTCAGCCTGGCTCGTATTTTACCTAAACAAATGACAATGTATGCCTCGCTTTACTGTTGGCAGGGATCAAATTTGTCAAAAACAGGGACACCTGGGACATTTCTTGTATAAAACTGGGACAAATCACTGGTTTTGGATAAATCTGTTGGGACAGGGGACACAGGGCTCAAAACTGGGACTGTCCTGGGTAAATGGGATCATCTGGTATTTTTATGATATGAATTTTTTATTTACCGCCATACCGTGTGTGCGCGCATATGTCGGCAACACAGAGCGGCGGAACGTCGCACAGCGGTAGATTGAGCGGGGGCTGTTTTTCAGTGTTACACCAAACAAGCCAACAAGCCAGGTAAGGATAGCGAGTTGAGTAGAAAGTAAAATCTGCATCTTCTCCCCAATCTCTGCGTAACGTTGGCACTGCAGCACAAAACACTACACACTACACTACGTCCCTGGTAGGCGCGTTTGCTCAAGGGACCGTCTGTGTAGTGTTAGGCGCGTTTGCTCAAGGGACCGTCTGTGTAGTGTTTTGTGACACGGGCGAGAGCGCGGGTGCACGGAGCCGCGCCCGAGCGAGACGTTGGAATGATATTACCAACTCTATCACACTCCACTTAGCCAAAGACAAAAATACCGTTAAATACCGTGATACCGTGATAATTTAAAAAAATACCGTGATAACAATTTTTGGTCATACCGCCCAGCTCTACCTGCAATATAAAAGCAGATTAAATGTGTGAAATGAGTTTAAACTTTAAAGAGGATCATGGTCTTCCAATATTCTTTCCAAATAAAGGTTGTTTTCACAGACCAGTGTGTTGTTTACATGTACCTTGACATGTTTCGGTCGGATGCTGTTAAAAAGAACCTTTACCTACCTATAAATACCAATAAATACCAAATCTTCAGCTAAATCACTCACTTTCTTGTCACCTATTTCAAATAATTAGTTGACAAAAACATATTTCAGTTGATTAAAGCTGCGTTCAGAGCATCAAGTTTACATGTAAACTCTATGGTGAACGAACGTCTTGGCCAGCCTGTGTTTCTGTGGTGCGTTTTCAAGCATCAATATGGCACGAATCTGCTGCTGATCTTCTAAAAGTCCCTCTGAACTTTGCAAACCATTGTCTCTGTTCTCAAATATGATGTTATAGTGATAATCCAAGTTTGTATGTAATCCCTTTAGCAGCTTGTAAAGTGTTGGGACCCTGGTGTGGTATTTTAGTCTGATCAGCACATTGACAGCCCTAAACTTGTTTCCATGGGTGTGCTCCGCTCCAGTGCTCTCAGGCCCAATGCTTTCAGGTCTTGGCTCGGGCCCTGGTCCTGACTCAGTCCTCGGGAGATGGATGCTTTAGATGTGGCTCACTTCCTGCTCTTGTTTAAACCAATGGGATTAAACCTACTCAGCTCTCAAGAGTCTCATTATTCTGTCACGGAGTAGGATTTGCTCAAGTGCATAACGTTTTACAATACTGAGCTCCGTCACGTTAATACTCGACCAAAATACGGGCCAAACTTGTATCACAGACTGTAAATAAACCCACAAGTCCCATATAAGAAGCCCCTCTCTGTAACTGCTGCTGTCAGGCTCGTCATTTAGGTCTTAAAATGTTTGTATTAATCTGCTCTAGATGATCCTGGTGTTTTTATTTCGCTGTTTTGTCTCTAAATCAAGATATAAACATGAATAATAAGACCAACCAGGTGCCTTCTTTCCTTGTTTGCACACACACATTTCTAAATACGGTCTCTGTATCTCTGTATATACGGTCTCTGTCTCGGTCTGTTTTGTTTTGATCTCTAACTACTGTGTATAGACTCACTGATCATGGTGGTGCCGCCCGCTAGCGCCGCCTTGGTTCCCTGGTAGAAGTCGTCCGCCGAGGTCATGCCTCTGTCGGGCATCTGGAAGCGGGTGTGCACGTCGAGGCCTCCGGGCATCAGCATGCGCCCGTGAGCGTCGATGGTCTTCACCCCGCCCGGGACGATCAGGTTTTCTCCAATTTGTCTGAGAGGAAACAAGGAATGTGTTTAATGTTAAAGACACAATAATATATGGTTTAAAAGGTTAAAATAAATCACTGTAACATAAAGGAATTACATTTGAGGAATGATGCAGTGTGGATTTTTTTGAGCTAAGCTTATTTACTGCTATTTTATGATTTTTATGGTTTTGCTTTTATTTGCTTTTACTGGTTTTATTGGTTTATGACCAAATTTTAGCAATTTACCTTTTTGTTGTCTTCACTTTATGATTTCTGTGCAGCACTTTGGAAACTGTTTTGCTTGTAAAATGTGCAAATACTGTCTAAAACATTACTAAATACTAATAAAATACAACACTAAATAGAATACTAAACACAATCACTCAATTAAATACTGTACCATTTTATAGAAATAAAGTGGATTTGGATAGTAATAGCTGATTTTTGACTTAGATTATAGCAAATGTCACATATGAACTTCTCACTGTCCATAGTTTATCTGAGATAATACGATAATTCATTTGTGTAAAACTCAGTCATAAACTCAGTCATATTTTTATCTGAGTATTGGTCTTCTATGTCCATTTTTGCTCACTAGTGTGTTCAAAAAGACAAATATGGCTATGTTCAGACTGTAGGGCTTAATGCTCAATTTGGATTTTTTTGTGAAATCCAATTTTTTAAATGCGACTTGTGTGTGATCTCCAGTGTGAACTTTAAACGTCCCAAAAGTGTCTCGCATGAGCACTGGAGAACAAAACGACATCACAGCAGCGAGCTCAGTGTTTACAGAAGTCGCCTAAACATGGATGTGAGCATTGAGCACCTGGAGATTTTAAAGTTGCTGTCGTACCGCACTCATAGGAGGAAACACATCTTTGGTCTATTTCAGTAGCAAATGTGTAGGTGTTGGGCTGTATTGGCTCACGACAGGAGCTTGTTACAGCACAATAGCCAAACTCTCGCTTGTTGATGACGTGTAGGTCGGATGAATGTGACCTGACCGTTCAGACTGAAGTCGCATGGCAAAAGATCGGATATGTATCGGTTTTAGGAGCACATATCCACGTAGCCTGGGTCGCATTTGAAAAACTCAGATCTGTGTCGTTCAGGCTGTCATTAAAAGATCAGATACAGGTCACATAGGGGCGAAAAAGTCAGATTTGGGTCAATTCAAGCTGCAGTCTGAATGTAGCCTTAGATACACTGAGAACAAACTGGGAATAATATTGAATCAGAATTATTAAAAACAAAAAAACATCCTTCTTAATCAAGGTAAAAAGTGCAAAAATGCAAATAACTATGTGACTATGATATATCTAGTAACCACAATAACGTGCTCATGCTAAATAACAGAAATAAATACAGTTAACACTGGCCGCCTGACAACATTGTCCATGTCTTTCGCCCCAACTTTCATCGTCATATTTAAGGAGCGGGGGTCTGAATCAGCTCGGTGACCATTTTGGTTTGGAGACTATACCTCCAGCCATCACATCTATCCACCATCAATAAATAAGGTTATTGTATTCCATTGTTGTGGCGTGGTCCTTGTTAGGGAAGTAGATGTAGATCAACAATGATTTTTAAGCCCATATCCACACACACAAACAGTTTGAACGATTTCATGTCATAAAATATGGTTATTTAGACATCGAAAAAACAATTGGAGCTGATTCATTGTTAGTGATTTTGGACGTTGCACTCACTTAATGACTCCATCCTCCATGTAAATGTCAGCGCAGAACGACTGGTCATCATTCACGATCTTGGCCCCTTTGATCAGAAGACGATCGCTCTGAAAGAAAACGAACAAAACCTTTAGCAACACTGTTCAGAGAGGAGCTTCTGCCGCGCCCCATTTTTAGCCAACTTATGTCTTTAGTTGTCCAAATATTTCTACAGCCCTACTACTTTGGTTTGATTATGTTTAGACGATAGATAATAGTGTGTAGTGCAGGAAGCAGACTGAACAGTGAACCTGTACTGTTCTCTGGCTTTACGGATGATGAAAACCACATGGCCGCTCTGGCAGACTTTCACAAACAGATGAGTTCAGTTACATGTAATGTTTGGAGCGGCCTTTGGGTTTTCGATGACGGTTGTGTTTGGAAAGCACAGAAAGGATATTAGAGAAGAAATGTGAGGTGATTTTGTTGTGTTAGACTCAACAACTATACACTATTAGACAGAAGGACTATGAAGAGGATCTGTGTGGGTGTCAAGCACTGGATTAACATCTACTGCAGGAGGAATAATCATTTTAGTGCAGGCGCAGTGACGAAGTAATTAGGAGAAGTGGGACCAAGTCGTTTTGAGTCTCAAGTAAGTCTCAAGTCTTTGACCTTAAGTCCGAGTCAAGTCCCAAGTCAAAGAAGAGCAAGTCCAGGTCGAGTCTCGAGTCACTGGGCCATGAGTCCAAGTCAAGTCCAAGTCGTCTTCTTTGAGCTTCAAGTCATTTCAAGTTTTTAAACCAAAGTCCCAAATATAGCTTGGATTTTTTTTTCAATTTGTATAATTTTTAGGGATCCGATATTCAGCTCTTTTATGAGTATTGGATAGTATTGGATTCAGACACGTGATCAAACCGATCCAGTTTCACATGTTTTTGCAGCACCGATGCGCTTTACTGCAGCCGTAAATCAAAACGCCGCCATGTCGCTGTGTGGGACTTTTCACTACGACAAAACGAGAGTCAAACAGCGACGCAATCGCTGCAAACAAACAGTTTCTCGTGGAGGAACCAGCAGAGCCACTTTAACCCTACCAATTTGATTCATCACTTACAAAAGAATCATCCGGACAAGTTTGAGATTTACAAGCGCAAGGCGGCAAAACCACAGCAGCAAACACTGGAGGAGACATTTCAAAGAAGAGAAAAGCCTCGGAATGGCAACAAGTTCAAGAGAATAACACAGAGGATTGTCAAATTCATCGCTTTAGACGTTCAACTGCTGTCGTGAAAACAAAGGCTTTCGTCGTCTAATGGACTTTTTGGAGCCAAGGTACGAACTTCCTTCACTACACAAAAAGGTATCGAATCGGTATCAGAAAGAGCACTCTTTTAAAAAATCGGATCCGAAGCCAAAAAATCTTGATCAGGACATCTCTAATGATTTTTAAGCTAAATTGTACTTTAAAAGTCACGGTATATGTACAGTATATATGAGTATTTATATAAGTGTTGTAGAAATGCACATTTTTCCTTTTTAAATGTCTTAACAGGATCTTAGTGTGAAATATTAGTCAGAACAGAAAGAATTCAAATATACGAGTGCTTAATAACAGTAATTTTAGCAGGAAGTCCACACTGAAATGGAAGAATCCTGTTCTATGTAGTTCCCTCTGTATCGTATTGTATATTACTGTAGTACATTTGAGGACACCACATCACAGTATTTCAGTTACATCCAAAGTAAAAAAAACAGAGAAGTGGGAGGGACATGTTCCAGTTTGTTGCTGTAAAAACACAGAAGCATCAAGTCACAGGGTTGAAGTCCAAGTCAAGTCCATTTTATCAAGTCAAGTCTCACGTCCTAAAAATAGTGACTCAAGTCTAACTCAAGTCCTAGTCCCCACTTGCAAGTCCCATCCTCTGGTAATTAGTCACAGTAATTGCTGATATCCTTTTGTATTTTTGCATATGATGATAGTTATGTTACCGAGCTATAACAGTGACTCTTTGTCCTCACATGTGTATAGTTTATGTGGTCGTTAGTTACTTGCCCAAAATAAATGGATAAATGGACAAAAAAAGAAAAAATAATTTAGGGCGGCACAGTAATCACTAAGCTATTGTAATTGTTAGCAGCTAATTCAATATCTATTTAAAGGTGCATTGTGTGACTTTTCTGGTCGCTGCTTGTCTCCATGATAATTATGTTATTGCTTTGCCAGAATGTTCCACAGTCTGGGATTCAACTTTTCCGTCTCCATGGATGCCCGTAATGCCACTGGGCCATGTTATGGGTTAGATCTGTGGAGAGGCAAGCCCACGCTAACGTAAGAATGTAGGTTTTTCAATGTATTTTTGAGCAATAAAAACACGTGCGACTGAATAAATAGTTGATAGACAAGTTTAATGCTATACTTTGGAACATTCCTAGCAACCAATATTGTGGCCCTGCATCACAGAATTTTTTTTTTTAACTCCACCACCTGTTTGTCTCCATGGAGATGTTTTCGCCTTGCCAGGAATGTTCCACAGCACGGCATTTCACATATCTATCAAGCAACTATGTCATTATGGGCGTTGCCTCTTCACAGATCTCGCATCTGGTGGAGTCTCCAAGGAAACAGATAAGTTTAATGCTATAGTGTGGAATATTCTAAGCAATTACACCATGCAGATTTAATTTAATGTGTTTGTTCTAGTTTAATCTTGGATTGTTTATTGTTTATTGCCAATAAAGACTGATTTTTTTTATCTTAATTGAAGTTGTGTCATATAGTACTGAGCTCTGAGCATCAAGACTTTTCCTTTGTGACTAAATGGTTCAGATTTTTCGCATTGTGTAATATGTACATGTCATTTGGGCCTTTACTAGTTTTCTATGGATGTAAAACGGTGCAACGTTGTGCAGGTTTGGCCATGAACTAAGATGCTTAAAAAGAGCCGGGATGGGAAATGCCTCAGATTTTTCCGCCATGTTTGGGAAAGATAAGCAGCAGCAGCGGCCGTTTCACAGACGCTGAAACATTAGCAGGCCTCCATGAATTCAATTACAGAACAATGAGAGTCCTCCTCCTTCACCCCAAATCCCCTCAGATGGACAGGACTAAGCACCAATCAGAAGTGTGTAATCAATCACTCACAGACGGAGAGAGGAGGAAGAGGAGGGGGGGTCCTGCCTCCCACTGCGCCCCACCCCTCACCCCCTCAGTGGGGACGGAGCCGACTCCACAGTGGGTGTGGCAGATCTGGTCACAAGTCTGAGCGTCTTACAGACAAAGGGGGCTCTGTTTAGACTGGTGGCTGCTTTGGGCCAAAACGCAGTCCACGGCTGTCACCAGGAGCCCCTCCTGCTGCCTCACTTACTACTGGACCGAATTGGACTAGACAGAGTTACGGCAGGAAGGACATGGTTCCAGTAACCTGACGTGCCCTCACACATGACAAAGGTTTACAGACTGATCAATTTTCCAGTCAAAATAGTGCTTTCATTCACTCACTTTAAATCATGTACCTGTTTTTTTTAATTTAGCAGTATCATTTTATTCACATTCTTCCAACTATTATTTAGTCATGTTCAATGTTTGATGCTTAATGTAGGCAAGGATCTGAACTTTAACTTCTTACACTGCAAATAAGGCCTATCAAAAAATAAGAAAAAATACCAATTTTGAGGTAAAAATGCCCTATTCTAAGTGAAATTATCTGCCAGTGCAGTAAGAAATTTTCACTTACCAAGTTTTCTTAAAACAAGACAAAATATGAATCTTGTTCTAAGCAGAAGACACTAGTTTCAAGTATTTATGGCAAGATTTTTCACCTTATTGGTTTGAGAAGGAAGTTAAAGAGGCTTAACCTGGCTTGATTTAATATGTGATTTAATATGTATTTAATATAAGTGCTTAGAATAAGTTGTAATATCTAAATAAGATGTATCAGGAAGGAATATCTTGAAACAAATTTAAAAATCTATCTTATTAAGTAAAAAAAATCTTAAAATAGATCTTTTAAGATGAATCTGCTTAATTCAAGTCAGTTTAACTATGCTAGAAAATCCTTTTTTGTAGTGTAGGTTCTTTCTTAAGACAATGTAGTCAAGTGTATTCACCTTACCTGTTTTGAAGATGGCTTGCAGGAATCATGGAATTAAAAGGAATTTTTGGGAATAAATTGGGAATTACCCAAGTTGAAGGTTGGGGGCATCAGTAAAATTGGTAGAAAAAAATGTAGCACAATATTGTAGCACAGTCTTGGCTGCAACAGATAGATTTGTGTGAATAAAGTTGTTATACTATAACTGCTTATAGCTGCTGTTCCTCCCTCATATGGACAAAGCACTATTTTGTGAAGAGCCATTGAAGCCACAGCCCCGACATGCATTTTGTGTCCCTCTGTCACTGCACAATAACTTCTATCATTCTGAAGAGGTAGAACAGCTTTTCTGAGCAACAACAACAAATACAGACGACTGAGAGCAACATTACAACCAAAGGACGACAAAAAGTCAAGTCAGTTTGGAGGATTTATGAGGTGGAGGAGATTTGATCTATGATATTAAAGTAGAAATGAAAAAGTAAAGTAGAATAAAATAAATCTAGTGTTAGTTCACTTGGGTCATGTCACTGAAGCAGTTAGCTTAGGATGCTAGTTACTGGAAAAATGTGCTAGTGCTTAATGGGAAACCAGATATGCTAAATGTAAACTTTCTATGGACTTTCTATGGTCATGATTTGTTGTTCAATAAAATAAATAAGCATTGATAAAGTTCTTCTGACAAATAAATCAGTCATGTGATAATTATCTCCCTTTTGCAATAATGCTGCTGATGACAAAATAAAATGTTTATATTTTTGTTACAATAATTCCCCTAAATTCCCAAGCCAAAGTTTCAATGGAAATTTTCCGCCTCTTTGCAGCCTTACTTCCAGCAGCAGCCGTAACATGTCAAAAACTAAATACACTTGACTTTGGTATAATGGACCTGAACTGCCAACAGCAAACTTGACTCTGCACCTACAGCCAGTCCGATGACTTCCTGAGCTGTTGACGTGAACTTTGTGCGAAAAGTTACTTTGGGCAGACTACAAGTGCTGTGACTGGTCCACGAAAACTTTACGAACAGCAAATGGAGCTGGCCTTGGAAACACAACCAACTGGGACAAACAAACTCCGGAGCCGACAGATGCAGTAGTAAATTATCCTAATAAATAAACAGTCAGGACACCGGCTAAACAGCGTGAAATACACACCAGCTGTACCACCACAGGGCACTTTGTACACACCTCGGTCCAGATCGTACGAGCAGGATGTGCGGCTTTAAACTCCACACGGAAAGAGCACAAATCAGACTTTGCTGGCGTGATGCAGGGTCAACACTGACAGACCAACCACGTCTATAAGTTTACACAATCTAAACGCCTTTTTACCCAAACAAACACACTGACGACTGCAGAGAAACCGTGTTATGCAGCTCTAATCTGTTATGTACAGTCTGTTTATCTGTTACTATTCACTACCATTTTGGGGCTTTCCAGGATAAAAGGTGGACGTGATCCCAGCCTTTTATGGATGGCTTCCACGGTTGTGTCATGAAAAGTAGTTTTAGTGCGAGTCTGCTGACAGCCGCAGCTCCAGGCAATAACACAATCCTGACATACTGCAGCCAGCCATTTCCTGTGCGGCCTTTTTGTAATGACCTATTTTTAAAACGGCGATAGGCTCACACACACGTTACATTCGCCGCAGTGCTGACCACACCGTTTGGGAAATGCTTTGCAGTTGTCGTCTGAAGGAGTGCCTGGCCTAATGTTATGGTAGAGGATAGCCCCGAACTCATCCAACAACTGCCCTAAACATGCCCTTCACAAGGCACTGACAGTAAGAATTAAACCTTAAACCGGTCCTACTGAGAAAATGATCTCGTAAAATGAACTGAATAAGAGATCCTGCATACAGCAAGTCAGCTTAAGTTTCCTGCTGCTCCTCCTCAAAATCTAGAGGAGCCAGCTGAGGTGACTCTGGCTTGTATCAACTGGATGCCTCTTTTGGGAAGCGTACAGGGCATGTCCCACTTGGAGGAGGCCCAAAGCTACAGTGTCTTAGATAAGAAATAATGGTTGGATGGACAATATATCAAACTGCTTCAGTGGAATAGCAGAAAAAAAGCATTCCTCGCTCTTTTCAGTGCTGTGAGCGTCCAGAATAGTTGAATCATGCAGTTGGGTCAATGACATGACGCTGTCCAATTGCAATTTTCTCAGTTAAAAGGGTTCAAATTTCATAATAATTCACCACATTTCTGTAGTACTTTTGACCTCCATAGTTATTCTGCATGCTTTTTGTAATTAAAATGTTAAAATGTCATGTGGTGCGACCGTGCATCATGTGGTGCAACTAATAATAATAATAACAGACAAAGTAGACATGGGTAAATGGGATTCTTTAGGGATTATTCTTCATTTGATGCACTTTACAGGGCAGTAGTTTGTTCATTAAACACAAGCAGGTGACTGTCATATTGGACAGAAAAAGAAAATATCAATATGCATTAAAAATCTAAAGAAATGCAACAGTTTCTTCATTACTCACAACTTAGATTAATATCGCAACCATGTTATTCTCGGTCGCACCACATGACATTTTACACTAAAAATGCTTCATCTAAATGTTAAACATAGATTTATGCACCTGACACTGGAAATATTTGAAAAAGTTCAATAGAAACTAATATTTTTTTTTATATTTTTATATTTGCCAAACGTCATTGACCCAGTTGTTTCAAACTGTAAACTGTTACATATTCTCAGTGTATTTTCCATTGGCAGTGTATTTAATGTCTCTTTGTCCATACCGTTTCTTATCTGAACCTGCCGTGGTCACGCCTGATGTGGACTTGTGTAACTGTGTGGGAAGGTATTTATCAGATTGTGGGGTGTATCTGTGCATGTGTGTGTTTTGTGTGTGTTTTGTGTGTGTCTGTGTGTGTCTGTGCACCGGCTCTGCTTGTTCTGGAGCGCAGCCAGACTCCAGCCATGATCCTGACCTCTGCTCCATGGGAACGCTCACAAACAGGAAGTGGGCAGTAGCTGTTCGCTCGTCCCGTCTCAAAAACATGAGCTAAACTTTGGTGACGTGAGCAGAGAAGAGCAAAGAGAATTGATTTTGTGCAGATGATACCTGCAGTGATAACATACCTCTGATGTTCAGGGGAGTCAGGCCTGTTATGCTTTTACGTAAAGTCGCATTATCAGATTAAAACCGAACATGTTTACGTCATTTACAGTGTACTATTTAGTCCTTTAGATGCTGCGAACAATACATTTAAATGATTTATATTTTCTCTTCATGATTTATGTGGACTTTGAATCACCTCTACGAAGATTCTGATTGCTTTTATATGTCGCACTTAATAAGTTTCCACTATAGCTCTTTTCCATAAACCAGATATCCTTTTGATATAATTCAAATATTTATTAGTTTCGCTTCCTGGCAATTATCAAAGAATGTTTGGGTTTGCTGACTGGGTCAAACTCATATCTCTTCTCATTTCCCATTCATTCCAATTATCTGTGCGCTCTCCTATAAGATCTGCTGCAGAATAAAACTCAAAAAGGCATTTTGTCTAGAGGTCTTTCACTTTTCACCGAGCTAAAGGGAATTTCCATAACAGCTTTGTTTGATGTGTGTATATAGCTGCATTAAACAGAAAAGTATGCAATAATCTCTTTCATGCTTTGATATATCGCTCACTATCCACCTTATTCCAGAAGTGGCCGTGGGCACCGCCGGCATCATTCGGGTTGTATTATTTTGTATGGGGCTGATCTAGACAGTAAATAACTTCAATATGGACGATAAAGCCGTTCTAAAGCCCTCGGAGAATGTGTGGAGAGTGCGGTGTTGACTTGTTGGCGAGCGTGAAAATTTATGTAATATTCAAGATGTAAAACGTTTCCCGAATTCTCCATTAACATGAACGGGTTTAACTGGAAGTGCCGCCACAAAAAAGCGCCATTTAGGAGCGTTTAGAGACAGAAGTGAGCGGAATAATGTGGATACTGTGCAGACTTCTGACCCTAAAATCTCTGTAACCTCAGTGAGAACGATTTTCACAAGTATGCCTTTCATATTTAGTGTGCTAAAGGTGCTATACCTGATTTTTTTACTGTTTTAAACGTGAAAAAATAAGTAGTTTATTTTAAACTGTTTGCAGCTTATTCCTGACTTACTTTATGTATTCCGATAATCCTCATTATTCACCCTGATGACCATATAATAAGTGCTCATTATCATAACCCTGAGGGATCAGTGCAGTTTTGCAAATAACAGCTAATGTGCGAATGTGTGCTTTCTGAATTAGACAGTAAAACACTAATTAGAGGACAGATTAGACTAGGGCTGGGTCTCATTAAGAAATTGCCGATACAATACATACCTTGATACATAGGCCACGATACGATACATATTAGGGTTGGGCGGTATCTTCTCAGTATTTTACCGGGGTATAGGGTATTACCGTGACTAATTAAGAATTATTTTGTAGCTGCACCTAAACCATTCAGAAACAGATGAGCAGCTTTATATTTGAAGATGAGGCACAAGTTCTGATCAAACCAAACTTTGCAGCGCGTTCGATCGCATCAGCGCATGAGCTGTTTTTATCAGTGCTTAGAATCAGAATCAGAATTACTTTTATTCATTCCCGAGGGGAAATTTTCTTCGTTACAGATGCAACCAACCAAGAACATGTAGTTAGAATCAAGTTTATAAAAATAAGATAAAAGATAAAAATAGTTCTCTCTCAAAAATTATTTACATCAAGCGTCATATTTACATCTATATACATGTGTGAGCAGGGAATAGGATATTACAGTAGTTTGTTTAGAGTGTCCATCCATCCATCCATCTTCTCCCGCTTAATCCAGCTGGGTCGCGGGGGCATCTTGCTGCCCAATCCTCATAGCACCTGACCCCCCCTATGAACCCCTCAGCAGGTGGTGAGCCCACAGGAGGGTGGACAACATGGTCCTTGATGTTAGTTCATAGGGGGGTGTTTAGAGTGTATGTAAATTAAATTAACCATGCAGTTTTAAGTTTCATTTCTGTAAAACGTAAACAAATGTGCGCAAAGCTGCATTAAACACATTACTACTCAAAGTATATAATGAGCGGAGCACCGGAAATGTAGAGCAGTGGTGGACCAATCACAGCCTTTATTGTCTTCCCCTCGCTGTCTGCGTCGTTTTGATACATAGTTAGAAAGTTTCGGAGATGCACGCTGGTCGATGTGGACATTGTGCGTAGGGGGCACACGTCGACACAAACACATTCTGATGCAGAACTATAAATCGGGCTTTACCGTCTCCTCCGTGAAAGTCTGACTTCGCCCTCAAGCGGGAACTTTCTCCTCTTCAGCGCCTCGTCCCTTCTTGACTCTCAGCGTTCAATAAAACGTCTCCATCTCAAACTTTTGGGCTCAACGTCACACACGAAGCGTCAGTCACGTTTTTTCTTCTTCCTCGCTGCGTGTGGATGGAAATCTCCGAGCGTAACGACGTTTGAAGAGGAGAGAGAGCGGAGGGGAGAAAGTCCTGCTGTGGTTTTAGGTCCTTATGCAGATTTTTTTTTTAATGACAGTGATGAAACTGATACTGTTGCTACTTTTTGATACCGCGGGATACTACCGTATTACCGTATCTTGATAGAGTGAGCTTTTGATTCGATATGATATATATTTTAAATCAATTCGATACGGTTCAATAAAAAATAAAGGCAATCATGGCTGTGATACTAAAAGTCTTTGTTCAATCACTTCTTGTGCAAAGTTAATATGAAACACACATTTTAATCATAAAAACAGTGAAAATGACGAGTTTCTTTTCACTGAACAAGCAACAAAACTGTAGCGCTGTAACAAAATAATTTAGTAAAATATACCAAAAAATACTCTTGGCGATATATCAATACAAAAGCCCATGATATCCATACTGTATCATCACATTAAACAATACAATATGCCGATATTTCAACGTTTTTGCCCTAATTTAGACCCTACAGAATAAATGAGTACAACCAACAACACCAACAAATAACGGTTGTCACCTTTTCACTGAGGAATGTGGGGAAAAGCTTATAATATCCCGAAGAATCTTATAATATCCCGAAGAATAGACAGCAGTTGTGTTTGTGTGAACTGTTGAACTTGGCATGAATGGGCGGCAGAACAAAGTAGCACTGTCGGCTCCGACCGCACCACTTCCTCGCATATTTGCCAAGACGAGCTACAGTATGTTCTCGGAGCGATAACAGCTATAGAAACAGCTCAAGAGTCGTATTTGGAAACCCGGGCTGCGATCGCCATTACGGGCTGGGTCGACTTGCGGGCTCATAGAAGAAGAATGATGTTGCGCACATAAATCAACAGTTAATGGGGTTTCCAGAATATTTTCCATTTGAACGAAATAACAGCGTTTCCAGGTAACAATTTAAGTCTCGTTACGCCTCATTGTGTCCCTGCGTGAGCTCGTGTCGAAGCATTACTTTTATGAATGAAAAGGGAAATATGGAATGGGCGTAACAAACTAGAAAAATAGCGTGAGGATTTAAATCAAGAGGTTTACCGGCAATGTTCAGTAAAAGGATACGGTTTTGAGCAGAGTTCAGACTTTGGAGGATGAAACTGAGACTCATATATCATGTTTTTGAGTAGCATTTGTCCTCGTCTGGATTTTCTTTTTAATTTGGCTATTAAAACTTCCCCTTTTACCACCTAATGAAGTATTATACATTCTTTTTTTTTAAGTACAATCTGTTATTTCACACTCTGCTGCTGAAGTTGTGTCATATGGCTGTAATAAAAGCTATAGGAACAGAAATACAAACAAAAACGGAAAATAAAATTCACACACATGTATGAACAACTTTTTGGACATAAAAAATGCTTAATTTAGGGCCATAGCTGCAAAAGTGCAAAGTGCAAAGTCTCTAAGTAAACTAAAAATACAAAAAAAGTACGATTGCCCCGTTACTTTACTGGTGCCAGTCATTGAAACAGCTCCTGTCAGGTCCAGGGCCAGAGCCACATCACTTCCTGCATTTCCATGGTGTTTATTACATTTGTATTTATATTTTGTGTGGAATAGACCATCTTGACTCACTTCACTCTATGGCAAAGTTTGGGTCAATGGAAATGGATGGAGCGCATGCTTTTGGAGGAAAACAAAGTTCCTATTGGACTAGGGATGTCCCGATCCGTATCGGACAGTATCGTGATTGGACCGATCCAGTTTCACATGTTTTTGCGGCATCGATGCGCTTTACGGCAGCTGTAAATCAAAACACCACCATGTTGCTGTGTGGGACTTTTCACTACAACAAAACGAGAGTCAAACAGAGACGCAATCGCTGCAAATAAACAGTTTCTCCTGGAGGAACCAGCAGAGCCACTTTAACGCTACCAGTTTCATTCGTCACTTACAAAAGAATCATCCGGACGAGATTTACAAGCGCAAGACGGCAAAGCCACAGCAGCAACACTGGAGGAGACATTTCACAGAAGGTCGGTGAGGCTTTCGTCGTCTAATGTACTTTTTGGGGCTAAGGTACGAACTTCCTTTACGACACTACATTACAGAGACGTTGCTAAAAAACAAAAAAAAGGTTATCGGCTCGGTATCGGAAAGAGCACTCCTTAAAAAATCGTTTTCCAAACCTCATCACCCAGCATGTGTGTGACATAGGATAATGCCCGGAAATATGCTCGGAAAGGCGCTCTCAGCTTTTCACTGACAAAAAAGTACGTTTCTATCTTTTATGGTCGGAAAGTTACGCAAAATTGCGTAAAATTGGCACTGATCAGTATCAGAAATACCTTATCTGTAAATGTAAAAATGTATATTATGACATCTATTAAAAATAAAACATTTGGCTAGATAATATTAAAGGTGCAGTGTGTACATTTTTGGTTAAGGGTCCATAACCTGGTTACGTCATTGCACTGCCTGGAATGTTCCACAGTATGACATTAAGCAGCTCTACCTTACATTTATTAAATTACAGGTGGTTTTATAACTCAAAAATACGTAGAAAAACAGGTATATGACTGAGTGGGGTTGGCCTCTCCGCAGATCTGACCTGTAACTTGGTCGAGTTTGGTCTCCATGAGAATAAAAAGCCATACTGTGAAACATTCCAGACAAAGCAATAACTTCTCCATGGAGAAAAGCATTTGACGGACCTCTTCCAACGAAAAAAAAGTCACACAATGCACCTTTAATGGTTGAGAAATGTATTTGTGAGACTTGAACCACAAATCTCCTGGTTACACGTCGACCGCTCAACCACCTGAACCACAGTCGGTCCCAAAGGCATCAGACTGTACACGAACACGTACTACAGCAGATAATTGCGCTGGCTGTTATCCAGGGCGGAGTAATAATAGACCAAAAGCTATTTTTAACACTCTTTGGTGTCAGTTACTTTTTCTTTGTCCTCGGTCCCCTTTTTATTGTAATTTTTAACAAGCTTTGGTGCTAAAGTAAATGATTTCAGCCTAAGCTCAAAGAATAATATGTTAGCAAAAGATAAAACGATAATGCTCAGTACAGTAAGGGGTTTTGGACAAATATTGCAGGGATAATGCAGGGTATTACGGATGTGTTGAAAACATTGATTCGGAATCGGTTTGCAGGTTAATTCCTAAAGATCAATTTAAATTTTAATACATTTTCCCCCAGTGTATTTTAACCCAACTTGTCGCGTCATTGAATTCACGCAGGCGCCGCAGTCTGACTATATCAAAACTATTAACATGGCGTCGGACACTAGTGGCCACATGAGCCAAATCCAGGCTTTGAAGACGCCAGAAACACTCAAATCTCCGTCTGGCACCGTTTCGGGATCAGAAACGATAAAGACAAAGATGCGCTTGACAGAAGCAAAGCAATTTACGAGGCCAAAATGAGGTGAAGTATCGCGGAAAAACAACCAACCTCAGGAACCACTGGGAACAGCTCAAAAATGGTTCTAATAACACTAACCTGAATCGAGATCGGATCGGATCGTGATAATCGATTCTGAATCTTGAGAATCAGAATCAAATCGATTTATGGAATTTGAATCGATACTCTAGACGAACTTGAGTTGGGAGCCCTTATTATAATGCTCTTTTTTTTTAGTTACTGTATTTATTGTCTGTTTTCTCCCATGGTTCTTGAGACACACACGTCTCTATTTGAATCAGGGGAGATTGGAAACTTGTCTTATTCCTTAAGGAGCCGACTGGATCACCGAGGGGGAAGCTTTGACAGTTAAAATAGATTTGACAATCAGATACTATTTTGATGGTGTTTTCATTATTTAAAGTAAACTCCTCTCATTTAATGCCATATTGAGAGAAAATCAAATTGTTCTGAGGCCTCGGCTGTTAGTAGCCCTGAGGGGCAATTGGTTGGGGTGCCCCTCCAGATTTGGCCGCCAACTGTTTCCTAATGGTAGCGAGCTTTCTATTTGATATCGACACCTAAAATAATCACATAAGTTTCAAGTTTTTTCAGGAAACAGAAAAGACTTACCCAAAACTTGAAATGACTGAAAGTATGAGGACATGAAATTATGAGGATTGAGGCAAAAAAGTAAAAAAATTATGATTATGTTAGCAAGGTGATGAAATGATATATTTCAAATCGATTTGATACAATAAATAATAAAGACTAAATCATGGATGTGATACTAAAAGTCTTTGTTAAACCACGTCTTGTGCAAAGTTAATTTGAAACAGACCAATTTTAATCATAAAACAGTGAAAATGTTCCATAAATGAGTTTCCTTTCACTACACAAGCAACAAAACTGTAGCGCTGTAACTAAAAAAATGAATAAAATACACCAAAAAATACTCAATATATCGATACAGCCCTATGTAGGGATGGGGCAATATTGACAAAAAATAAATTAACTGGATAATTTTCTTTGGAGCATCACAATATGGTAAGAAATGTGCTAAAATTTCTTAAAACCATGAAAAACTATTTAATTTGAAACAGTTTACTAATCCTAATCCTAATATAAGAGCTTTTCACATCTTTCAGACAAGAACAGAGTAAAGTTAGCAACAACTAGCATGCTAATGAGCACTTCCTGATTAACGGACACGCATTAAAACGCTTTGATTAGATGTAGATAGTGAAACGTTGCTTATAAATTACAATATTTTTGCACAAATTTTGCTCAAATACATTGCGAAAAAAAATTTTTCAAAGATTACGCGTTTGTTCCATTATTAATCGGCTTTTTTGCAGCGTTTTGGTTTCGAATCACAGCAAGGGCTCCGATCTTAATATAGTGCATTCATATTTAATGCGAGCAGCCTCCCGAGTCCATCTGCCGTGAAGTGGACCTCAGCGCCACGCCCTGAAATCCTGGCAGGACAAATGAGGATGTATAACCGCATCTTATAATGGGCCTATAAATGTCATTATGGGAAAGACGTGATGCAGGAAGCAGGAAGTGCGCGGCTCTCGGCTGCGTTTACATCTCATTTACACTAATCAGCTCATCCTCGTCATCTGCACGGAGCTGGTTCAATTATGGAAAACACTCGAACGTTTAAGCCCCACGTTGCCCATAGAATTTATTTATAAAACTGAGATGCCAATAACTCATTCAAGGTGAGAAAATGAATGACGAAACAACCAGGACCAAGACATAAACGATAATACATTTCAGTAATTACAAGGGCTGCAACTAACGATGATTTAGTAAGTCGATTAGTTTTCGATTAGATCATTTTTGGAGCAAACTAGTTGAATCATCATTGTATACTGAGACTTTTTAAAGACATTATCCAGCAAATAAAGGTTGAAATATAGTGACTGAAGGCTTCTAAATATAGAGAATTTACAAATAGCGTGTATTATTATTGTCTCCTAATGACCTCTTGTAAATAGCTGAGATTTTATATTTTATTACTCATTTTTCTATTTTATTTTGACTTGTCTCTTGCTGTATTTTGGCTATTTATTTATATATTTTAATTTATTCTTTGTTATTATATTATATTATGATGTGTGAGCTCCTGCATCCAAATAGGGCTAAGTCTATGTCTTATTGTGGAAAATCTGTAATTTTTAAATTCTTTTTTGAGATTTTGAGTTAATAATGCTGCTGTCTTTGTTGTAAAAAGGTGTTTTCGTATTTGTTTGAGAAAATCAGATACCAATTGATACTAAAACTTGTTTTGAAACTAGATACTCATTTAAGCAAGTATCAATACTGAGAAAAATAAAATAAAAATCACATAACTGGATAAAATTTGACCTTTCCTGAACAGTTTCATCTTAAATTAGATCAGACCTTGTGTAAGATCATGAAATAATAAACAAATACTATTATGTTGTGTTGAAAATTGCAGTTACTGTTTATTCTTAAGTATCAAAATCAAGTTTGAAATGTTATTATCGTGTCAACACTATTTTAAGGTAAGGTAACTTCATTTCTATAGCGCTTTTCACAGACACATGTCCCCAAATATGCTTTACAGAGCGTTATTTACAGAGATTTTAGAGTCTGCACAGCTGTACGTGTATATCTGCAGCTGTAATTCTTAGATATAAACATTAGAATATGTTTAAATCATGGATCATCACCTGTATATTCTACAATAGCCCTCTATAACAGTTGATTATCTAATATTGTCACATCACATTGCAGGAAAACAACTATTTCCAACAGACTTTGCGACTCAATACTCCATCTACAGGTCTAACAGTGGCATAACACTCAACCCATACATGCACATAAAGAAACAGAGTACATATAGGAGCCATGGAAAGCCTCTGATGGGACACAGTTAGACACCGATAAAGCATAAACCTTTATCCATTTAAGTAAGTAAGTAAGTAAACTTTATTTATATAGCACCTTTCACAGATAAAATCACAAAGTGCTTTACAGAGTGCAAATCCATTTATTAGTGAACAAAGTTAGGCTTCAAAATTAGGCATAGCTAGGCATTTAATCCATCAAATTTTATATATTCGGCAATAGTATAAGTCAGAAATCCTTTGGCGAGCTACTTGGAAGGGGGTGGAGCGCTACTTTGAGCCCTGATGTAAAGCAAAATCTAACTTCTTGAGCAGTTTAATCGTCCTATATTGCATAAAATTGACTCTTCTGAGCTTTAAGCATGTTATAGTTTGTCTTGTCTGCATCTCCAAAGCTCAAAACGCTCTGCTCCACCTTTTAAAGCAGTAGTTTTCAAGATAAACTTTAGTTCAGTGAAGATCGTAAATTACCACATGACATCGTAAGTGAGTCTTTTGTGTTTGGGAAAAGAACTCAGTCTAAATATGCATGATTTGTGTGTTAAACATGTGTGGGTTTTGACATAGAGTATGCAGTCACCGCTTTGAGACTTGACAGACAAAAAAAACACTGCACCAAGTTTTTTTGCTTAAACAATAGCCGGAGCTGGAGTCTAATTCTTTTTTAATGACAGACTTTAATAACGTAGTATTGTGCCTGGTGCCTGTGGGCAGATTCCTTCCTGCATAGGTCAAGAATAGGAAGTCAATCCTTTTAGGTGTGACATAATCACAGTTTGGACTACAACTCTAATCCTCTCATCTCTGAGCCAACGGCTGCAGATGCCGTGTGGGAGGAGTCGCTGTCAGAAAGCGCGCCGAGCACTCACGATACTTTAAACATCATAAAAGTGCATAAACTACAGGCAGCACGGGTAATAACATAGAAATGTGTCCCTTGATCTATAGTAGTCCATTCATAAAATCCCAAATGGACAGAGAATTATCAACTATTTGAATAATCAGTCTGCCAAATTTCATAATTAAAATGAATGGCTAGATGTCCCTATTTACTCGGGACAGTCCCAGTTTTGAGCCCTGTGTCCCCTGTTCCAGCAGATTCATCCAAAACCAGTGATTTGTCCCACTTTTATACAAGAAATGCCCCAACTGTCTCTATTTTTGACCAATTTTATACCTGCCAACAGTAAAGAAGGGCGTATATTGACATTTCTTTAGATAAAATGCAGAAAAGCTGCTTAAAAACGACCAAAATACAAAGAAAATGTGACTATAGTGGCTCACACGTCACGAATGGGCCAAGTGCAGAACCGTTTTCCTTAATTACGCACTCGTTTCACCATTTTATTATTACTAGGGGTGTAACAATAACCGAAATATGGTGATATCATATCGTCAAAGGTCTCACAATAATATCATGGACCATCATAATATATCGAATCACAAGTCTCTTTGCTTAAATGAATAGTTCTGACGCAGAAATAGCTAAAAAAAAAAAACAGAGAGAACTTCATAGACCATGATCCTTTGCTCCGTTTCAGTGCAGACGACCTGAAGAAATAACTGTTCTAAGCACTTTGAAATCTTCATTCTTTGGATATAACTTGTGATGGCATTTTTACAGGAAAAAGGAGCAGATTCACAGTTTTGTGAGCCAAAATATTGCAATAAATATGGTACCGTGAGATGTTTATGGTGAAAATATCATACAGAGAGATTTGGATATTGTTACATCCCTAATGACAATAAATGTTGCACCAAATGACTGGTCAAAGCATTTTAGAATGTCAGTCTTGTTATTATGTAGAATATCGTAATATCTTTTCCACAATATTGCAATAAATATCGTACTGTGACGTTCATACCGTGATGATATCATATTCGTATCCAGACTTAGATATCGTTACATCCCTAATTATTACCAACCAACTCAAACCGGGATGTCCTAGTTTTTTTTATTTTGAAAATCTGGTCACCCTACACTAAAGACTTCCATTTTTACATGGAGGCGACTGAATATATGATCAAATTAGTCCCTTTTCAAGATATTCACGAAAGCCTTTCCAACAAGCCTCTAAAAACGCACCACTTATCCAAGCACAATGATTATTCTTATTTAGCAACGCAACAAGGGCTCATTTTAATCAAAGAATCTTATTGAGGGACAAAGACAGACACTTGTTATCCCCAGACAGTCACAAGACCTATACATTTCATATTTCTAAAGACGACATGACATTTACGACCATTAGAAAAACAGGACCTGACGGAGTCGTGTCAAAGCCCTGAAGGCGATGGACGTCTGAGTAAACGAGGACACTCGCATCGGCATCGTGGTATTTCACAGCTCCGCCCTCATCTTCATCGCCTCAATGTGGACAAAGAGACACTACAAAGTCTAATCCTTTTTAGCGTTAATCGAACATCTTTTCAGCACATTTTGGCCCTGCTTCGTGTACAATTTCAATAATGAAACTATTAAGGATGGATGATATAATGGTGCTATGGTATTAAGGAAACTGGAGGAAACTGGCTGCATCAGAGGTGTGTAGTGAGTCCAAATTTGCGAACTTTACCAAAACTGACACCTGTCTCAAGCTAAAAAGGGACGCAGAAACGGACAGGGTAAAGAAAAATGCACGGATAATGTCGATACTGTAATTAATTTGTCGGAGAATGCAGCTTTTGGAGTGAAAACAAAGCCAAAAGTTCGGTGCGGTGCCTCATTTGGAACGCAGAATCATCAGTCGCGTTATGATAAATGGAAGATTTTTGCACATTTGAATGAAAAACAAGTAAGAAAAGACAAAAAATAACCATTAACACTTCCACAATGGAGAATACAGCATTTATAGTGGCAAATTGGATAAAACTCACGGTTGCCAGATGTGCCTAGTGGGTTCAAATTTGTGAACTTAACCAAAACTGACATTAAAATCCTGACCACTAACCACAAATATAGATCACTGGTCACAACAGTGACCAGTGATCTATATTTTGACAAGCAGGCCATACCGGCTTGTCAAAGCCTGATCCCGTCAGATCTCAGAAGCTAAGCAGGGCCAGGCCTGGTTAGTATTTGGATGGGAGACCACTGGGAATTCCAGGTGCCACAGGGGGGCGCCAGTGGCAAAAAACTGTCGTAGTGTCCTTAGGCAAGGCACATCACCCACATTGCCTAGTATGAAAGTGGTGTGTGCGTGAATGGTGGTGGTGATCGGAGGGGCCGATGGCGCAGATTGGCAGCCTCGCTTCCGTCAGTCTGCCCCAGGCCAGCTGTGGCTACAATAGTGGTTTACCACCACCGGGTTTGGAGTGAATGAATAAAGCTCTGTAAAGGGTCTTTGAGTGTCCTGAAAAGCGCTATATAAAACTGATGCATTATTATTATTAACAATAAGACTGTTGTATGTATAAATATTAGTATTCTAGCTATTTTGTATGGTAAAAAATGGAAACTTTAGATTTAAACTCTCTAGAAGTCCAAATAATTTCCCTTGTGGATCAATAAAGTTGGTCTAAGTCTAAAATCTCGGACTTTCAAGAGACTTCCAATGTTTGTTATAACAAATGTAGGTATATTGTGTTGAAAACAAACATTTGGCAGTACTTTTAGTTCTGTTATAAAGCTGAATATTAATTTCAAACTTCAAATTTCAATAAGAAATTCACTCAATACCAATAATGAAACCACAATAATGATGAAAAATGCAATGAGGTGTTAAATTCCTTCCAGTAAAGCTCAAAAAACTGTTCAGAAACGCTCAAATTTTATCCTGTTACTGTGATTTTTTTTTAAATATCGATACTTGCTCAAATGAATATCGAGTTTATTATATATTTAGTTCACTAGATATTACAGTATTGAGTAGTATCTTGATTTTCAATACTTTTGACACCCAAATGTCGGACCTACGTGATTATCGCATATTATCTAGGGTGACCAGCTTTTCTAAATAAAAAAACGGGGCACCCTCGGTTATTTGGTGGTTGGTAATAATAAAAATGTGAAACGAGTGCATAATTAAGGTTAAACTGTTATGCAGAAACTATTCATGAGTAACATGTGAGTCAGTATAGTCACATTTTCTTTGTGTTTTGGTCGATTTCAAGCTGTTTTTTTTGTATTTTACCTAAACAAATGACAGTTTATGCCTCGCTTTACTGTTGACAGGTATCAAATTGGTCAAAAATAGGGACACCTGAAACATTTCTTGTATAAAACTGGGACAAATCACTGGTTTTGGGTAAATCTGCTGGAACAGGGGACACAGGGCTCAAAACTGGGACTGTCCCGGGTAAATAAGGACGTCTGGGTCTTGTTACCCCAATATTATCGCAAGCCTGGTACATCCACACCCATCTACACCAAAAAAACTCACAAGCTAACAGCAATTTTCTCCCTATTCCTATTTAAATCACGCCGTACCGCTCTAAAGATGTCGCCATGTCATCTAAAAACCCAACATTTTGCCTTGCCTAACTATTTCTCCGTCTAACCACAGAATTCCTTCTCGCATTAGCCACAGCTCCTTCTTTTCACATGTTTCGCCAGCCTGATTTGGTCCAATTTAATCCATGCAAACCCAATTATCTGCTCTCTTCTGGGCAGTGACCCCTTTTATTCCTCCTGCGGCAAGCACACGCATCCACATCCACCCATCCGTCCATCCCGCCGTCCGGCCAGCAGCCTCCGACCCACCCCTCCGCTCAGCCAGAGAAACGTGCAGCGGCAGCCAGCCCGGTCCCCTCCCTTTCCACGCTCCCCTCCCTGTTCCATCCTCCCTGCCTCTCCCTGGATGAGCATAGTGGAATAAAACCGCTGCGACGTTCCATTACCGAGAATACCAAAGATGCAACTAAAAAAAGAAAGGAAATATTATTATTTCATTGACAAAACAGCATGTGGCACCAGCAATATTCATTCAGCAGCGTAAATCAAACTGCGAATCAATGCATAATACTTTCAAATAAAAATTACTACCCTGTCTGCACCAAAGCGGTTTATTTTGATTTCACAATAGGCGAAATGCTTTTTTTTTAGGAGCTACCCATTCATTGTGCATAATGGTATTGGTGTTATTGGGGTTAATAGCAAAGCTGGAACGGGAATGAACCCAAAAATCACGTTAAATCAGTTTGGAGGTGCAAAAATGTAGCGTTAAATAGTCACGTTCGGTTCTTTTCGCGTTTTATTTGGAGGAGCCGACAAGTGACAGCAGCCCACACCCCCAAAAGGAGCCCCGCTACACCGGTCTCCGGCTGAAAAGGGGCGCAGAAACGGACACGGTGACGAAAAACGCACGAATCATGTCGGATTTGGGATGGTTTTGTCGGAAAATGCGAGTTTGGGCGGGAAAAAAAAGTCAAAAGTTCGGCGCGTGCATCGTTTTAAAGCGGAATTATTAGCAGCGTTGTAATAAATGGAAGATTACGGGATTTTGGGAGAAAAAACATGTACGAAAAGACAAAAAACAGCGTGTGGTAATGCATTAACGCTTCCATCACAAGGACAGTGCCGTTTTGCGTGTTTATAGCGCTGAATCGCTGCAAAATAAGGTAAAACTCACGGTAATGCGGGGTATGTTCTTCTTGCCCTGATATCCAGACATGTCGGCGGATGGGAGAGGATTACTGCAGCCTGTTGGTTGCGGTTGCGATTTAAAAAAGCAAAAAAAAAAATAAGAAAAAGCAGATCCCGGGGAAGGTTGGTGGAGGTGAGAGTCGGAGCCGGGTTTAGGAGCGAGGTACGGGCTTGAGCGGCAGCCTCCCCGGTGTCCGATGCAGCAGAGAGCCGAGAGGAGACAGACACAAGAGGAGGAGAGGCAGGGCAGCCGGCGGAGGAGGAGGAGGAAGCCAACGGAGCATGCGCAGAGCCTCGCCCTGCTACAACTACTGCCTCTAGTCTGGGGATTCATTCAGACAAAAGTGCACAGGGAACGAGAGCCTGTTCAGGGAGACCAGACCAGACGTCCCTATTTACCCGGGACAGTCTCAGGTGTCCCCTGTCCCGGCAGATTTATCCAAAACCAGTCATTTGTTCCAGTTTATACAAGAAATGCCCCTATTTATGACAAATTTGATCTAAACTAAGTCTCAACCAGGACTACAATAGGTCTAATTAGGGTGACCAGACGTCCCTATTTACCCGGGACAGTCCCAGTTTGAAGTCCTGTGTCTCTTGTCCCAGCAGATTTATCTAAAACTAGTGATTGTCCCTATTTTTGGCCAATTTTATCTAAACCAGGACCAAACTAAGACCAAATCAGGACTACATCAGGCCTAAATAGGATGACCAGACATTCCTATTTACTCAGGACAGTCCCAGGTTCGAGCCCTATGCCCCTGCAGATTTATCCAAAACCACTGATTTGTCCCAGTTTTATTCAAGAAATGTCCCAAATGTAACTATTTTGGACCAATTTGATCTAAACCAGGTCTAAACTGAGTCTAAATCAGGACTATAACAGGTCTAAATTGGGTGGCCAGATGTCCCTATTTACCAGGGACAGTCCCAATTTTAAGTCCTGTGTCCCCTGTCCCAGCAGATTTATCCAAAACCAGTGATTTTATACGAGAAATGTCCCAAGTGTATCTATTTATGACCAATTAGAACTAAACTAAGACTAAACTAGGTCTAAACCAGGACTAAAACAGGACAATCACAATTCTTTTACAAATCAGATCCTCGCCAACAGTAAAGAGGAGCATAAACTGTCATTTGTTTAGCCAAAATACAGAAAACCGTGTTTGCAAAAAAGTAAGTAAAGCTTATTTATATAGCACTTTTCACAGCCATACGGTGCTTAACAAATGTATTAGAGCACCCGTCATGAAAACAAGAAAACATAAATAACTTCATACTATACCAAAAATGGGAATATTTAGTGTGCGCAGAAAACAGCTGCATTCTTGCTGCTTTGTTTTTATGTTGTTTTGCAAAGTCTCTTTTGTTTTTGAACTCCAAATAGTTTATCGCTGTTCCCAGAGATTTGCTTTGGATGAGACTTTAGTGTAATTTTTGGAAAACATTAAACTGTATGGAATGTATGGATAACAACAATAGTTCTATTTTAGCATTAAAGATATAGTTTTGATAAAAAGATCTCGCATATACTGGTGGATTAACCATTATTGAAAGATAAAAAGATATTTTGGTAAACAGAAATACTGTTGAACTATGTATGGCAGCAGCAAACACCTTATACTGGGTGGTTTGTTAAGCTCTGTAGGTCACAAAGGGCTTCACGTACAAAAGTTTAAAAAACACCATAAGAAACATTCATAATAAAATCAATCAGAGCTCTAAACCTAAGGGGACGGGAACAACTATGACCAAATAACCATAAAGCAAAGAAATGCAGCGTCAGAAGCTCCTCAGATCACGACTGACACGAGAATCCACAATGTTACACACTATTTTCACAACTTTATTTATACCAAACATCTCAACCCGGGGGCCTTCACATTAAGTCTTGCGAAGGGATTTTTAGGGGGAAAAGTAGCATATTCACACCACAAAATATTGCAATAAATCTGGTACGGTGAGATGTATATGGTGAAAATATGGTACAGAGAGATTTGGATATCGTTCCATCCCTAATGACAATAAATGTTGCACCAAATGACCGGTCAAAACATTTTATGTCAGTCTTGTTATTATGTAGAATATCGTAATATCGTGAGCTTTCCCACGATATCACAATAAATATCGTACTGTGAGGTTTGTAGTAGTCGATAATGTAATAATGGTCAATAATGTGATAACTATAATGTAAGAAAATGCCTGAAACAATAATGTAATAATGTGTTACTAATAACATAGTAAGTTATTACATTATCGGCTGGTTTAATAATAATAAAAACTGCAACCACTGATGCAATAATTTCTTTTATATCATTTTATATCACTTAATACAAGATTTATTCATTAAATTAAAAGTGTCACTACAACATAAGTTGAGGGCTGTGATTTATATGGGAAAGGAAATATTCAGGCTGGATTACTGTTGTCGGCGATAAAAGTATTTGAAATTAACACGATTTATTAATATCTGGTGCTATATCAGGGTGATTTTAAGATGAATTTACAGTAATTTCTTACATACTGTTCCTTTAAATGATATTAAGAATTTATTACATTATTAACAGCAGTTTTTAAACCAGCCAATAATGTAATAATGTGTTACTACATTATTAATAACAGGTTATTACATTATTGTTTCAGATATTTTCCTACATTACTGGCAAGTTACATTATTGTCTTTATTACATTAAAATTATTACGTTATAGGCAGTTATTACATTATCGGCTGCTACAAGGTTCATACCGTGACGATATATTGTGAGACTTAGATATCGTTACACTTATGTGAGACAAACTCTGCTTTGACTCTTTAAATCCAGGCTCAAAACAGTTCTGCGAAAGGTTTTCATTCTTCATTCTGCACTCTTCTCTCTCATTTAATGTCTCTCTCTTTAATCTGTTGATGATTATTTATTTATGTATTGATTTGTTTTTATTGTGATTTTAATGCATTTCTTATTCTCTAAAGCACTTTGAAATCCTTTGTTTACGACTTGTGCTGTACAAATAAACTTCCCTTGCCTCAAACATGCACGGACGACTCTAAAACCTCATGCTGGGAACGTCGTAACATGGTGGAAAGTCGGTGTTGCATAGTGACGATGCTGCGAAACATAAACGTTAACACACCTCAGCACAGCGGCTGCTATAAACTATGACACACAACATCATATTTATGCTTGTGCCGATATCCTCTGCGTTTTAAAAGACAAACTAGCTGCATGTTGGTGCGTATTGTCTCTGAACGGCTGACGTAGCGTTACATGTTTTATGGCACGGTTGATAAAAGCTCCGGAGCACAGAACGTGGTGGATCTGAGAGGTGCAGAGTGGATCGTGTTGCTGAAGCTGTGGATCAATATGAAACCTGAGAGTGGAGCTCACACCATTACAGCTTTTAACAGCAGCTGCCCAAAACCTCCGTGTTAAATGTTCAGACGGCTCCTCCACCGTGTCCGACTGCACCCAGTACACCACTAACAACTAGGACAATCTGGGACAAATGTGTAATTCTGATTTTTCTGACCGGATTAGATTCACGCTTTGTGTTTTAAAGGGACAGTTTGGAGTTTTGGACATAGAGCCTCATTTCCTCGTGAACCAGATGAACAAGGTTGAGCTCAATCTTTACCTGCTAAGCTTTGGCATTTTACAGTAAAATCATCAATAATATAATAATAACTGTGCAGTAGCTTCTCCGTAAAGTGAGGCTACTCATTTCTGTCTTGTATAAATGGAATTGTAATGAAATGATATAGTAAAAATGTAATTGCGATCAGCAGATATAAGTTAGTGGGGCAAAATTGCAACTGAAATCGTGTATTCAGGTGTGAAAAATCTGTAACATTTAGAGATTTCTGTCAGTGTTGTGACGATGTTTTGCTGGGTTTCAGATGAATCACAACATCCTATAAGCCAATTATCACCAATACAGATGAGGACAGCTAAAATTAAAGGGATTGTTCAGAATTTTGGACATAGGGCCTCATTTCCTCGTGAGCCAGAGTGTTGGAGACGTGTGGAGACACTTGGAGGAGCAGTGTGGATTTGGTCCTGGTCGTGGAACACTGGACCAGCTCTACACCCTCCATCGGGTGCTCGAGGGTTCATGGGAGTTTTCCCAACCAGTCCACATGTGTTTTGTGGACCTGGAGAAGGTATTTGACCGTGTCCCTCATGGTGCCCTGTGGGGGGTGCTCCGGGAGTATGGGGTCCGGGGCCCTTTGCTAAGGGCTGTCCGGTCCCTGTATGACCGGAGCAGGAGCTGTGTTCGCATTGCCGGCAGTAAGTCAGACCTGTTCCCGGTGCATGTTGGACTCATAGACCATATATACAGGGCCGGCCCCCGCATTAGGCAACATAGGCAAATGCTAAGGGCGCCGCCGCTCCACTAGGGGGCGCCGAGCGCAAAAATCAGCGATGGGGGATAAAATCCTCCACTGTCTAAAACATTGTCACTATGAACAGAATGAAAGTAAATCAGCAATAAAACCAGTAAACAACGCCTCATTCGGCGCCCCCCTGCACTGTTAAAGAGTTTATGTTGTTAAACTTGTCATTTAAAAATACTGCGTTGCCCCTTTGAAGTTTGGTCGTGTTTTTTGTTGTTGTTGCTGGACATGCTTCAAACAGCCAAGCTGGCCATACCAGCTTGTCAAAGCCTGATCCCGTTAGATCTCAGAAGCTAAGCAGGGCCGGGCCTGATTAGTACTTGGATGGGAGACCACTGGGAATTCCAGGTGCCACAGGGGGGCGCCAGTCACAAAAAACTGGTGTTGTGTCCTTAGGCAAGACACTTCACCCACATTGCCTAGTGTGAAAGTGATGTGTGCATGGCAGGACTCCCTTGAAAAAGAGATTAGTAATCTCAATGGGATTTTCCTGGGTAAATAAAGGTAAAAAAAAAAAAAAAAAGCTGTAGCTAGAGCGAGGAGCGAGCTGAAACAACGTCACTTGTTGGACTATGTCAAAACGTCCCAAACTGTCTGGTGCTCAGGGTAGGAAAAAAGGAAAGATGAGGAGGAAAAACGCAACAAAGACAGAGGTAATGTTCCAGTAAAGATGATGCCATGATTGTTTTCCTGTTGCAGAAAGAATATTAAATTTGAGAGTCATTGACTATTAGCATGTCATATAAGCCAGTCAATAAATAGCTAGCGTTAACTGCATCAGTTTATAGAAGCAGAGACTTTTTTTATAGCAGTATCAGACTGACTTTGATAGAATGGCAAAGCTATAACGGAAACGAATAATGTAATTGCCTCCATCTTAGCTTCCTCAGGTAAAAAGGTCTATAGCAATACTGTAGATCTAGATTATTCACCAGGTGCCACTTGTTATGTTGTTCTGTATTTGACACCTGGTTAGCTAAACATTACTGTGTGTTTTTGTTGTGTTAAACTTTCTATCAGTGTACTCATGCAATAAGCTTACTATATGGATATACTAACAATACTTAACTCCTTCTCTTTACTCTAGGATCCGTATTGATTATTTTAGTTCCACTGTAATGATGTAATAAGCCTACTAATACAGTATATACAGTATATTAATTAATAATATAACAAGCTTTTCAGAAACATCTATTGGCAGTATTTTTTATTTTTTTTGCAATCCAAGGGGCGCCACCTGAAATCTTGCCTAGGGTGTCAAAATGGTTAGGGCCGGGCCTGCATATATAAAAGTGAGTGTGACGTCACCCACAGCGTCAGCATCGCTCAAATGAGGCTCGAGATGTCACGGTTACAGGAGCGAATCTGGAGCCAGGCTTTATGTCATGAATAGGATTTTTTTGACGGACAAAATAGTGAAAAAAAATCCAGGATCGTGTAGAGCGGATTCATACGAACATTTTAAGACCAAAATAACGAGGCCACCGCAGGTACAGAGAGAGGGACGATAAGATCCCAATGTAAGTCAATGAGAAAATGAGAGAGAAGGAGCTGGAAGAGCCTCCTGGAGCACTTCCTGTTTGGCACGCAGCGGCTAATGGGTTAGCTTAGTCCACTTATATAAACTTATATGGTTGGACTCCGCCAGGGCTGCCCTTTGTCACCGGTTCTGTTCTTTGTATTTATGGACAGAATTTCTAGGCACAGCCAGGGGCCGGAGGGGGTCCAGTTCGGGGACCACAGGATCTCATCTCTGCTTTTTGTGGATGATGTCGTCCTGTTGGCTTCATCGAACCAGGACCTGCAGCACTGGGGCGGTTTGCAGTGTGAAGCGGCCGGGATGAGAATCATCTGTTCCAAATCCGAGGCCATGGGTCCCGACTGGAAAAAGGTGGATTGCCCTCTCCAGGTGGGTGGGGAGTCTCTGCCTCAAGTGGAGGAGTTCAAGTATCTCGGGGTCTTGTTCATGAGGGAGGGGAGGATGGAGCTGTGAGCTGAGCTATACTGTGGAATATTACAGCTAAAGGAACAACTTTCCATGGAAACAAGACGGCCAAGTAAGAATCAGGTTTGTGGAGCTGCAAGTCCACTCACAGGAAGAACACGTTTTCTTATGTTGTTCAGTGCAATAAACACAACCAAAATGAAAAAACAAACATTTTTATTTTAATCTATTTTTTGGCTAAAAGGTTACATAATGTGGCTTTAAAAACACTGTTAACGCTCCAAAAAGATGGTTTGATTAACCCATGTGTAATTTAGCACACATTTCTCAATCCCAAACGTCAGCACTCAGCTCTTTTGTTTCCCACAGACTGACAGCACAATCCCAAGATGCAAGTCACTCCCCTGGATCTGCTCCACACACACTCAGATTTACGGCCCTCAGAGGACACTGAACGCACCGCTGCAGTGGGACCGGGGCGGGTTGTACAGTAGACTTATGGCAGGGCAGTGAGGGGAAGGCTTTTGTTGCCCTCGCTGACATGTCGAGCCCAAGGACGCTCCCGCACCACTGATGGATGTATTGATCCTTAATGGTCATCGCCGGGGTCCACAGAGTTAATGGTTTTATGTGTCGACAGCAGCAGCAGGGAAGGGCAGAAGAGCAACGAACTCGAAAAGACAACAGAATCTGGGCTCGCTGATTAAATAATTATATATGGGTCAATGATGTATAAGGATTTTCAACAGGCAAATTTTAAAATCTAAAAAATATTAGTTTCTATTGAACTTTTTCAAAAATTTCCAGTGTCAGGTGCATAAATCTATGTTTAACATTTATATGAAGCATTTTTAGTGTAAAATGCCATGTGGTGCGACTGAGAATAACCTTAAAATGGTTTTATTTTCTAAAACATTGTTGGGATATTAATCTCTTCTGAGTAATATGAAGTGTAAAGAAACAAACTGTTGCATTTCTTTAGATTTTTAATGCATATTGATATTTTCTTTTGCTGTCCAATATGTCAGTCACCTGCTTGTGTTTAATGAACAAACTACTGCCCTGAAACATGCATCAAATAAAGAAAAATGCCTAAAGAACCATTCACCCAAGTCGACTTTGTCTGTTATTAAAATTCCTGCTGTTATTAGTCGCACCACATGATGCACGGTTGCACCACATGACATTTTACACTTTAAGTACAAAAACATGCAGAATAACTCATGATTTCTGAAAAAAGTGATTTGGTTCCATGGAGGTCAGAGGTGCTACAGAAATGTGGTGAATTATTATGAAATTTGAACCTTTTTAACTGAGGAAATTGCAATTGGACAGAAAATTTAGGCGTAATATATGGGATTTCCTCAATATTAGGATTGAGCAATTACTCACATTTTATTTAAATAAAAAGTAAAAAACAAAGCATTGCAATACACTCACTGTAATCATAAACTTGTAAACTTAGCACCTGTTTTCTGATATAAAACACTTGTTAAACTGAGCAGGGTGGGGACATTCCTCGAAGCATCTCCCACACACAAATACCAAACCCAAATGGTGAAGTGTCCTCACATATTGCACAAAATGGAAATGTTTGAATAGTTTATGAGTGTTGAATATTGCATGAAGTCTGGCCCAGTGACCCACTGCAAGAGAGTGAATGATTTTAGTCTGGGAAAGAGAATAATACTCAGATATTTCACATTTAAACTGATATATCGTCCTCTTGTAGTTATTTTTGAAACAGTAAGTGGCTCATCTGAATAAGATTAAAGCGGCATAACGATGTTCTCACAATACGGCTGAAGACTCCAAGGTGGGAAAGTGCTAAAGTGTAAATATTCCCACGTTCCAGGCTCTAATGAGGAACGACATGTAGAAATTTAAGTGTAGATTAATTGAATCAAGAAGAGGAATTATAATTATAACGTGCTTGTCTGATATTAAGGAAAGTGACTCCCAATATTACTCTGACATCTGTTGGAAGAGCCAGCGATTTATTTTAATACTGCTACTACTACTACTACTACTACTACTACTACTACTACTAATAATAATAATAATACATCAAACTTATATAGCACTTTTTAGACACTCAAATATGTTTTTTTATACATGTATGTGTGTGTGTGTGTGTCTGCTGGTGGGTTTATATATGAATGTAATATTACAGTTATATATATTATATGTATATTTGTTATTTTGTACTTCATCTCCTATACTAATGCGTTTGCAGGTTCATTTCCTTCAGCATATTGTGATTTTGCGTTGACTGAAAAGTTTTTCATTCTGCACTCTTCTCTCTTTTTAATTTTATGATGATTATTTATGTTTTTATTTGTTTGTATTGTGATTTTAATCTATTTCTTATTCTGTAAAGCACTTTGAATTACTCTGCGTACAAATTGTGCTGTACAAATAAACTTGCCTTGTGTGGGTTCTTTCTCCAGTTTTACTCATCAACCCAACAAAAAAACAATATCTCATGACTTAATTTAAGAGTATTTTACTTTATTTGAGCAAATTCAACTTGACAAGTCAAATTATCTGCCAGTGGAATAAATGTTTTTTTTTTCTTAATTCAAGCAACATTTGATTTTGTTTCTTATTTTAAGTGCATAAAATTGTTGTTTTTCTTATTCCAAGTGCAAAAAGTTGTTGTTTTTTTCTTATTCTAAGTGCAAAAAGTTATTGTTTTTCTTATTTTAAGTGTACCAAAGATGTATTTTCAAATTTAAAATACAAAACGTCTTATTCCACTGGCAGATCATTTTACTTGTCAAGTGAAATTTACTCAAATCATGGTAAAACTTTCTTAATTCGAGTCATCTTAAGGTTTCTTGCAATAAAAACATGCATCATCACTTCTTTTCTAACAGGCCTGGATTGTATAGAAAAGGCTGAACATAATTATGACACAATTTGACATTAGGCCCATTCATTTCTAAAAATAATCAGGCCAAAATGTCAAAAATAACAGAGGATTTATAAGCCAGGAGCTGCTTCATGACTAATAACACCTCACCACATGCAGTTAAATATATCCCAGTGTTTCCTTTACTAAACCTGGACAGTCGCCATGGAAACCAAACTGTACGGCCAATTTTTACGACAGAAATGCAGCCGAGCGGCCACTCCCTCTGACTGTGCCACTCTGCTCCATTACATCACGCTGCATCATGGGAAATGTAGGCGACACAACTTCTGTCCAACTCATAAATCACCGCCAAGCCCACGCACACAGCATCACGTCCTCAGCGTAGCTATAAATATATTAAAAAAAAGCAGTCCGGATCTTACCTTTTGGTCCAGATTCTGCAGCGCTTCCTTGCCCGTGCTCTGCCTGATCTCCACCTTCTTGGGCTGGGAGGTCTCCGTTTGCCGGTCCGTCCCACGCCCCTCGCTGCGCCCACGTCCCCGACACGCGTCCAAGCCCAGACCCGCGCCCCCGGCTCCGTCCACGGGGCAGAAAACGCCGCAGAACTGCCCCTGCCTGGTCATGGGTGGGCTGAGGGATGCCACTTCCCCGTAGCGAGACATAACCGCTTCTGGAGGAGCAAGAGGAGGAGGAGGAGGTGGCGGAGAAGACGCTGGGAGTGGAGCAGCGGTGGGTGCTGAGGTGCCGCGGCGTGCGTCTTGTGCGTCTTGCCGTGAAGAGTGGACAGACACCGCCTTTTGTTTGGTGCGAGAAGGGACCGTGCGCTACTGTACATCCAACTGCAGAAACGAGCATGAGAAACCCCAGAAAAATAACGCATTGGCTTGAAATATGTTAATTTATTTTAATCGATGCGCTGCCTATAGTAAGGATAATCTTTACGCACGGTTTAGCTGAGCAATGCGCAAGATTATAAAGCTAAAAATGCTGCATCACGTAAGAAAATTGACGTTATAAACCTACCTGTAGCCCGCTGCTCCCCACGAACTGGTTGTAGTAGCAGGTTTCGTCCGTAAATCGTCTCCAAACTGGACGGGAGGACCGGTCTGTGGCGCGTCAGATGGCACGGCGCGTAGTTGGCACAAAAGCGTTTAATCTAATAAGAGATGAGATCATGTAGCGGCACGAAGGCTGCACATAGTCTGAAGTTTGAGAGTCCGGGGAGAATGAGGCGGAAGGCTCCAGGGCGCTGTCCTTCAGCACCAGGAGGGAAGAAGCTGTGGCACTGTCAGAGCTGCAAATACACACAGTCTATGCGTCCAATGCACAGTGAAGAGGCTGAGCTGTGTTCCCAGGGCTATAGTGATTATTTAGCCCGTGTTTCTCTGTGCTACAAAATATACCTCCATGAAATAGGCCTATGAAAGGAACTGGATGAAAAATTTGTATTTCCAGATAGGAGAAATACATGAGATAACAATTGTAATGTTGATTTATTCTTAATTACACAAATATTGGACATGAAGGACATGAAGATTTATTTAGTTTATAATTAAATGTTTTGTGCCTTTGATTCTTGGACGATTATCAAATCAGTAAGCAGAACAATGCAAAAAAGGCCTATCAAAAATAAGAAACAAAATACCAATTTTGAGGTAAAAATGCCCTATTTTAAGTGAAATTATCTGCCAGTGCAGTAAGAAATTTTTACTTACCAAGTTTTCTTAAACAAGACCAAATACGAATCTTGTTCTAAGCAGAAAACACTAGTTTCAAGTATTTATGGCAAGATTTTTCACCTTATTGGTTTGAGAAGGAAGTTAAAGAGGCTTAACCTGGCTTGATTTAAGATTTTAAAAAAAAGTGCTTAGAATAAATTGTAATATCGAGATAAAATAAATCAGGATGGAATATCTTGAAACAAGTAAAAAAAACTCATCTTATTAAGTAAAAAAATCTTAAAATTGATCTTTTAAGATGAATCTGCTGAATTCAAGTCAGTTTAACTATGCTAGAAAATCCTTTTTTTTGCAGTGAATGAGCCTCACATGAGTAATAATAATAAATTTTATTTATTAGGCGCCTTTCTGGACACCCAAGTTTGCCTTACAACAACATAAACAAATTAAAAATACAATTAAAACATACAGTTAAAAGCCTACAGATAAAGTGGGACAGTATTTAATTGATCGATTGTGTTTAGTGTTGTATTTTATTAGCATATAGTGTTTATGTTACATTAATAAAGCTCTGTAAAGCGTCTTTGGGGACTTGTGTCTGTGAAAAAGCGTTATATAAATAAAGTTACCTTCCCTTACCCTTAAAATGCCCCTTTCTGTTCTCAGTGGTCACTAAATTCCAGCACGTGCAGCCGATCATAACTCAGTGCTAGTGCAGCCGCTGGTGCTGCAGTTTTCTGTTCTTATACTGAGAACGAGACAAACCTGTACTGTATGTGTCTCTATCTGCACGTTTAGTTGTGATTACAGTAGGGCCGAGCTTTTTTAAACAGTAAGAGTGAAAGCTACAGTTCCTTTAATACTGATAGCTGAAAATGCCATGGTTTTATTAATTTTACTGATTCAATATTTTACCAGGTATGGCCGTTGAGAACAGCTTTTCATCTGCAATGACGACCTGTTCAAGAGCAAAACAGAAACAAGAACATGAAACAGTGAATACAGATATAAAAGTGTTAAAAGCATGTGCAATGATCCTGTAAATTAAAACAATAATAATAATAATAATAATAATAATAATACATTGTTTTTTATATAATGCTTTTCACAGCAACACAAAGACGCTTCACAAACATTAAAACAAGGAGAGGACAGACTAAACAGTAATGAGGAGCAGGCTGTAGGCTGTGAGAAAAAGGTGAGTTTTGAGCAGTTTTTTGAAGGTGTTTAGAGTTTCTGATGTGAAAGGAGAGAGTTCCAGAGGGCGGGGGCGACCATGGCAAAGGCTCCATCCCCCAAGGTCCTTTAATTTGACTGTGGGAGTGAGGAGGTTCGAGACGGCTGATTGGAGGAGTCGGGAGGGACAGTGTGGCTGGACGAGGTCTGTGAGGTGTGGAGGGGTCTGGTTATGGAGAGCTTTGGAGGCGATGAGGACGATCTTGAAATTGCTGCGCTAAAATACTCTGGATGGAGTTTTTAAAAGTCGACAGAGGGAGGTAAAGACAGACTAAGTTTTAGCGGCTGTTGAAGGTGGTTCCGGTCACTTGCTGCAGAGAACGGAAACGAGGAGCGGCCCAAAGCTTTAGGAGCGACCAGGGTCATGCATCTGTGGGAGTGCAGTGTGCGGCTGGAGCTGGGAATGTGCAGCAGTGCATGAGTGTATCTACATTTGTCCTCATAGGTTTACATCCCTTGGCAGAATTTAGGATTTCTTGGTCCAGAAGCTGCACATGGGACGTACTTGGATATTCTAACATGATAATGATCCAAAACACAAAGGCAAGTGGACCTGTCACTGGCTCCAGCAGAATAAAGTGAAGGTTCTGGAGTGGCCGTCTCTTCTGACCTCAGTATCACTGAGCCTCTGGGCAGATCTCAAGCTGCAGTTCAGACAAGAGCCCAAGAATTTACAGGAACTGGAGCCTTTTGCCAAGAAGAATGAGCAGATTTACCATCAGAGAAAATAAAGAGCCTCATCCACAACTATCACAAAAGACTCCAAACTGTCATTGGGTCATTTGTATAGTTTCTGTTCTCATTATGATTTAAAAAGAGGAAACACAGTTGTTTGATAATAAATGGCTTCACCCAAGAACTAACCATGAGTGAAAGAAAAGTGTTTGTGTTTTCATTCATATTCTCTGAAAGACGGACAAGAAATCAATCAAATTCTGTCAGGGTATGTAAACTTATGAGCACAACCAGGGACCGTAGTATTAGGCTTATCTGACTGGAACAATGACATATAGGTGATGAATTGGCCTATAATATTCAATAAAAATGACTTAATTCTGTAGAAGACTTCGTAATGATGATACGCTGTCGTGTTACAAGGTTAAAGATAGTAGCGCAATGCATAGAACATTTATTATTCATTATGGGCCTATTACAAACAAATTAGGGATGTCCCGATCCTATATTCAGTATTGGCATCGGCTCCTGATCCAGCTCTTTTATGAGTATCAGACAGTATTGAATTCAGTCATGTGATCAGACAGATCCAGTTTCAAGTTTTTGCAGCATCGACCTGGTTTACGGCAGCCGTAAATCAAAACACCGCCATGTCGCTGCGTGGGACTTTTTGTCAGTGCCCGACTACCTGATCTGCGTTGCACATCCACATAACGACGTAACAGGAAAAGGGCCGTTTTGCCCGATCTGTACCAAAAATACAACACTGAAATACTTGATGGCTCAGCAAAACTTCTGGTGGTTTATGTCATAGATACAGTCACTATGTAGACAGTTTTAGTTATGTTTCTGCTTATTTCACTAGCAAGGACCACGCCAACAACACACGTGCGAAGCGAAAAGAGTTTATTATATGGAGATGAGGCAGGTCGACTGGGTTGAGACTCAGGGTGGGGGTTCAGTCCCAATCTGTACATGGTCCAGCAGGACGGGGCCCCTCTCGCAGGCGTCTTATGTCTGGAAGACGAACAGATCGGGGTTGGGAGGGTGGGGTCAAGTCATTTGGGAAAAACTGTGTTGCCGGGATAAGCTGCTACAAATAGGCTTCTGGGAAATTGAGGTGTGGTAGAAGTGAGCTGTGATTCGCTGGAGAGGAGGTGAGGGCGGTTGAGGTGTGGTCCTGCTCCTGAACCTAAGTTAATCATATTAACTACATTTGTTTTTGCAGATGCTTTTATCCAAAGCGACGTGCGCACAATACATTAACAAAGATTGGTCCGTGTAGCTAAATAAATTTCTCTCTGATGTTCGCTGCTACTGAGGTAAAATTGTAGAAGTGAGTCAGGTCAGATGGCTTTAATTTTTCACGGGTAAAATGATAGACCGGCGAAAAACGAATCAGGTTCTGTCGTAAACGAACGTAAAACAATGTGATAGACTTTGATAGACAGATAGGGTAGTGGGGACGGATTGGGCACTGAAACTTTTCACTACAACAGAACGAGAGTCAAACAGCGACGTGAAATCGTTGCAAACAAACAGTTTCTTGTGGAGGAACCAGCAGAGCCACTTTAACACGAACAATTTGCAGTTTGATTCGTCACTTACAAAAGAATCATCCAGACGAGTGTGAGACAAAAACACAGCAGCAAACACTGACAGGGCATTTCAAAGAAGAGCGACCTCGAAATGGCAAAAAGTCCAAGAAAACAACACAGAGAATTGTTGAATTCATCAGTTTAGACGATTAACCACTGTCTGTCGTGGAAAACATAGATTTTCTTTGTCTAATAGACTTTTTGGAGCTAAGGTCTGAATTTCCTTCACAGAGATGGCGCTACCGGAGCTATAAAAAAAAGTATTGGATCGGTATCGGAAAGAGCACTCTTGGAAGTCAAAAAATGTTGATTGGGACATGTCTAAAACAAACCCCAGAATAACTACACAATTATTTCATTAGTAAATAAATAAGATTCTTAAACAACATCGACAATTCAACAAAGAAGTTCGTTTACCATAGGCCTAATACATGTGTTTTACGGTATGGAGCTCCTGTGGGAAATCTGTCGGTCTCTGAGCAGCGGCGGCGCATTTAGAATGAGCTGAGTCATGGCAAACACACACAGCGCCTCACGAAACACATAATAACTCCATAATGGGACAGGGCAGTGGTATTTATTTCATCTGAGCGCAGTACTTGATACACGGAGGCCTACACACCGTGAGTTTTTCGGAACAAAATGTCTCCAGTGCCGCTTGAGCTCGGATCGATTGTCTCGCTGCAAACTCTGAATGCACTTTCAGCCTTCCCTTTGCGCACAGTGGATGTCTTTACTGCAAATCTCTCTGATCTGGCCAAGATTTTAAACTTAAATCAGGTTATTCATTGTGTTTTCAGGTTTATTATCTACTTCTTCTAGTTCTGAATTGGTTTTATAATCTTAAAAATGGGCACATATATAGTTCTTCCATGACGCAACTAGGCTGAAAATTTTAAATTTAGCCAATAAATGTTTAAAAGAAGAAAGAAAGTTTTCCCTGCAACATTTAACTTGTTTTTAGATTCAGTGATACAGATTTGCTTGAGTATGTTTATCTAAACGTAGCATCCATAAACTTATTTCCAACCCATGAACACTCACCAGAGATGCTTAATTCTAGTCTAGAGTTCATTTATTTTAAGGTAACTTGTCAAGTAAAATGATCTTGCTGCATGGAACAGATAATTTCTGTTTTAGCCCTGGTTTAGTCCTGGTTTAGTCCTGGTTTAGCCCTGTTTTAGTCCTGGTTTAGTCCTGGTTTAGACTGGGTTTAGCCCTGTTTTATTCTTGTTTTAGCCCTGGTTTAGTCCTGGTTTAGTCCTGTTTTAGTCCTGATTTAGCCCTGGTTTAGTCCTGTTTTAGTCCTGTTTTAGTCCTGGTTTAGTCCTGGTTTAGACTGGGTTTAGCCCTGTTTTATTCTTGTTTTAGCCCTGGTTTAGTCCTGTTTTAGTCCTGGTTTAGTCCTGTTTAAGTCCTGGTTTAGAAATGTTTTAGCCCTGGATTAGTCCTGTTTTAGTCCTGGTTTAGTCCTGTTTTAGTCCTGTTTTAGCCCTGGTTTAGCCCTGGTTTAGTCCTGGTTTAGTCCTGGTTTAGCCCTGGTTTAGTCCTGGTTTAGCCCTGTTTTAGTCCTGGTTTAGTCCTGGTTTAGACTGGGTTTAGCCCTGTTTTATTCTTGTTTTAGCCCTGGTTTAGTCCTGGTTTAGTCCTGTTTTAGTCCTGATTTAGCCCTGGTTTAGTCCTGTTTTAGTCCTGTTTTAGTCCTGGTTTAGTCCTGGTTTAGACTGGGTTTAGCCCTGTTTCATTCTTGTTTTAGCCCTGGTTTAGTCCTGGTTTAGTCCTGTTTTAGTCCTGTTTTAGTCCTGGTTTAGTCCTGTTTTAGTCCTGGTTTAGTCCTGTTTTAGTCCTGTTTTAGTCCTGGTTTAGCCCTGTTTTATTCTTGTTTTAGCCCTGGTTTAGTCCTGGTTTAGTCCTGTTTTAGTCCTGGTTTAGTCCTGTTTAAGTCCTGGTTTAGAAATGTTTTAGCCCTGGTTTAGTCCTGTTTTAGTCCTGGTTTAGTCCTGGTTTAGTCCTGGTTTAGACTGGGTTTAGCCCTGTTTTATTCTTGTTTTAGCCCTGGTTTAGTCCTGGTTTAGTCCTGGTTTAGTCCTGTTTTAGACCTGTTTTAGCCCTGGTTTAGTCCTGTTTTAGTCCTGGTTTAGTCCTGTTTTAGTCCTGGTTTAGTCCTGGTTTAGCCCTGTTTTAGTCCTGGTTTAGTCCTGTTTTAGTCCTGGTTTAGCCCTGGTTTAGTCCTGTTTTAGTCCTGGTTTAGTCCTGGTTTAGCCCTGTTTTAGTCCTGGTTTAGCCCTGGTTTAGTCCTGTTTTAGTACTGGTTTAGCCCTGTTTTATTCTTGTTTTAGCCCTGGTTTAGTCCTGTTTAAGTCCTGGTTTAGACCTGTTTTAGCCCTGGTTTAGTCCTGTTTTAGTCCTGGTTTACTCCTGTTTTACTCCTGTTTTAGTCCTGGTTTAGTCCTGTTTTAGCCCTGGTTTAGTCCTGGTTTAGTCCTGTTTTAGTCCTGGTTTAGACCTGTTTTAGCCCTGGTTTAGACCTGTTTTAGCCCTGGTTTAGTCCTGGTTTAGTCCTGTTTTACTCCTGGTTTAGTCCTGGTTTAGTCCTGTTTTAGTCCTGTTTTAGTCCTGGTTTAGTCCTGTTTTAGCCCTGGTTTAGTCCTGTTTTACTCCTGGTTTAGTCTTGTTTTACTCCTGGTTTAGTCCTGGTTTAGTCCTGGTTTAGACCTGTTTTACTCCTGTTTTAGTCCTGGTTTAGTCCTGGTTTAGCCCTGGTTTAGTCCTGGTTTAGTCCTGTTTTACTCCTGGTTTAGTCCTGTTTTAGTCCTGTTTTAGTCCTGTTTTAGCCCTGGTTTAGTCCTGTTTTAGTCCTGGTTTAGTCCTGTTTTACTCCTGGTTTAGTCCTGGTTTAGTCCTGTTTTACTCCTGGTTTAGTCCTGGTTTAGTCCTGGTTTAGTCCTGGTTTAGTCCTGTTTTACTCCTGGTTTAGTCCTGGTTTAGTCCTGTTTTAGTCCTGTTTTAGTCCTGGTTTAGTCCTGTTTTAGTCCTGGTTTAGTCCTGTTTTAGTCCTGTTTTAGCCCTGGTTTAGACCTGTTTTAGCCCTGGTTTAGTCCTGGTTTAGTCCTGTTTTACTCCTGGTTTAGTCCTGGTTTAGTCCTGTTTTAGTCCTGGTTTAGTCCTGGTTTAGTCCTGGTTCAGTCCTCTTTCGTACTCTGTAAGTTTTGACTTGGTTGAGACTTGAGAAAGGAACGTGTTAATTCTAGACCTATTTGAGACTTTTCTGAAACCTGGTTTAGTTCTGTCGCGGACCTTGACCATGATTAGTCCTGGTTTAGACCGGTTTCAGTGAGACTTTTCTTAAAACTCTGGCAGCGCTGTATATAAATCGGGAATACGCTGATTCGGTTAAGCCCTCCCATTGAGCTGATAAACGTCCCAAGCACAAAGCACCATGGGAAAGATTTGAGCGGTGAGTCCAGTTTCCATGACAACGGCGGCGACAGGCTGGAGGCTGTTAACGGTTTACTGTCTGCTCCGTGGAAAAGCAGAGCCATTGTCTGAGCGCTCCGGTCGAGGAGAGGACAGCGCAAACATGGATCCCTCTGTTTCCATGGAGATAAGAAGCGAAACCAGGGACAAAACTCCAGACAAAGTTTGAGGAGATTCACGGGATTAGACACAAGAATAAAGTCTTTTTTTTGGGGGGGTTTCTTGGGCTAATCTGTACCAAGGGTGGGAAGTAACGAAGTACATTTACTCACATTACTGTAATTGAGTCGTTTTTATGGGTAATTTGTAGTTTTTTAAGTAGTTTCTGAAATAGGTAATTTTACTTGTGGCAGTGAGTCTGTCAAGGCAACAAACTAGTGTAGTGATGGGGGCAAATTCTTAACTTCCACGTTAAACGCCAATTTGCTTCACACTGAAGAAGCTTAACACCACTTTAACCCATCTTACAACAGCCACGAGACGAACAAACAAAACACTCTGTCTGGTTCACTCATTAGTGTCTGGAAACGTTAGAAAACAACTTTATAAGCAGTCTTACACTTCCCTCTGTTGATTTCCCACTGTGCATTGCGAAAGCCCAAAAGACTCAACTGTCGACTCCAGCGGCGGCGAGAGGCTCGAGCCGCCAGAAGCAACAAGTGAAGATCGACGACTGACGGTGAAGAGAAACTGAAAGTTGTTGAAAGAAAATGTTAATGTTTTTCAAAAAATATAATTCACTCGTAAATAAATGGGATTAGAAAAGACATTGGCGATCGAGTCTTTTGGGCTTTGACATGCACAGTGGGAAATCAACAAAGGTAAGGCTAAGGCTGCTTATAAAGTTGTTTTCTAACGTTTCCAGACACTAATGACACTCAGGCAGAGCGTTTTGTTTGTTGGACTCGTGGCTGTTGTAAGATGGGTTAAAGTGGTGTTAAGCTTCTTCAGTGTGAAGCAAATTGGTGTTTTATGTGGAAGTTAAGAACTTGCCCCCATCACTACACTAGTTTGTTGCCTTGACAGACTCACTGCCACAGTGAGATCTCCACCGAGGAAACACTGATCTGTGCCGTTTTTTGGCTTCTGACAGAATTCAACCACCTCTAGAAATGGACTTTAGCTTCAAATGTGCCGGAGTTCAACTTTAAGTGCAGTGGTTCCAGAAAGGGTATAACATTTTACCGTTTGCATTCTCAGAAATGTTCCACAGTGCTTTCATTGTATTGCTCCAAGTATCGCATAAAATGATTCATGAAAACAGGCGCAGAGCACCAGAGTAAGTCTCAGGGCTGTGAAGAGGCGGATTTAATCATTATGACCCACTTCATTTGGCACATTCACACATTTTTATTGCACTTAATCATCTCTTGTTTACAATTACTGCATTTTATCTTCGTAGACCATTACAGCTGCTGCGCTTTCAAAATATTCTCTACAGTCATTGCACTTTACCTTCATAATTGATGTTTATCTTATTCGGTTGTAGTTTTCTTGTTGTTTTTTGGCCACGTCACCCTTGTAACTGAGATCTGGATCTCAATGGGTCTTTGCCTGGTTAAATAAAAGTTAAATAAAATAAATAAAACACAGTCACATGCAGGCATAGGATTTTGAAGGATCACGATTTCAAAATCAGAAACTCGGACACTCGGTTTTTGGTGGTTGGTAATAATAAAATTGTGCGTAATTAAGGAAAACTGTTCTGCACCGGCCCATTCATGATGAACATGAGTCAGTCTAGTCACATTTTTTTGTTTTTCAGTCATTTTTAAGCAGCTTTTTTGTATTTTACCTACACAAATGACAGTATATGCCTCTCTTTACTGTCGGCAGATATTACATTTGTCCAAAACAAGGACACCGGGGACATTTTTTGTATAAAAACTGGGACAAATCAGTGGGTTTGTATAAATCTGCTGGGACAGGGGACACAGGGCTCAAAACTGGGACTGTCCCGGGTAAATAAGGACGTCTGGTCACCCTAACTTAACCTGTTGAGTAGGTCTAACTCTTCATCTAATTATAACAATAACATTTGCTCTCTTGCAGACGTGTAAGAAATGTGGGCCATGTGAGTCTCTATAAAAGTCTTTAGGGTAAGAGCTGAGGTAGTCCGCCCTGCTTCTCTTTCCTGTCTGAAAGCTGCTCTAAAGTTGCTCTAAAGCTGTGATAGTGGTAAAGAAAATACACGCACAGGGTGACCAGACGCCCCTATTTACCCGGGACAGTCCTTGTGTCCCCTGTCCCAGCAGATTTATCCAAAACCAGTGATTTGTCCCAGTTTTATAAAAGAAATGTCCCTGGTCTCCCTATTTTTGACCAATCTGAAAATCTGAAATCCCTGCCAACAGTAAACAGAGGTATAAACTGTCATTTCTTGAGGTAAAATACAGAAAAGCTGCTCAAAAACGACCAAAACACAAAAAAACTGTGACTATATGGCTCATATGTTAGTCCTGAACGGTCTGCATCACAATATTCCTTAATTACGCACCCGTTTCACAATTTTATTATTATAAACCACCAAAAACAAGGCTGTCCCAGTTTTTTATTTTGAAAATCTGGTCACTCTAGGTTACGATATTAATTAAGTAGTTACAAAGACTATTCATTAGTTCATTAGAATCAGAATTAAGTCTTTGTTCATGCTATTAACGTGTTATAAAGTGTTATCTTGTTTTCTACAGCCTTCATTCCTGTCAGCCTCACCTGCTCTCTGGGCCGACAGCAGTGTGAAGCTCACGGCGACGGTGGAGGGATCGAGCTCGTGCATGAGGGAAGTTGGCCGAGTTCCCTGTAAACAGAAGGCAGAGGAAGGAAGGGCTGTGGTCAGTGTGTCCACTCATGCCGAGCACGGGAGCAGCGTAAAACAATAACTCCTCTGGAAATGAATGAACGACTTTGGAAATAATAATAATAATAATACGGCTCGGAAATCTCTGGCGTCTGATCTGAGCAGAGATACCACATACAAATATACAAGACCAGTGCATGAAACAGTTGTGTTCTTGAGCAATACACTTCATCCATGTGGTCAGTGAATATGGTTTGTGATGGTTGGAGAGGCCGTCAGCACAGGTTGGTAGTGAATAAATAATGTTGTGTTACAGCCCCAGGCCTCCAGTTCGTTAATTTGAGTTGTGGGTGTTTCAATTCCTTTTTTTTTGTCCCATGGATTCCTGCTGTTTGAGCCTGATTGGTCCCTGATTGGTGCAGCACTTCAACACCAACCACGCCCACCTCACCTCCAGCCTCCTCCCCCTGTTTAAGGCCCCGTCCACACTAGTGCATATTTGAGTCGTTTTCGTAGTGGATGCAGTGTTCGTCCACACTAATCTGATGGAAAACGGCTCTGGAGACGGAACGATCTGGATACGCAGCTCCCACGAAATCACCTGAGTACAGATCTGATCCAGCGCTGTGTGGATGCCTGAAAACGCTGATACGCTGACATAGAAGCTCTAGCTGCCGTTCTCACTGGACCATGTCACTGTGACTTGCGCCTTTCTGATTCGCTGGGTTCGTGGCATCGGGCATGTGACGCTATTGTGGAAAAGTTTAAACAAACTCAAGACAAACCCAAAACACCCAAAACAGTCCATGAAAAGACTGTTCTCACGCTTCCCATCTTCCTCGGCTCAAAATCGGCTGCTGCATCTTCCATAGAACTACAGCAACTTCAGACACGTTGCTCCACTTCTTGTTTTTACCACTTTTATGACGCTGTGACACCAGCCTGGTCATGTGAGTAGCGTTTCTGGTGATCCAGACACAACGTGTGGACGCAAATCGTTTCCGATACACTGATACAGTGATTTGTTTCAGTGTAAACGTTCTCTAAGGAGATTCCCCACACGTGTTCAGGGCTGCGGGCCTTTGTGGCCAGTGTGTCACTTTGTATTTATCTGTGTCTCTTTTGTGTCAGTCACTTAGGCTGTGTTCAGACTGCAGGGCTTAATGCTCAATTCAGAATTTTTTGTGAAATCTGATTTCATTCACATTTCTAATTTCCAGTGTGAAATTTAGACGCCCCAAAAGTGTCCCGCATGAGCATAAGAAGACATGATGACGTCACAGCAGCGAGCTCAGTGTTTAGGGAAGTCGCCTAAACATGGACACTGCATTGAGCTCCTGGAGATTTTAAAGTTGCTGTCGTACCACTCTCACAGGAGGAAACACGTCTTCAGCCTATTTCAGTAACAAACTCATCGGCGTTGGGCTGTATCGGCTCACAACAGGAGCATATTAGAGCACAATAGCCAAACTCTCGCTTGTTGATGACGTGTAGGTCAGATAAATGTGTCCTGACCGTTCAGACTGAAGTCGCATGTCAAAAGATCGGATATGTATCGGTTTTAGGAGCACATATCCACGTGGCCTGGGTCACATTTGAAAAAAATCAGACCTGTGTCAATCAGACTGTGATTAAAAGATCAGACACAGGTCACATAGGGGCGAAAAAAATCTGATTTGGGTCACTTCAGGCTGCAGTCTGAATGTAGCTTTTGTTTGTACTAGAACGTGTTTGATTTTGTGTGTTAAGACACTCAGTTTAGTTTTGTGCCTTTTGTTTTATCACTTGATTCTGTTTGTGGGTTTATGTGATTTTACTTTGGGACACTTGTGATTTAGTTTTGTTTGCGTCCCTTAGTTTAGCCACTTGTTTTTCTGCATAAACCCACGTGACTTGTTAAAAGTTAATCCTGTAATTTTGTTATAAAATTAAATTATTATTATTAAATTAGGTTCTTTTGTGCAGATATTGTAGCATGTTTTGTTTTTTGCACATCCTATTAATTAAAAACAGTAAATCACCTTCAGGTATCGGGCCCCGTTTTCCACCTCAAACTGACATAAACTCTCCGTATAACCGTCGTTTTTACCTGCTCTTTTCCTCAAACCTGTCACATCAGGCTGCTGCAGTCTGGGTCTGCGGAGCGGCCACCACCCTGTCACCATGACGACGCTGTCAGCTGCAGGGGGCGGGGCTAAGAGGCCGTTTGAGCAAGCTGATTGGCTGTAATCAGGTGTGCTGATGTGTACCGAGGATCTGTGAGAGGAGGAGGAGGAGAAGTCGCCTCATGAATGGATTTATGCTTCCTGGGCTCCATTTTGAGGACTTAAAAAGATATTACAGCGTTACAGACGATATCACTGCATTTATAGGCTAATAATATTTAATAGCCTATAAACGAGGGGCAGATAAAACGAGTATTATAATAGTTAAGGGCACTTTGTTGTAATAAAGTGCGTCCATGGTCATTTACGATCATAAACAATAAACTTTTGTGCGTTTTTTATCATTATTATTAGTTAGTTTGTACGGCCATAATACAGTACAATATGAAAAAAAAAGAAAGAAATTGAAGCAACCACATATTTGTTTTTCTTTTTGAAACTATGTCATGAACAGGGGAGTGTTAATATACGTTTTTCTTCTTCCTGCTTAAAAAATGTGCTTTTCTGTTGTTTACAATGTACATAAAAGTTCTGTCCAGTTTCCTCAGTTAAAAAGGTTCAAATTTCATAATAATTCAGCATATTTCTGTAGCACCTCTGACCTCCATGGAACCAAATCATTTTTTTCAGAAATCATGAGTTATTCTGTATGTTTTTTGTACTTAAAGTGTTAATATGTCATGTGGTGCAACTAATAATAATAATACAGACAAAGTGGACTTGGGTGAATGGTTCTTTAGGCATTTTTCTTCATTTCATGCATTTTACAGGGCAGTAGTTTGTTCATTAAACACAAGCAGGTGACTGTCATATTGGACAGTAAAAGAAAATATCAATATGCATTAAAAATCTAAAGAAACGCCAACAGTTTGTTTCTATACACTTCATATTACTCAGAACTTAGATTAATATCCTTATCCTCATATGTTTTAGAAAATAAACATTTTTAAGGTTATTCTCGGTGACATTTTACACTAAAAATGCCTCATATAAATGTTTAGTTTAGTTTAGTTTATGGTTTATTTTGAGCATAGTACACAAAATCATATGTACAGTAACAAAAAGAAAAAAATTAAATAAATAATAATAAATTTAAACATGGACGATCAAATTTGTTTACATGCCCAAAAAGGAGTGGGAAAAAGTAAAACAAAACTTATTAAATCCCACTCCTCCAAAATTAGAAATAGTCCTTTTTCACTTCAAAAATGTTAAATGTTTAACACAGATTTATGCACCTGACACTGTAAATATTTGAAAAAGTTCAATAGAAACTAATATTTTTCTATGTTAAAATTTGCCTGTTGAAAATACTTATACATCATTGATCCTTATGTAGTTTGTGTATGATTATTGCTTCTGTCTGGGCACAAACGCGCAAGAAAAACGAATCATCAGTTATAGAAACTACTTAAAAGGCTCATGTTACGCTCTTTTACTGATCTATGTTTTAATGTCGTTTCCTCATCGCAAACAGACCTGGACCTGTGTTTTGTTTCATTCACACATGTTTAACTCTCACTAACCCTGCATATTTATAGGCTGAGTTCTTCTCTCAAACAGAAAACACCCTGTTCCACTTTGTGATGTCATGTGGTAATACAGGAAGTGCTCCAATATGTTTTTAAACTCCACAAATCTTCACTAGAATCATTCGGATCGCTCCCACCTTGGAACTGGCGATCTCTACTGACATAAAGTAAAAGAAAACTACCACTTCATGACATCACAAGGTGGAACAGAGCATTTTGAGCTTTGGAGATGTGGACAGACGAATAATAAAGTGTCACTGAAACACGTGTGAATGAAACAAAACATGTCTCGCATCTTAGATTAATACAGGATCTTTAAAACTGAAATCTGTGCCTACTGTACAATCCGAGTCTAGTCCTAGACACAACACACGCCTTCAGCCCAGATGCATGATGGGAGAGGAAGTTTTAAATATATCCTGAATACTCGCTGACAGATCCACTTCCTGCAAAGAGCTCTCTGGTTTCACAGCTTCATCCTGAGCATTATTATTGACTTCTATTCAGCTTTATTAATCTACTGACTGAACGCACCAAACTGTTTCCACTGCTTTATGTTTTACTATTTTTCTGTTCTCTATCCTAGTATCATCATTGTTCTAGGTTTGCGAACAGTTGTGAAGTTATAGCTTTTAAAGATGCACTATGTAACCTTCACATTCTGTCCTTTGGTCGACTCTGACCGGACCGTTTCAGCTCATTTGGAATTACAAAATAAACCGATTTTATCATTTTACCTCAAGCACGAACTAAAGCTGCACTGCTTTTATTTTAGAGGTGTTTTTTATGACATTTTTTTGTAAGGCAACATCACTAAACCAGAACTAAACTAGGTCTAAACTTCGACTAAACTGGGTTTAAACCAGATCTAAATCAGGTCTAAATCAGGCCTAAACTAGCTCTAAACCTGGACTAAAACCGGTCTAAACCAGGTCTAAATCACGTCTAAAACAGGTCTAAACCCAGACTAAACCTGGTCTAAACAGGTATAAACCAGGTTTGAACCAGAACTGAACCAGGTCTAAACCAGCTCTAAACCGGGTCTAAACCTGGACTAAACCAGGTCTAAACCAGGTCTGAACCAGAACTAAACCAAGTCTAAACCAGGTCTAAACCAAGTCTATACCAGGTCTAAACCAGGTCTAAACTAAGAAACGGATTTAGTTGTTTACTGTTATTATTTAAATAATGAAATATGATTAATATTATGCAGAACTGAGTTAACAATTCTGCATAATATTAATTTTGACCTTTCACAATATTTTCAGTTTCTCCTGTGGCCCCATGGGAAAAATAACTGCCCCCCGGGGTAAAGGATCTGCCCCTGCTCCGTGACAACAGTGGAAGAAGTTGGAGGAGAGACAAGAAACTGTAAAAATGCTGCTGTTTTTACCACTTATCCTGGTGGCGTCGCCTGCTCATCTCCATGGAAACTGACAGGTTTAATGCCGTACTGTGGAACATTTAGCATCTCAGCGGAGAAAAGCAGATCCAAGAGAAAAGCGACAGTAGCTCAGTTGGCAGGTTTTGCGACTGGCGCCCCCCTGTGGCACCTGATGTTCCCTGCGGTCTCCTGTCCAAGTACTGACCAGGCCCTGCTGAGCTTCTGAAAATAAACAACCTCTAGACTAGAATGAAGCCGCCTCTGAACTGGTAAGTCGATAATAAATCTGAAAACAAGATGAATAACCTGATATAAGTTTTAAAATCTTGGCCAAATATGAGAAATTTGCAGTGTGTATTATGCAAAATTGACAAATGTGAGGTTTTAGTCATGTTAGAACATTGTTACTTCATCATAAACACACATGGAGTTTAAAAGATTTTTTTTCTTTTCATTTATGGTCGTACAAACTAATAATAATGATAATAACATAACACAACGTCAGGTCGGTTTGCGATGAGGAAACAACAAAATAACATCAGAAAATAAGTTCAGTTACCTAAAATGAATAGTTAATTAAAGGGGAACTCTGGCACATTTGAAACTAAAGTCCGTTGCTAGAGGTGGTCAAATTCTGTCAGAAGCCAAAAAACGGCACAGATCAGTGTTTCCTTGGTGGAGATCTCACTGTGGCAGTGAGTCTGTCAAGGCAACAAACTAGTGCAGTGATGGGGGCAAGTTCTGAACTTCCACATAAAACACCAATTTGCTTCACACTGAAGAAGCTTAACTCCACTTTAACCCATCTTACACCAGCCACGAGTCTAACAAACAAAACCTGGTTCACTCAGTGTCTGGAAACGTTACAAAACAACTTTATAAGCAGCTTTACACTTCCCTCTGTTGATTTCCCACTGTGCATGTGAAAGCCCAAAAGACACAATCGCAGATGTCATTTCTAATCCTATTTATTTACGAGTGAATTATATATTTTTTAAAAATGCTAAAAAATACATTCCTGAACCATTTTCTTTCAACAACTTTCAGTTTCTCTTCTTCTTCACCGTCAGTAGTCGATCTTCACTTGTTGCTTCTGGCGGCTCGAGCCTCTCGCCGCCGCTGCAGTCGACAATCGAGTCTTTTGGGCTTTGGCCTGTGCAGTGGGAAATCAACAGAGGTAAATGTAAGGCTGCTTATAAAGTTGTTTTATAACGTTTTGTTTGTTAGACTCGTGGTTGTTGTAAGATGGGTTAAAGTGGTGTTAAGCTTCTTCAGTGTGAAGCAAATTGGTGTTTTAGTGGAAGTTAAGAACTTGCCCCCATCACTACACTAGTTTGTTGATTGACAAACTCACTACCACAGCGAGATCTCCGCCTAGAAAACACTCATCTGTGCTGTTTTTTAGCTTCTGACAGTATTCGACCATCTCTAGCAATGGACTTAAGCTTAAAATGTGCCGGAGTTCACCTTTAAGTACAGTACCCTACTATTTTTACTTGTTTGCATTTCACCATTGGAATCTGATTATTCTAGTCGTCTGATTTTCCTGGTAATGTACCCACTGTTGACCCTGGAGATTACTTACCGAGATTACTTCCTTAACACAAACTTCCCTGTTGCATGAGGAGCCGTGTTGTGACAGAGTTATGACGGTGTTGACGCCGGTCCAGGGAATGTGAGATGGAATTCTGGGAAGATTTATGCAACGCCTCCGGACAGGGCTGTGGACGAGTGGGACAGCTGCAGGGGGCAGGAGGACAGAAGGACACGGCTTTCAAATAAGACACTCACACTCTGCTGTCCATGTTCGACTGCTGGAACGCCGCAAAAGTACTTACATTTGTCTTACAGTTCCTACATTAGACTTTCGTTAAAACACGGGTGGACTTGAGTGTTGGAATTCTGTGTATAAATATGGAAAACCGTTAGCTCTGCTGGTAAAAGTATTTGATCTTTTACCATGAAGAACTTTTGAACATTTTTTATAGTAGATCTACAGTTTTGGTGTTTCTTTGGGGAAATGAAACTTGTTTACTGTAGAAGTATTCACCGTTTTGACAATTAAAACTGTATTTCATAATGTGGCGTTTTAACAAATTAAGGATCGATTTACCGGTATTTACACATAGGGATGTACAGATCTGACATTGGTACTGGATATTAGGGCAGATACTGAAAATATTGTTGATCAGATATCGATTTCCAAATAATAATTCAACCGATATCCTGTTTGGACATAAACATGGATGTAATAAGACGAATCACTGGTCATAATTGGCTCAGGAAGTCTCATAATAAACAATAAAAACATTAAACATAACGGATCTGTAGTTACCTGAGGGATAAATACAGCTACGTAACACATTTGGGTCAGTTTTCCATCCATCCATCCATTTTCTTCTGCATATCTGGTGCAGTTTAAGTAGGGACTCCCAGACTTCCCTCACCCCGGACACTTCCTCCAGCTCCTCCGGGGGGGATCCCGAGGCGTTCCCAGGCCCAGAGACATAATCCCTGTATCATGTCCTGGGTCCTGGGTATGTTTTGAGGAATAAAAACGCTAAATAATTGCTAAATAAATCAGCATTAATGGCCTCAGCGTGCAGGAATTTCAAGTAATTATCCTATAAATGAACAAAACTACAATAACAAAACAAAAAACTCCACACTTGTAGCTTCATTCAGGTCAACTTTAATGACAAAATGATTCTCCAATGTAGTGGGCAAAAGAAAAAAAAAACTCAAAGCAAATGTTTTATTTCGTACAATATCTCTAGATGCAGTCTTATTTTTCTGAGGGGAATCTGTCTGCTCACATATACGTCCTCTAAAACCTTTCTTCATCAACAAAAACGTGATTATTTCTCTCAACGTGTGCAATTTGACCCAAGAAAAACAACAACAAAGTAGACAAGAGCAAAACGAGGCGATAAGTCGGTCAGTGACGGCGTCTGTGAGGCTGGATCGATGGAAAAAGTCATTCAGTTTTCAAGCAACAGTAACTTGTTATGTAAAATCGCTTTTTTTTAAGCTTTAAACCATGTTGTAATGTTGTTCCCTCATCAAAAACACAAACAGAGCTGTATTTTTTTGCTACATTCACGCTCACTTCATCAATCCATTAATTAAATATAGTCGTCTCTGCTCGCGTTTTACCTGAATTGTTGCGTCACAGGTAAAAATCTGCAATTTCAACCCGTAAACCATCAACGGACTGATTCAGACGACAAACACGTGGCTCTTTCTGCATTAGCATTCACATTTCCCATGGGCTTCGTTTATTTCTCGTCGTTCAAACGCCTAAACGCCTCAAGTATGGTTTACAAATGCACTGACGTCGTTTTAACTTAGAAAAAGTGACCCAAAAGCCTGTTTAAAAGGGAATTAAAACCACAAGAGAGCATAATATGTGTTCTTAGCGTGATTTTTTGACCCATTTAAAAGAAATTTGCGCTAAGTTCACTGTCAGTAGTACCAGTAGTTTATCGTAAGCAAATTCGTCCATATTGTCAAGTCATATTGTCCAGTGAACCAGTTGAGGACCATAATTAGTAGCTCCCGTAATCTTACTTTGCCTTAACAACATAAAAATCTCAGATCGTTTTATTACTGAAAAGAATATATTGTTGGTGCGTTCGTGTGCCTTCCCCAATCTCGTAAACGCCGGCTCTCCATGCATTTTCACAGAATAAATTTGCTACAGAAATGTCATGCGGTCAACAACACTGTACGTAATATAATAATAACAACAGGAGCACGACATTCACGGCAATCTACGATCTTTTTTCCGGTTTCCAGCCTCAGAGACGACGCAAGAACGACGTATACGCGCTTTATCAGCGAGTTTTGGCAAAGATTCTTGGAGTGTCGGCAAAAAAAAGGGATTAAATAAAACAATCAACATTTCTGAACTAGTTTAAATAATTTTCCCATCACTGATTAATTCCACTTTTAATAAATTGGAAAGAAAAAATTGCTTAACCCCATAATATATATTTGAAAATAGACAATGGCTTCAACCATCGATCGCCCCCTTGTGGTTGCCATAACATATTTACTTTTTTTTATTTTTTTTTTGGCTAACTGAGTGTATGATTGGTAGCTGTATGCCAATAAGATTTTTTGAAACTTTTTTTTCTTTTTTTAAATAAATGCATTTAACCAAAACAAAGAAAAATGTTAATGCTAACGCTAACACTATTAGCTAAACTAGTCTATCCATCCTCATTTAAAGAGGTTTAAATCACAAACCCAAGCATCAATCTCAATTTGGTATATAAATTCCTTTCTTTACACCACACCTGTCCAATAAAATAAAATAAAATAAAATAAAACGCAAATTGGGTAAGTGTAAAAGTTAGCACAAAGGGTCACGCGAGCTAACGATATGTTTTTGGACATACGAAGCAAAAATACATGTCGGAGTGGGACAGATTTATTAAAAAAAAAAAAAAAAAAAGGGAGAAGCTTCAATTACAAGGACCCAAAATGAAAAACGCAACAAAAAAATACTGTTAATGTCAACGCTAGCTTCCAAACTCGCAACATTTCATTTTTCTAATCATCCGTGTCTCCCCCAGTGCAAATCGCGAACACTTGCGGTTTCGGGATGGCCACTACGGTAACGGATTACAGCGTTTTTTTTCCCGTTGCGAAAAATAAATAAGAAAAGTCGATATACTCTACAGAAAATATGTCTACAAAAAAAGGCATGATCAGTTCGAGTAGCCCGCGGCGTTGAATTTTTACGACCATTTTTGTAGGATTTTTTTACGAAGTGTGGGGCTACTGACGTCGGTGGCACAATCTGTGGTCAAGCTTTACAGTCTCCCCCCCTTTTTTTTGTTTTTCACATCCGAAAGGGCAAAGACTTTGGTTTATCGACGCTTCCTTGAAAACCCACCCGCTCAAAAACGTTTTAACCACCCCCTCCCGAAGAAAAAAACTAAATCATTCCTAGATTTACAAATGAGTGACGGGGAAGGAGGGCGGGGCTTATCTACAGACAGTCAAACAGCCAGTCAAGAAAAAGGGACGAAAGTCAGGGCAAGGGGGAGCAAAAAGGAGGGTTAGGGGCCTGAGAACATGGCATACCTCAGGGACGAGGAGGAGGAAGAGGGGTAAGAGGGGAGGAAGAGGGGCAGGCGGGGCAAAAGGGGCGCTCGGATACTCCATTGTGGCCACTTCACAGGCACTTGTCTCGGGCGGGTCTCAGAAGGAGCTGGTGGGGGGCGTGGTCAGCCTCTTTCCGATGTACACCCTGCGGGAGACGGAGGTGCAGAGAATTAAAGGAGACATCTTACTAATTTATTTTTTATTTATTTTATTAAATGATGGCCCATTTACCGTTCGTTCTTTTGAATTTCAATTACAGGGATAGTTTGAGGTTTTTGCTGCCTCCAGGTGGCGCTGCGCCTGTTTCACTGTGTTTCCTGCTCGGAAAGTTCACGACAATATGTGTGACTACGACACCGACGATGAAGACACTGACTTTAGCACAGAGCCAAGGGGGGATCTTTATGAACCCGAATAAACTGATGCCCAAATTCACCAGATGGAGTCACAACAGCAGAGAGGGAGGAGGGACAAGCTGAAGCTGGATTTTTGTTGTTCCAGCCTGGAGAATCACAAGTCCGCACCATTTTTATATATATATTCTTATATAGTTTATACAAGCTTATACACTTATGGCTGTAGCTCTCACTTTAGCTCTCTGGCATTGCAGCGTTATCGGTCTGGGCACGTCAACACTGCCGAACTACTGAAAAAAGTGTTGGATTCGTGCGCAGCTTCACCTGGAGGTAGTGGCAATGATATGAGCGGAGAGAAAACAGTACCAAACGATTATGAGGTCTGACTTTTCCACGGTTCACGTTTTGTGATCCAAATGTATCACTGTTTTAAACACATATTGCTTTGAGAAGAAAAACGCTTTATTTTCGTGACTCCAACCAACTTGCCGGACACTTTCATCAGCACCAAAACCGGGTAAGAACTCGGCTCACCGGACGCTGTCAGGAGGTAAGTCAGTGTTGATGCACGACTCATGTCAAAAAACCCGAATTATTCCTTTAAGAACGAAAAACGATAAAATGGGAAAACAGTTAGTTATTTCAGTATTCTGTTTTAGTGTCAGAAAAAAATGATTTTGACCTCTATTTCCAATATTTAATTGAAAGTTTTCGTGCCTATTTCAGTTTTGATATTTTATTCTCTCTGGTTTAAATGCCCCGAAAGTTACGCTGTTACCAAACATGTCGTCTTCTTTAATTGCGACGCGTTTAGTTTTTTTTGTGTCTTAGAAAGTCATTGTTGAACATGGCGAGAAACAGGAAGCAGCGATAAACTCTCTTGTTCATTGTTGTAGAAAATGTGGTGTAAATGAGTGAGGCCTTTTTCTGTCTTTTTATTGCTGGTGAAGTCCGGGTTATTCCAGACTGGGGTGAAACCAGATAGCGCCAAGTTGGAGCTGGTGAGTTTGTAAAATTTCCACCAGGATGTTAGAGTTGAAGATATTGTCAAAGATTTGAAACAGGGTGATTTGACTGATAAAAGGTAGGTCTGATTTCACACGTGGTGTAATAAGCAGCAGAACGTCCAGGGCAAATAAACCAGAGAGAATAAAATATCAAAATGAAAATAAGCACCGAGACTGTTTTTTAATTGGTGTTATTTGAAATAAACTTTAATTTAAATATTGGAAATAGAGTTTGAAATCAGTTTTTTGTTCGACACTAAAACGGAATAATGAAATAAACTGTTTTCCCATTTGAGTGTTTTTACTCTTAACTGAAATTCAAAAGAACCAATGCTACATGGACTGATTATAACATGTGTAGATTATTATTTTATATTTTCTTCAGTTTAAAATATCATATTCAGCTCAAAAGGCTTAAGAATTAAAACAGGTGCATTAACATAATGTTCAAAATGTCAGAACTCAGGCTCCACCTTTTCATGTGAAATGTCAACCTGCAAGAAGTCGCCCCCATCAAACGCAAACCTACACAAAAACTATGTCAATCGTTTGTGTTTCGTTTGTGCTGCAAAAAGTTTCGTTAGTGCTTCTTTAGTTTTGGATAAATTAATGATTCTTTTATAGGTCAAATTGGGGTCAGCCCCCAGGAAGTTTCAAAATGCTCTAAAACATCCAAAATGGAGTCAATCATTTGTGCTGTTTTGTGCTGCAAAAAGTTTCGTTTGTGCAATTCTGGTTCTTAAGATATTTGCAGTTTTATTTTCGGCCGATGACGTCATCCAGCCCCTCAGAATGTGAAACAGCCTCAAAACAGGAAGAAAATTATAGAAAACGTTTGTATTTCGTTTGTGCTGTTTTGTGCTGTGACAGTTTTCATTTGTGTGAGTTTATTTCTAAAATTATTAATTATTATTTCTGCGGTCATTATAGGACGTCATTTCCGCTCAGCTGACGGCGACAAACTCCACAAAACTAGTGAAGCTAAACGATCTCAGGCTGTGGAAAAGTCTGTATTATTATATAAAATATGAATCAAAAGCAAATTACTAAAGACTGATACAGACTTTTCCAAAGCCTCAGATCGTTTATCGCCACTAGTTTTTCAGAGTTGCCCCCGTCAGCTGAGCGGAAATGACGTCCTATAATGACAGCAGAAATAATAATTCATAAATTTAGAAATAAACTCACACAAACGAAACTTTTTGCAGCAGCACAAACGAAGCACAAACAACTGACATAGTTTTTGTGTAGGTTTGCGTTTGATGGGGGTGACTTCACGCAGGTGAAATGTGACTGTAGAAAGAAGGTTTCCATTTAGTAATTGTTGACGTTGGCTAAATCGTGTTTTAACCCAACATGTAGAACACAGAATCTGAATATTTTAAAAAGTATGTACAGAGAAGTGGGTGGATGTAGGAGGGAGGTGAAAACAGACATTTCCTGAGCACTCAAGCCTTGAATAAAAAAAAAAAAACTCAAACATGCAGGAAATCGACTGAAATACAGCTTTTAATTTGCCTTATGGTTAAAGGCTTTTCTAAGTTCTGGCTGTCCAAGTTCTGTCCAGACTTTGGTTTAAACACAATTTTAATGTGGTGTTTTCGTAAGTGTGAATGCAACTTTGGGGACGTGTGTTTACAAAACACTCTGAAAACTCTGCTAGAGCAAAGCCAAGTATGGAATCCATCAAGCCTTAACGTTTACGTGTGCGTAAGTCCCAGTTTAATAAGATTCCTGCTCTGTGCTGTGCTGCTGACACTTGCTGCAACATTATCAGAGCCGAGGCTTAGTCCAACATGTGTTTTCACAGGCCCAGAGCTCTCATTAGTCTGCAGCTGTTTACAGAGTCACGGAGTCACAGGGCAACAGCGCCATCTGCTGGACTACACCTCTGTCTACATCAGGGGTGTCAAACTCATTTTGGTCCAGGGGCCGTATGCAGCCTACTTTGATCCCAAAAGGGCCGGATCAGAAAACTCAGTTCTCTCTTCAAGTTATTGTATTTTTCTCCGTGTCTCGTAGTGAGTCTCGCCACTTGTTCCAAACACACTGAGCACAGATTTCCCGTTCACCTCTGTCAACAAATAAGAATTAGACTATTTTTCTTGGGAAATCGTGAACTCAGCATCTGCTTTTCTCATTTTTTGACATTTTGCTGATGAGGGTCACGGTCGACAGTCAAAACGATCGTCCTTTAAGAGCGTTTGGAAAGAGGAAAGTCTTCATTTGTGCTGCTCTGGTGGGAGTTGCAACGTACAGAAACGCCGGAGACACTGCTATGCTAAACGGTGCAGAAAATTAACAGAAAAATCAGAAAATTTTAAGTATTTTAACAGAAAAATCAGCCGAGGGCCAGATTAAAGGTCTTGGAGGGCCGGATCTGGCCCCCGGGCCGCATGTTTGACACATGTGGTCTACATGTTCATCAGCACCACAGGGAGAGGAAAAGGACACAGCAGATTTCAGACAGTAGAGGGCGCTGTTGTCCTCCTCACAGATTCTCCATTAATAAATTAATCTGCAGATGATGAACCAGAACATTTGTGATCATGTGGTTTATTATCCCACCGTATTTCTCCAAACACACCAATAAAATATGTGGATTAGAGCCAACAGGTGTCAACAGGTTAGCTAAATATAACAGGGCTGAAACAATGACAATATTGACAGTATTTGAATAACTGTAACTAGTTGACCAAAGGCATTTTATTTGTTTTTCACTTTTGTGTGCATTTTAGTGTGCACGCATTAGCAGTTTGTTTTTTTATCTGCATTGTCCCCAACAGATGCAGATTAAAAACAAATTAAACAAAAAATGTGTATATATATATATATTTTTTTTTTTTCCTAACGAATAAGTGAACTTTTTTCATACATATTCGCTAGAGGGAGGTAAACATATGTCAACATACTGGTGTATGGTTAAAAATAAAGGATGACTAGTCAACTACTAAAATAATCTTTAGTTTTTTGTTTTTACATTTATTTGTATATTATAGTTTTACCTATTGAGAGATATTGTTAATACAGTATATTTTATTCCATCTTTAGTTACACCCCTAAAATACAATATGTCAGAATGAAAAGACTGAACACTGGAGGAGTTTGGTGTGTTGTAGTACTGTGACCTCCACAAAAACTATGTCAATTGTTTGTGCTTTGTTTGTGCTGCAAAAAGTTTAATTCATGCGATTATTATTTCTTAAGATATTCACAGGTTTATTTTTGGCCAATGATGTCATCCAGCCCCTCAAAATGTTAAACAGCCCCAAAACAGGCAGAAAATTATATGAAACCTTTGTATTTGTGAGTATATTTATAAAATTATTCATTCTTATTTCTGTGAAAATTCTATTATGTAATTTCTGCTCAGCTGACGGCAGCGGCTTTAGCAAAACTCTGCAAAACTAGTGAAGATAAACGATCTCAGGCTGAGGAAAAGTCTGAATATTATATAAAATCTGAATCAAAAGAGCGGTAAAGATTATAAATGGAAGTGGATACAGGGACCCTACAAATCCTAGATTTATACAATTAAACTTCCTGAAATTTAATGAATTAGTAGAATTTAATATTCTGAAAATTATGTATAAGGCACACCAGAAAGCCTTACCAACCAACCTTCAAAACAGATTTATAAAAAGACAAAGTATTTATAATTTAAAAGGAAATGAGGTTTTTAAAATACCCAGATTCAGAACAGTGACAATGGAAAAGTGACAGTGAAATCAAGAACTCTAAATCTATGAATGTATTTTTTAAAAAGTGTCAAATATTGTATGCTGAAAATGTATGAGACGGCAGAGTTATTTTCTGTGTTATGTAATGAAGTAGAAAAATGTGTTACAGCTTTTATTATTTGATCAGAAATGTTAAATTGTGACACAATAAGTTTATACTTCTTTCTTCTTTCTCCTTTTCATTCATAATAGTTTAATTTGAATGTCAGGCTGTTATAATTGCTTTTAAATGAATTAAATAAATAATGAAAAAAAAGAAAACTCGCTGACCCCAATTCGACCTAGAAAAGAGTCGTTCATTTCTCCAAAACTAAAGCGGCACAAACGAAACTTTCTGCAGCTCGAGTTTTTGTGTAGGTGCGAGTTTGATGGGGCCAACTTCACGCAGGTGCTACAGGGTCAGGTGTTTGCAGTGGTGTGACAGGTGTTTGCAGTGGTGTGACAGATGTTTGCAGTGGTGTGACAGGTGTTTGCAGTGGTGTGACAGATGTTTGCAGTGGTGTGACAGATGTTTGCAGTGGTGTGACAGATGTTTGCAGTGGTGTGACAGGTGTTTGCAGTGGTGTGACAGATGTTTGCAGTGGTGTGACAGGTGTTTGCAGTGGTGTGACAGATGTTTGCAGTGGTGTGACAGATGTTTGCAGTGGTGTGACAGATGTTTGCAGTGGTGTGACAGATGTTTGCAGTGGTGTGACAGATGTTGCGGTAGTGTGACAGGTGTTCAGTACCCGAGGCCCAGGGCGAGGATGTGCGATAGCAGCAGAGAGGGGATGAACACTTTGAGGAACTCCGCGGAGAAGATGCCTCCTTTCTTCATGGCTCCAGTTTTCCTCATGCTCAGAGTGACGGAGCGCCGCGGGTGACGGAAGTGGAACTCCCTGCGGGAAAAAAACACACACCCGAGGATTTCAGCCCTTGAGCAAGACACTGGTCCCGTTGGATCCCTGCGCGAGACTGTAAATGTGTGTTTTGTGGTGGGCAGAAATGCGGTCCTGTATTTCTGGTTATCAGCCGTTTTAGACCTGGTTTAGTCCTGGTTTAGTCCTGGTTTAGCCCTGGTTTAGACCTGTTTTAGACCTGGTTTAGACCTGTTTTAGTCCTGGTTGAGTCCTGGTTTAGTCTTCCTGGTTCAGTCCTGGTTTAGTCCTGGTTTAGCCCTGGTTTAGACCTGTTTTAGACCTGGTTTAGACCTGTTTTAGTCCTGGTTGAGTCCTGGTTTAGTCTTCCTGGTTCAGTCCTGGTTTAGTCCTGTTTTAGACCTGTTTTAGACCTGGTTTAGGCCTGCTTTAGACCTGGTTTAGTTCTGGTTTAGCCCTGGTTTAGATCTGTTTTAGACCTGGTTTAGTCCTGGTTTAGACCTAGTTTAGTCCTTGTTTAGGCCTGTTTTAGTCCTGGTTTAGTCTTCCTGGCTCAGTCCTGGTTTAGTCCTGGTTTAGTCCCGTTTTAGACCTGGTTTAGTCCTGGTTTAGTCCTGGTTTAGACCTGGTTTAGTCCTGGTTTAGTCTTCCTGGCTCAGTCCTGGTTTAGTCCTGGTTTAGTCCTGGTTTAGACCTGGTTTAGTCCTGGTTTAGTCTTCCTGGCTCAGTCCTGGTTTAGTCCTGGTTTAGTCCCGTTTTAGACCTGGTTTAGTCCTGGTTTAGTCCTGGTTTAGTCTTCCTGGCTCAGTCCTGGTTTAGTCCTGGTTTAGTCCTGGTTTAGTCTTCCTGGCTCAGTCCTGGTTTAGTCCTGGTTTAGTCCTGGTTTAGTCCTGGTTTAGTCCTGGTTTAGCCCTGGTTTTCACCACTCGCAACTCAGCCTGGATAAAGTGGAAGAAAATGAATGGAAATATTTCACTTATTTTATTTAAACAGTTAGTTGCAATGACAGAACGGTGCTAAATTATCTTCACTCTGAAACCAGTCCCATCCAGAGCAACTTTTTTGCAACAGATTTTGTGTTTTTGCTGTGACTAAAGCAATAAATGTTACAAAGTTGTAAATAACACGTATAAAACCAAATATTTCGCTTCATAGTACAGTATATATCAGCGCCAATACTGAAAAATTTGCTAGATCAGGTATCGGTTCAGTCGATATCCTGGTTGGGCCTTTAATAAGTCGATTTCCAGGCTGATTTTCGTTGAGGAAGTCTGAGTTTATATTCATACAAAGCTTTTCAGTGATTATTTGAAGGATAAATAACAGTTACATAACAGAATTGGATCTCTTGTGTAATAAGTTAACTGTGTTTTAAAGGGAAAAGCTGGACAGGTGCATCTCTCATACGGTAACTAAATGAACAGGCACAGCGTTGACCTCATGGTCCAGTGCCTCGTGGTCCCACCTCCTCGCCCACATTACTCCTGTCCTCAAACAACTCCGCTGGCTCCCCGTACAATACTGCATTCAATACAAGGTCCTCCTCATCACCTTCAAGTCCCTTCATGACCTGGACCCTCCTGATCTCACTGAACTCCTCCGTCTGCACTGTTCCACACGCCGCCTCAGATCAGCCGACACCGACCTCCTCACTCCCCTAAGCACAAAGCGCTGGACCTTGGGGGACTGAGCCTTTGCTGCTGCCGCTCCCTCCCTCTGAAACTCACTCCCACAATCCATCAGGAACTCGGACTCACTGCAGCGCTTCAAAACACGACTAAAAACTCACCTTCAATCTGGCGTTCCCCCCATGATTCCCGTTTTTCTACAGTGTCGCTTCCTATCTGTTTGTAAAACATCTCTGAGTGTCCAAAAAAGCGCTATAAAAGTCTATTATGTATTATTTAGGGACGCACCGATACGATACTGGTATCAGGTATTGGCCCGATAATTCCGTAATATACTCGTACTTGTTAAACATTTGCCAATTCCACGCACTGATACCACTATTGCACAACACATTACGCAGTATCCTGGTTTCAGTATCCCAAATAAGAGAATAAGGTTAAGAGAAACTGGTAGCTGACAAAGTGACTGTACATGAGTGAAATGACTGTTAAATTAAGAGCTGCACTACACACGTACGACCTGCACGCGTACGACCTGCACGCGTACGACCTGCACGCGTACGACCTGCACGCGTACGACCTGCACGCGTACGACCTGCACGCGTACGACCTGCACGCGTACGACCTGCACGCGTACGACCTGCACGCGTACGACCTGCACGCGTACGACCTGCACGCGTACGAGCTCCGAAAAGTTTAATGAACCATCGCTAATGCGATATACACACAGAACAGACTCACCATCGGCAGAACAAACCTCTGTCACAGAAAGAACACTCATATTCCACTGAGTCGTGTCCTTTAGTCCCACAGAAGTTCACCACATCAGCGCTTTTTTTTCAGTATCGGTTATGCAAATGAGCCATGTGGTTTTAAGTTTCGTTTCTGTAAAATGTAAACAAATGCGCACAAAGCTGCAACATATAATATAATCAAGATTTAAAAATTCTAAATGTTTATTGTCAAATTTTCATAATCACATATGGAAAAATGAAATTACATTTCTCACTCTCAATCAAAGCTAAATTAAATAATAATAAAATGAAAGTAAAGTTCAAAGTTCTTCTTAGGGAGACAGCCTGGTGTGTAGAGAGGTACTATTTTTGGACTATAAATTGCACTTTTTTCAGAGTTTGGGTGGTTCCTGCAACTTATCCTCAGGTGTGACTTATATATTACATTTTTCACACTGACAGTCCATAGACCAAATATATGAATCATATATATGAATCAAAAATAGGGCTGAAACGATTCATTGAGTTAATCGATTAAATCGATTAGAAAAATGCATCGATTATTTTTTTGCCTCGATGCTTCATTTTATTTTCATACGCTCGGCGATGGCCGGAACCTTTTGTGGTAGAGGTAAAGTTTCCGCATGACCACTGCACTTCACTGTACACACAACAGCGCGGCGCCCATGGATGTATAATGGATCTATAATAAGAGCATAACCTCCTCGTGCGCGGTACGGTCCGGTCCGCCGCGCACCTCTTATTTCCGGTACGCCGCGTGCTCCGCATCTCCCGTACGCGGCGCACTCTGCGCGTGGATTGTGTCTTGTCGCGTACACTCCGTGGACCGCGCCAGAACTCACACCAGGACTAAACCAGGTCTAAAGCAGGTCTAAACCAGATCTAAAACCAGGACTAAAACAGATCTAAAACCAGAACTAATCCAGGTCTAAAACTAAACAAGAATTTGCAGGAGTTGGTTGCTACATTTATGTAGTTTTAAAAATCATGACAATATCAAGTAATCCAAAGTATTCAGATTACGTTACTCACTTTAAGTAATTTAATTGATTATGTCACAAACTACATTTTGGGGAATGTAATCTGTAATCTGTAGGGGATTACATTTTAAAAGTCACCTTCTCAACACTGATGCTACAACATCTAAACAGAACCGTACATTACATCAAGTGGAAATGAAACCGCGAGGTAAGTCAACATTAGGCTAGAGATAATTAAGTTTTTCATGTCCAAAACACGTGTATCTGTCAATGCACGTGGTGTGTACTTAACATGTGCAAAGTAGACGCGACAATAACAAACGATTACTCGATTATTCGAACAAAATAATCGACAGAATAATCGATTACTGTAATAATCGATAGCTGCAGCCCTAATCAAAAATGAAAAAAACTAATCGTTATCTGTTTTTTCATTTTGGTTTAATAGACAAATAAAGAAAAGAGTTGTTTTCTCATTTTCGGCTCTATATTGAAAAACGAATAATACATGGATTGTTCTCTATTTAGTTGTTTTTATTAATATAACTTCTATAACTCGCCTTTCAAGATGAAATGTCTGTTCTTGGTCTCTGATGTCATAAAATAAATTTCCCCCAGAAAGTGCGACGTATACATGTTTTTTCTTCATTGTGCATTTTTTGGCTGGTGCGACTTATCCTCCGGAACGAATCATAGTCCGGTGCGACTTATAGTCTGAAAAATACGGTAATATTGTGGTTGTTTGTATTTTTCCTGGATTATCAAATATATATTATTTGCACTTGCGCATTTATAAGATTATGTCAAGAATCTGGGACACTACTACTACTACATGTACACAGCGATGTGAGTATCCCGGGATACTATATCGGACCTTGATATGAGGAATAACCGGGATACTGATGTGCATGTAAACACACTCAGTGTATGTTCATGGGGATGGGGGTTAAAGTATCGGTATCGGGAAGTACAGAAATGACTACAGTATTAAGCAGTGGCTGAAAACAAATCAAAACTGTACCCACCAATAAATAAATTGTATGAAAGTTGTGAGCGAGTGTTATACATGTTATTATGCACTGACATATTTATAAAATGGAAACGTGTTTTAATGTATTTTTTTACTGTAGTGTAACTTTAGAAAAGCCCAGCCAGGGATGGGAGTTTGAAATTAGCATTTGCTAATACTCTGTATGCTTCACATCAGCTGCAAACTATGTTTTGTATCTATGTCTGACTGCAATGTCCCTGCCAAATAAATAAATAAATAAATAAATCAAATATACTTGTATCGGTGCATCCCTGTTATTATTATTATTATTATTATTATTAATAATTCTGATTATCGCCCCTGTCTAGTATCTGCACTCTTTACTGGTTAGTGATGCGTGACCTTTTAAGCACTGACCCCGAGCCGGCGCTTCATCACCTGACCGGAGCGCTGTACCAGAACTAACGCCGCCGCTGCCAAAGTGCCCGCGGCACATATAGACATTAAGGAGTTGTCACAGTAACGGCATACGTACTTGGGGGGAATGTTTTCGGGTCGGCTGGACCAGTCAGCCACCCAGTCTGCGTCCTTCATCAGGATGTCCATGTCCCGCTCCTTCTCCAGGCTGTCCGTTTCCGACTGTGGACACAATGAACAGCTTTATTATTACTACAATATTATTTACGTCATGATGTACAGAGCTGTGTGAGAAAAGGGAATTAAAAGTCATATAAACGGGAGTAGTTTTCAGCAGTTTTTCTCTCTCTTTTTAATTTTATGATGATTACTTAAGTTTTGGTTTGCTTGTATTGTGATTTCAATTTATTTCTTATTTTGTAAACTTTGAATTACTTTGTGTACAAATTGTGCTGTACAAATAAACTTGCCTTTTCAAGTTTAATGTTGCACTATGTTACACAAAATCCACTCTTGTCAGTTTTAAGTCATGTTACCTGGAGTTTTGTTTCATTCACACGTGTTTAAGTAACCTATTATTATCAGCCTGTCCACATCTCCAAAGCTCAAAATGCTCTGTTCCACCTTGTGATGTCATGAAGCAGCTACACTTTTTATCTTTAGTTCAGTGGAGATCGACATTTCCAGGGCTGAAAACATCCAAATGACTCTAGTGAAGGTGTATGGAGTTTAAAAACACAGTGGAGCACATGACATCACAAGGTGGAACAGAGTGTTTTCTGTTTCTGTTCAGTTTTTCTAAAGCCTATGCAGGATTTACATGTGTGAATGAAACAAAACACAACTCCAGGTCTGTTTGTGATGACAAAACAGCTTTAGAACAGCTCAGAAAATAGAGTAATACGGGCCCTTTAAAGGTGCACTGTGCAACTTTTCTGGTTTTGCGTCCCCCACCTGCTTGTCTCCATGGAGAGGTTATTGTTTTGCCTGGAATTTTCCACAGTATGGCATTAACATTTCTACTGATTGGTCAAAATAACATGAATAAAACATCCCTTCTTGGGTTGGGACGTGACGTTGGCATTTTTTTGTCCAGAAGCCACAACTTTTCTAGTTATTAATATGTAAAGGTTTAAATTGCTTAAATTGATTTGTTTTATATCACTTTAGTTGTGCCAATATGCATTTCAATGAAGAAACCAAATGTCATTCGGTGACACGGGTCAAACGTAGAATCAGTGTTTGTTTACAAAAATTATATCACAGTTCAACGTTAGTGCCGTATTAGGGCAAATTGTGAAATTCTTCAAAACTTTAAGAGAAAAAACAACAACTTTTAATGGCCTACTGTTCGATCTGTAGATCTCAGTTTGTGCTTTTCATAATTTTCAATGATATAAGTTATTTTAAATGTACGGTAATTAAATTTTAACAATATGTCCGTTGCACCGAATGACATTTTTAAGACGTCCCGGGCTTTAAATGTTGACTTTTTGGGAAAGGGGGCAAATATACAATATAAAATATACACTTAAATGTACCAGAAAATCTACACATTTTGTTTTCCAATATATTTTCATTTTTGAGGATTTGAAAACTGCAAAATGTCACTTTCCCTCTTACAGTGAGTGCAGTCGCCCCTCCACAGACTTTACTTGTAACTTGAATTAGTGGCGTCACTGTTTTGTCTCTATAGATAAGCTTAATGCCGTACTGCGGAACATTCTAGGCTGTGTCCAGGTGGCAGAAAAGTTACATAACGCCCTTTTAATAACTCTCTGTGTATCATTTGCTGTTGCGTCGTCGACAATGCTGCGCCCGGCCACTCCCGAGTCTTTTGCAGCTTTTCGGTTATCCTTTTGTCGGGTGGCACGTTCAAGGCGTTGCCGTGGCGACGGGTGCACTCACTTGGCTGTCTCTCCTGGCGTCCACGTCGAAGATGATCTGCCCCTCGTCCTGTGGGCTGTGGGGCCGCGGGGGGCTGAGGAGACACAGACACACACGGTTACACATTTATGTTTTCAACGACAACGAAAAGGGAAACGAGGCGCAACTTTAACTACGAGAAGAAAGGTTATTTAAAGGTGCAACGTGTCATTTTATCGGGTGGAGGGTCCGTCACCTGCTTGTTTCTATGGATATGCCATTGCTTGGTCTGGAATGCTCCACAGTGTGACATTAAACAGCTCTGTAAAGGTCAAGTTAGCTCTTATATACATTAACATACAGTCTGTGGCATTTAATCGTTAAGTTACACTTTTATTTTGGCAACTTCCTGTGTTAAAAAGGTAAAGAAAAGACGCAAAGTAAAGACAGCAACAGTTAACGGGGAAAAACAATGTCCATATTATGTCATTTTCTGATCTACTGTACGTTATAATGTTGTTTCCTCATCACAAACGTACCTGGAGTTGTGTTTTGTTTGATTTGACTGAACAAAAGGTAAAAGATAACTTGAAAACTACCACTTCATGACATCACAAGGTGGAACAGAGCATTTTGAGCTTTGGAGATGTAGACTGACTGATAATAAAGAGTTACTTAAACATGTGTGAATAAAAAAAGAAACATAACTCCAGGTTTGTTTTTGAGGCGATAACAACATTATAACACAATTTAAAGGTCAAAAGTGTCAATTCCGCGTAATATAGCACCTTTAATTAAACAATATTAAAAATCTGATGAATTTATATTGCAAAAATACTTCTGCAGAGACTAGTGCTGACGGATGAACTGGGATCAGCTGACCAGCTAAACTCATTCAGGAATCTTTAGTTTAGGAACCAAAAGGGACTTATCGCCTACACTAAGTCAATTTGTAAAGTCCGTACAGAAAAGTGTGACCCTGCATTCCTCACAGTGTTAAAAAGAACCTAGTTTCTGTTTAATTTTCATATCTCGTGGTTTGGTTTGAGACAGATATGTGTACGATATGTGCTGTGGTCTTTTATTGTCGTACTTCCTCCCATTTCGGTCCAAGAATTGAGAATTTACCGCAGAAAAAGTGTGATATAAATGTTTTTTCTTAATTTTATTCAGTTTCCATTATTGCGCACTCCACTTATTGCAGTCAAACATCTTTTTCGGAGTTAAAAAAAACTGCTAACCAATACTCGGGGTTTCTACAGGTTTCTTCAAGTTAAATTCAAGACCTTTTTAAGACCATTTATATAAAACCTTTTCCTTTTTCAGGCCTATTAAACTTACAGGCAAAGAAAAACAAAAAATTCTTGGATTAGTGTTTGTTTATTTCTCAAACAAAGGAATCTGGGGAGTTGTGTTTGGAATATTTTGCTTTGTTCTCAATTATTGGTTCCGCCGCTCTTTATTTAGGCGACATTATTTAACCAAATAATGACGGTTGACAAATTAAACTTTTGAGGAGAAATGTGATACGGAGAAGTTACGTACTGCATGAATTTTAAGACCCAGATATAAAAATTCAAGACTTTTTCCCGTCTTTTTAAGGTATTATTTCCAAATTAATAAATTCAATGCCTGAACACTGCTAAATTCAAGCTTTGTAATCACTAATAGCTTGATTCTTTTGTGAGGAGTGTTTTTCAGATGGACATAAACAGTCTCCGGTGACTCAGGAGCAGCTGACTGATAAACCACCACGATAGCCCAAAGGTTAAGAAACAAACTCATGACGTGGAGCGACCGAAATGAAGGTTTATTTAAGGGCGAGCTGCACAAACCAGGGATAAAAGCTGACCAAATACTGGAGCTAGTCTAATTTAGAGCTTAGAGAGTAGCTAAATGTTATAGTTTGTAGATTACTGTTTGAGAAGTCATTCCAAACCCCACTGTATAAAAAGGTTCTTGGATATTGCACATATTTGGTCAAAAATGTCGTAAATCAGACACTAGTTAATACTCATTTGGGCAGGTATTGATGCTAAAAAGTTGCATTCACAGTAGGGTTGGCCGGTATCCAAATTTTGATAGCGTTAAACCTACTCAGCATTTTCCCAGGGTAGACGGTATTAATGTGACTAATTAATAATTATTTTGTAGCTTCTGTAGCCAGAATTATATGTGAAGATGAAGCACAAGTTCTGATCAAACCAAACTTTGCAGCGCATTTGTTCGCGTCAGCGCACGAGCTGTTTTTATCAGCGCTTATACTGTATGCAAATGAGCCATGTGATTTTAAGTTTTGTTTCTGTAAAACGTAAACAAATGTGCACAAAGCTGCATTAAACACATTATTACTCATAACCTATATGTCATAAAATCAGAGAAACTGATAATTTTGCAGTGATCTCTTATTTTTTTCCGGAGCTGTAAGTGCTGACATAAAAATTAAAGATGATTATGTAAAGATTCCCATAACAGTACCAAGAGACAGGTGTAAAATAAGGCACAATTATATAAATGTATATGTACGAGTCAAAATAAAATAGAAAAGAGATGCTGATTTCAGAAAGAAAATGCAGTGATCTTTTATTTTTCTCGAACTACAACAGACCACTTCATAATATTTCTCCCTTAATTATGTCTCTCCATCTTTGTTGAATTCAACTTGTTTCCATATGTTATTTTGACTTCTAATGACCCAGTGTTATGCCTGACTCGTCCTTGACGCTGTTTGGGAACTAAGCTCCTGTCTGTGAATCTTTTGGGTGGTAAATAAACTCTGTATGATTTATTGTAAACATGAGACTCTGTTAGGGACAGTCAGGGCTGTGATTGTGGTACAATACTGGAATAAATCAGACTCTTTGATTGAAGACAACTTCTCAGTTTTATTCTTTATACTTTAGAAATTCCACAACACTTTTTTTGCTACTTATTATCACCATTTATATTTTTTACTATTTATTCTTAAATTATATTGTGATGTTTGAGCTACTGTGTCCAAATAATTTCTCTTGTGGATCAATAAAGTTTGTCTAAGTCTAACCTCCTCAGACACAAAACTTTTTAACAAAACAACACAACCCTTTGATTTTCTTCTCAGAATTTCAAGCAAAAACACATGAAAGAAATTTGGACTGGTTCTGTTTCGCGCTACAAAAATACTCATTCCATTTTTATGCGTTTAATCCGATTGTAAACTCCTGACTTTTCGCTGTCGTCTTTCATGTGCGGTGCTAAAGCGATCAGAGTCACTGAGCTAAACATATGTACGTTCGGTATGTTAATGACTCCAGAGCAAACCAGCGCTCTCACAGATAAGCCCGGCGTCTCAGGTCAGCGCTAAAACTCTATTTGTTTTGTGTCCAACTATAAACCGCGGCCCTGACACAAACACACTAAAGAGATTACACAGCATTACAACGCTGCCATGTGGCTCAGTGGTACAGCTGTGTATGCAGCTCATACGTGACTAAAATCAGTGTCAGAGTCCTGCACGGGTTCAGGTACCTGCAGATACCCGGGTGAAAAATGTTGCGTTGTGTCAGATGCAGGAGAGCGCGGGTCTAGTGCTGCCGCGATTATTCGACGTTGTCGACGTAATCGATTATGAAAATGAGTCGACTACAATTTTTTTGGTCGAATATTCGCCTTTATTTATTTTTGGTCTCAAACGGCTCGTCCAGAGACCTTTTGCTTGCCTGAGATCAGGTATTTCCCCTCCACACCACTAGTCGTACTACACTCGAGGCCGACACCGGTCGCGCAGGCAGCGGCTACACCGAGGCGGACACCGGCGCAGCTAACAGCGGCTACACCAGGCGGACACCGGGCGCAGCTAACAGCGGCTACACCGAGGCGGACACCGGCGCGGCTAACAGCGGCTACACCGAAGCGGACACGGTGCGCGGGCAGCAACTGCGCCGAGGCCGACACCGGTGCTGCTGACAGCGGCTACATCCGGGGTTGACGCCGAGGTGGCTAACCTCGGCTTCACCAAAGGCTAACAGCAGTGGTAAATAATGGCACCGCCAAAGAAAACAAACTTGAGGAAGTATTTGCCGTGCGCACTCTGCTGGCTGGTCTCTCTCTTTCTCGACCACGACCACGATGCATGAGGTATTGAGCATACCGTTGCATATGCTGCTCGTGCAAACTCGTTAAATTGTGTGTGCATATCGTTGTTCAACATTGTTGAATGAGCACACACAACAGACATAACAGCAATAACCTTTGCAACTCGCACGCACAGCACACACAAGGTAAAATCTAACACACACACTTGTGTGTGTTAGAACCGCTTTTTTTTTAATTAGTCGTTTAGATTAGTCGACTAATCGAAAAATTAGTCGAGAGATTAATCGTTAGAAAATTAGTCGTTAGTGGCAGCACTACGCGGGTCTAACCTGCGGATTACAAAACATCATGTGCGAACAAAAAACAGGGCTGTATTTTAGTGAAATGCAAAAATGTCATTGTTTTTACAAGATGATTAGATGTAAAATCCATGTTTTTGCTGAATGCGCATTCCCAGAAATCTTTGCCTTTCATTTTCAAACCACGTGTGCGATGTCCTGTTCAGAATGACTCCTGAGGACCTGAAAAGAAAATTAGCGAGCGGAGAGTATAAAGTCGTGGCTCTTTTTAGACTCTCGGACTGATTTTCATTCGGGTGCGGTTCGGGTGTCGGTGTGTATTTATAGCGGGTCGGATCGGGTGCGGAATTTTATTTCATTTCTGTCGGAAAATGGGTTGGGTGCAGATTGAGATACGACGGGTACAGGCGGGTGTGGTTTGACAAAATCAAACCCGTGCAGGATTCTGATCAATGCCTTCTTGACTAAAGATGCTCCCAAAATACATTGTTCCAGTTTGGATTTAATGAACGATATTGTCGATATTGAAATGATCATGACAGGTTTAATCATAATATATTTTTAACAGAAAAATGTGTTGGCCAGATAACCCAATATTTATTTTATTATTATTATTCCATCCATCCATCCATCCATCTTCTCCCGCTTGATCCGGCTGGGTCGCGGGGGCAGCTTGCTGCCCAATACTCATAGCACCTGACCCCCCCTATGAACCCCTCTGCAGGTGGTGAGCCCACAGGAGGGTGGACATTATGGTCCTTGATGTTAGTTCATAGGGGTGCGGGCATGTTTTGGGTTGATGGGGGAAACCGGAGTACCCGGAGGAAACCCATCCAGACACGGGGAGGAACATGCAAACTCCACACAGAAAGGCCCGGGCGACCCGGGGATCGAACCCGCAACCTTCTTGCTGTGAGGCCTGAGTGTTGCCACTCAGCCACCGTGCCGCCTTTTTATTATTATTATTATTATTATTATTATTATTATTATTATTATTATTATTATTATTATTATTATTATTATTATTATTATGCTGCTTGATTTGCTTATTGTACGTTTCAGTTCACTGTAAATGTTGTTCAGCACTTTGATAAGCTTTGGCTGGTTTAAATGTGTTATACAAATACATTTGATTAGTCGTGTTGTCATGATACTGAAATTTCAAACTTCATTTTAATACTATAATAATAATACTAATACTACTTTAACACTATAATAATAAGGAAAAGACTCGATACTCAATACTGATTCTGAAAAAAAAAAAAAAAACACTCAATAGAATTTGATTTTCAACACTATATTGTAGTACTTTCTTTTATATTCCCATGTGGTCGTATTCTATCCCGGTAGGCTCCATCGTGGATTTCTGGAGTGCATATTGACACTTTGCAGCTGATGTTATCAATATTCTGTCTGGGTTTGACGCTAACTGTAGGCATAGCTTTGTCTGAAGCTCAGTTATTACGTTAGACTTTAGTCTGACCTTTGTTTTAAACACAATCTGACCATAACAGGTGAGCTGATTTGTGCAGTTAAACAAGCCTCTCTCAATAACTTGATGCATTATTATTATTATTATTATTATTATTATTATTATTATTATTATTATTATGCTTAACTTTACAGTCACATAAACAGGACCATAAACGCTTCTACTGATCTCAAGCTCCTGTTGTTTAATTCCATTTACTATTTTTCTCTTTAAAAGTTTTTGGTAGTTACTGCTCATGTGTGCGTTGTGTCACCGCGGCAACTGCTGAACATTTCACCATAGACATACAGGCAGAACGGTCATTTAAAAATATCGATAAGTTGGGGTGTGCAAAAATATCAAAATATCAAATATATTGTACCCTTTAATGTGTTGATACAGTATTGATACCGGGGAATGTTGTATTGACATATCACCAAGAGTACTTTTTGGTTTATTTGACTACATTATTTTGTGACAGAGCTACAGTTTTGTTGCTTGTTCAGAGGAATTTTCACTGTTTTGATGATTAAAATATGTTTCATATGAACTTCGCACAATAAGTGGTTTAACAAAGACTTTTAGTATCACAGCCATGATTTAGCCTTTATTATTTATTGAACCGTATTGAATCGATTTGAAATATATTGTACTGAATCAAAAGTGCAGTGTTTCGAGATATGTATCATATCGTGGCCTATGTATCAAGGTATTTATTGTATTGTGGCCTATGTATCGAAGTATGTATCATGGCCTATGTATCGTATTGTGGCCTATGTAACGAGATATGTACAGTATTGTGGCCTATGTATCAAGATATGTACAGTATTGTGGCCTATGTATCAAGATATGTATCGTATCAACAACTTCTTAATGATACCCAGCCCTATAAGCCAATATTTATCACACAAATATAGTCTAAAAGTTATTAATGAGAGGTATTTTAGGTTCTATATTTAGATCTACAAGCCTCAACAAAAGAAATACCAAGAGTCTCATTCACCGCTGCAAATGACTGTGATCGGAAAGTTAACCCGGATGCCCTGACTGTGGGAGGGCGCCACAGAAGACCTGTAATTACCCAGGGAAGGGCTGCTGAAATGTCCAGTCTGTGAAGGTAATAAAGGGTCAGACGGTCACACGAATTAAAACAACTGGACATAACCGGAGCCAGAACAGAAACACACCCACGTCCTGTTGCAGTGAGACGGTCCTCGCCACTACAGTGTGCATAACACCACACATGGTGATACACTGAGTCAAACAGAGACCTGCCCGGTACTGAAACATTTTATTTGGATTACGTCAACACCAAAATAATAAAGATGCGAAACCTAAACATGTTGGTGAGCTATTTTCAGATGTAATTTTTTTCCTATATTGGGTAATTCTACTGAAACTTTTTTGCCGCCCCTTTCCAATCATGTGTGGGGTGATCAGATTTTCAAAAGAACAAAACTGGGAGACACCCGGGTTGGGATTGGGAAATAAAATGGTAAAGAGTGTGTAACATTTTGCATTCTTGTGTCAGTCATAATCTGAGAGAGTTCTGACACTGCATTTTTTTGCTTTTTGCTTTATGGTCATTTGCAAAAATGTTTTTGTGTATTTTGATGAAAAAAAAAAAATCACAATTTCTGTTCCTCTTTACTGTTGGCAGGGATCAGATTAGTCAAAATTTGTGACTAGTTTTGTGCATTTCCTTGAGTCTGACGATACGATACATATCATAAAATGCATGTCACGATTTGATATATCACGATACATCCCAATACAAAAACAATGTATGATATATTCTTCTAATAATATTGTAAACTACACCTTAACAAGAACTAAACTGTATGAAATATAACGTATTACCTTTTTTAAATCATGAGAACAATGAATGCAACTAATGAATTTTAGTGAAAAATATTTTTTAAAAATTTATTCAGATGCATTTTGAATCGATTCAAGAATTGTCCAATGAAGTATCACGATAGTCACTGAATAGATTTTTTTCTTACACCCTTAATTGTGACAGTCCTGTTTTAGTCCTGATGTAGTCCTGGTTTAGTCTTAGTTTAGCCTTGGTTTAAATAAAACTGGTTAAAAATAGGGAACCCTGAGACAGTTCTTGTCACAATCCTGGCCTCATTATTTTCATTTATTTTATGTAATACTTTAGGGGCCACTGTAGCGTTGCTTTAGGAACTACAGCTTCTAAAACTGTATAACTCACCAGCTTTTAACTCTTTTTTTTGGGACAAGCCAAAAATCATTTTCAGTCCCAGTTTTGAGCCCTGTGTCCCCTGTCCCAGCAGATTTCTTCAAAACCAGTAATTTGTCCCAGTTTTATATAAGAAATGTCCCAGGGTCCCCCTATTCTGGACAAATCTGATCCCTGCCAACAGTAAAGTGAGGCATAACCTGTCATTTGTTTAAGTCAAATACAAAAAAGCTGCTTAAAAATGACCAAAACACAAAGGAAATGTGACTATACTGGTTCACGTTAGTCAGGAATGGGCTGAGTGCAGAACAATTTTCCGTAATTACGCACTTGTTTCACAATTTTATTATTACCAACCACGATAAACCGGGCTAGTCCCAGTTTTTTTATTTTGAAAATCTGGTCACCTGAATCTTGTGGAAACTTAACCCAGTGAAATCTGGTCCCACCCCGACTAACCAGGCCCGCCCTGCTTAAGTTTCCGAGATGAGACTGGGCATTGACAAAAGGCCCCGTTTACACGTACACGGATATTTTTAAAAACGAACATTTCCCTTTGAGTCATAAGGAGAAGAGGGAAAATTGCTGAGCCCCGAGCCTCATTCGTCTCTTCATCGATATGAAACATCAGCTGTGCGAATGACAAACACATGACAAGTGTTTGCAGCAGAAGTAACGCGACTGCTGCTCTGATGCTTCTGATCATCACCAAAGAAAAACGTTAACACTGGTCCCACACACTTAAACGCTGTTAATGTCAGTTTACACGCAAATGCGAAACAGTAGTTTTCCAAAATCTCCACTTTAGCCGGAGTTTTTAGAAAGATTCGTTTTCAGAGGCGACTTCTCAGTTTCAGTAAAAGATGGGTACAAACGAAGGGAAATTTCTCCGTTTTTAAAAATATCCGTGTCCGTGTAAATGGGGCCTTCAGATACTGTCATAGTCTCATGTACCTGTCACAAGAGGAGTTGCTGCGGCTGGACTCGTGCTGAGCGTCCAGCAGGATCTTCTCCATGTCTCCGTTGTGGATGGACGAAGAGGAGGGCACGTGCTCCAGGCCTCCTCCCATGGCCTCCTCCTCTTCCTCCACCTGGGGCAGGGGCAAAAGGGGCAACAGGGGGGTCCCGGACGAGGAGGGCGGGTCAGACGGGGCAGATGGGCCTCTGTGCATGTCCAACTCCACCCAAGAGCCTGCAAAACACAGCACACACATTTTACTGGTATGAAATATGACTTATTTCAGTTTACATACTGTTGCTGAATACTTTATAATGCTCTATGTGCTTTAGCAGATTAGATTAAGATAATATTTCAGATTTATCGGTAAGCGTAAATGTTGATTTGAAGATGGGTCTAGTAAACTACCAGTCAAAAGTTTGGACACACACGCTATTCTTTTCTTTATATTTACTTTATGTTCACTTTCTGCCTTTCAGATACATACGGAAGACATAAGATATGTGTTGCAAGATATTACAAAAGCAAAAGTTCTGAGTTTATTTTTTGTTTGCTTCCATACATGTTTATATTTTTGATGTCTTCAGTGAGGATCTATAATCTAAATAGTAATAAAAATAAAGAAACAAATGTGTCCAAATGTATAAATAACTGTATAAAGAAGTGGACTCTGGGACATCACCCGCAGCGTTCCCACCCATGAAGTTCACGTGGTTAGAAGTTAAAATGGCAAATTTGCAGCTGAATTCCATATTAGGAAAAGGAATTTATTTACAGACAAAACAGAGAAAACAAAACAAACACCAGGATCATGTAGAACGGGTTAATACGAACATTTTAAGACCAAAATGACAAGCGTGACAGCAGCAGTCACAGAAAGACGATACAAAGTGAACTGAAACCAGAGTTGATGGAGCCAGAAATGCGCCCATTATCACTTACTTGCGCAGCAGCTAGCGGGTTAGCTACGTATGTCCATTTATATATAGTCTATGGCCCAAACTTTTGACTGGTAGTGTATACAGCTCTGGAAAAAATAAGAGACCACTGCAAAATAAGTTTCTCTGATTTTACTACTTATAGGTCTGTGTTTTTTTGTTTCATTCTATAAACTATTGACAACATTTCCCTCAAATTCCAAATAAAAATATTGTCATTTAGAGCATTTATTTGCAGAAAATGACACAAAAGTTTAAATGTTTTCAGACCTCAAATAATGCGAAGAAAACAAGGTCATATTCATTTGAAACAACACAATGCTAATGTTTTAACTTTGGAAGAGTTCAGAAATCAATATTTGGTGCAATAACCCTGATTTTTTTTTTATACTTTTCCTCCTTACATCAGATTTGGTTCAGGTGATCTCCTCATCAGTGCCTCATGAAGCAGAATGAGGTGTGTTTGTGTTGGAATTCAACAGACGCTGGAATAAAACAGCTGTCACACATGTAGAGACGCTGATTTCAGGAAAAAAAAAATGCGGTGATCTCTTATTTTTTTCCAGAGCTGTATCTCATTTACATACACAAAACACTGCGGATCGAAAAGCTGATTAAAAATAAAAACTAAACGATCTTTGGTTCTAACAAAGAAGAGTCTGTCTGCACGTTTGTGTTTACTCATATCTGATATGTCTGAAATGTTTAAAATGATATGATAATGATAAATATCGCCCACTCCTAGTTGCATTTATGCATCTGTCATTTCTCTACAGATGTTATCTTCTTTTGAAAAAATAGTCGAACTGAAAATGCCCCCAAAAAGTGTAATATTCAGTATTTTGTCCGAACATTTGCAAACAAAATGGTCATATTATGCTTCAGAGAGCAGTATACAGTCTGTTGCTATTTGGAAGCATGCTGAGGATTCTGTGTTTCATGTGAATAAACCCAATACAGGTCTATCAGTCAAATGAACGTCAAACTCTACCATAACCTCTGAAATACTAATCTATGCATGCATCAAAACAACATGCCCGCTGTCAGCTGACCGGTCACAGCAGAGACACTCCCTGTGGTTTCCTGGTGACAAAAACAAGTCGTATCCTCCAGACCAAACAGTTCCTTTTATTATGTCCACATTGATCCAAATGGAGTCAGCTGAGAGCGCCTGGGGTTTAATACTGCACTGCTACTGTAACAGGGCATTGGGCCATATGGGTAATGGAAAGCACTCGATGAATAAACCAAGACTATGCAATCGATTTTTTTGAAAGCATATTAATTTCCTCCTTAGTAACAGTGTAATAAAGCTGAAAATGTCCTGTTTGGGTTGAGTTGCCAACGCCAGTAAAGTATAACACTGCTGTCAGACTATTCAAGTACAAACAGTGAAAAAATATAATAAAATATGACAAAATTTTGACTTTTTAGATAGTTTGCAATTCGTCATTTTGGTATATTCTTAATGGGAGTATAGTTTTTTTTTTTTATAATGGTGGAAAAAGAATGGAAAACATGGTGACAACACTGTAGGACAATTTATTGTAGGTCTGTGTGACAAAGATTTTTTGGAGTCCTTGTTAACTGTCCCCACAGGGAAGTTTGACCCTTGCATAACTTGACCCGTCCTTCACTCACTGTCTCTGGGGTTAAACAAAATGACCCGGGATGTACCAGATTTTTTTCTCTGTGTTTCAGCATTATTTGCCTTGCCTGAGTAAAGATATGTTGTATAAGTCGCTGTTGAGGTAGGGTGACTAGATATTTCAGAATTCAAAACTGAGACACACCCGGGTTGGGACGTTTGCTATAAATAAAATTGTGAAAAAAGCGTGTAACATTGTGCAGTCTCGTGTCAATCATAATCTGAGGGACTTCTGACGCTGGATTTTTTTTTGCTTTATGGTCATTTGCAAACACGGTTTTCTGTATTTACCAAACAAATGACAATTTATGCTCCTCTTTACTGTTGGCAGGGATCAGATTAGTCAAAAATTGTGACAGTTCTGGTTTAGACCTGATGTAGTGTCCAGGTTTAGTCTTGGTCAAATTGGTCAAAAATGGGGACACATGGGACACTGGGACAAATCACTGGTTTTGGATAAATCTGCTGGGAGAGGGGACACAGGGCTCAAAACTGGGACTGTCCCGGGTAAATGGAGACATCTGGTCACCCTATCTTGAGGTCAAAATGGGAAAAAAAAACATTTTATTGTTCAATAATCAGGAACTTCACAGTTAAGCACATGGCAAAACTTTACACTAGTCTCTGAAAGTTGTGAAAAGTGCTTGTAAACTCATCGTGGTAAATAATTAGGATGCTCAGACTGCGTAAGGTACATGAGGAAGAACTTTGGTCCACTGCAAACTGTTTAAAATGTGTTGTTTTTCACATTATTAAGGCAGAAAAAGCAAATACAGCATCTTAAACCAAGAGTACTTCACTGGGGGATGTTCTTCATGTTATACATCAGTGGGGGAAATAGAAGAGTGCTGTATCACGGTAAGCGCCAAGTTTAAGTGCGTCTGATCTTATTCTTGGCTTGGGTTGGTGTAATGTTTAATACAGCAGTGAGAAGGGGGACCGCGGGGGCCAGAGGCATCCATCAACAACAAGCAACAAGATCTAATATTTCTAAACACTTCCCGAAGAGCGAGAGTGTTGCTGTTCACGTGGATGTACTGAAAACCACATCCTGTTTGATCAGTGACTTAGGCCTGATAAGATAAGGCTACAGTCAATAATCACACAGTGGGATGTGCACAGAGCTCAGGAGGTGAGCACAAAGGACACATGACTGTACAGGCATAACATGGAGCCTGGAGGAACTCTGAATAACACTGGGCAAAGTTATGAGTCATTATTTTGTATTCATGTGTGAAACAACAAACTAATTACAACCAGCAAAGGTGAAAGAGCAATAATGGTCACGTTTATATGATGTTTTTAAGCCTGTAATCGCGCCAGACTACGATAAGAAATAAACTATATAATAACGCTCCTATAAATAAAAATAAGTTTCTAACCTTCCTCTTCATGACCAAGAATCTTTTTTTAATAAAATGCATCACAAGTAAGCCTATCACTATGACACATTTTGAAGCACAATATATCGCTACTAGGAATGGGCATTTGATAAAATATTCTTAATCGATCTTCAGGAGAATTGCTGATCGATTATCAATTAATCATTAACACTTTTGTATTAAAATTATCGTCATTATTATTACTATTACTAATCTGCATAAATAAACTCAACTTTACAGCATATAAACCATCACCACTATAGAGCCACATCAGCCAGAAACTAAACTTAAAACCACATGGCTCATTTGCATAAACTGTAAACGATGGAAAAAACCAGCAAAAGGAAAGAGTTCCTTGTGTTGATGCGTCAGCTTCTGTCAGACTGACGTGACTCAGTGGAACATGAGTGTTCTCTCTGGTTCATGTTTTCAGAGATCATACGAGTGCAGATCGTACGTGTGCGGGTTTAGCGCAGCTTTTTATTTAACAGTCATTTCACTTTATTTATTTTGGCTTCTGTTGTGATGAAAAGAATGAAAAGTGTTTGTCTTTTGGACTCATGTGCACTCGACTGTTGCAGTAACCGGGACACTGCGTATACATGCACCGGGACCAAACCAGGATACTCAAAAACCCGATCATACCCGGGATATTGATGTGCAGGGAAACGCACTCTGAGGAATATAGTGATCTCCAAGGAGCCAGAGCCGAGACGTGGGACTGTGAGGCTCCAGTGTTTGCGCTGTGAGACGCAGCCTCGACTACGCACAGCAACCTACATTTGGTTTGCCGATTAAAAATTAACGTGATCGACAAAATTCTTAGTGATCAATTATCGATTAGTCAACTAATCATGCCCATCCCTAATCGCTAAAGAGAAATATTTCAATAAACGATAATACTGAAAATATTTTATTCCACTGACACAAAGCAGACGAATCCTAATAAACCTGTTTTTAAATGGACTGTATCATTAAAAGACCTGAGCTGCAACACATGAATAACAGAATGAACCAATAATTATCAATAGATATTATTTATTATGCTCTCTACAGCTCAAATCTGAGCTTATTACATAAAAATAACAAAAATATCCCCATTATTGCAATGAATTGTACACACTAATACAATAAATAATGAGCCCCCCCAAAAAAAATTGTTCCAGGTTTCATATTTTAAACAATAAGTCAATATTGTAATCATCATGAGAGGCCTAAGCACATGATACAAAAATACATAACTTGCCATTTTGCCATGTATTTGAAACTATAACATCTTTTCGGTCAAATGTTATGACTTGGTTTGGTCCTGTTGGCCCCCATCAAATGCAAACTTATAGAAAAACTCTGAAAATCATTTGTGCTTCATTTGTGCAGCAAAAAGTTTCATTTGTGCCATTATGGTTCTTTGCTATTTGCTATTTTCAGCTGATGACGTCACCCCGCCACCCCAAAAATGTTAAAACGTGCTAAAAAACTCGCAAACTATTACATAAATTCTTTCCGTTTTGTTTGTGCTGTTGTGTGCCGTTAATATTTTACTTTTTTAAAGGTATTACTTATTTCTGGCCAGAAATGACATAATGTAAATAGCGAAATAAGTAAGTTCTTGAGTTTTTTTTGTTTTTTTTTTTAACGTCTTGTGCTGCGTTCAGATGCATTTTTCAAAAAAAAAGTTCCCAAATTCCCAAGAACCAATTGAATGCAGCATATTTAGTATTTCAAAATAACCTGCCGAAATTAACACACCAATAAGTAAATCAGTTGAAAATAAAAAAAAACAGTAGCACAGATGAAACTTTTTGCAGCACAAAACAGCACAAATGAAGCATAAACGATTGACACCATTTTGGTCTGTTTTAGAGCTTTTTTTTAAGCTTCCTGAGGGGACTGGCTGACCCCTATTTGACCTATAAAAGAATCGTTCTATCTCAAAAACTAAAGCAGCACAACCAATAGTTTAGAAGATGAATAGAAGCCCAAATGACTGACAGTGATGATAGTTCTGTGTAGGTTTTCGTTTGATGGGGGGGGGGCAATTTGACACATATGTCTTGGTTTAGCCCAGGTTAAGTCCAGATTTAGTTTCAGGTTAAGTCTGTGTTTAGTCCCAGTTTGGTTATTGTTCAAGAGAGAACACACCGACAACAATACTGATCCTTCATCCAACTGAAATACTCACACGAAGAAGAAGACGTCAGCGCACTAAATCTCTGTGTGTATTGTATTGTATTTCTAGGAACGGATAATTCAACATGCGCACGCCTTCAGTAAACACAACAACAACACGGGCAAAAATAGTGTGCAAAGCCTGGCCTCCTGACCCTCAGACGCCGCAGTACAACAGGAAGGCTGACTCCATCGTTTCCACAGGTTGGGTGGCGGGGGCAGAGGGGCAGGGGGCCGGCGTGGGAGCAGGTAGAGGGGGGCGGGAGGGGCAGTTGTGTAGAGTCAAGCTGTGTGGAGGGGCTGGTGTTGACAGAGCGGTGAATGCCTGAGTAGTTATGGAGCTCCGGAGGGATACGTGACGCCCGGGCCGGCTCCTCCCAGGGACGTGAGCTCCGGCAGGGACGAGACCGGAGGAGGAGGAGGGGGTAAGAACCAGGAAACCTCTGCTGCGTGCGAACACAGGGCTGTGACTGGAGAAGGGTTGAAAAACAGCATCGAAACACAGATACCGCTGAAACTAAATGTGTTTGAGTATGAACAAATATTTAGAATTGATACTTTGCAGCAACAACTGGAGGCTCTGCTCTGTCTGAGGCTCTGTTACTCAACTTAGAACTGAATCTGATATTTGTTCTTTATGGTAAAATTGTGTTTAAACAGATTTAGCTGGAACTAATACAGGTAAGCTAATTAAAAAAAGTCTCTGACACATAAAACTACAGTCAGAATCTCGCAAGTAGGGATGGGCATTCAATTAACTTTTCTTTTCTGGAGAATTAATGATTGTTTTTTGATTAATCATTCACATTTTTATATTAAAATCATCGTCATTATTACAACAATAGCAATCATGTTTGTCTTTTGGACGCGTGTGCACTCAAGTTTATGTTGCAGTAACCGGGGTACTGCATATACATGCCACAGTATCCCGGTAACTATCGGAGTATCTCAGCGTGGTACAGTGGTTTCCAAGGACGTGCCATAGATGAAATGTGGGACTGTGGGGACGCAACCTCCAGTGTTTGCGCTCTGAGACGCAGCCTCGTCTCCTTACGCTACGCACAGCAATCTACATTTGGTTTGTCGATTAAAAATGAACGTAATCGACGAAATTCTTAATGATCAATTATCGATTAATCGATAATTCAGTCATGCCCATCCCTACTAGCAAGCATTAGCAAACAGTCCCTAAATAGCCCCATATGTGCTTGTATTGGTCATAGGCTCCTGAAAATCCACTCAATTTAATGTTTTTTCTTGAGTTTTCAGACAATTTTAAACCTTTTTGACTGCGTTTGTTAATGTGTGCATTGTGTTACTATGGTAAAAATTCCATCAATATATCACAGACCATGTGGAGCACTGTGGAACCTGCCTGTACGACAGGATAATCCCTCACAGATATAAGGCCACATGGGAATATAGAAGAAATTACTATGATTTAATGGTAAAAATCACATTCTATTGTCTAAAGAAAGAGTTTTTTTTATCATGGTATCGAAATCTGAGTCTATTCTATTCACGTTTAAAATGTTAATATTGTGACACTGGACTGGACACACTATTATTATTATTATTATTACATTATTAAAGTGTTGAAAATCTTGAAAATGTCCCATCAATATTTTGTAGGGCTGTAGGCCTATTGTCAACCAAAATGTGCATTAGTTGACTAATGATTGTAATTAGATTATAAAGATTTACACAACAACACAAAGAAGTGAGTGAGTTAGCTGAAGATTTGGTATTTTTTGTATTTACCCGTAAAAACCTTCTTAAACCCATGATTCACAAGTTTTCTCTGTCTTTATATAAATACATGTCTCTGTAAATAGCTGTTTTGTGTGAACTCCTGTGGGCGTCTTGTGAGTTCAGTTTGTGTCAGATAGGCAGAGTCATGGAGTGTTTCATAAAAAATGAAGTGTGGCGTATTGTGGTCAATTTGCAGCTCTCCGAGGCGGCCAAGGACCCACAGGTGCATCCTTGGTAAAAGAGCCAAATGGAGGAGTGGAGCTCGGAGAACGTGAGGGTTTGGGGGGAATTGGAAAAGTACTTGGTGAAACTCTGATGACGTCAATCTGTCCGCAGTGGTTCAGAAGCCGAGAATCCTGGAAACACCCACGGAATAGTTTTGAGAGCATTTGCCTTTTTAGTCGACGAATTGATCATCAGGACATGTCTTTAATCGACCATGGATTTGATGTAATCTGTTTCTTATTGAGCAAGACATTAATTAATGCAACACACACAAATATTTAGAGCCAAACACAGGGCTGTGTGATACTTCTGGTCCCAAAACCACTTTTCTAGGCACAGAAAGCGAATACTAAAATATACAAGTCCTTGAGGTACTGGTTTTGCACAGAGTAATAATCTTTAATGACGTCTATAAACTTTATTATCCCTCTGTGGTTTGAGGTAATGATCAAAGCCCAATAAGTTCAATGAAAACTACTGTTCAGGTACAGGTGCACTTGACACTGTTTGTGTAATGACATTAGCAAACACTGAAAGTAACTCAGCAATACTGACCAGAGGTGGGTAAAGGAGCTAAAACATTTATGCAAATAAGAGTAAAATAATAATTAGGAAAACTACAGGAAGAGTAACTTAAACATCTGATTTAGAATTTGAAGTGAATGTAATTGGACTTTCAAAACATTAAATAAGGCTTAAAATCTGATATTTTCAAACTGGAAATTTAGAAAAAAAAACATATCTGAAGGAGCAGTGCAAATGTTCAAATCATTTCATACAGTAAATATAAAACTTCTGTCATTTGTAGACTCGCGGTGGAAGAGGAACCAACGCTTTTACTCAAGTAAGAGCACTGTTAGAAAAGTACAGTTCGCTTTCTGTTGCATTTTTGTATGAAAAGCGCTCTATAAAGTTTGATTAATTGATTGATTCACTTAAATAAACGCTCAAGTAAATGTAACTGAGTACTACCCACTAGGAGTGTGCAAAATGATTGAAATATCGATATATCGTATTGTTTAATGTGATGATCACACACGCGTCACACTTTTTTTCAGGGTTTGGGTGGTTCTGCTACTCATATATTACATTTTTCACACTGACAGCGCATAGACCAAATATATGAATCGTATATATGAATCAAAAATGGAAAAAAACAAATCGTAATCTGTTTTTTCATTTTGGTTTTAGAGACAAATAATAAAGAAAAGAGTTTTTGCGTTTTCTTATTTTTGGTTCTATATTGAAAAACGAATGAATGATACACGGATTCTTCTCAGTTGGGTTGTTTTTATTACTATAACTTGACTTTCAAGATTAAATGTCAGTTCTTGGTCTCTGATTTTATAAAATAAATTCCCCCCTCATAGTTCGGTGCGACTTAAACATGTTTTTTTTCTTCTTCATTATGCATTTTTTGGCTGGTGCGACTTATACTCTGGTACGAGTTATAGTCCGAAAAATACGGTAGCCATCATGGGCTGCTAAACCAAAGATGTCTTCTTATTGTCTTCTTGGCTTCTTACAGTAAAGTGAATGCTTACATCGTGGGCTGCTGTATCGATATATATATAATGTATTTTTTGGTATATTTTACTAATTATTTTGTCAGAGAGCTACAGTTTTGTTGCTTGTTCAGAGTAAGGAACCTTGTTTATGTAACACATTTTGGCATTTTCACTGTTTTGATGATTAAAATGGATGTTTTTCATATTAAATTTGCACAAAAAGTAGTTTAGCAAAGACTTTTAGTATCACAGCCATGATTTAGCCTTTATTTTGTACTGAACCGTACCGAATCGAAAGCTCACTGTATCAAGATATGTATACTATCGCTGCCTATGTTTCGAGGCATGTTTCATATCGGCAAATTCTCAAGGATACCCAGCTCTGATATGGACTAAGAATCTCCACTTCACCACGAGATAACACATAAAAGGTGACATTTAAGGTACTGGAGGCCATGAGCTGTTCAGGAATTTAAAAACATATTGGCCAATGTCCAACAGAGAAGTGACAGGTTACTCAAGGCTAACCACTCCACCGCTCCCCTCCTCTGGGCCTCTGCTGTCTCTAAGGAGGAGGAGGAGGAAGACCTGACCTGGCACCGCTCATAAACACCACGGAGACTTCAGAGGTCACGGCCTGGACACTTGTACCTACGAAACAACTCACCAACACGAGGGGCAGCGTCACAGGACAACACCAACACTGTAAAAGGCTTCTTCGATCAGTTTGATTTATGGAAGCCACGTGTAAACCAAAGAGACCGTCAAAGAACAGCCAGCACACATAAACAAGAGACAAAGGGAAAGAGCGCAGAGTAACACCAGAGCACATGTTTGTTTAGGGTCAAATCAGCAGAGATCCTCTCGCTGCGTGCGCACAACAATCGACTGACAGAGTTGGAAATTGGTATTTTTGAGTCATGACAATAAAATGCACCTGATTTTGGACTCGCAGAACATGCACTTCTCCAAAACTTTACAAAGATGAGAGTTCAGATGGTTCTGATTGACGGGTGGATGAGCCAATTAGGGACACGCATGGTTAGGGGTGTGGCAAAAATATCGAAATATCGTATAATTTAATGTGATGATACAGTAGAGTCCTGCATGGCTGTGAGTACCCGCAGATACCCGATGGATGACCCGCAGATTTTAAAGAAACGGGTGAAAAATGTTGTGCTGTGTTTGGATGCTGGTTCGGGTCGGATGCAGGAGAGCGCGGGTCTAATCTGCGGTTTACAAAATGCAAAAATCCCAGTGTTTTTACAAGATGATTAAATGTAAAATCCTTTTGTTTTTGCTGCACAGGCGCATTCCCAGAAATCTCTGCCACTTTCATTTCAAACCACGGATGTGACGTCCTGCAGTTCAAAGTGACTTGCAAGGAGCTAAAAAGAAAATTAGCGAGCAGAGAGTACAAAGTTGTGTCTCTTTTTTGGCTCTAGGACTGATTTTCATTCAGGTGCTCGTCGGGTGTTGTTTGTATTTATAGTGGGTCAGATCGGGTGCAGAATTTTATTTCAATTCTGTTGGAAAACGGGTTGGGTGCGGATTGAGGTACGACGGGTACGGACGGGTCTGTTTTCTTAAAATCAGACCCGTGCAGGACTCTGTGATACAGTATTAATATCGTGGGCTGCTCTACGATACATCACCAAGAGTATTTTTGGTCTGTTGTAATAAATTATTTTGTTACAGCGCTACAGAAATTAGTTTATGTTTGATATGAACTTTGCACAAGTGGTGGTTTAACAAAGACTTTTAGTATCACAACCTTGATTTTTTATTGAGGCGTATCAAATTGATTTGAAATATATTGAATCAAAAGTGCATTCTATCGAGGTATGTATAGTATCGTGGACTATGTATCGAGGTATGTATCGTATCGTGGCCTATGTATAGTAAGTATCAGATCGGCAACTTCGTAATGAAATATAATGAAAAAGAAAGGACTGAAAAATTATTTGTGCAGACTCAATGAGCGAATCATTAAACTCAGAAATGTAATTTTGTTTAAAAAGATGAGTGACCAATGAGCTCCTCTGTTTTAGATGTGTCACTGAAATAAACAAATCTGATTGCACGGAAATGCTTGGTTCTGGCTCAAGGTGCGACAGAGGGAGTGGGGACCAGACTGACGTCCATCAGTATAAATTTATATCAGGTTATTCATCTTAATTTCAGATTTATTATTTACTTACTAGTTCTGAGACTGCTTCATTCTAGTCTAGAGGTCGTTTATTTTAAGATAACTTGTCATGTAAAATGATCTTGCTGCATGAACAGATCATTTCACTACTTTAAAGTCATTTTCTGATAGATTTAAGTGGTAATATCTTAAATTTTGGCCAAGCTTTTGTGCAGTAATAACAATAAAGAGATATTCTGGACTTGCCACGCCACTTACTCACTGACTGTGTAGGCTCTGCAGAGGCTAAAACTCAAATAATGAAAGAGATGAAGACATGAGGAAAGAAAGCAGATATATAGCCATTAAAGAGTCTAAAAGAAGTCAAATAAATATAACAAATAATATAGGGTAACATTAAGATAAGGAAATTTCCCTTGTGGATCAAAATAGGTCAAAGTAGGTCAATGTTCCACCATAAATCGTAAAAATAACTCTTCATATCAGCACTAAACCTGCACTCTCCTCTCCGGGTGCTACATCGTTATCCCCTCTGCAGAGCCGGGTCAGCTGTCGTGGAGCTTTAGACGGGGCAAAGAGGACGTGGCCCCCTGATCCTCCCCTGCTTACCCAGAGCGAGGAGATGAACTGAGGTCGGGGGAGGGGGTCGCTCAGCATCCAGCGGCTCATGGAGGAATGTCTACGGCCTCCAGAAAAAGAATAGATTAAAAGAGATGGCGCAGGTTACGACGTGGCGCTGGGTCAGATAACGAAGATAATTCATAGACGCTCAATGTATCGCGATGTAAACCAAACCAATGAGGGTGGGTGTGTGTCTGCAGCGTCATGCAAAATGGATGACTTGAAATATTCATGCATGGCGCTGGCAGTACATTACAGCTATTATAGCACAGCAGTGGTCAGATATAATCATTTATCACCATTTAGAATTTGGTATGAATGTCTCAAGTCTGCATACTTTTAGATATTACTACTGGATATTAATAACTTATCCTCTGTAAACAGCCAAATATCCTGTCTTTCTGATTTCTGTCTTCTATTCAAATGTGAGTTCTTCGGGATGTGCTAAATTTTAACTAGACCACACTAAGGTTGGGCGGTATCCAAATTTTGATACCGTTAAACCTTCTCAGCATTTTACCGTGACTAATTAAGAATTATTTTGTAGCTGCACCTAAACCATTCAGAAACAGAATAGCAGCATTATATTTGAAGATGAGGCACAAATTCTGATCAAACCAAACTTCACAGGTGCGTATCTCCCTCCATTTAATGATCTGAGACGCAGCAAGACAAGAAAAGTGCAGAAGAGGCAGATTCTGGGATAAAAAGTAAAAAGCGACAGTCCACGGCGTGTGATATTTCCCACTGCAGCATGTTGTATCTGACAGACCCGCGCTCTCGGCACTCGGAGAAGTTACCGTCTCCTCCGTGAAAGTCTGACTTCGCCCTCGAGCGGGAACTTTCTCCTCTTCAGCGCCTCGTCCCCTCTTGACTCTCACTGTTCAATAAAACGTCTCAATCACAAACGTTTCAGCTCAACATCACACACGAAGCGTCAGTCACGTTTTTTCTTCTTCTTCGCTGCGTGTGGATGGAAATCTCCGAGCGTAACGACGCTTGAAGAGGAGAGAGAGCGGCGGGGAGAAAGTCGGCGCTGTGCCCTGTAGCTCCGTCAGCATTTGCCGTCTCTCCCCTGTCATTCGGCCTGAAGCCAAAATGCTCCTAATATTATAAGGTGTTTATGTGCTGCAGATTTTTAAAATGACGGTAATGAAACTGATACCATTTCTACTTTTTAATACCTCTGTACACCGTATTACCACACATCTAATTTCAAACAGTTGCGCATCTGACATTCCTGGAAGTGATGGACAATATACAGGTGCAAATATTTGATCAGTGATATCAGGGGATTTTTGTTCCTGTATCTGTTACATTATAAAAGCCAATTACACTATGTGCCTGTAAGAGTTAATTTTGTACTCAACATTACTGTTCTAACTTAGGCAAGACACTTCAGCCACATTTAGGGTGAAGAGATTTTCACAATCAAAGACTGGGACACTCTCGGTTTGTGGTGGTTGGTAATTAAATTGTGAAATGAGTGGGTAATTAAGGAAAACTGTTATGCATTCAGCCCATTCACGACTAACGTGTGAGTCACTATAACGCTAGTCACATTTTCTTTGTGTTTTGGTCATTTTTAAACAGCTTTTCTGCATTATATTTAACAAGTCACAATTTATGCCTCACTTTACTGTTAGCAGGTATCAAATTTATCAAAAATAGGGACACCTGGGACATTTCTTGTATAAAACTGTGACAAATCGCTGGTTTTGGATGAATCTGCTGGGACAGATGGGACTGTCCTGGGTAAATAGGGACGTCCGGTCACCCTACCCACATTGCCTATTGCGACTGTGGTGGTCATAGACTGAATAAAGAAGTGGACTATAAAGGAGCGTGACATCACCCATAGCGTTCGGTTCCAGCCAAATGAAGCTCATGAGGCTCGCAGTCGTAGGGGAGAAAAATAACGAGGATCAAAGCAGCATTTACAGAGAAAGGGGTGACAATTTTTTAATATAAAGTCAATTGGAGCTAAAGTCGGTGGAGCTGGAAGCACCTCCATGTTCACTTCCTATTTGGAAAGTGGAGCTTGCGAATTAGCCATGTCCATTTCTATATATAGTCTATAAATGTGACGTAAGTGGTTGTTGTTATTGCGTTATTATTGTAAGAGAATATACATATGGGACTATCTTACTCTCTACGCACATTGAACTGCACCCTTTTTCTTACATTTATTTTTATTTGAAAAGTAAACGTTCAGTAGTTTGAAGAATAAATAAACTTTAAAACCGGTTAAAAAGCGTTTTGTAAAGGTGCATCGTGTAACTCTTAGGGTGGAGGATCCAATGCTTTACTTCATGGAGATGTTATTGCTTTGTTATTGAATGTTTCACAGTGTGGCATTAAACCTTTCTATCTTCAAGGTGGCCAAACCAGACTCAAGTTACAGGTCAGATCTGTGGAGAGGCGACACCGAATGTTGTTTTCTTCTAGGTATTTTTGAGCTGTAAAACTGAATTAATTGAATAAATATAAGGTAGAGCTATTCATGGTCGTACTGTGGAAGATTCCAGGCAGAGCAATGACACATCCACGCTGATGTTACTGCGAAATGTATCAGAAAGTTTGTTTAGACATAAAATTTTTTTTTTTTTTACATAAGAACATAAATTAAAGAGGGAAAGTGCTAACATGCTTACATTTTAACCAATGTTGTGTTTTACTCTTTATATGTACAAAAAATTGATACCAGAGTTAAGAGTTCATGTCTTATTAAGCAAATGGTGAAATTCTTCAAAACTTTAAGAAAAATCAAAAAAACTTTAATAGCCTACTGTTTATTTGTAGATGTTTGTGTTTTTCATAATTTTCAATATTATTATTCATTAATATTATGTTATTTTAAATTTAATTCAATTTTAATAATATGTCCATTGCAACGAATGCCATTTTTAGACGTCTCAGGCTTTAAATGCAATTTTTTTTTAATCAAAGTTTTTTTCAAGGGGCATATACAAAATGATAAAATATACACTTAAATATACCAGAAAATCTACACATCTCCCTTTATATTTTCATTTTTTGAGCATTTGAAAACTGCCAAACGTCACTGACAAACAAACAAACAAACAAACACGTGACCTTCTGTCAGAAAAGTTACACGATGCACATTTAAGTTTATATATTTTAAGGAAATAACCCAAAAGTGTTCAGCCCTTGGAGTGGTCGGGGTTTGAATTCAATATCTGAACATAAGAAGATGGAGTGTCCGGGTTGTTCTGAGCCACAGGTGACACTGTGCCGAGCCAAATCTGGGGAATAAGTCAGAGCCGAGCAGTGTTGTTGAGCGACAGAGCAGAGCTAAACCAACACATGAGAGCTGCCAAATCAGTGACATCACAGAGTGCTCAGGTCTGCTGCCAGTTTCCAGAGCCAGAGGGACTGTAAGGGACTGATAAAGACTCCACTGACCACTGTATACAGAGTACTACTACTGCGTATCAACAAGTATTCACCACTACATTAGAAGTTTGAAATGTTTTAACTTTAAACTTGATGAAGCTTGGGTTGAAATGTTTATATGATGTCTTTTAATTGTTGGGAATTAAATAGTCTGTAATTAAAATATTTTACTTCGAGTTTAGAAGTAAATAATAATCCTGAATTGAGGTTTACATAGAAAACACATTCAATTTATTTTATTTAATTCTGCTCAACGTCTGGGGGTGGGGAAGGGTTCTGATTGGACAGCGACACAAATGTATTTATGTCTTTGAGAAGAAAACACACACTTCAGCTGCTACCGGCTTCTCTGTCATCTCGGTTTGTCGTTATGCCGCCGACACAAACACGATCCAAACTTTTCCCGCAGTAGTTACGATGATAATGAAGCAGCAGCTGGAGAATTCTCTCCTCACGCTTTATGTCTGTGAGCTGAGGAGGAGAAGGGAAGAGTGTCGGAGGAGGAAGAAAACAAACTGAGTCTGAGGCTACGACACCTCAGCCCACTCCCACATCCCGCTCACAAATCCAAAGAGACGTGGAGGAAAGTCAGAAGCCACGACGGGTGGAGCCGAATTGTCCAGATCACGTCAAAAGGGTGACTCAACGAGCAGGTGCTGAATTATTTTTAAGAATAAACGTTTACATGATCAAGGAATACATTAATTTGGCTTTAAAATTGGAATAAACCACCTACTTACTTCGGAAATAACAATCATTTTTCAGTAGGAATTAAGTGTTTACATGGTCTTTTTAAAGCGGAATTAATGCTCTCAAAAGCAGTCCCCACCCTTTTTTCCTCATAATAAACATAATTTTATTTCAGGGACAAGTGGAGGGGAGCAGGACCGGTAATAACAGTGCAAAATTCATAAAAGTCTTGAAAAAGTGGTGATTGAGGAGCGCAGTCGAAATGCTGCTGCAGCAAAACTTGAATTTCCCTCGGGATCAATAAAGTAACTCTCTCTCTCCTCTCTGATACTCGTGTTTGCCAAGTTCATTTGCGCTATACACATATGGTGGTAGACTATAGAAAAAGAAGTCAAACTCCTGTTAAACAGGTATATTTTTATCTAGGACATAGCATCAGTTTACCAGATGGACCCCTGGTATATACAAAATATCCCGCATTTTGCCTCGACAATTAGAAAACTGAAAAAAACTCAAACATAAAATTGCTGTGTTTTAGCACATCGATTAGTTGCAAAAGTATTCAGATTATGGTTCCAGAGTGAAACAAAATATATTGATTTGTGTCAACACTGCTCATTCTTAGCTTGGATTACGAGGCTAAAAAACCCCCGACAATTTATGTAACTGCAGTTAATAATTAAGCTGCAAACAAACTAGCCCCCGACAGCAAATAGCAGATGTAACTACTTCTCCATTTTGGTTTATTCGGGGTAATTATGCAAACATCAGTAATTTGCTTTCATGTGCTTTCTGTGGCCATCCCGTTAGTCTTAGTCTAGGTTAAGAGGGATATATTCAACTGTTTTCTGATCTATTTTATAATGTTGTTTCCTCATCAGCTCATGAAGAATCAATCTGGCACAACACACAACTTTTAACTCTGATAAATGCTGTCCCTGCCTTGTGGGACATGTACAGACGTGTTTCTTGGTTAGTGAGTTTGTTTCTGGTCTGAAGCTCTGGGATTGAAAAGTGAAACTGGAATCTAGTCTTCACTGTTTCATTTCACTAAAAAAAAAATGTTTTTCTCAAAGTAAGCTGCAGCAAAATTATGTAAGCATTTTGAGTAATAGCTCAGTCTTCATACTAGAATCATTTGGATAATTTTAGCCTTGGAATCGCCGGTCTCTATTTCACTAAAGGTAAAAGGAGCTGTTGAAAACTTCCAATACAAGACATCACAAAGTGGACCAGAGCATTTTGAGTGTTTAAGTAGACAGGCTAATAATGTAGGATTACTCATACGTGTGTGAATGCAATGGGATGTTTTTGGTGAGCTAACAGCATTATAACATCACCTTAAGCTCACAAGAAACAAATCTGTGTAAAATTAACATATGTTATATAATATAAAGAGTAACACAGTAAAGTAGCTTCTGACTAACCCGTGTTTCCAGTTATCTTCACACCCCCAGAGAATGTTGATGACAGCTGCAAAGTTAAGGTGATCAGACGTCCCTATTTACCCGGGACCGTCCCAGTTTTGAGCCCTGTGTCCCCCTGTCCCACCGGACTTACCCAAAACCAGTGATTTGTCCCAGTTTTTTACAAGAAATGTCTCGGGTGTCCCTATTTTTGACCAATCTAATCACTGCCAACAGTAAAGAGAGGCATACACTGTCATTTGTTTAGGTAAAATACAGAAAAGCTGCTTCAAAATGACCAAAACGCAAAGAGAACATGACTATACTAGCTCACATGTTTGTCGTGAAAGGTTTCTGCATAACAATTCTCCTTAATTACGCACTTGTTTCACCACAAACAGTGAATGTCACAGCTTTTAATTTTGACTCTGGTCACCCTGTGCAACATATCAATATCCCTCCCTTGAAATCAAAACTACAGTAGGCTAAAACATAATCCATGGAGGACCCACCCCCTACACACAGCCTATAGCTCACGGACGTATTTTTCCACCTTACTCATGTCCAGAACATCTGTCCTCTTGTCACCGGGGCCGTAAATAGCCCACCGCCTCATGCCCCCCCGTGGTGAAGTTAAACTTCAGCTGGAGTGCACTCAGGTGTAAGGTGCCAAGACTTTCAACATCAAAAAGTGGGACTACCCGGTTTGTAGTGGTTGGCAATAATAAAATTGTGACACGAGTGCGAAATTGAGGAAAATGAGTCAGTATAGTCATATTTTCTTTGTGTTTTGGTAATTTTTAAGCAGCTTTTTTGCATCTCTTTACTGTTGGCAGGTGTCAAATTGGTCAAAAATAGGGACCTCAGTGATATTTCTCATATAAAACTGAGACTCCTGTGGTTTATGGTGATTCGTGATAATAAAATTGTGAAGTGTGTAATTAAGGAAAATGAGCCAGTATAGTGACATTTTCTTTGTGTTTTGGTCATTTTAAGCAGCTTTTCTGCATTTTACCTAAACAAATGTCAATATTTGCCTCTCTTTACTGTTGGCAGCTGTCAAATTGGTCAAAAATAGGGACACCTGGGACATTTCTTGTATAAAACTGGGACATACACAGTTTGTGGTGATTGGTAATAATACAATTGTGCGTAATTAAGGAAAATTGTTACGCTCTCGGCCCATTCATGACACATTTTCTTTGTGTTTTTGTCATTTTGTCATGACACCGGGGAATTTTTTTTGTATAAAACTGGGACAAATCACTGGTTTTGGGTAAATCTGCTGGGACGGGGGATACAGGGCTCCAAACTGGGACTGTCCCGGGTAAATAGGGACGTCTGGGCCCCTCTCCAACATGGGCACAGGCGCGTCAGGACAGCAGTGCCATAAACAAGCTTTGTTTATGTGGATCGGAGCAAAGCTACTCCACTGTAAAGCCATTTAGCATCACAACAGCAGCCTGTAGCCCCACTGTGCACTGCCAGGGACAAGAAAGCACGGAAATACAAAGTGTAGTCTTGTTTATTTGCCTTTCTAATACAATGGCACAAAAATGTAATCTCTAATATTTATTTATTGTCGAAAACATAAGATTTCAGCATTTCCCTGGTAAGAAACCATTTGCACAATTACATTAAACACGTTTCTGAAAACATGCCAACACATAGCTAATATTAGGCATGTGTTGGATCACGTTAATGGGTTTATTATGAAACAGGTTAACATTTTACATAACGCTAGCTACGCCTACGGGGTTAACATCGATTAAACTTATTTATTGATTGAGAATTTTTGAACACACATGGAATTATAGAAGCGTGAATTCGGGAAGAAGCAAACAGTATTATCGTTTCAGGGAAAAAAAACGAAAGAAAAGCTCTATTTTTTAAGCATCCCCCATTTTTGCTAGTTCCATCTCGCCTTGTTGACAAAATTTACTCCGGCCCCCTTCCTCATTTCCGCGTCGCTGATTGGCTGCTTCGCGCGTCCGTTCCGCTTGTCGCGATTCTATTGGCTGAGACAATGTCAATAACCACCCAGAACATAGCGTTCTACCTTCGTGTAGTTTTCGCTGCAAAAAACCGTTGCAAACAAATAACGCGAAGGAGACACAATCACGTCCCCAACGAGACACACACGGAGATTTTCTAACGTTTGCAAAAGCGCTGACACTTTTAGACGAGATTGAGGACTTAAAAAAAAAAGTGCCTTACCGTTCAGCTCTCCGTTGTCTGTGGCAGAAGCGTTAGCAGCGTCGGACATGGTCGTGGCCGGAGGAGCGCACACACAGGGCGGGTTGCATACACAGGCTCGAGTCAGTGGCCCTTATCTGTACACATCCAGGCGTGCACTATCACCGTATCACCGCGGCGTGGGGCAGAAGACGTGCGTACGGAGAGGTAGCGCTCCGGGCACTGGCTTACGGGCGGACTACTGCTGCTGCTGCTGCTGCTGCTGTACACTGTCTGAGGCTGCTGGGCCCGAGAGCTGCACGCCTTCCTGCCTGGAGCGGCCCGGTGACGTCAGGACGCAGCAGCGCGCTCGGATTGCATAACAACCGCAGTTATAGAGCGCTAGATCTCGCGTAGGAAGGAACGTGGTGTCAACAAAGCCGCCATCTTGGTATGGGGCAACGCTACTTTAAATGAGTAAACATCAATCTGGGACCAGGCGATATCAATGTTTCCCACAGACCAAGGAGCATTATGTGGCGTCCTAGATTAGACCTAGTTTAGTCCTGGTTGAGCTCAGAATCAGAAAGGTTTTATTGCCATATGAGTGAACAGGTTCACAACATTAGGAATTAGCTGCGGTACTTGGAGCGAAACGTAGACAAACACTAAACATGCAATAAATAATATAGAATAAAATAAAGTAGAAAGCAATAAACTATAACACAAAAGCTCTGGTTCAGTCCTGATTTAGTACTGGTTTAATCCAGGTTCAGCTCTGGTTTAGTCCTGGGTTCAAAACACATTTAGTATCAGGCCATAGACAAAATAAAAACATACCTAGAAATGTTCTTACCTTGCTCTTTCGCCCGGCATCTTTGCTTGATGAAACTGTGAAAAAGTTTACTTTAGGCCAGGGGTCTCCAACCTGTCACTTGGGAGCCACAAGTAGTTCTCCACCCCCAAAGTGGCCAAAGAATATCTGAATTATACATATTGCATTGAATAAGTAAAATTCGATTGATGCAATTTTACCATTGTAAATCTATAACTTTGATGCCTAACTTTGTACAGAATATTAATATGTCATGAATGGATAATGATTTATGTTTTGTAGTTATCTAACCCTTGCGGTAGCTCTTATATTTACTCAACTTCTAAAACTAGTAGCGCCCTGGCATTTTTGTTTTGTAAAAGTAGCTCAAGAGAGGAAAAAAGTTGGAAATTCTGCCTTAAAACATGGAACCACTTTACCAAGATGGCGGCGGTATTAACGCATGCCAAAGAGTCTGGACGCGACATCTACCGCTCTATATCTATGACATAACGCGAACTCTGGGAGGAGAGCGCGTCATGCCGATGTGCACGACCCGACATAGTGTACATGCAGCGCCGTAAACTGATTAAGAAGGCCGCAGACACACAGGGGTTATTTCTGACACGTTTGGAAAAAGACGTGCATGGACTCACGTACGCACAAACACGCGTCCAGGGTTGGCACCGGACAGATGTGACACACAGTTTGGAGTTTTCCAGAAGCAGCCAGAGCCCACATAAGCTGGTGTTAAAAAACTGGGAGTTATTTTGGAGCTACTGTGTGCCAAGACGACTCAACCTGTGTGTTTCGGGAACTGTGGGAAGATGAAGTTGCTTAGGTGGAAAACTGCAGACGAAATCACTAAGATGGAGTGACCAGATTTTCAAAATAAACTATATGACAACCCTGGTTTGGGTTGGTTGGTAATTAAATTGTGAAACGAGTGCGAAATTAAGGAAAATTGTTAAGCACTTGTCACATTTTCTTTGTGTTATGGTAATTTTTAAACAGCGTTTCTGTATTTTACCTAAACAAATGACAAGTTATGCCAACGTTTACTGTCAGCAAATTGGTCAGAAATAGGGACACCTGGGACATTTTTTGTATAAAACTGGGACAAGTCACTGTTTTTGGATAAATCTGCTGGGACAGGGCTCAAAACTGGGAATGTCACGGGTAAATAATGCCTGGTCACGCTACACTAAGAAGTTGACCCAGATACCGAGATGAGAGACAAAAAGCATCAATTACAACTTTTCAGACCCAATTCTTAAATGAAGACATGAAAATATACCTTAGTCTGAAAGGGTGGATTTTTATAAAAAGCCATTTCAGTGTAACAAACATTAAAGGGCCCATATTACGCTATTTTCTGATCTGTTATAATGCCGTTTCCTCATCAAAAACATATCCAGAGTTGTGTTTTGTTTCATTCACACACGTTTAACACACAAATCCTGCCCAGACAGACACTCCATACACCTTCACCAGAACAATTTCAGCCCCAGAAATGCCAATCTCTACTGAACAAAAACGTAAAAGGAGCCGTTAGCTTGAAAACTACCACTTCATGATATCACAAGGTGGAACAGAACATTTTGAGCTTTGGAGACGTAAACAGACTAATAATACGCTCAAACATGTGTGAATGAAACAAAACACAACTCGGAGTATGTTTATGAGGCAACAACATGCTCACAGGAGTCAATTTTGCATAATAAGACCTTTAATTTAGTCATAAACGTCTATTTTTTGAGGTGAATACTTTGGCGAGAGTAATTCCTAATCCCTTTTCCCTAAACGAACAATGGAATAGTCTATTGTGAGTTAAACTGGCTGATGAAGGCTAAGCAGCTATGAGCTAACGATGTGTGGGGGCTTGAACGATTAGGCATTTCCGTTAGATTTGCGATTTAAGAGCATTCTGTAAGTTCAATTATAAAAATGTGCCCAGAAGAATTTACAAACTCATTAAAACTAATAAAAGAGTCACATTTCAGAGCGTGTTTGTCCAGCTCTGTAGGAGTTGGCAGTTTATCATGCAGAATAAGTAGATTTTGTTGTTTGTGGCAGAATGTACAGTTCTTCAGGCACTGCAGACTTTGCTATTTGCTAATTGTGTCCTTTCAAATGGCTTTCTATTTGGTTAACCTCGCGGCTCTACTGCTCAGTGCCACAATGAGAAAATTATAACTGCAGTTTGTATAAGTCAAGGGTCTTCAACCTGTAGCTCGCCAAGGGATTTATGAATTATACGTATTGTGCTGAATAACAAGTTTTTGGTTAATTAAATAGCTATTACAAATGTGCATGTATAATTTTGATTCCTCACTTTGTGCACTAATAAATGGTTTATGTTTTATAGGTATGTGACTGTACTGCGGCTCTTTTATTTGCTCAATTTCTTGCAAACGCTAAAAGTAGAAGCTCACTAGTATTTTTGTTTTGTAACGGTAGCTCAATAGAGGAAAAAGGTTGAGACCATTGGTATAAGTGTTCATACCTTTACTATTTTTCTTAAATTAATGAGATAGTCACGTGTCACTTCACAGCTGCCATTGTGGTGCATTCAAACTTAATGCATTTTCTATAAAGAAGAAACATTGTTGGGAATTTTACTTGTGGAGATGAAGAGGCACTTTTGAGCTACAATGGAAGATAATTATAGACTGACTATGTAACTTAAGTTAGTTACCAGTAATTCTCAAATGGGAGCGAGACTGACAGGTGGATAAGCCAATCAGGGACAGTCATGGTCCACTGTATCTTAAAAAACAAAAAAAGTATTACAGTCACGGATTTCTGTAGAATCACTAAAGCGAAGCACTAAACTCTTCATTTGTGGTGAGAGAAATTGTGATGTGAGCTCTTTTTGTGACACTGGAAAAAAGAAATGTGATTGCGCGATCACGTTTGACAGTCTTGAGCTTCGCCGAAGGCCATGGGATCCAGACTGATATTGATCTGTATCAAAAAATACAAAGTGGATCAGTCTGGATTTCCGGGCAAATGCGAAATCTCCATCGTCCGGCAGAAAATTACATAATGCATCTTTAAAGGGCCAACACTAAACATCTAAATCACTTTCTTTCTCCTGATTAGCTTTGTAAATGGGTCTAAAGTAGAAATGTATACCTATACCTGGCCTTATTTTGGCATTTTAGTGCATATTTGTTGAAAAATCTGACTTTTGGGTCAAAATCCGTGTCTATCGACCCTTTTAGTGTCAGTAAACAGTGGTGAAGTAGGCTCGGTTATGGACTTTGGCAGCAGAAGTACAGCAGAACTCAGCAGCTTGTCGAGCTCTGTGAAAGGATTATTGTCAAAAGATCGAGAATATTTCCTCAACAAGCGACTTCGACAAACGGTGTCCGACTGCCAGATCCTTGTGCGATCAGTGAGTGAAACTTTAAAACTTTAGTCCACTGATACAATATCGATAACATAACCAGACATTTTGGTGCTGGAAATGTTTTTATTTCCGTCTTCTGTCCGTGTTCAGTCTGAATGAATGGGGAACAATGCCACTTCCGTTGCCAAAATGCGCACGCAGTTTTTTTTTTTTTTAACCACTTCCACCCTAAAAGCATCTATAACAGCCTCTTTAGGATTAACTACGGCCAGAACATTTGAATTTCCGGGCTGGACTAACAGCCCAGTGGGTCAGATGCAGGTTATGACGTGACGGGCACAGCCACTGGCATCTATGGGCGGTACGTACAATTTCCTACTAATACACTCCCTATTACTGTCATACTAGGCCATTTTTGTCCATGAATCATGATTCCAATAAGCTTTTGGCGCAAATAAGTAAAAACTACATTTCTTGTGCCACTAATACTTATTACCAAAAGCTTCTTAGAATCATACTGCAATTCATAAACAAAAATGGCCTATTATGACACCAATAAGCAGTAATAAGGAGTGTATTGGTAGGAAAGTGTTTGTAAATGTCTAACTAATAGCAGAATATAGGGAATAAGACATTAATAAGGGCTGAATAAATATTAATTAATGACAAATTAACCATTTACAACTATGCGAATTAGCAGGTAGTTAGATGTTCATAAGTGTACCCTGAAATAAAGTGTTACCTTAAGATTTTTGTGTTTCTTGTATCATGCAAAGTTCGCTCAAAACGCAGAGGCAGGAGCGCGTCCCGCCGCCACGAGTCAACCACACAGATGCAAAAAGTAGTTCCTTTATTATTATCTTCACCGTCATAGATTAAAACTGTACTCATACATTACTAGAGGCATCAATATAGTTTGAATCGTCCACCTTTCCGAATACATCGTGGATTCCTCAAACGGCTGCTCGCCCACTCGCGCGCAGCCCCGTATATTGTACCATCACATACAGTAGCGGTAGCAAGTCCTGCAGTAGCTCCAACATTTAGCGACCCATTGCCTCAAATAATGTGTTTTTTTTATTTTTAATTCCATCTTCAACACAGATATCCATTAGTTAAGATGAAGAAGCGTCCAGTGTCAAATCCAAACTCTTTTTAAGTGCTTGAGAAGACGAAAAAAAAAAAAAATCTGATGTCGTGGAAACGGACGGAACAAATTTGGTAACACCGGTTAATATAAATATGTCGTATTTATTTTAACTCTACCTGACTTGTTCAAACATAAATATTTATTGATGTCATTTTGTGGACCGTCGCGGCCGCTGAACCTGAGGCACCATGTCAAAATGGAGTGAGTCGTTTCAATGCATTTAATGAAAGGAAAAAAAAACTATAACATGACAGTATAACGGTTGAATTAATAAAAGTTCTACAAACAGAAAATAGAAAAATAAACACTACGATGGCACAGGACGAGGGGGTAACAACACGACCACAGGTATTTTTCCGAGGGGGGCAGGTGGTATATAAAAAAATGTGTTTTCGTTGAGGGAAAACGTGGCGAATGGAGAACGAAAATTGGCACGAAATTAAAAAGCGTTACTGCGGGGTTTTCCGAGTAGTGTCGTAGGTGTGGGAGTGTTTTTTTTTTTTTTTTTTACCATTTTCAGGTGATTTTTTTTTTGTATCCAACTCATGAGTGCTTAATTTAAATAGTTTTTAAGTTTTGATATGTTGAGGACTAGATTTTCATGCATTCTTCTGCGTTTGGAGCGGCAGACAGGACCACGCTATGCACCGGTGTCTGTACTTTAACGTCGTTTTTTAATAAATTACCCATTTGCGTTCGATCACCGCAAGTTGAGTCTACTTAGCAATATTAAGTGCCATCGTAAAACAAAATGGAGACTTGTTTGTGAATAAATGCATGCCAATAATGCATTAATAAATTGATATAAGTGGTGATAGCCCCCACACGCTGCAAATGTTCCCGTCTACGTCTCCAAACGAGCCCTCCCGTCGAAAAAAGAACGACAAAAAAAGAACTGTTAGCGTCACGTTGCTAATCAGGCCTCACTGCACAATATTTAGACGTATTTAAACACTACTTGAAAAAGCCCGCATTAGAGCTTTAAACGAGAAGGCAGGTGTCCCTCTGCTGCAGAACTGATGAAAGAGGGGTCATAGCGAGGCCTCCTCTGTCCGCACTAGGGTCAAAGTGGCAAAGTCTGGTCGCCGCCAGCAACGGACATGGCTGCTTCAAGTGCCTGCGTTTCCACAGAGAAGAGAGAGAGGGCGGGCCGGGGGAAACCGCGAGACCCCGCCCCTCTGCCGCACCTAGAAAAAGGAGCCGGTAACTCGCCTGCGTGCTGTTAAATGACCTTGTCCTGGAATATGTAGAGGTTGTTGGTAGTGGCCACGGCGATGATGTTGTCTTGGGGGTGCCAGGCGGTGTGGAGGATCTTCTTGTTGAAGTCTAAACTGTCCACGCTGATTTCATCCTTCTTGCGCTTGCCGCCCGCGCACACTTTGCGGGGCTTGAGCACCTGCAGGGGCTTGCTGTTCTCCCGGGATGCCTCCAGGGTCACGTCCCTCCGGTGGCCGCGCTCAAACATCCGGAAGAAGTTATTGTAGGAGCCGGTCATCACCACGCTGAGGAGCACAGACGTTAAGATCGTGAGTTCAATCCGTAATCGTCACTATTCAGGTCAGAATGTGATGGCGATCGCAGAGACAAAGGCAGAACACCGTAACATCACGTTTGGTCAAAAATTCATGTCATTTTGGGGGTATTTGAGACCTCCTTTATCAGCTGAGTAAATATTGTGAAAAATATTGAGCTCAAAATTGACGTTTCACCCTTATTTGGCAGTTCCTGTACGCTGCCTTTTTATCATGTGGCAAAAATAAAGAGTCAGGCAACGGCAAAAGGCAGAAACTGTGCCAAATAAGGATCAAAAGGTCAATTTTGAGCAATATTTTTTTTTTGCAAACAAATATTTCTTCATTATAAGAACTAGTTGTCAAATTTTGGGAACCTATTATACTTTTGTCTGGACAAAACGGAAAACTTTCATTTTTCTCAGTTTCACACTCAGAGTTAAGGTCTTTAAGGCATCTGTTTTATTGCTTTGTCGGGAATGTTCCACGGTCTGTGATTAAACTTTTATATCTTGTCAATCAGCTGTTGGAGGACGCCTCTGTACAGATCTAGCCCATAACCTGACCTGTTGGCATCACCTGTTTGTCCATGGGGAGAGAGAGGTTTAAAGCCATATTGTGAGACATTCCAGCAAAGCAGAAAGCTAGAGAGAGTATTAAGAGTATTAAGATTAGGGTGACCAGATTTTCAAAATAAAAAACAAGGACTCCGCTGGTTTGTGGTGGTTTGGGAATAATAAAACTGTGAAACGAGTGCGTAATTAAGGAAAACTGTTACGCACTCGGCATTAGTGAGTCAGCATAGTCACATTTTCTTTGTGTTTTGGTCATTTTTAAGCAGCTTTTCTGTATTTTACCTAAACAAATGACAGTTTATGCTTCTTTTTACTGTTGGCAGGGATCAGATTGGTTAGAAATAGGGACACCTGGGATATTTCTTGTATAAACTGGGACAAATCAGTGGTTTTGGATGAATCTGCTGGGACAGGAGACACGGCTCGAAACTGGGACTGTCCCTGGTAAATAGGGATGTATTTGTATTATTTATAATGCGCTAGTTATGTTGTAAATGTTGATAGTATTGTGAAGTATTGTGAAATTACTGCACGTGTCACAGGGTAAATCAGTAAAAACTTATTTGAGCAGGTAAAAACAGAAAATAACCTTTCCTGAATAGCTTTAGAATGATCTTAAGCTGTATCAGAACAAGAATAACCGCACATAAGACTAGGATACGCCCATGGACCACTGAGGGATTACACAAATATGAGGCCACATGAGGCTACATTAAATGATAGTACTTACTTTTATGTTGTCATTGTAGTATTGGAACTGAGCTTGAAATTCTAGTATCACAACAACACTCGTTCGTGCGTAGATGAAATTCCTGTCATAGTGTGTGCAGAGAGCAGGGCTGCAGGAGCGTGTTCTCACCTGTCGTTGCCATTCCAGCAGCACTCAAACTTGTCAAAGATGCAGTCGTTCTCGTAGAGCGAGCACAGCTTGCTCCTCAGATACTCGTGGACCTGAGAGACACGGCAAAGTTACTACAGACTCTCGCCACAGCGGACAACAAGAGGCACGGGTCATACAACCGACCAAACTAAAGGCAAATGGTGCCGTCTAGTGGGGACTGTCTATAACTGCGGGTCAAAAGGCTGCACCCAGAGTAAAGAGCTTAACATTTTTAAAAGTGAATTCATTTTTATAAACAGATTGCATCTACAAACAATAAGCTTTTCTCTAGCAGTTAGATCTGTGAACCAAATAATAGACAGAAAAGTCAAGACAGAAGTAAGCCACCTTATTGGCTTTATTCACGCTTACGTCACAAACCAGGAAGATCTTTGGTTTGCAGTAGTAAGTTTGACAAAATCTAGGAAAAATGAGAAAATGGCACAGTTTTCTTCATCTCCACGTCATTGTAGCGTTCCGTTATGTTCAGCTCTTCAACGATTCCAACCTTACCTCAGTTTTCATCATTTCCCCACTGACTCACAACTCCAGCGCACTGGGTACATGCGATTAGAAGAGATGAGGGCGCCGAATCCAAGATGATTCCAAACTGCACATATGTATGTAGTCTTCACATTTACTTCAGTGGGTTTGATCACAGTCGGTCGGCGAGCCCAGTGTCGAGAACTACACCAGAAACGTCTTCCTGGTTTGTGATGTAAGCGTGAATAGAGCCTATACACCACCAGTCAAAAATTCAGACACACTTTCATTTAAAGGAAATTTTTTGCACTGATCATTACCTGCACCGTTATATTCTTGTAATTTTGTACATTTTTGTGTTACATTATATTACGTTATATTATAGAGTTTATTGTTTTCTACTTTATTTTATTTTATTTATTGCATGGTTAGTAGTGTTTGTCTATGTTTTGTTCCAAGTACCGCAGCAATTTCCTAATGTTTTTCACTCATTCGCTCATAATAAAACCATTCTGATTCTGATTTCCGATTCTGAAATGGAAAATTAACTTCGGGACTTTCTCCAAGGAGATAAGATATGTTTTATGCTATACTGTGGAGTATGACAACCAAAGGAACAACAATCCCATGGAAACAACCAATACTAGGTGGCTCCTCCATCCAGCTCAAATAAGAGTCAGGTTTGTGGAGGTGCAAGCGCGTTGAGAGTAAGCATGCATGTTTTTAAGTGCACTAAATGCAACCAAAATGAAGAAAACAAAACAAAACGAATTTATTTAAGTCTATTTTTGCGCTAAAAAGTTACATACTGTGGCTTTAATGTTTTGTTTTTATTTTCATGACCATTTTACATTGCAGATCACATACTTTTATTGGTTGATTGACTGACTGGATTGTTTAAGCTACTTTAGTATTTCTAAATAAACCGATTTTATCATTTTACCTCATGCATCAACTAAAGCTGCATTTCTTTTATTTTAGAGGTGTTTTTTTTTTTTAATGACATATTTTATAAAGCAGCCTCACTTTTTCATTGCTTAGTCATAACAAACTCTTACCAGTCTGACCATCTTGGCAGTACAATGCTTTTTACTGCATTTGATTAAAAAAAATACAATAAATTTTCTGCAGAAATGAGTTAAGCACAATATTTTCTGTTTCTCATGTGGCTCCATGGAAAAAATAATTGCCCACCCCTGCTGTAGATCCTCACTGAAGGCATCCAAACTATGAAGACAACAGTGAACACATATGGAATGTAGTAAACATCCATCCATCTTCTCCCGCTTAATCCGGCTGGGTCGCGGGGGCAGCTTGCTGCCCAATACTCATAGCACCTGACCCCCCCTATGAACCCCTCTGCAGGTGGTGAGCCCACAGGAGGGTGGACATTATGGTCCTTGATGTTAGTTCATAGGGGTCCGGGCATGTTTTGAGTTGATGGGGGAAACCGGAGTACCCGGAGGAAACCCATCCAGACACGGGGAGGAACATGCAAACTCCACACAGAAAGGCCCGGGCGACCTGGGGATCGAACCCGCAACCTTCTTGCTGTGAGGCCTGAGTGTTGCCACTCAGCCACTATGTAGTAAACATAGCATGAAATAACTCCAAACACGTTGATAATTTAGTTTCCCCGTAATAACCTTTTGCTTTGCACACACTTGGCATTCCACTAGTGAACCCTGACGAAGCGACACGCCTGTAAATAAAGCTCATTGAGAGAAGACACTTTGTTGACAATGCCTTCAACAAAGAGAACAGTGGCTACTTCGAGGAACCTAAATCTAAAATAAACTTCAGGTTTCATAACATTTTTGAGCCATATTGAGTTTCCTTACCCTGCTGCATCTGTAGGTCTCACCTCACAAATCAAAGAGTTTTACGGCCCAGAATACACAAACCGTCCCAGTCATCTCACGGACATATGCGGTTTATTCTGGTGCAGGCACTTATGCTATTTAGTTCTTAAACTTTGCTAGACAATCCCATACACCTCGCCTCATAATTTATGTCCTCAGTCTGTATGGACAATGTAAAAAGTAGAAAACAAAGAAAAACGCCACAATAGAAGGCGTGTCCAAACTTTTGATTGGTAGTCTATCTGTCAGCTCGGTCTGCTGTGATTACGCAAGACAAAATGATTCGCTCACACCCAAACAAGAACAAATTAATTCAGTTGGTCAATGACACATCACCTACACGCCCTACATTCTCTAGATTCAGTCACAACTATTATTTCATACCACTGGATTACGAATTACATTATACTTGGAGTATGACTTGATACTGTAGTTGTTTTCACCTGGTAGGTCTCCACGGGCCTGCTCTCCATGTTCAGGTCCCAGATCTTGACTGACAGGTAGTCCCGGGTCATCATGTAGCGGCCGTTGTGGCTGAACTTCACGTCTGAGATGGAGGAGATGATCTCAGAGAAGAAGGAGCGGTTACTTGGGTCCTCTGGCTCCTCAAACACTGCAAGACAAAAGGACATTTAGAAAAGAATAACATGCAAAAGCGGAACTGTAGATCCTTTAAAAGTTTCTAAACAAAAACGTATTTGTTAAATTGGGATTAACCTCACAATTATCTCAAAAAATGAAAAGGAATGAGTTTGGTAAATGATAACCACTCTGCTACATGTGATATCTTAGCCCCGTTTAGACATTACATTGTTTATTTAATAGAAGCTCATTAGAGGCAAAGTTCCTATTTTTGGTCATTACTGAATACTTTTGACCTGCAACAGACTTTACTGATCCAGAGGGAAACTCAAAGTTTAGCCACCTTTGTGTCTCACTTAATCAGCCTTCAGGGGGAGCTACTCCATTGTTTTGATCGGTGATTAGATGGGCCATTCCCTCAAAGTTTTTCCTCTGGAATGTCTTCTGCCTTATATGGTGTAAAAAGTCTTCTCAGAGGTCCATAGTTAGTCCTTTAGCTTCCTGCACAGTCTCCATAGATACAGGAAAAACAAACTGCTCATTTCAGCCCCCAACTTCTGCCCTTTGAACTCCATAAATTGCACTTCTTTGCTGGTTAAAATCCCATGATGTGATGTTAAAAACTGAATTCAAAAAGTTTCAAAAACTAGTAGTCACAAGAGCAGCCAACCACTCCATATCACTTTGATACACTTTTTATGAAGCTCAAATACAATTTTGAGGCTCGAAAATTTATTTATGTATTTTTCCCATATTTTTAATAAAGAAACTGACATATATCCTAAAAATTCACAGCGGTGTCCTGTTCGTCATTATAAAGACTTAAGGCCTGTACCTTGGCAGCATAGTGACATAGTGACAACTCTTGCCTCACGGCAAGAAGATTCTGGCTTTGATTTCTGGGGAAGTCAAGGCCATCTATGCAGGGTGTGCCCTCCGGTGTGCCCTCCGGTGTGCCCTCCGGTGTGCCCTCCGGTGTGCCCTCCGGTGTGCCCTCCGGGGTGCCCTCCGGGGAACCCCATCAACCCATAAGATGCATAATTGTCCATACAAATATGCACCACTATGCTTATAAACTCATTTTGATGAATAAGTGGGAATGTAGACGGTAGGTGATGAAACGCTGCAAACTGTTTAAAATGAACTAGTTGTGTTTTTCACGTTGTTAGAACTTTATGTCCTTCTGATGACAGAGCATTTAAAGGGTCTACAGGTGAGCAGCGTAGTCTTACATTTGGTGTGCTTGTCACACAGTGCAGAGGCCCTCATATCACACATGCGGATGGTGCCTTTGCTGCTGCTGTAGACAAACGTGTTGCACTGATGAGGGTGGAACTCGGCAGCCGTGATCACCTCCGTCAGCTCCTCCATGTTGGCTGGTTTGATGTCAACGATGTCTGAGGAGTGAGTTAAAGGCCAAACATGTGGGAAGGACAGTCAGGCTATGTCACTGGCATATAGTAAAAAGGCATTAACCATTCGCAGTGGGAAAATAGACTGGTGGTTTGCCAAGCCCCAGAATAGGTAGTTATGGTAGTCTCGAAGTAATTAACTCGATATTCAATACAAATTCTGCTAAAAATACTTTCTTTAGACAATCAACTGTGATTTTCAACATAAAATCTTAGTACTTAGTAGTACTTTCTTCGTTTTTGCTCTACTCCGTTGTGTTCTAACAGTCCCACACACGAGTCATAAGGATACTGAAGCTGCGGTCGGTGATCTCCAGGTGCCACAGGTTGATCCTCAGGTCGTCTGCAGACAGGTACGTCTCATTGTCGCTGTTCACAGATATGGAGTTGATGTGGTAGGTGTGGGCGTTGGCAAACACCCTCCGGGGACTAGCCTCCACCATCAGGTCCATCGGGATCAACACTGGGACCTGCCACAACGGCAAAGCAACAGTTAAGCAAAGACAAACCTTAGTAAGAATGGGTCCAACTGGGAAACGGCATCGTATTTCAATGAAAACAAAGGTCATTTGAGTTGTCATGTATAGAAAAGCCAGTGAATATAACTTTTTTTATATATATTTGGAAAAGATGAAGCTAAAGAAATGCCACTACAGAACATCTATACAGTATATTTACAGTAAAAATAGTAAAAACAAATGTCTTATGTGCCATTCTGGAGTAATTGCAGCTGTGTGTCATAAAACGTCTCTTAGCACATGACAAGGTTTGGCGTCTGATCAGTTGTGATTAAAGGATTAACTTGTTCCAGCCCTAGTCGCGCGCAAACGTACAAGTGAAAAGGGAATAATGCTCCTGCTCATGTGTGTTGGAGCACTTGGACCGATCACAGGGTGTTGGCAGGTTTCAGAGTTCAGGCTGTGATGACGTCGTACTCTCAGATGGAGGCAAGAGCCAGTTTTCCCTACTGATTACACTGTACTTTGACATGAAATATCCAAAAGGTGAATTCACAAATGATGAACCTGATCATTTCTATTCTTGACTAGACCCAAGAACTCACTGTATTACAATAAAAAACTGCATTTTAACAAAGGATGCAATGATACGTTTTTTCCACGATTCAATACATATCTTTCTTCTTTCTAATTTAACCCCTGAAGACCTAAGGGCAATTTTAGTACATTTCTCCTCGCCAGGATTTTTTTCTTAATTTTGCTTTTAAAACTGCCCCTTTTACCCTATAATGAAGTGTTCTACATCCTTTTGTTCAGTACAGCCTGTTATTTCACAATCTGCTGCTGTAGTTGTGTCATGTGGCTGTAATAAAAGCTACAGGACCAGAAATAGAGATGAAAAAAAAAAAAAACAGAAAATAAAATTCACAATCTTTTCTACAAAACACACAGCAAACTTTTTAGACATTAAAAAAATGCTTAAATTAGGGCCTTGGCTACAAAAATGCAAAATATCAATATCTGTAAGTAAATTAAAAATCTCCTTATTGCCCTAAAGACAAAAAAAAAAGTACAATCGCTCCATTACTTTTCTGGTCCAGTCACGGAAACAGCTCCTGTCAGGTCCAGGGCCAGAGCCACAGCACTTCCTGCATTTCCCTGGCGTTTATTACATTTGTGTTTGTTCATTTTGAGTGAAATAAACCTTTCAAATAAAAATAGAAAGGGATGCGCAATTACACACACCAAGATGCGTAATTTGCCATGTATTTGAGAATAAACTGCACTTAGAGCGACTTTTTTATTTGTTATAAACACACACAGTCGAGAGGAGTCGACCATCTTGACTCACTTCACTCTTTGGCAAAGTTTGGGTCGATCAAAATGGACGGAGCGCATGAGTTTGGCAAAAAACAAAGTTCCTATTGGACACTCGTTTTGTGCACATCATCACGCAGTGTGAGTGTGACGTAGGATAAAGCCGCAGAAATGTACGGAAACCGCTATGTCTGCACTTTCAGAGGGAAAAAAGTAAGTTTCTATCTGGTTTTATGGTTAGAAAGTTATGCACGGTTATAGAAAACATATTCCTCGGTATCGTATACGATACCGTAGGTCTTCGAGGGTTAATGTCTCTCTCTTTTTAATTTTATGATGATTATTTCTGTTTTGGTTCGTTTGTATTGTGATTTTAATGTATTTCTTATTCTTTAAACCACTTGCCTCGCCATATCTTAAAACACAGGTCAAGATATAGATTTGATTTGATACATTTTAAGATACAAAAAAAAACAATCTCATGTAATTTTTTTGCTAATGAGTACAATATATTAACACGGATATTAATGAAGTAATACATACATTACACACAATACATTACAGTCCAACTACTGTGCAGTTAAACTTTATATGTGAAGTGTTTTAATTTATTTGGTTCAATGATTTTCAGCATTTTTATTCAGTGAAAATAAGAACAGTTCTTTCTCGGGATATTTTAGTTTTATCATATAGCCAGTGTACTCTTAACATAGACTGTAGGGGAGTTACACCATCAGTCAATTCCTTTTTTGATGATGATTTGATTTCTTTTTCCTTTTCCTGCTGAGTCTGTCTCTCCTCGTGCTACATTCAGAGGCTCCTCGTGTCGGTGCTGCTCTGCCTCGTCTCCAGCAGCAGCAGCACAGACAGACAGTAGCTCGTCCCACACTGTCCTGCTCTTTTTACACACTCGGCGCACTCCCATCCTCTTTCTGAACACTCAAAGTATGTTATATTGCATAGAAATGTCTCAGCGGACCGTTTTGTGAGTAAAACCGATGAGTTAGAGTCTAAGAAAAAGCCAAAAGCGATTCTAAAGTAGTTAAAAGTTCATATCTTTTGTCATTCCTGTGTCTATCAACGTAAAATAAAAAGTGAAAGATAAAATCCACCTCTGTTAGAATATTTTACCTCTAAGTCCCGATGGAGCTGTTTTCTTGCTGCATCTGAGGACGACGTTACAAGAACCGTTTTTCTTTGGGATCAAAATAAATGGTAGCACAACGCAGGTGGAGCGACACGTGTGTCGACCAAACACGTGTATCGAATCGTGGCATCAGTATCAAACAATTCGATATCCCAACCCAACTGCATTAAATATAATTGGCCTATGAACGCTGTGATGTCTTTTGCAATAGTGGTACAGGTAGAAGTCAAAGGAGAAGCACCAAAACTCCGATGGTGGTACCCAGGTTAGTTTGGACTATTATTTTGTGTTTAAAAATAAAAGCGTTTAACCGTTTTGTGCATTTAACATCTAATACATTAAAACTTTCATCCACAATCAGCTTGAGCATCCCACCGTTTATCTCGAGACACAGATTAATAGAGCAATCTGGTCCCTTATCTACTTTCATCTGCGGCACATTATGCAATTCCAGCGCTCTCTAAATAGTGTTGACTATGGCAGGTCTAAATATAGTGGAATAGAGATGCTCTGGACCAGCACTAGAACACACTACAGTACACCGGTGTTGTGTTATGCATGTGCGGAGCCTGAGTCTGTACCTGCAGTTTGGTGATGGAGTTGGGGTCTTTGTATCGGCCATCCTCCTCCTTTAGGTTGTAGCCCTCCGGCCGCTTGTCCCGCTCGCTGATTTTCCACAGTTTAATTGTCTTATCTGCAAAACGACACAGAATCAGGCTTATTTCAAAGAGCAGGTTATAGGTTATAAAAGGTTAAAACTGACTTGTTATGCCTAGTTGTCTTAGAAGTGACAATGGTGCAACGTGAACAGATTTGGTTTGGTTTGTTTTCATAATAATTGAGTAAAATATTGTAGTCATTAGTATATATGTCAGCCATTAAGAGATCTGCATTAAAATGTACTGTATCTGCAACTGCACTCATGAAAAAACAAGCAGAACCATATGGGACAGTCTGGTTTATGAATGACCAGCAGCAGTGGAGGGCCTACCATTAGTGGACAATAGGAACTGAGCTGCGTTCTTCTGAGGAAGCCAGCGGATTTTGTTGATCTTCTCTTCGATCTCCAAACTCTTCAAGTAGTCGAACTCGGGCTCGTGGCTCTGGAAGGTGCTGTAAACATTGTACTCGCTCCGGAACTGAGGCGGGTTTTTATTCTGCACGAGACACGAGACGGGACAGTTAAGGAAATATTTTAGCCTGAGGGCCGATTTGAACCAGACCTTCTTGTCAAGATAAACAAAACAAATTGCTAAAATAAATGGACTGTTCCCATCTATAGAAACCACTTCAAAGGTTTAGTAGTTCTAAGGTGGTTTCGTACTGCGATCACATATTTGTCCACCCAAATAATTCTGAAGTCCCATTGTTCCAACCCCAGGGCGTCCCCAGGCGAGACATGGACTGGAGCACAGAGCTCCTCCAGCCTCCCTGTGAGTCACTCAGCCACTGTCCTGTACACAGGGTGGAACTGGTACATCTGAGGACTGACGTGACGGAGTCATGGGCAAAGATCTGAACTGGGCAGCAGCTGCTAAACACAGTTTACACCGTGCTAAACAGTAGGCTAGAGCTTGGCATAATTTTTTCATTAAAACTGCCCAAAATCAACAAGCTAATGCTGCTTATAAAGTTATTTTATAACGTTTCCAGACACTAATGAGTGAACCAGGCAGAGCATTTTGTTTGTTAGACTCGTGGCTGTTGTAAGATGGGTTAAAGTGGTGTTAAGCTTTTTCAGTGTGAAGCAAATTGGGGTTTTACATTGAAGCTATGAACTTGCCTAATTCACTATGCTTGTTGCCTTGACAAACTCACTGCCACAGCGAGATCTCCACTGATCTGTCGGTTTCTGGCTTCTGATAGTGTTTACTTGCCTCTAGCAATGGACTTTAGCTTCAAACGTGCCGGAGTTCTCCTTTAAGGGGGCAGATATTACTAAGTCTATACTTTTTTCTGCTCCTTTCATTCATTCACACGGATGCATGAAACATAATTTTGTATTCATCTTTCATGAATGAAATAAAAAAATGAAATGAAAATGAAATATTAGGATATAATCTTTGCGCTAAAGGTGAGTTTTTGCCTAGATTCTGTGTACTGTGATGTACAGAAGTATTAACATGAACATGCAGGTGCAGGTACCTCTGTCTCCTGCTGGAAGATGACCACTCGTCCGCCCTTGTCGCCGGTGGCCAGCAGCTCCCCTGTGTGGTTAAACTCCACCGTGGAGATGATGTCCGCTGTCAACACACAACCATATGCCGTCAGAGCCATTCACCACAGAGGACTGAAACAAAAGCTCATAAGGAGGTAATCCTAATCCACTACTACTAAAAACTACTCGTGTGTGCACACAGGAGGAAGAGGAACAGACGGACAGTGCAATGGATAACCTACTTTCTCCTCTTCAGACAGCTCCACAGCAGCTGGATTTGTAAACCCGGCTGGTGCACGCCACATGCACACATTTAACCCTTTGACGTCCAGTGGAGCAGAAGGACAAAGGTCCCAGTAGTTTTCAGAGGTGCTCTTTGTAAGCGCCGCGCTGCCTCAGGGCCCCAGAAGGGGTCACCCACAGAGAGACTGCCACATGTTCCTCTCGCCCACTCTTTTTAAGATCGTGTAGTTAGAGAATCACATGCATTATTTCATTGATAAAATGTTTAATCAGTTTGATGCTTTTTTGTAAACACCTTTGTCAAATGTGTTAATATAAAAAATAATGGATGAAGAAGCTCTCAAAAATACAAAATTAACTCACAATGAATGCTCATAACAGTCAAGATGATCCAGCATGTCCTCCAGTGCAAACAGACGACTCATCTCTCGGTAGGCTTACTGAACCGGCTGACCCTGTCGTTTGAACTAGGGATGGGTGAGAGACACAAATCTCTAGGATTTTTTTATGGGAGGATCCTAATTACAAATATTTGATGATATTTTTAAATGTTCTTTACTGTCTTCAGATGTATTCATTGAGGTTTAAAAGATCAGACAAACGTAAGAGGACTGATAATTAGTACGTGATTAACCGAAACAGTTTACAATCTTTTTGTGGCATCGTTTTTGAACTTTAAACAGTAGTTTAGCATAATCTTTAAAACAGTATTCTCAATATTTATATCTCAAATACACCCGAGTCTTACATCAATAGCAGTTAGTGTCACAATACTAAAATGTCAAACTATTTTGATACTAAGGATTAGACTCAATACCGATTCTGATACCGCAATGATAATAATAAACACTCTTTGGTTAGACAAGATTAGGGCTGAAACGATTCATCGAGTTAATCGATTAGAAAAATGCATCGATTATTATTTTTTGCCTCGATGCTTCGTTTTATTTTCATACGCTCGGCGATGGCCGGAACCTTTTGTGGTAGAGGTAAAGTTTCCGCACGACCACTGCACTTCACTGTACACACAACAGCGCGGCGCCCATGGATGTATAATGGATGTATAATAAGAGCATAACCTCCTCGTGCGCGGTACACTCCGGTACACCCCGCATTTCCGCATCTCCCGTACGCCGCGCACTCTGCGCGTGGATTGTGTCTTGTCGCGTACACTCCGTGGACGGCGCCAGAACTCACACCAGGACTAAACCAGGTCTAAACCAGGTCTAAACCAGATCTAAAACCAGGACTAAAACAGATCTAAAACCAAAACTAATCCAGGTCTAAAACTAAACAAGAATTTGCAGGAGTTGGATGCTGCATTTATGTAGTTTTAAAAATCATGACAATATCAAGTAATCCAAAGTATTCAGATTACGTTACTCACTTTAAGTAATTTAATTGATTATGTCACAAACTACATTTTAAAAGTCACCTTCTCAACACTGATGCTACAACATCTAAACAGAACCGTACATTACATCAAGTGGAAAAGAAACCGCGAGGTGAGTCAACCATAGCCTAGCGATAATTACGTTTTTCATGTCCAAAACACGTGTATCTGTCAATGCACGTGGTGTGTACTTAACATGTGCAAAGTAGACGCGACAATAACAAACGATTACTCGATTATTCGAACAAAATAATCGAAAGAATAATCGATTACTGTAATAATCGATTGCTGCAGCCCTAGACAAGATTATGTGATTTTCAGCATTAAATGGTAGAACTATCTTTTATATTTTCATGTGGTCTTATATCTGTGTAAACCCTAGTCTATGTGCTCTTATACTTGTTCTGATACAGCTCAAGGTCACTCTAAAGCTTCAGGAACGGTTCATTTCAGTCACGTAAATGTGACTTTTTAATATTAATACCAGCTCAAACGAGTATCTAGTTTCGATACTAGTTTTAATATGGATTACTATCAGATCTTTAATACTTCTGACAACCCTAATAGCAGTGCAGATTTCTCTACCCTCCAACTTACTACTATAATACTTGGAAATTCACAATTCAACTCCCCTCGTATTGTTCGGCCAGTGTGGGAAGCAACCTCCACCTCTCCCTACCGTAACCGCACGAGCTTGTGATTGCCCCAACCAAAAGGCATATGCCCACAATATTTACAGTAAAAACACTCTGATGTGGACGAGCGGTGAAGTAGGACAGCCGGACAGAAGCTTGTGGGAGTGTTGTGTGGAAAAGCCCTGCAGATAAAGCAGTTAGCTTGTGTAATCTAACACCGCTCTCGCTTACGTCAGTGGCTGTTTGGGCCAGAGAACAAGAATACAAGTGTAAACACAACTATTCTACAAAGGCCCTCTGAAGTGTTTTGTCATAATTAAATATTAAAAAGGGCCTGTTTTTGGGGTCTGTATCACGTTATTTTCTATCGATGTTACGTTTCCCTGTCAAAAACACGCCTGGAGTTGCGTTTTGTTTAATTCACACAAGTTTAAAATGCACAAACCCTTTATATTTACCCTTACTTAGCTCTTTTCAGAACAGAAAACGCTCTGTTCCACTTTTCAATGTTAATACAGGACATGCGCCAGTGTGTACTTCACTAAAATCATTTGGATAATTTCAGCCCTGGAAATTACTCCAACATGTGTATGTATGTGAATCAAAACAACTCCGCACATGTTTTTGAGGAGGAAACAGCATTATAACATTTCTTTAAAAGTCAATTTAGTGTAATATAGGGCTTTTAATTCATTATTGTTAAAATAAATGCACTTTACATCATGTATCGTTTGGCAAAAGCTGCTAAACAAGAAACAGGATCACTTTTTTTCATCCAATCCTTGCCTTGTTAATAAGAATCGAGGGAAACCAACAGCCTGACACTAACCCAGACACTTGATTCTCCGTCAGGTTGCATTTTCAAGAGTGACAATATCACAGCGGCAGAAACGGCAAAGAGGGCGTGGCGAAGGTTCAAAGTAAAACATAAAAATAACAGTAACCTGATCTCTTTTGTAAAGGGATGTCGAGCTTGAAATAGATCTTTTTTTCTCTCCTCAAGCCATTATGCAACCTGATTCAATTGTTCTGCAAGTCTTTGGTTGCGTTAAGATTTCGAAATTGCAATATAAATACAAAATAAATAAACATTCAGCTCACAACGCAGGTTTTAAACAGGCCTAAACACTGCTTAACTAATCTGAGAATCCCATGCATTTGAGAGCATGTTTGTGGAGGTTTAAACTACAGGGTTAGCAGCTTTTACGCATTAAAACCCAAAGGAAAACGAAGGAATTGTAGTTTGCGGAGAAAATGGATTCAGCATACATAATGACAGTCTTTAAGAGTAGATAAAAGCAATTATTCAAATTACAATTATTTTCATTACAATTCATCTTAAAGCACGAGCTTGAAATGAACAGTTTCATCCTTGAAAATGGTCCATGCAAAGTGGGCGTTACAGATTTCATATATCGGCACCAAAACAGAAAATTTGCACCTCCGTGAAGTTTGTGCTGCTAAAGGTTTTAATTGTGCCGCTTTAGTTTTGGAGATATTAACAATTCTTTTATAGGTCAAATTGGGGCGAGCCAACTCCCAGGAAGCTTAAAAATGCTCTAATATGGCCCAAATGGTGTCAGTCATTTGTGCTGGTGTGTTATTTATCTTTGCGGAAATTATATGACGTCATTTCCGCTCAGCTGACGGCAGCGGCTTTAACAAAACTCTGCAAAACTAGTGAAGATAAACGATCTTAGGTTGTAGAGAAGTATGTATTATAATAAATATGAATTAAAAGTAGGGCTGAAACGATTCATCGAGTTAATCGCTTAGAAAAATGCATCAATTATTTTTTTTTGCCTCGATGCTTAGTTTTATTTTCATACGCTCGGCGATGGCCGGAACCTTTTGTGGTAAAGGTAAAGTTTCCACACGACCACTGCACTTCACTGTACACACAACAGCACGGCGCCCATGGATCTATAATGGATGTATAATGGATGTATAATAAGAGCATAACCTCCTCGTGCGCGGTACGGTCCGGTCCGCCGCGCACCTCTTATTTCCGGTACGCCGCGCGCTCCGCATCTCCCGTACGCCACGCACTCTGCGCGTGGATTGTGTCTTGTCGCGTACACTCCGTGGACCGCGCCAGAACTCACACCAGGACTAAACCAGGTCTAAAACCAGGACTAAAACAGATCTAAAACCAGAACTAATCCAGGTCTAAAACTAAACAAGAATTTGCAGGAGTTGGTTGCTACATTTATGTAGTTTTAAAAATCATGACAATATCAAGTAATCCAAAGTATTCAGATTACGTTACTCACTTTAAGTAATTTAATTGATTATGTCACAAACTACATTTTGGGGAATGTAATCTGTAATCTGTAGGGGATTACATTTTAAAAGTCACCTTCTCAACACTGATGCTACAACATCTAAACAGAACTGTACATTACATCAAGTGGAAAAGAAACCGCGAGGTAAGTCAACCTTAGGCTAGAGATAATTAAGTTTTTCATGTCCAAAACACGTGTATCTGTCAATGCACGTGGTGTGTACTTGTACATGTGCAAAGTAGACGTGACAATAACAAACGATTACTCGATTTGAACAAAATAATCGACAGAATAATCGATTACTGTAATAATCGATAGCTGCAGCCCTAATTAAAAGTAAGTCACTAAAGACTGATACAGACTTTTCCACAGCCTGAGTCCATTTATCGGAAATTACGTCATACAATTTCCACAAAAATAATAATTAACAACTTTAGAAATATACTTGCACAAATGAAAATCATCAGAACAAAACAGTGCAAACGAAATACAAACGTTTTGTAATATTTTCTGCCTGTTTTGAGGCTATTTAACATTTTGCGGGGCTGGATAACATCATCGGCTGAAAATAAAACTGCAAATATCTTAAGAACCATAATGGCACAAACGAAACTATTTAAAGCACAAAACAGCACAAACAATCGACATAGTTTCATGCAGGTAAAATTAGCTGTATCAGATATTGGCTTCCAAATATGAGTTCAGTCGATATCCTGGTTGACGGTGTAACAAGACTATTCACTGGTGGTAGTTTGCCCAAAATGTCTCATAATGTTTGAACTTTTATTCATACAATGGTGTTCAGTAGTTACTTGAGATAAACAACACCTACGTAACACATCTGGATCAGTTTTGTCTTTATTTCATGTATTTAGTATTTTTGTTTAAAGAAAATACGCCGTTTTTAGTTTCTGCACTGTATCAAAAGCTGCACTGTGTAACTTTCTGGTTGTGGGTCCGACCCGTCACCTGCTTATTTCTACAGAGCTGCCATTGCTCTGCTTGGAATGTTCCACAGTGTGACATTAAACAGCTCTACGTTATATTTATTCAATTACAGGTGGTTTTAAAGCTCAAAAATATCTAGAAAAACAGACATTCTGACTGTGAGCGGGGTTGTCTTTGCACAGATCTGAACTGTAACTTGATCTTGGTTTCCATGAAAGGTTTAATGTCATACTGGCCACATTTACATAATGGGTTTTAATTCCGAATGAGTTATTCTGAATTAAACAGTTCGGAATTAAAATATTCTGAGTTTACATGGAAATAATAGTTTGAAATTGAGGTTTACAAGGAAAACGCGTTAAATCGCATTTATTAAATTCCGCTCAGCGTCTGGGGAAGGGTTCTGATTGGACAGAGACACAAACGTATTTACGTCTTTGAGAAGAAAACACACACTTCAGCTGCTACCGGCTTTTCTGTCATCTCGGTTTGTCGTTCCGATGATAATGAAGCAGCAGCTGGAGAATTCTCTCCTCACACTTTACGTCTGTGAGCTGAGGAGGAGAAGGGAAGAGTGTCGGAGAAGGAGGAAGAAGACAAACTGAGTCTGAGGCTGCAACACCTCAGCCCACTCCCACATCCCAGCAGTGGATGAAAGGCTGAAGAGACGACTGGTGGAGCCAGATCATCTGGATCGTGTCAGAAGGTCGACCCAACGAGCATGAACCACCGGGATTATTTTTAAGAAGAATAAACGTTTACATGATGCAGGAAGAAATTAATCCGTCTTTAAAATCGGAATAAATCAGCCACTTACTTCAGGATTAAGTTCAATTCTGAATAATCATTTTCAATAGAAATTAAGTGTTTACATGGTCTTTTTAAAGTGGAATTCATTTTTATTCAGAATTAAAGTTCTCATGTAAACGTGGGAACTGTGAAACATTCCAGACAAAGCAACATTTAAATGGAGAAAAGCATTACTGACCCTGCACCAGAAAAGTTACACAATGCACCTTTAAAACTAGTATACTTAAAGCTAGATCGGTGCATCCCCAATTCCAGGTTCCTTCCTTTTCTTCCAGTGTCTCCTCCACCACTCCTGCTTCCACTGCAGCGTGAAGTGGGTCACGATTTGTTTTGGGGAAAAACAAAATCTTAAATACATCCTAAATCCTGCACAGGGGACCAGTCTGTTCACACGCAGAGCGGTTTATCACAAGTGGCTCGGGGCGCCAAAACTCCTTTGCACAATCTCCTTTTGCTTTTACCTACTATAAATGAGGAAGTTGCGGTGTTGCTCGACGAGACACTTCAAATGTCTGAATTCTGAAATGACTGAGAGGCAGTGACAGGTTGTTTTGTTATCTTAACAGCGTCCGCATTGCTGTTCCATTACTAGCATTTCAGATATTGTGTGGGGTGTTAGTTATTACTGGCTGACATTTGATACGGACGCCAGAGTGCTGCATTGCCACAGTTCGGTTGAGGTCAAATTAGCCAATGTGCGTTTAATTCTGCACTGTGCCAATTCTTAAACCATCTGTCAGGGTGAAATAAAGATGGTTTTAATACGCTTAAGCACAAATGACCCATTAGCATGTGATAAACAGGTGCATACAACTGCTGCGACTCAATACTGTGATTCAAGACTTTTTAAAAACTAGATTCAGTTCAAAACCACAGAAAGAAGTGTTTGGCTCCAGTCAGATGAAGTCTTGCACTTATAGGGGAAAAATAGGAATTTATTTACGAACAAAACGGCAAAATAAAAGACACCAGGATGATCCTAGTGCCATTTGTTCTTTTGAATTTCAATTAAGAACAAAAAACAATAAAATGGGAAAACAATTTGTTATTTCATCATTCCATTTTAGTGTCAAACAAATAAAAAAAAAAAGCAGATTTCGACCTCTATTTCCAATATTTAATTTAAAGTGTATTTCAAATAACACTACCGGTAATCAAAAAACAGTCTCGGTGCCTATTTTTTCATATTGATATTTTATTCTCTCTGGTTTATTTGCCCTGGACATTCTGCTGCTCAGTGTAACCTCGATTTTATTATAGTTCTATGGTGTCAACTGAACAAAGGAGTTTATCGCCTCACTACTACTTGTTTCTCGTTATGGAGTTCAACAATGACTTTCTAAGATTTTACGCGAAATTAGAAATTAAACGCGTCGCTATAAAAGAAGACGACATGTTTGCCCACAAAATTGCAATGATTCTTCTAGCAGCAGGACTTCCGAGGCAAATAAACCAGAGTGAATAAAATATCAAAATTAAAATAGGCATGATGACTGCTTTTGGGTTGGTATTATTTCAGATAACTGTTCTCACACTTTGTTTTTAAAAGAACGAAAGGTACACGGACCCAGGATCATGTAGTATGGGCAAATATGAACATTTTAAGTCCAAAACAACGAGGCTCATGCAGCAGTTACAGAGAGAAGTGGCGATTTTTCAACGTAAAGTCAATTGGAGCCGGAATTTCCCTCATCATCACTTCCAAAGCTACGTCCATTTATACTGTCCATGGTTCAAACTAACACTTTTTAAAGCATATTTGGAGCATAATATTAATAACAGTTAGAGACAACATTGTCAAAGTATTCCAATAGAATATACAGAAAGGTGTTTGTAGAGATCTAAGAAAATTTTTTGGGTTACTAAAAACACATTAGAAACAGCACATTGCATTTTAGGCACTTTCAGATCCATGGGCATCATCTACTATTAATAGCCAGTCTGAAATTAGTATTCGCTGTACCTCAAGTATAAATGGTGTAGGACTGTGCAATACACAAACACAAGTATTGCTTCTATCAATTACAAAAAGTTGTACACAAAAACAGTATTTTTTTCCATAATCGCCTCGGAAAGGTGTAGCACATTTAATGAAATGCCAAAATAGATGATACAACGCCGTTCCCTTTGGATTAACCCAATGGTTCTTGAGTTTTCATACCTTCAGCGACGTCGTCATCAATGGCTCCTTTCACCTGAGAAAAGCACCACTGCATGTCACCTCCAGGTCCTGCAGAAGACAAAACAATGCAGAGGTTTAAAGACACCGAGCGCGCATGACGTTTCCACATTCACTGCCAATTAGCTTTAGCCTATAGCAGTGGAACAAATGAATGGTGCCCGGCACAGACGCAGGTTTGGTTTCAGTTTCGCAGCCTCAGACACAGAGGCACAAATGATTTAAGAAATAGGAAGGGAATTGGGAATATTGCCCAAATATTACTCAGTGTGACATTGTTTATTATTTCTATTAAGACAGGTATTTTTTTACATGGCCACTCAGAACCACAGGCTTTGACAAAACTTTCCAAAGACGAGGGTGTTGGAATGTTGAGTTGTGTGTGATGAAAAGGCGGAAATAAATAAATAAATAAATAAATACAAGGTCTAAACATACATTATGACTTACGGGTAAAAAAACAATGCGAAAAGCCAAGAAACCGCACAGAATTCTACATAACAAACATTCAAAGTACTAAACTGTTAATTATTTCATTTAAAAGAAGTTTTATATTTTGTTCTGAATAGGGATGTTAACCAGTAACTGTGTGAGTGCACCCTAAATTATCACAGACAGGAGCCTAAACGTACGTGTGTGGAACCAAGTCTCGTTGCTCAAGATGCAAGGTTCACATCATCGATGATGTTTCACCTCAAAATGCGACACACTCAAGCCTCTCCCTACAGCTGAGAAAAGCCAACCTACCGTGCTAACCATGCTAACCATGCACCGCTGAGTGTTTCTCTGTGTTTATGTTTATCTCTTCAGCGCTTTAGTGCTGCTATGAACAAGTTGTTTGAGTTACCACAGAAGTGCTTTTGTTGTGTAGGCGACTGTTGGATGTTTTGGAGTTTTATACTCACAATTTTGTGTGTATTGTGGACTAAAGTCATGACTGCTGGGTTAAACTGAGCCTTACGTGTGTTTCCGAGTATAAATGCTTCATGTGCTGCGTTGACAGACTTGCGCTACGCAGTCTAAAAGCGGCATCTCTTTGGAGAGGTCATTTTCTGAAATGAGCCACGGCAATGTTTCAAATGAGCTTCTAACTCTTGACTAACACCTTTATCTTCAGCGCTGTCACGTGTGAGAGCGGCTCAAGTCAAAATGGCTGTTATTTCAAATAGCGAATAGCTTTAGAATAGATTTTAACCACTTTTAACTGGTTAATGAGGCTTGGTAGTCGGTCATGATTTACTTTAGTTTTCGCCATCCCTAGTTCTGAATGTTACAAGAATTTAAGTCTTCTGCATTAATGAACCATGTGATACCAATGAGCGGCTGCGTTTGGACCGTCCAAAGTTAGGACAGAGATTTTTTATTCTAACAGAATATAGGAGAATGGGCTGCTTAGGCAAACCACATGTTGCCTGTAACCATATGTAATGTCATGGTCGTAAATAGACTGTAAATTTAGGCCCATTTAAGAAAAGCGACGATAATTATATAATTCCCTCGCATCAAAATGTCTTTTTCCTTTTTCAAAGACACTCTTTCTGCAGCATGTTAATTTTTAATGTATAATCTGATTTTGCATATTAAAATGTGTTATTCCTCAGTCAATCCGATTTAAATTATTAGAATAAATGAAATGAGGTGTAATTACACTCAACAAAAATATAAACGCAACACTTTTGTTTTTGCTCCCATTTGTCATGAGATGGACTCAAAGATCTAAAATTCATTCCAGATACACAATATTACCATTTCTCTCAAACATTGTTCACAAACCTGTCTAAATGTGTGATAGTGAGCACTTTTGCTTTGCTGAGATAATCCATCCCACCTCACAGGTGTGCCACATCAAGATGCTCATCAGACACCATGATTAGTGCACAGGTGTACCTTAGACTGCCCACAATAAAAGGCCACTCTGAAATGTGCAGTTTTGTCTCACAGCAAAATGCCACAGATGGCGCAAGCATTGAGGGAGCGTGCAATTGGCATGCTGACAGCAGGAATGTCAACCAGATCTGTTGCTCGGGCATTGAATGTTCATTTCTCCACCATAAGCCGTCTCCAAAGGCGTTTCAGAGAATATGGCAGTACATCCAACCGGCCTCACAACCACAGACCACGTGTAACCACACCAGCCCAGGACCTCCACATCCAGCAGGTTCACCTCCAAGATCAGCTGCTGAAACAATTGGTTTGCATAACCAAAGAATTTCTGCACAAACTGTCAGAAACCGTCTCAGGGAAGCTCAACTGCATGCTCGTCGTCCTCATCGGGGTCTTAACCTGACTCCAGATCGTCGCCGTAACAGACTTGAGTGGGCAAATGCCCACATTCGATGGCGTCTGGCACGTTGAAGAGGTGTTCTCTTCACGGATGAATCTCGGTTTACATTGTTCAGGGCAGATGGCAGACAGCGTGTGTGGCGTCGTGTGGGTGAGCGCTTTGCTGATGTCAATGTTGTGGATCGAGTGGCCCATGGTGGTGGTGGGGTTATGGTATGGGCAGGCATCTGTTATGGACGAAGAACACAGGTGCATTTTATTGATGGCATTTTGAATGCACAGAGATACCGTGATGAGATCCTGAGGCCCATTGTTGTGCCATACATCCATGAACATCACCTCATGTTTCAGCAAGATAATGCACGGCCCCATGTTGCAAGGATCTGTACACAATTCTTGGAAGCTGAAAATGTCCCAGTTCTTGCATGGCCAGCATACTCACCGGACATGTCACCCATTGAGCATGTTTGGGATGTGCTTGACCGACGTATACGACGGCGCGTACCAGTTCCCACTAATATCCAGCAACTTCGCACAGCCATTGAAGAGGAGTGGACCAACATTCCACAGGCCACAATTGACAATCTGATAAACTCTATGCGAAGATGTGTTGCACTGCATGAGGCAAATGGTGGTCACACCAGATACTGACTGGTTCTGAGTCCCCAGACCCCCAATAAAGCAACAACTGCACATTTCAGGGTGGCCTTTTATTGTGGACAGTCTAAGGTACACCTGTGCACAAATCATGGTGTCTGATGAGCATCTTGATGTGGCACACCTGTGAGGTGGGATGGATTATCTCAGCAAAGCAAAAGTGCTCACACATTTAGACAGATTTGTGAACAATGTTTGAGAGAAATGGTAATATTGTGTATCTGGAATGAATTTTAGATCTTTGAGTCCATCTCATGACAAATGGGAGCAAAAACAAAAGTGTTGCATTTATATTTTTGTTGAGTGTATTATCTTGTTGACAGTTCAGCTTTATGCATTTGCCACACAACACTGTTGGTTCGCACTAACGCTGATAAAGTTGTAATTACCTGGGGAAGTGCGTGTTTCCTATGTGGATATTTTTGGCACTAAACAGACATTCAAAACATTCCATTACATAAGTTTGTTATTGTTTTATAATCAATATTTTAGTTTGGCAAGTCTTATTGGGAATACTGAGTTCCTACGACACAAATACTCTACCCAAGCATTCACAAATTCACAAACCGTTAGAATGTCAGTCGCAGCGGGGTAAACGACAGCTCAGATGGAGACAAACGTCTGAATTATGAATAAGAGCACTGCACAAGCACTTTTTTTTTTTTTTTTAACCTTTATTTACCCAGGAAAGTCCCATTGAGATTACTAATCTCTTTTTCAAGGGAGTCCTGCCATGCACACATCACTTTCATACTTTGACAGTAGTTATCAGTGTGTAGCTTCAGTGTGTAGCATTATTCCAGCTCAGAAACAGAGACAAGAGCAAGCATGCCACCATGTGAATAATATACAACAGGTTCTTCACCACAGCTTGTTGCATAACCAAAATATACAGTTATTTTTATGATGCAGTTTGTGACAAAGTCATGTGACCTACGGAAGAAACTATTATTTTTATAATTAAAAAATAAAATGGTAAACTAATAGCAGACTATTTTATTCAGATGAAATCAATATAAGTAAAAACGGCAAAGGACATTTTTAATGTCCTTACAGGATAACAAAGTTGGCACATTGTTATTCCTCAGTCTTTTGGCTTTTGAACAAGAGCTCAATTTCGCTGATGACAAAGACACTGATATATCAGGCCGATATTCGGACATTTTTTACATCTGCTATAGGCTATAAAGGACACTTCTTACACAAACTCACCTGTTCAGAGCTTTTAACCATTTTATAGTCATTTTTCCTTTTGAAGTTGTATTTAACGTGATTCATGCATGTTTGAGTAATCCTTCTCCTGTATTCGACGTTATTTCTGCTGCTGTACTTATTTATGCTTATTTATGTCCCAAATAGGCTCTATTCACGCTTGCGTCACAAACCAGGAAGAGGTTTGGAAACATGCAATGAAATTTCCGGTGTAGTTCCTGACACTGGGTTCGCCGACCGACTGTGATAAACCCACTGAAGTAAATGCGATCGTTGGTAAAATGAAGACTGCATACGTATGTGCTGTTTAGACTCATCTTGTACCCAGTGCGCTCAGAGTTGTGCGTCAGTGGGAAAATGATGAAAACTGAGGTACGGTTGGAATTGGTGATTCGCTGAACATAAGAATGCTACACGACATGGAGATGAAGAAAACTGCCATTTTCTAATTTTTCCTGGATTTTGTCAGACTTACTATTGCGAACAGACCCACCGGAAGTCGTCACTGCATGTTTCCAAACGTGTTCCTGGTTTGTGACGCAATCCTGAATTGAGCCTATTTTAATTTCTTAATGTGTAATACACGAAAGATTCTGCCGTGCGTAGTCATTATAACACAAAACTCCAACTTAAAACTGCAGCGTAGACCGGTATTTTAGTTGGCCGAAAAAACTGACTGATACATGATGCTTGGTTTGAACACCTTTGAAGATAAACTATGACCCCTGCACTTAAAAACATGGGGCAAGATTGTTTAATAAAAATATAAATCATATTTCGACTGATAATGAAAACATGTCTAAATAGGGCTGCGCAGTTAATTGGAGCTTTTCAGTCTGACAGCAAAATCATGTGGTTTGGAGCAGAGTTTAGACTTAGAAATAGTCACATTTCTTCTTATTTCTATCTTTTTTTATGTTCAGACTATTAATACTGAAAGCCATTTTAATAAGATAAAGCAAAATTGAATCAAAAGTTGCGAACTGTTAAATAAAATGCAATACACCGGTGATATTTTCCCCACATCTCTGAGCCCTGTGTTCAACATCGCCATCCAATCAAGCGGAGAGGATAAAGTGTCCAGCGCTCAGTGGCACAGCTGCAGAAACATCAAGGACACAAGTGAGTCATCCGGCCGCACACTTTTATGAATCACATTTATAAAGGACGCACTGGGCCCGTCAACAGCCTTCTGCACCTCTCTCTCACCACCCTCACCGCCCTCTGCATTTACAAACAAAACACCGAGGCCAAGAATTAGGGAACACATTTTTATGGTGCCACATTACACCATTTTCTGATTATGTTATAATGTTGTTTCTCCACCAAAAACATACCCAGAGTTGTGTTTTGTTTCATTCATTCAAGTCAACCACGGTATTTTTAAACTTCATACACTTTTGCTAGAATCATTTGGATTATTTCAGCCCTGGACTTTTCAATCTCTACGGAACAAAAGGCAAAAGTTAACTGTTATAGTTAGCGTGAAAACTAGACCAGACCATGTAGACCATAGACTGTATATATCAGGGGTGTCCAAACTTTTTTCAGCAAGGGCCACATACTAAAACAGAGATCAGTGTGAGAGTCAATCAAGGGGCATAAACTGGTGGTCAAAATGGTGAGTAATTCAAATATGTGCATTCATAACAGGTTTGAATGACCCACCAGGCTTTTGTTCATGCTTAGACCCTCAAAAGAACACACTAAATTTGCTTGATCAAGGTAGATTTCAAAAACATGCAGTAAAAAGTACTACTTGTGGTAGTATGGGACAATTCACCTGGAGCCTGAGGGCCAAAACAATTGTTTGGACGTGCCTGGTATCCATACATGGACAACGCTGACACACGAGCTGCCGTTTTCCAAATAGGAAGTTCACATGCGGCTCTTCCGGGTCCTACTGACCCCGGCTCCCATTGACTTAAATTGGAATATTGTCATCCCGCTCTCTTTAAGTGCTGCTGTGAGCCTCGTCGTTCCGGTCTTAAAATGTTTCTATTAACCCGCACTTAAGATTTTTTTTGTTTCGCTATTTGGTCCATACAAAAAATCCTACTTATAATATAGAATCTGGCTCCAAATTCGCTCCTGCAATAAGAGGTTAAGCCAGGCGTACACTGCAATATTTCCGATCGTTTCACTCAGCCTCAGCTCAAACTGTACGACCAAATCGCAGGGTTTAAAAGTTCACAGCTCACGATTCATGTTCTCACACTGTACGAATGACTACAACAGTGTGAAACCCTTACGAGAGGCGACTGGATTTTGAACAGGTTTGATATTCTTGCGACCTACAAATGAGATATTAATCGATTCTCGTTACCCCATGTACACGAAGTACAACACATGATTAAGCCAAAACTAGGCCCGAACCCAAAAAACATCTCAGAAAGGGCCAAAAATCACACAGTTTACGCCCGGCTTTACTCAAACGTGTGTGAATGAAGCAAAACACAACTCCAGGTATGTTTTGATGAGGTAAGAGCATTATAGCATGGCTTAAAGTTCACAAGAGTCAATTTTGCGTAGCATAGGACTTTTAATCGTAGTTTTAATTCTGCTGAGAGTTCATTATTCAAAAAGACTGAAATATGAATTGACAAACTAATACAAGAATCACATTTTTAACTAGTGTTGCCATAATGCTAAAATTTCAAACTCAATTTTAATACTCAATAAAAGATTTGATACTTTGATTCCAAAATGATCCCTTTTAAAGCTCTTTTTTAAACCAAAATTGTAATTTACTGTGTTTATTACACCACATGGTCTATCTATCGGGTAAGACCAAACTGTATCCATCTGTGTGCCTTTTTTTCCCAGTACTGATACTTGCTTAAATTAGTATCCAGGTCCGACACCAATTTTAGTGTTGATTAGTAGCAGATTTTTTGAAACTTTTGACAACCCTATCTATAACATGTTTGTAGAAGTGTAAATTACAGGGTTAGCAGTTTAATCCAACCATTACATGATATTTTGTTGCTTGAGGAGTAAATTACGGCACTTAAACAAATGCATTTTCTATTAAACCTGCAGCCCTACTGAGAATGAATGAACTTGGACCATTTAAGGGTTCACAGAGCAGTGGACACATTTATGCACACAAAAACATGTCAAATAATGCTGATGTTTTAGTTTTACAGGTTGAACTTTGAACTTTAGTGGTTCACATAAGCTGAAGAGGGAAAGGAACCCAGCAACACCCATTCTGCTGGCATGCCATCTTCAGTTCATGTGGCCATTCATTTCCATAGATGCAAGGTATTAGGAAATGAGCCCTTATGAACAAATTTAAAATAAAAAAAACTGGGGCCAGTTTGTGGTGGTTGGTAAAAATGAGTGCGTAATTAAGGAAAATTGTTAGTCATGAATGGGTGAAGTGCATAATGTGAGACAGTATAGTCCCATTTTCTTTGCATTTGTCATTTTTAAGCAGCTTTTCTGTATTTTACTTAAACAAATGACAATGTATGCCTCTCTTTAGTGTTAGCAGGGATCAGATTGGCCAAAAATAGGGTCATCTGGGACATTTCTTGTATAAAACTGAGACAAATCAATGGTTTTGGATAAATCTGCTGGGACTAGGGACAAACTAGGACTGTCCCGGGTAAATAGGAACGTCTGATCACCCTAATATTTAACAACTTGCTGAGTTTGTGCACGATGCAATGTCAAAAGTTGAGCTAGCGTTAGCCGCAGCTTGTCAAGCCAGTCATGACATGTTGGAGAAATGTGCTGGGCTGCTGTGTGAAGCTCTGATCCGTCTGAATGAATAAAATCCGCTGGAATTAAAAGTTTACAGTGTGGATACATGAGGGCAAACCGTGGCTCCATAAGCTACAAGTTCCAGTAGGAGAAAGGCAGCTAAATTTAGCAGGGAGGTTTTAGCCCGGGCCGGAGTAAACGGAGTAAACAGCCTGTGAACATTAGCATTAGCATTAGCCAATGTTGCAGTGAGCTCTGCAGCCTGTTCAGAAAGGTTTATACACCCAAGAAGTGACATTTACAGCAAAGTACACCAAATAGTCCTTTTAAATACTTCAAACTACAATCCCGCTGGTTTCTCCTCATAGGCAATACTGAAATTATCCATTAATTTATGCTTTGGTCTGTAACAAATTCGGTTATAACGTGTATAAACATACAAAAATAAACATAAGTGATGCTCAGTGGATGCAATACTCTATAAACTCTAGAAATCCCGTCCTGATGTGATTTAGATGTAATAAAGGAGCCTGAGCTGCTCTGAATGGCACTACACCCATGCACAGGCCAATGGGCGATGACACTCGGCTAGCGTTAGCATGGGCTAACTTTAGTTGAGCTAATGTTAGCAGCTCTCACGGCCGCAGCGTTAAACAGAAATCCGAGAAACCCGCACAGAAATGCGCGCACAGAACCGCACGGAAACCCGCACCGTGCCCGGCCCTGGCCCCGGAGGACCTTCATTCATTTACCTGCCATGATGAGACAGACAGTGGGGCTTGCCTCAGTCACGATCCGAGTCCCACTCCCACGCGTCGGTTCGTGGGATCTCAACTTTTCCTCCCTTCCTGCCTCTGCCTTCCGCCGATTCTCCGGTCTCACCGCCGCCTGCGCCCGAAGCCTGGACACGGAGGTGAAGCACCGCGGCGCCGGTATGTGCCCCCGCTGCTGTGCGTGTGTCCCCGCTGTCTCTGTCCCGCTGTCGGCTCGTCTCCTCGGTGTGGGTCTGTGCTGTTGCCGCCGCCGGCGACTCGGGCAGTTCGCATCCCACAAGCCACTTGTTCCCCTGTTCCCCGCCCTCGGGCTCAGAGCGCGGCCCCGACAACAGGCTGTACGATGCGCGCTCACGGCGGGGCGCGGGCACGAGTAGCGCGCGCCCGGCGGGAGACAGGATGAAAATAGCATCACTCTGAGGATGGAGGGATGGTCTGCTGCAGCTTTCCAAAAATATCCCCTCAGACAGCCACACTGTAATGAAATACAGCTCTGGAAACAAATACGAGACCACTGCAAAATGATCAGCTTCTCTCATTTTACTACTTATAGTAGGGTGACCAGATTTTCAGAATCAAAAACTGGAATACCTCTGGTTTGTGGTGGTTCGTAATAATAAAATGGAGAAATAAGTGCTTAATTAAGGAAAACTGTTCTGCACTAGGCCCATTCATGACGAACATCATCAACATTTTCTTTGTGTTTTGGTAATTTTAAAACAACTTCTCTGTCTTTTACCTAAACAAGTGAAAATGTATGCTTCTCTTTACTGCTGGCGGGGATCAAGTTGGTCAAAAATAGGGACACCAGGGACATTTCTTGTATAAAACTGAAACAAATGACACTGAAAGGCATAAAGTGTCATTTGTTTCAATATTTGGTGGAATTGCTGGGTTTCAGATGACATCACAACACTCTATAGGCCAATAACATTTAATACAGATGGGGGCAGCTAAAAAATATGGTTAAAATGTAGTTTTTTGTTGTAATATATCAAGTTAATGGGCTTTGTCACCGACAGAAAAGATTACACTGAAGATTTGTAAATAAACTTTTTCTATATTTCATGACAAAATACAATATTATTGAGAGGGAAAAATCTCTCTTGCCTTGTAGAATCTGAAAACCACCAACAACCATGATTTTTTTTTTTCTATTTTTCCTCCTTAAATGAGATTTTGTTCAGGTGATCTCCTCATCAGTGCCTCATAAAGTAGAATGAGGTGTGTTTGTGTTGGAATTCCACAGACGCTGGACTGGAGCAGTTGTCACACATGTAGAGATGCTGATTTCAGAAACAAAAATGCAGTGGTTTCTTTTTTTTTTTTTTTTTTCCCCAGAGCTGTATACGCCTAAAATACCTCATGTTTGTGCTGACCATTGTGACCATAAGTCTCATCTTAAAACCCTTTTTGACAATTTATGCCTCTCTTTACTGTTGGCAGGGATCAAATGGGACAAAAATAGGGACACCTGGGACATTTCTTATATAAAACTGGGACAAATTACTGGTTTTGGATAAATCTGCTGGGACAGGGGACACAGGGCTCAAATCTGGGACTGTCCCGGCTAAACAGGGACATTTGGTCACCTACATTTGACCCATTTGTTCTTCAATGGCACTGGGACAGCCTGTCAGGAGCAGCGGGTGTCACAGTGCTGCGCTTCGGCATCCTCAGACCTTGAGCTACTGTATTGGTCAGAACTACCTTAGCTAGAAGAAGATGTGACCTATTTGTGCATATTATGGGCTGTTCTGTAAATAAACCCACCCTAATGGGTATAGAAGTTTAGATGTGGCCTATTTAGGAACTAGAGAATATTTATTCACTCAGATACTCACAAAGACACAATATGCATGAGAATTATAGGACTCTGGCAACCATTTATTTACTTTTTTGAAAGTTTTATTTTTGTTATTTAGTAGTAGTATATTTATTATCATTCTATTATTATTATATTATATATGACGCTACTTGTATTTCAAGGTTTGAGTGATTTGATTTTGTTAGTTTTGTAAAGTTATGTTTTCTCTGCATAAAAATGAAAAAGTGTGTACATGTGTTGCCTGAATGACATACATATAACTGTTTACACACGAATAAACATATAAATGAAACCGAAGAATTCAAGGGCTCGTATTATGCTTTCTTTTTAAATCTATGCTATAACGTAGTTTCCTTCTCCATAACATGCCTGAACTTGTGTGTTATTCATGCGTCTTTAACGCACAAACCCTGCGTATTTATTCTGCTGTGTTTTTAACCCTCGAAAACCTACGTTATCGTATACGATACCGAGGAATATGTTTTATACACTATAACCACGCGTAACTTTCCAACCATAAAAGATAGAAACTTACTTTTTTTCCCCTCTGAAAGTGCAGACATAGCGGTTTCCGTACATTTCTGTGTCCAATAGGAACTTTGTTTTCTGCCAAACTCATGCGCTCCGTCCATTTTGATCGGCCCAAACTTTGCCAAAGAGTGAAGTGAGTCAAGATGGTCGACTCCTCTGACTGTGTGTGTTTATAACGATTGAAAAAGATGCTCTAAGTGGAGTTAAATTATGCATCTTGGTGTGCGCAATTGTGCATCCCTTTGCTATTTTTATTTGAAAGGTTTATTTCACTCAAAATGAACAAATACAAATGTCAAACGCCATGGAATTGCATTACAAGTGATTTGGCTCTGGACCTGGACCTGACAGGAGCTGTTTCCATGACTGGCACCAGAAAAGTCATGGGGCGACTGCACCTTTTTTTTGTTTTTAGGGCAATAAGAATATTTTTAGTTTAAAATATCAAGTCTGACTTGATATTTAGCATTTTTGTAGCTAAGGCCCTAAATTAAGCATTTTTTATGTCCAAAAAGTTGTTTATACATGTTTGCTGTGTGTTTTGTATAAAAGAGTGTGAATTTTATTTTCAGTTTTTTTTTTTTTTCATCTCTATTTCTGGTCCTGTAGCTTTTATTACAGCCACATGACACAACTACAGCAGCAGATTGTGAAATAACAGGTTGTACTGAACAAAAGGATGTAGAACACTTCATTATAGGGTAAAAGGGGCAGTTTTAAAAGCAAAATTAAGAAAAAAATCCAGGAGAGGAGAAATGTACTAAAATTGCCCTTAGGTTAAACCTGAATAAGTACGTCTTTATTTATATAGCACCATCCACAGATAAAAATCACAAAGTGCACCTTCACAATGATCATTTGGGTCAATTTGTCTCTGGAATTGCTCATCTTTAAGCCTACTAAACTAAAGGTAAAAGGAGCTTTTAAGGTGGAATAGAGCATTTTGATCTGAGATAGACTAATAATAGAGTCACTCAAACATGTTGTTTTTATGTTATGTCTGAGGGCCAGCTCCAACTTGTTGTCCTAAAAAAAGACTAAAAAACCGGGACTCGGCCTTTTCTGCAACTGGCCCCAAATTTTAAAATGTTCTCCCCTCACATTAAGAGCACCCTTTCAGTCGATTCTTTAAAGTCTACTTTAAAAACACACTTTTACTCACCGGCTTTTAACACGTCGAGAGAGTTGTGTGCTCCTCTGACCGTCTTTTACTGATTTTATTTGCTATTTCTCTAATTTTAGGATTTTTTATGTTTTTATTGACTTGCTTATATATGTAGTTTATGCTTTATTTTATTTAATGTGCTCATTTATATTGTGGCTACTCTGTGCAGCACTTTAGAGACTTTGCGTTGGTAAAATGCTCTACAAATAAGGTTGGATTGGATTGGATGTTTTTGAAGAGAGATAAACATTATAACATGGAAGAAATTCAACTCAACTTGCGTTACACCAAAACAAATAGCGACAATTCAAGCTGCTACTATTTAATAACCAACGCGCCGAGTTCATCCACAGCTCAGCCCTTGTCCAGTAGAGTGTGTGAGTGAATGTGTGAGCGATGTGAGGTGGTAAAGGTCAGTGGACTTCCTGTGCGCCGGGGCTCGCTCTCAAACACTCACAAACAAGACTCGTTCTGGACAGCGTCTTATCTTTGTTTGTTTTTTAAAGCTTTGAATGGCCCCAGAACACGTCTCGGATCTTATTCAAGGTCCGGGGGCCAGCTCCAGCTCGTCCATAAACCATAAAAATCATTGAATTAACAGTCAATAATTAAAATAAATAGAATAAAATAACAATAACAATAGCTTCCATTTATATAGTGCTTTTCAAGGCATCCAAACCACTTTATAATAACACACACACACACATACACATGCACATATGAGTGTGATTAGGTAGGAAAATGTTTTAAGAAGGGATTTGAATTGATCAGTAAGTGTCTGAGCAACCGAGTCCGGCAGAGATTGACAGAGGCGAGAGATGTTGCAAAGGTGGTAAATAAAAACTAAATAAATTAAATAGACACAGAGGACCACACAACTCACACAAACAAACAAACAAACAAACAAACAGACAAACTTTATAGAGCCACAAGGGAAATTATTTGGACACAGTCGCTCACACATCACAATATATTATAATAACAATGAGTAAAACATATAAATGATAATAATAAATTCTAAATAAGTAGCAAAAAGTGCAAGAGACAGGTGTGAAATAAGACAATTATATAAATGTGCCAAAATAAAATGGAAAAATAAGTAATAAAAAATATAAAATCTCAGCTTTATACAAAAGGACATAGGAAAATTGGGACTACAAACTTGCATGCTTGAATGGGAAAACGTTTGTATTGAAGACTTTGTCCACTCCTTTCACCAGGCATTTACGTTACTTCAAAATAATATTAGTAGGCCTAGAAGTCCAATATATGCTCCAGTAAGACTAAAAAAAAGTATTTGGGAAGACTACAAATGAAGTAAGAGTCAAATAAGGGTGCACTGTGTAAGTTTCTAGTGGTTATGAGTCCGTCAAACCCTTTTCTCCATGAATTATTACTAGTGCTTTGATGGAATCTTTCGCAGTACGGTCTTAAACCTTTCTATCTTCAGGGAGCCCAAACCAGACTGAGGTACAGGTCAGATCTGCGGAGAGGCGACCCCGCTCACAGGCAGTCCGTTTTTCTAGGTATTTTTGAGCTATAAAACCACCTGTAATTCAATAAATGTAAAAGAGCTGTCTAATGTCATACCGTACTCACAGTGGGAAGAGGAATCACAACTTTTACTCAAGTAAGAGGAGGTTACTTCATTAAAAATACTGAAAATACTCAAGTAAGCTGCCAGATAAGTACTCTGAAAAGTACAATCCTCTTCACAGTCCTTTAAAACGTTACTTATCATTAAATGTAGTTCTCCCACATAACGCTTAAAAGCTGTACGACTATTCTGGCCACAAGACTGCCTTTTCCAACATGCTCAAGCCTGAAATCATGTCATTTTGGCACGAGAAGCCTCCACAGTGTAGTTTTAACATGTTTTTGCTTCTAAATGTAACCGAGGTGACAATAGGTTCTTGTACATAAATAGGATGCAGTGAATGGTTAAAGAGAAGCAGAGACAGATAAAATTTTAAGAATGATTTATTCCTAAACCACAAATTCGTGTGGCCTGCGTGGTGGGATTGAAAGCCATGAGCAGCCGGTCCCAGTGGCGTGTGTGACCGGTCCTGGTTTAGTCATGGATTAGTCCTGGTTCAGTCCTCCTGGTTTAGTTCTGGTTTAAACCTGGTTCAGTCCTGCTTTAGTTCTTGTTTAAACCTAGCCAAGTCCTGGTCTCGTCCTGGTTTAGTTCTGAATCAGTCTGGTTAAGTCCTGTTATAGTACTTGTATAGTTCTCCTCAAGTCCTGGTCTAGTCCTGGTTTTGTCCTGAATTAGTCCTGTATTTGTCCTGGTACAGTCCAGGTTTAAACCTGGATTAGTCCTGGTTCAGTCCTACTGTAGTTCTTGTGCAGTCCTGGTTCAGTCCTCCTGGTTTATTTCTGGTTTAAACCTGGTTCAGTCCTGGATTAGTCCTGGTTAAATCCTGGTTCAGTCCTGCTTTAGTTCTTGTTTAGACCTGGTCAAGTCCTGGTTTAGTTCTGGTTCAGTCCTGCTTTAGTTCTTGTTTAAACAGTCAAGTCCTGGTCTAGTCCTGGTTTAGTTCTGAATCAGTCTGGTCAAGTCCTGTTATACTCCTTGTATAGTCCTCCTCAAGTCTTGGTCTAGTCCTGGATTTGTCCTGGTACAGTCTAGGTTTAAACCTGGATTAGTCCTGGTTCAGTCCTACTGTAGTTCTTGTGCAGTCCTGGTCTAGTCCTGGTTTAGTTCTGGTTGAGTCCTCCTGGTTTAGTTCTGGTTTCAACTTTGTTCAGTCCTGGATTAGTCCTGGTTCAGTCCTGCTTTAGTTCTTGTTTAAACAGTCAAGTCCTGGTCTAGTCCTGGTTTAGTTCTGAATCAGTCCGGTTTAGTCCTGTTTTAGTACTTGTATAGTCCTCGTCAAGTCCTGGTCTAGTCCTGGTTTAGTCCCGGTTCAGTCCAGGTTTGTTGTGGGAAGATTATTCATATATGTATTTATTTATTACACCGTATAACATTTAGAAAATATAGAAAATGGGACACTTGAGCCACTTTTATTTGAAAACAAAGAAAATCATTTATTGGAGATTAAAGTACAAACCATATAAATAATAACACGGATTGATGATACTGCCACAAGGGGAAGTAGGAGCTCTAGGCAAGTGTCAGATGTCACAAGCAAGAGACTTTTCTTTGACTATAACATGTCATGCCACAGTGACATTTCCTCATACACAGTATTTGTAGGAGAGAGTGGACTGTCCTGGTCCAGCGTTTGCGAGACCAGACTTGACCTACAAGTGAAATAAATAAAGTTACATTTAAACTTAACCTGCAGAACAAGAAACTATCTTAATTTCACACACACACACGCGCACATACTTGTTTTCCAAGACATATGGGTGCCCCACTTTTCCGAGGGAGTTAGAGCCACAAAAAATACCCCTCAGATTTTTTTTTCTTGAACCAGGAAAAAAAGTGAACCAAAATCTCCAATGTTTTCTTCTTTGAATTCTTTGCTGACTATGGGGAAATGCACCAATTATGTAATACCAGGTACCACCATTAGATGGCAGTATTATTTATTTTTTCCCATTTTGGCTATATTTTTCTATCGATATTGACTTGACATTTGCATCAATCAAAATTGCAACGGTACAAGTTGAAATCTGACAAATCGAGACAATATATCTTAATAAGGGAAAGATTATAAGATGTAAATGCTCTTCAAATGATTGATGTTAGCTAGTTAGATCAAAACATTTGTCATGTTAGGTCATTTTGCAAGTTATAAAAAAAAAAAAAAACATTTAGGGTGAAATTTATTTTAAAATAATGCCAGAAAATATTGTTTTTAATCAGCATAAACTCGGGAAGACACATTACACAAAATAAGCTGTAATTGTAGCATATGTGTTATAAAATAATTACACAGTAATATGCTAGTAATAGAAAAAAAGTCACAGGGATTTGGCAACCTCCATGAAACTGGCCCCCATCAAACTCAAACCTACACAAAAACTATGTCAATCGTTTGTGCTTCCTTTGTGCTGTTTTGTGCTGCAAAAAGTTTTATTTGTGCTTCTTTAGTTTTGGAAAAATTAACATTTCTTCTATAGGTCAAATTGGGGTCAGCCCACAGGAAGCTGCAAAATGCTCTAAAACAGCTCAAAATGGTGTCAATAGTTTGTGCTGCAAAAAGTTTCATTTGTGCGATTCTGGTTCGTAAGATATTTGCGGTTTTATTTTTGGCCAATGACGTCATCCAGCCCCTCAAAATGTGAAACAGCCTCAAAACAGGCAGAAAATTATAGAAAAGGTTTGTATTTCGTTTGTGCTGTTTTGCACTGTGATCATTTTCATTTGTGTGAGTTTATTTCTAAAACTATTAATTATTATTTCTGCGGTAATTATAGGACGTCATTTCCGCTCAGCTGACGGCAACAAACTGCAAAACTAGTGACGATAAACGATCTCAGGCTGTGGAAAAGTCTGTATTATTATATAAAATATAAATGAAAAGCAAATTACAAAAGACTGTTACATACTTTTCCACAGACTGAGATCATTTATCTTCACTAGTTGCAGAGTTTTGCTGAAGTCGCTGCCATCCTATAAATGACGTCCTATAATTACTGCAGAAATAATAATTAATAATTTTAGAAATATACTCGTAAAAATGAAAATTGTCACAGCACAAACGAAGCACAAATGATTGACGCCATTTTGGGCGTTTTAGAGCATTTTGAAGCTTTCTGGGGGCTGACCCCAATTTGACTTATAAAAGAATCGTTAATTTCTCCAAAACTAAAGAAGCACAAACAAAACTTTTTGCAGCACAAAACAGCACAAACGGTTGACATAGTTTTTGTGTATGTTTGCGTTTGATGGGGAGCCAACTTCACGCAGGTGATTCGGCAGATATCAGGAGACTCGGTATCACTCAGGGAGAGAGTAGGCAGAGACTGAATGTTGCGTTTGGTTGGTACCACATATTGAACAGTAAAGTGCCATAGGAAAAACAATATAGCGCAAAAGTGCAAATGGCCATTTGGAATATTTACAATGGGGACAACAATTGCGGTACGATCTTAATTCAACGTTCAATAGCGTATGCATATCATACAGAAATAAAAGTTTTGACTGGCAGTGCTATTACCAACACAGCTATAGAGAGAACATCAACAACCATAAACACAGTCCAGTATTAAACCCGACCCTCTCACATTTCATGAGGAACCCATGTCTGGATTATGAGGTTTGTAGAAGGTGCAACGAGAGCCCAGCCTGTATGGAGGGGAGAGTGATTGTGGGTTTGAGTTTGTGTTGGGTGAGAGTTTATTTGGGCTGCAGGAAGCCACCTACCGGCCCTGGCAGGAGAGGTAGTGATCCTTCAGCTGAATTCAGTCTTTTAGGCTTTAGGCCTGCTCCATTAGCTTGCCATCGGAGTTGGATCAAGAAACCCGGCCTGTATAAAAGACCAAAGCTCCAGTGAATACCACGTACATGTACAACTACATCAATAATCCAAGTACTAATGAACTGTAATGACATTGTACATTGTATATTGAGCACACAGTTAAATTCATAGCACTAGTTGCATTGGAAATTTCTTGCATTGCAAAGTTCAAAATGGTTAAATAACAATTAGAATATATTACCAATCATTAGAGTCATAATTAAAAAAAACTTTGCCATATAATTTAACATATTCAATAAATTCCATCATTGTTGCTGTAAATGGGTAGCAACCAATGAGTAAATACATTGCTAAAATACTGAGATAAGGTAGTTAGCACGGTAATTAGCACTATAAGTTCCAATGAGAACAACATTAATTAACAAGAGCACTTCAAAAGACAACACCTTTAACACAAATTTACTCCCATAGGAATAACGTTTGGACATTTGGCTTTTGATATCATTGCCTGTCAAAGGCATATTTGAAAGAACAAGGCATAAACTCTAGTCAAGACAGCAGGCTAACTGCTCCGATTTAAATGAATAGGAGTGGCTAGGCTAACCGCTTCTATTTAAATGGATGGGAGCGGCTATGCTAACCGCTCCTATTTAATTGAATGGGAGCGACTATGCTAACCGCTCCTATTTAACTGAATGAATTAAAAGACCTTTCTGCATAGCGACTTGCTCGCAGCAGATTATTACCATACAGATTCAGAGGGAGCGGCTAGGCTAACCACTCCTATTTAAATGAATTGGAGGGACTAAGCTAACGCTCACCTGTTCCACGTTTAGCGTCGCACACAAGCCCATATGACGGGAAATGGACACGGTAGACGAGGGCCCCTATGAGTTAGTTAAACCAATGAGTGTCAAGCGAAATTACAAGCAATAAAAAATTTAAATAAGCGAAAATCCTCCTGCTGCAGCTCTCCGCTGGCGTCCCGCGCTGCATCTACCCGCGACATGATAAAGGAAATCCGATAGGCAGCTCTCTATATGAGTAGTGAGTGTGACGTCACCCATACCGTTCAGCGCCGCTCAAATGAGGCTCACGGTTACAGGAGCGAATTTGGAGCCAGTGTCCATATTTGGAAATCCGACGGCGAGTATCATTTCAACCACAAGAGCTAATCATGATTTAGGTCGTTAAATGTGCCCGCCCTACTCATGGCAGAGCTGCGATGTGATCATGTATACCACAGGTGTCAAACATGCGGCCCGGGGGCCAGATCTGGCCCTTGGCTGATTTTCTCTTAAAATATGTAAAATTTTCAGATTTTTCTGATAATTTTCTACGCCCGACAACAGCATCTCAGTGCTTCTGTGTGTGGCCGCCTCCCATCAGAGCAGCACAAATGAAGACTCGCCTCTTTCCAAACGCTCTTAAAGGACGATCGTTTTGACTGTGACCATGACGCCCTCATCAGCAAAGTGTCAAAAATAAGAAAAGTGGAGCTGAGTGCAGGATTTTCCAAGAAAAATTTACTAATTCTTCTTTTTCACGGAGGTGAATGGGAAACCTGTACGCTTGGTGTGTTTGCAACAAGTGGCGGTGCTCAAGGAATATAAATTCAATTCAATTCAATTCAATTTATTTTGTAGCGCCCAAAATCGCAACAACAGTAGCCTCTAAGGGCGTTCCAAGATATGGATGAGTAAAACATACACACAGACATATCAAAACAGGAATAAACAACATTCATGTAAAGCAGCAAATGAAACATTGTCCAGTCATCCCCTGTCCTTAGACCCTCCTTCTCAGCAAGGAAAAACTCCAAAAAACCCAGGGTCCTGGGAAAAAGAAGAAACCTCGGGGAGAACTACAGTGAAGGAGGGATCCACTCCCATGGACGGACAGGCTATAGATGTCCAGGCCCGTGGGCCAGAGGAGGAGGAGAAGAGGGGCGAGGAGGAGGAGCCGGGCGAGGAGGAGGAGCCAGGCGAGGAGGGAGGAGCCAGGCGAAGAGGAGGAGCCAGGCGAGGAGAGGAGGAGAGAGGTCCAGCTGCCATCAGGCGTCTGAAAGAGTTCCACTCCACAGGAAGTGGGACAGGGGACAACATGTGAATAGCAATGAACAAACTACAGATGAGAACATAGTGAGTGATGCTGGTGAGAAAAAGGAGGAAACAGAGGACAGTGCTCAGGTTGCCACACTTCCCCCCCAGCTTGTTATCTCCTGCGGCAGCTTATCTTAGTGACATCAACTAAGTAACCTGGTCATAAGCTATTCCGAAGAGGAAGGTTTAAGCCTGGTCTTAAATAAAGAGACTGTGGAGTGCCTGTTTAACATCAACAGGGAGTTGATTCCATAACACAGGAGCTTGGTAACTGAAGGCTCTCCCCCACTGTACTTTTAGACACTCTAGGAACCACTAATAATCCTGCATTCTGAGAGCGAAGTGCTCTATTTGGCTGATGAGGGGACAATGGCATCCTGAAGATATGATGGGGCCATATTGTTTAAGGCTTTGTATGTCAGAAGGAGAACTTTGAATTTAATTCTAAACTCGACAGGAAGCCAGTGAAGTGATTTTAACACAGGACTGATGTGATCCACGTCTTTTAGTTCCTGTTAGGGACCACAGCTGCATTTTGGACCAACTGGAAGCTTCTTAAAGTACCTTTAGTGCAGGCGGTGAGCAGAAATTACAGTAATCTAGTCTGGATGTAACAAATGCATGGATAAGTTTTCAGCATCATTTTTAGGCAAAATTTTTCTGATTTTAGTTATGTTTCGCAGGTGAAAATATGCAGTTTTACAAGCTTGGTTTATATGAGCTGTGAATGAGATTTTGGTCAAATACGACTCAAGGTTTTTACAGTAGAGCTAGAGGCTATACTCACATTGTCAAGTGAGATTATCTGGTCTGACAGAGAATCTCTCTGACCTTTAGGACCCGACAACAATGACCTCTGTTTTTCAGGGTTTAAGAGGAGAGTAATTCAGGGTCATCAGGTTTTGATGTCCTTCACACAGGCACTGAGCTTATCGATTTGATTCGGTCTGATTGAGTTTCATTGATAAGTACAGCTGAGTGTCATCAGCATAGCAGTGGAAATTAATGCCATGTTTTCTGATAATGTTACCTAATGGCAACATATACAGAGTAAACAGGATTGGACCAAGCACAGATCCTTGTGGAACACCACAAGCTACTTTAGAGCAGGGAGAGGTGCACTGGTTTACACTAACAAACTGGTACCTATCTGATAGATAGGATTTAAACCATTTGAGGCGGTCCCTCTGACACCTATGTCACATTCTAACCTCTGCAGTAGAATGTTGTGATCAATGGTGTCAAAGCGCTGCACTGAGGTCCAGTAGGACCAGGACTGAAACCAGCCCGTTATCAGCAGCTAGTAGCAAATCATTTGTCACTTTAAGCAGAGCAGTTTCTGTGCTGTGGTGAGCTCTGAAACCAGACTGAAATTTTTCATATAAATTATTGCCCTGCAGATGGTGACAAAGCTGTTTCACCACAACTCGTTCCAGAATCTTTGAGAGAAATGGAAGATTCGAGATAGGTCTGTAGTTGGCTAGTTCATCAGGATTTAAGCTAGAGTTTTTTTCAAAAGCGGTTTAATTACAGCATATTTAAAGGACTGAGGAACAAAGCCATTTTCTAATGACATATTTATTATGTTATGGATGGAACCTATTATTAAGTGGAAGCTTCTTTGAGGAGTTTGACTGGAATAGGTCGAGCAAACAAGTTGATGGTTTGGGCGACATGATGACTGAGGTAATCTCCACCTCATCGACAGGAGTAAATTTGTCTAATGCTGTTAGAGGATTTATGTGGGATATTGGTGTTACAGACTGGATTTGCAGAATTTGCTCGGGGCTGATTTTTGGAGTAAGCCGTTGATCTTGTCTCTAATGGTTATAATTTTGTAATCGAAGAATTCAAGAAAGTCATCACAACTGAACTTCAAAGGGAGAAGAGACTCAGGGGCAGTATGAGTTTGTCAGCCTGGCTACAGTGCTGAACAGAAATCTGGGAGTTGCTTTGTTTACTTCTATTAGGTTTGAATAGTATCTGGTTTGTGCTTTTATGAAGCGGCCTTATAAGAGAGCAGGCAGAGCTTCCATGCCTTCAGAGACTGCTCGGATGGCGGCGCCATGGGAGCTTCTCTGTGCGTCTTACGTGTTGTTTGAGTGATCGCAATTCTGGAGTATACCAAGGAGCGGAGGTCTTGGTTTAATGCTTTTCTGTTTAAGCGGAGCTGCAACATCGAGAGCAGATTTTAGGGTGAGCATTGTCCTATCAACAAACTGATCCATGATAATTGGATTAAAGTTGTTCTCATTGTCACATGGCATATCATTTAATACTGGCTCGATTATTTCTTTGAACTTCGGCTACCGATTTTTCTGATATTGTTCTTTTCATTATAGTTTTCTCCTGCAGAGCTGGATAGTCTTTTAATGCAATTGAAAGGTTATTAAAAATGGTCAGAGAGTATAGGGTTTTGAGGAATTACAAGTAAATCACTAATCTCAATACCATATGTTGGGACGAGATCGAGAGTGTGATTGTGACAGTGAGTCGGCTTGTTCACACTCTGGTAAAACCGATCCCATCCAGGAGAGCACCAAAAGCACTGCTGAGGCACTCACTGCTGTTATCAACATGAATGTTGAAATCTCCAACTATAACAATCCTTTCCCATTCCAAAACTAAACTTGAAATAAAGTCAGAAAACTCTGTCAGAAACTCGGCATAAGGACCAGGAGGTGGTAGATTGTTATAAATATAACAGCTTTTGGTTTTCCAGTTGGTGCACGTAATAGATAGTGCGAGGCTTTCAAAGGAGCGGAATGTATAATTAGATTTGAGGCTGAGAATTAGGCTGGAGTGAGAAATGGCGGCCACACGCCACCTCGACCAGTGCTCCTGGAACTTTGATAGTTCACGTGACTTGGAGGTGTAGATTCGTTTAGTCTAACATAATCATTTTCCTGAAGCCATGTTTCAGTTAAAGCTAGAAGATCAATATTAAAGTAGCCAATTAATTCATTTATTAAAAGAGATTTAGAAGAGAGGGACCTGATGTTTAGCAGTCCACATTTTACACACTTATCATTTTGTTTATTTGCGACACATGTATTTATTTTTATTAAGTTATGAGGTCTGGCGCCTTTCTATCAGAGTTCAGTTGACTTTTATTTGTGCTTTTTACATGCTTAATTTGTTTGTTTGCAACACAATTATTTATTTTATTAAGATTATGAAACCTAGCGCCTTTCTATCAGACTTTAGTTGAGTTTTATTTGTGCTTTTTATGCATTTATTTTGTTTATTTGCGATGCATGTATTTATTTCTATTGAGTTAGGAGATCTGATACCTTTCCTATCAGAGTTTAGGTATGTTTTGTTTGTGCTTTTTGTGCGTGGGACATACACAACCTCAGCCGGTCTGGGAGAATTGTTTGTAAATATAAAGGAGGAATATAAACACCACTATGAGACACAACATGGCGAAAAATACAATAACTTGAACAGAGAATGGAGTTTTCCAATCCGGCCCCTTTGGGATCAAAGTAGGTTGTATACGGCCCCCGGACCAAAATGAGTTTGACACCTCTGATGTATACGGTCTATGGATGCGATACTCTGCACCATTCTGCACGGACCGCTGTATTCCAGTGATTCTTGAGAATAATAAGGAAACTTTTAGCTTTTATCATCAAACTTTAAATAGTAAGTTTAAGTCATTGATTTATGTTGTATGTTCTGTTACGTGCGAACAACAATAGAGTTGGCAATTTAACGAAATTCACTTTACTTTAGCTAGTTAAGATTTTAGTAGTAGAGATATTTTGTCATTTTATTTCAAAAATAGTCAATCGGGGCAGGAAAGTGAGAAGACTTAGCGAAACCATAGACCGTAGCGAAACGTGCTAGCTGTCAACCAAACCTGTTGCTAATGCTAGGCGGCAGCGACCTCGGGGAAATGAAGGGGTCCCCATTATTTATGTTCATATCTTGATTTAGGAACAAGATAGTGAAATGAAAAATTCAGGATCATGCAGAGCGGGTTCATACAAACATTTTAAGACCAAAATGACGATGCTCAGTGCAGCAGTTACGGAGAGAGGAGCGATAAGATCCCAATGTAAGTCAATGGGAAAAAAGGGAGAGAAGGAGCCATAAGAGCCTCCTGGCGCACTTCCTATTTGGCACGCGGCAGTTAACAGGTAGCTTAGTCCACTCATAATATACCGTCTATGGATACTGGATATGGCGGCACGGTGGCTGAGTGGCAACACTCATGCCTCAGACCCAATTCAGGCCTGAAACACCTGCTATAGACACTACCAAGGACTAGTGATGGACCACTTGAGGCTTTCAGCCAATTGTACCAGTACACGAGTCGATGCTTCGCAGTGTTTCACATACTCCACTGCGATATCTTGTGGTCATAAAAATGTACAGCACACTAATTGCCATAATTAAATGGTGGAGTAAAAGCAAACTGGGGATAGTGTTGTGATATGAAATGTGCTTGTGTTACTTGATGCTTGTGCTTGTGTTACTTTATGTCCATGCTTATGCAACAAATTAATACATTAAATTGCTATTTTATTCATTTTTATTTAGATTTCACCTGCTTTGGAAAAGACCCTTTCACAGGGTACAGATGATGCAGGATGCAGAGAAATGCTATTGCAAGTTTGTACAAATTTGGATATATGGCTTTTAATACATCTGAGTTTTATGGGACAGGATTTTAAGTTTTTAAATATTTATAGTTTTAACGAAAAACAAAACAGGTACGACCTTTTAGAAGACCTGCAGTCCACTTTTATTGTTGGAGAGGGCCATGTTTTATTTCCTGTGGGGGTCCAAATGGGAGAGGTTGAGGTCCTAAAAAAAACAAAGAAAAAGGAGGGAAAGGCGTCCCGGACCTCCCTCTCTTCTTAGGAGCAAAATACACAGCACTGCACATGGCACTTTCCAGGAACCCATCCGGAAACCCAAAGATGACGGCTTTCACAAGATTTTGGATGGGTTCCTTTTTAAGATGGAAAAAGATTTTACCCATCGATCTTAAAGTCCTGGTGTCTGCCCAAGTTTTATGCTTTTATTTCCACCTTTTTAAAGCATTTTAACCTGGAGCAGGAGGAGGTGCAGATTTTAACTAATCATCGTTTTTGAATCTCTGTTGTGCAGGAGCGGGAGCCAGTGAGTCCAGTGCTGGCGCTAGGCGAGCCCACCCAAGTGTGTCGCAACGTGAACCATTCTGCTCTTCCGAACAGACTCCGGGACCTGTCCTGGTTAGTGGCTCACGAGGTTCTCCCGGTCAGGTCCGTCATGCACTCCCGGGGCTTACTCGGATCCGCTACCTGCCCCCGGCCGGGTTGTGGCGCGCCCGAGTCGGTGCGGCATTTGCTCTGGGAGTGCAGCGCTGCAGTAGAACAGTGGGCGACAGCCGGCACCTTACAATTCCCGTACCTACCAGCAGGGGAGGTCCTTACAGCCCAGCTGGTGCTGTGCGGGGTGGGCCTAAGTCCGATCATATCGAAAAAGGACTTCGCAAGGATCTGGCTCACCCTCGCCGCCATCAAAGACGCCATGTGGACCTCCAGAAACCTGCTGGTAGGAAGGCACACGCAGATCCCCCCCGTGGCTGTGATCCGTAAGGCAGCAGCTACAGACCGAGAGGCTGTAGCTGCAGGCGGCGGGCCCTAGGACACAGCCACAAAGAAGAATCGCCTCTGTGCTCATTCGGATGAAGGTGACCGAAGCTCTACTCGAAGGTCGGAGCCGCAGCGGCCTGGCTCTCCGGGAGCGGTCGGTGGGAAGGAGCATCGGGGAGGACCTCCTCTGAGCAGACAGGTTACCGAGAGGCCAAATGTTCGGGAGAGCGGGATGAGTTATCCTTGATAGCGACTCACCCCGCTTCTGCACAAAGAGGGTTTTTATCAACTGCCCCCTCATTTTAACGGACACTTTTATTGACACCCGCTTTTATGGACATTGTTTTAGCACTTTTAGCACACAACAGTTTTAGCATTTACACTAATTGTATGGCTTTTACTGTTTGATGTGACTGAATGTGTTTTATGAAAGAAAACTGATTTTGACAATGTCTGTAGATTGAAAAAAATCATCTTGAAAAGTGTCAATTGAAACATGTGTCAATAAACTTTTTTTCGAAAGAAAAAATCTGTTCTTATCAGTTTAATATCTGATACGTCCCCTACCCGGGGACCATATATTAAATTGATTTTTGGAACAAGGAGATGGGGCTTGCTCCGTCCACTCCACACATCAACCTGGTATTGCAGTGTCTCCGGGAACGGTGCACCTCCTCTTTCAGGTAAACAAACAAACAAACAAACAGTCAAGTTACAGAGCTCATATTCTAAACAAATATTAGAGATGTTACGCTCGAGTCTGTGATCTCGGAGCAGTGTCAAGCTTATGAACCAGAAGTGTTTCGAAGCACTATTTCGACACATGATTCACTTGGCTAAAAATCACGTGACCATGACAAACGGAGCTTCATTACGTCACGCTACGTTTCGAGCTCTGATTGTGAGCTGCTTTGCGAGAAGTTTGAAAGGGATTGGCTTGTGATTATGTCATAGCTATAAAAGAGTTCAGAATTCTTTTCATATTGTGGGTCTTGAGAGGAGGATTGCTGAAGCCACTGCTTATTGTTGTTCTTATTGTTGTTTGAGAAAGGGAAAGTTTGTTGAGATAAAATTTCAGGTAATAACAGGTAAGATATAGACAAGAGGTAAGGTAATAAAAAGGTAAGCTATCAGATAAGGCAAAAAGGTAAGGAAAGTGTTTATATATATATATATATATATATATATATATATATAGGCGCTGTACATTGTCTATAGTCTAGGCTTTGGCCTAAAAGAGACAGACCAAGTCTAGCCTATATACATTCATTTACAAAGTCATTCTGTATTGGCAGTTTCAGGTAAGTGATAGTGGTAGGCTAGTAGTAGCCAATCAAGTAGGTAAGTGACAGTGTTATAGAAAGGTAAATGACAGTAAGTGTTCAGGGTTTCAGTTATTGCAGGCCTGCTTAACTGTGAGTACTGTGTGAAAGTTTGAGTGTGAGAGTGATAGTTTAGGACAGGTAAGACAGGAAGGCCTATGGAGGGTCGAGGACAGCCAGCAAAAAGAGTTCACTCTTATGTATGGGATCACTTTGACTTGAAGAACCCCCCCACAAAAGTCAAGTGCTTAAAATGTGGTCAAGAGCTGGCATATTGCAACAATACGTCCTCAATGGTTCGCCATTTACGCACGAAGCATCCTGAAACAAATCCAGAAGCAGTGGCTGCTGCATGTGCTCCTGGTGCAGCAAGTCAGCAAGGTATGTAGCCCACATAGACAAGGCTATGGAAAGAATTGGTTAAACACGCTATAAGTTTATATTTATTTATTTATTTATTCATTCATTCATTCATTAATTTTTCCTTAATTTACATTTTATCAGTTTATTCATTATTCTTAAGGCCGCCAATCTGAGCTGGATGAGGCGCTTCTGGACATGATCGTCATAGATCTACAAGCATTTAAAATTGTGGAAAGTCCAGGGTTCAGAAAATTTGTGCAGAAGCTGAATCCAGATTCTGTTCTACCGACACGCCAGGCGGTCAAATCTATGCTGGAGAATAAATATGCAGAAGTGCAGGAGCAAACAAAAAAACGTCTTGAGAATGTTGAGACAGTCAGCCTCACAGCAGACATGTGGACCTCCATGAATATGGATGGATGTCTCGGAGTAACCTGCCACTTTGTCAATAACATGAAGTTAGAAAGTGTACTCCTTGGTGTGGGGCATTTTGGTGTATCGCACACAGCTGAAAACATTAAAGATGCTATGGTGGTGCAATTGGAAAAATGGGGTTTGAGCCAAAAAGTAAAATGTCTTATAACTGACAGTGCATCAGACATGCTCCTCTCTGCCAAACTCCTTGGTGTTGCAAATGTACCTTGCTACGCACACATTTTAAACCTACTTGTAAAAAAGGCACTGGACGAAACACCACCACTGGCAGACATAAGAACAAAAGCCAGAAAAATTGTTACATTTTTCAAAACCAGTGTCAAAGCCAAGGAGAAACTAACAGAAGTCCAAGAACAACTGAATAAGCCACCACACAAACTCCTCCAAGAGGTCGATACCTGATGGAATTCCACCTTTTTAATGCTGGAAAGATTGTTTGAACAGCGCGAACATGTTGCAGCAGCACTGGCATCCCTCTCGACTGAGACCCCCTTCCTCTCAACTATGGATTATGAGATCATTCAAGAGAGCCTCTGTGTACTTGGCCCAATTAATCTGGCATCAAATGAACTGTCTGCAGAGAAAACTGTGTCTGCATCAAAAATCATACCAATAACAAGAATGATTCAACACAAACTGGCCCAGCGAGCAGTCACATTAGGGCAACCAGCAGCAGTTACACTCTGTCAGAACCTGCAACAAGCTATCAGTGCTAAGTGCAATGGAGAGAACGTGAGCATTCTGGCAACAGCCACTTTGCTGGACCCACTGGCTTTTGGGAACCAAACACATGCACAAGAAGCAGTGAAGAGGCTCACAGCTGAATGCTCCAAAATTATTGGGGCAGAAAGAGTTACACCAGTAACACCCCAGGTAAGCTTTATTTTTTATAATCATGTCTGACTAACAGCATAGTTTACAACATTTCATTCATAAATTCTAGGGATCATTACAGGAAGAAGCAGGACTTGCAGAAGCAGAGGAAGGTGACAGTCTGTGGGACTGTCGAGTTGGTTTGTATTTCACTTTATTAGCTTTACAAATATATATAAACTTAAGCTGTATCCTCATTAACTTATATTTTTACCTTTAGGTGCAACCCAAGGAACAAATAGCACCACGGCTGATGCCACAGTAGAGGTTCAGCGCCACCTCTCAGAGGCCTACCTGTCAAGAGGAGAAGACCCGCTCAAATACTGGGAAAGCCGAAAAGACATTTATCCACATCTCCATAGAATGGCACAAGACTACCTCCACATCCCAGCCACTTCTGTACCATGTGAGCGGGTCTTCTCCAAAGCTGGAGAGGTAATGCGAAAGAAGAGGAGTAGGCTAAAGCCAAATACTGTTGAGATGATTCTTTTCCTGAATAAAAATCTAAAGCATTAGCCCTTCTTCACTTTCTGTTAAAAAAACAATATGTTACATTTCCCTTTGACTACAAGTTGCGTAAGCACTTAGGCAGACTTCATTCACAAATTCTTACCCAATAATCCCCCCAGTAGAATGTCATAATATCATGAAGCAGTTTTTCGTATTAATAGCATTGCACTTTGCTTAAAGTTAATTTCACACATTGTCAATCATTAATAATAATAATAATAATAATAATTCTTATGATTATTATTATTATTATTATTTACAAAGTTAAATATCTTTGATAAGACAAAGCAGATCGCGGCTCCCAAAAGATCAAAGGGCCTGTCTAGTTAATGTTAACCCCCAAATGCCATACATATAAATATCCAGCAGATGTCGGTATTCTAACAATACTCTCTGCTTCGAAACAGTGTGTCATTTCAAAGCAGGTGTTTTATAGTGATTCACTGGTTCACGGGGCTTCAGTTTCTCAAACACTAACAAATATCAAAGTCCATAAAATTTCTGCCATTTCTGAACCCTCTTCAATAACTTGCAAGAGATCATTTTAGCCGAACCATGTTACCATGCTAGCAGAAAATGTATTTTCAAAATGATGACACAGGAGCCGACTCCCTGTCATGGTGCATTAAAGTGAGTCAGGCGCTGGTGGACACTGCCTTATATCTGCCTGAAGGGGGAGCTAAACTCTCCTGTCAATCTTTCCCAGCATTCAAAGCCTTAACGAGGTCCCAATGGAACCGTGACTCAGCGGCTGCTCTGCCGGGAACAGCAGTTGGGCTCTCTTCAGAATAACTTTTATGCTCACACTCGTGCTGATCTCTGTGATTTTCCCATATGTTGGAGTCTCACCTGCGTGATCTGTGGTGGTGGGTGATTGCTAGTGATGGGCAAAACCAGACTTCATGAAACAGCCAAACGTTTGAACCAAATGTATCGAAGCGTTGAAACAGAATTTGAAGCGTTTTCCACAGTGACCTCTAGTGGCATGATGCTGTTGAAACGTTTTGTTTCCAAAAAACAAGTTAACATTTACATGTGTGCACCTGGTGTATTTCTTTTTCTAAATAAAGTTCGATAAACACTGTTAAATGTTTTTTGTTCACAACTCTATAAAATATTTTTTGACAGTGGAACGATGCATTTCTTTATAGTTTAATTTCTAATAAACATAAGTTCACGTCTATGTGTGTGCGTGTCATTGATGCATTGATCTAAAACTGGGTTTATATGGGCCTTGATGTTTGGTGCTAATTTCCACCACTTCTAAAATTCCCCAACTGAGTAGAAGCAGTTCTCTAAGCATTCAGCATGTTCTTACCATGGGTTTACCACTACCAGGACTCTAAATTAATGAGAGTACCGGCACTTATTTATGCCCACTTAAAGCACTGAGCTAAAATAATAATGTCTCTGCCTTCATGTTGATTGTGTTTACATGCGTTAAAGAGTCTTAGGCCATGTACACACGTAGCAGGGTATTTTTAAAACCGAACATTTCCCCCCCTCCGTTTATAAAAATAGTTTTATCCACACCACCTCGTCTTCGAAAAAAATACCTTCCACACATAACCGAACATCTGCGTTTTCAACCACATTCATACACATTCCAAACCTGTAGATGGCGTTATTTCCATCACTTAACTGTCACTTCCGCCTAAACTTAAACAACAGAAAACAGGGCGCCGAGCTCCTTTGTCTGGACAGACTCGGAGTCAGAATTGCTCCTAAACACAGTTTAGGAGCAATTCTGCTCTCAACACACACACAGCTCTCAAGAAACGACTCCGGTCCATAGTCTGCTTTGGCTTTGGCTTTGGCTTTTGCAGTCGCCTAAACAAATGTCGCACGTTTGACGTCAGGGCAGATTCATATTTTTTGGCGCAGACAGTGACGTTTTAAAACGCAAAACCCCAGTTATCTCTGTCCACACAAACACGCATAAACGGAGTTTTCAAAAATCTTCACTTTGGCCGGAGTTTTCCCTGAATACTCGTTTTTGATGCGTGTTCGTGTGGATGACAGGTCAAAACGCAGCAAAACATCTTCGGTTTATCAGATACCCGGCTACGTGTGGACAAGGCCTTATATATGTGCATGCCATGTTTAAATTTGTGTGTAATATCTGCATATTACAATTGTACTAATTCAGTGTAATTGCCAGACTCATTGATGGATGCTCCAAAGTAGTTTCTATGTCACTGTAACAATGAAAGGAAATTATTGATGTTGAATCTTAAATAAAAACAATGAAATATTTGTGGTTCACATCTCAAGATTTTTATTCAAAAATATTTTTTTTCTGCAGTGGAAGGATTCAATCTATTCCTTTTTTTGCTGATTACTTCTCCAGCTTTTGAAAAAAACTTTTTCACATGGGACACTGGTTGCTGGTATACATAAGAATTTTTTGACAATGTATATAAATGTGGATGTATGACAGCCCTGTCTTTCCAATTGAGCAAAGGGTCATCAGTTAGAGGAAGAAAGTTAAGTACTTCCTTACTTCGACAGTGGCATCTGCTGTGTGTGGCAACACTATTTCGTATTTTAGAATCAAACAGATCCCACAAGCGGTCCTCAGCTGCTGCAGATGGAGACTGGGTTGTTGACATTTGAGGTTCTAAAAAAAAAGTTACAATGACTAATTATATTCACGCAAACAGTTTTAACAAAATCCCACCTGATGTTGCTGCGATGCTGTGATGATGCTCTGTGGTTCGTTGAAAACCCTGTCAATCAAACACATGTTGAGCCGAAGGGGAGTGACACTCGCGAAACTACTGCGGTTCATGAACCGTGTGAGTCACGTGACAAGCTTCATGACCCACCTACGACACGTGACAAGCGCTTTGACTCGCGTTTTGGAGCACAGGCTTTGAAACTGTGCCGAAACGCCCGTTTCATTTAGCCCATCAATAAGGACTGCGTCCGCGCTCTCCCCTGGTCCTGCTGTCCAAAGAACTCCAAGAACTAAAGCCTTTCTCACCGCTCGTCCAGTCACTTTAAGGCTCAACTGCGCAGGATTCCAAGCTCCGCCTCCCTGGAAGCGTGTGCTGCCGCAACCGTCGGCGAGGGAGTGCGTGCGGGCAAAGGCCACAGCTCCCCGTTGGTGGCATCGCTCCTCGGTCTTTTGTTTAAAGTCAAATGTAGTATCTCTTGAGCTTGTATTAGTATGTCGCTATCAGCCGTAAACATTGGTGTCTCTGAGTTTTTGTTTGCGTTATTTCGTCAGTTGTTTCTTTATGGTTTTTTTCCCACAGCACCTTATCGGCACATTTCCACTTGGTACAACAGCACTTTCTGTAAGTAGGCACCCTACTTGGTTTTAGTTGCACTTATTTATTGTTTTAGTGGATTTCAGCTAGCTTTAAGCCTTCTTTTAGTTGATTTTAGCTGTGGGTGCCTCCAAAATATCGGCCTCCCATGCCGGCAGGAGGAGGCACCACAGCTTCACTTTGAAGGAAGTCAGTGGGAAAGTCCGACCATTTTCCTGCTTAGACTTCTCTAGGAACCTGATGACTTGATTTATATTGTCTCTGCCCTTCAACAGGGTTTGACGTGAGCTTTCGGTCCAGTTTTCGGAGTTCACTATTGAGAATTTGACTAACAATTCACTGAAACGCGTGAGAATGTTGTCAGAATGTTCAATGAAACTGTGAGTGCTGAGGATATCTGTATATGGCTGGGAAGATACTGCACGATGAAGGGCCAGGCTATCAAGGTCAGAGATGTGGATGGCATTTGGTCCGGTACCTAGTATGATTTTCCTGGGAGAAAACCGTGGCTATATTCACTACCAAGGACAACCCAAGCTCTGCCGGAGCACAGGCACATGGTGGAGGCTTGCACCCAAGTGGTCTGCGGTAAGTGTAGAGAAATTGGTCATACTTTTGAAGAGTGTACCAATGGCAGAAAATGTAATCTGTGTGGGGCGTCTGACCACCTGTTCAGAAGCTGCCCCAAGTCTTTTGCCAACAGACTGAAGGCCGGAAAGCACGAAAATGCTCAAGATGGTGGACAAACTGACGAGTTAATTGGAGAGGAGGGACTGGGAGATTCAAATCTCCTGCCAAAACCCCTGAGTGGAGGAGAGGAGCAGGGTGAGGCAGGAGATAGGGAGGGGCCTGCGGAGGTCCCGCCCACACAGGAGGAGGAGGGGGAGGCCCAGCCCACCCGGGGGGGAGGGGGAAATCCTCTCCCCTGAAACCAAAATTGAGTTGGAAACGGTGGAGGCGTTAGCCCTAACCCTAACCCTCGCCCCCCTTAACAAGCAACTGGACCTCCTCCTGAACAATGCCCAGTTCCCCAAGAGGCCCCTCACCTGCGAGGAGGAAGGCAGAGGCGAGTTCACAATGTCCTATCTGACGGCCTTTTTTAAACTGTATTTTAATTGTCTTATTTTTGTTTTCGCGTAAATCTCTTTTAGGCTTTTAATATCATACCTGTTTTTAACCATACTCATAGCGATCACACTCTCTACCATTAACCTGATAACACCCGCCTAATTTGTTCTGTGCACAACGGTAACATATACCCAAGTGCCAAAGCTTATTAAAAGAAAATCTTAGACCCCACATGCTTGTGTGATACATCATTTTAAAGCTTAGACCTTCTAGTTTCTGTAGATATGCATATGAAGACTGTGAGTGCAGGCTAACAATGCAGGTTAACCTGCACTGTGCAGGCTACAACAGTACAGACATTCAAAAATGTCTAAAAATTTAATTTTTTTGCCTCGGGGTGGGGGGGGGAAATAAAAAAAAGGCTGTAACTTGGGCATACTTTATCCTAGACATTGGTGGCTCACTACACCCACTGCTGAACTTGTTGGCAACAACTGTGTACAATTTCAGACCTCTAGGCCTAAGGGTTTGGATGCTGTGACCCTTTTTGTAAAAATGTCAATTCGGCACAAGTGTCCAAATATGTACCAGATGTTCCAAACTGTGATAAGATGTAATGTATAATAAATAAATCATCTTCTGAACTTTAGGCATGTTTTCTTAAGATAAAAAACTAAAACAAGCCAAAACATTTCTCTCCAGATGCCTCTGGTGCCTCCACCAGTGTCTGTGCGGAAGAGCGAGTCGGAGGCTGTCCTCTAGGCCATTGTGCACTGATTTCCTCCCTCACTACAACACCTCTGCCCCACATGGGGCCCACCGCCGAAATTGTCTTTTCATAGGCTACTCAGATCTCTCAATCATTTCCTGAAAGAATCAATGACTGAAGAGCTTTTGCCGTGGAACTGTCCCTCGGTCATGCGCAATACGCCGCTAACTGGACGCGCTCGTTTTGGTCCCCGGGCTGTAGCGCACTGCCCCAAAGGCTCACCGAAGCCTGGTTATGCTTGTTTTGTAGCTAAGAGTGTGTAGAAAACAAACATACCCCACACCGCTAACAGGAGCTAGGCACTTAGCTATCCTAAGGACCAAGAGCGAGAGAAGTAGAGAGATGCGTCGCTCATCCATTCAGACAAACACGGACTTTCCGGATTATTTCTCCACATGGAATTATTTTATGAAAAAAACAACTGGATATTCTTTTTCTGTGGATTGTTACGGACTAATTGAGCACAGCTATTCCTGGACTGGACCCGTTTCAGACCGACAGAACCGGCTCAAAGGTAAGAAATACGCAAATATGTTTTGAATATTTTTGGAAATTATAAGGGCTCGCTGTGTGGCATAAAATGAATGATATGGTTGTTTTACTGAGGAATTAAGCTTTCAAACGATGTATAGCATGTCAATAGTGGAAAAATAAATACGGTGATTATCTGGCTTGACTTTTTAATGTTGTGTAATCGCCCGCCGGCGGGCGGGTGGGTGGCAAGTGGTTTTAAATGTAAGTAGCGTGAAGTCTAGAGTTAGAGCTACTAGTATTTTATCTTGTCTTAAATCTTTTAACTCTGACTTGTTTTTACTTCAGGAGTGTGCTCTACAGGTTTTAAAACACTACAGGGTCCCGCTCCTGCACAACAGACATTAAAAACTGTCCATCCATCTTCTTCCGCTTATCCAGGGCCGGGTCGTGGGGGCAGCAGTCTAAGCAGGGGCTCCCAAGCTTCCTCCTCCCCAGCCACTTCCTCCAGCTCCTCCGGACGGACCCGAGGCGTTCCCAGGCCAGCTGAGAGACATAGTCCCTCCACCGTGTCCTGGGCCTTCCCCGGGGCCTCCTACCGGTGGGACATGCCCAGAACACCTCCCAAGGGAGGCGTCCAGGAGGCATCCTGACTAGATGCCCAAGCCACCTCAACTGGCTCCTCTCGACGTGGAGGAGCAGCGACTCTAGCCCGAGCTCCTCCCTTGTGACCGAGCTCCTCACCCTATCTCTAAGGGAGCGCCCGGCCACTCTGCGGAGTAAACTCATTTCGGCCGCTTGTATTGGCGATCTCGTCCTTTTGGTCATTACCCAGAGCTCATGACCATTAAAAACCGGTGGTTAGTTAAAATCTGCACCTCCTCCTGCTCCAGGTTAAAATGCTTTAAAACGGTGGGAATAAAAGCATAAAACTTGGGCAGGTTAAAAGACACTGGGACTTTAACATCGATGGGTAAAATCTTTTTCCGTCTTAAAAAGGAGCCCATCCAGAATCTTGTAAAAGCGGTCATCTTTGAGTTTACAGATGGGTTCCTGGAAAGTACTATGTGCAGTGCTGTATACGTTGCCTCCAGGAAGAGGGGAAGATCTGGGACGCCTTTCCCTCCTTTTTCATTTGTTTTTTTTTTAGGACTTCCCTCCTCAACCTCTCCCATTTGGACCCCCACAGGAAATAAAACATGGCCCTCTCCAACGAAAAAAGCATGGACCTGGGGGGCATAAAAACAGAGCAAATGAGTAAAAACAAGAATAAAATCACAGCTTTGATGATTAAAATCTTCCCTTCCATCGTAAGTCCTCTAAGTGTCCAGAACCCCAGTCTCTGTCTAACTTTCCCTAAGATGTCAACCCAATTTAGGCTCCCGCCCCCTCCCGGTCAAACCTGATTCCCAGTATTTTTTGTCCGGGGGTCACGGTCAGGGGGAGTCCGGCAGTCTCGTCGGGGGTCCAGGGTCTGTAAAATTGTGCTTTGGTCTTTTTCCTGTTTAGGTTTGACCCAGAGGCCAGTCCGAAGAAGTCAGTCAAGTCCAAGGACTTGTTTACGGATGAAAGGTCAGTACATAAAACATTCATGTTGTCCATATATAAAATAACCTTGGCGGTGAGCCCACCCCCCTCATTCGTTGGTCCCTTCTCAAGAGCTGTGCCAGGGGTTCGATGCAGAGGACGTACAGGAGGGCAGATAACGGACAACCCTGATGGACACCGCAGTTGATTGGCACTGCTTTTGTAAGATGCCTGTTTACAATGAATCTGCTGTTGATCCCTCGGTATAGCAGTCCCACCCCCTCTAAGTAAGTAAGTGTTTATTTATATAGCGCTTTTTCCAGACAGATGTCACAAAGACACTTTACAGAGGATTATTTACAGAGCATTCTATAAACCAATTTGGTAATCCCACTTTTCGCAGCACCTCGAAGAGGTACTGGTGCAAGACTTGATCAAAGGCTTTCTCAAAATCTAAGTTTAGGACTACTAGCCGAATGTTTCTGTCTCTCGCGTAACAGATGGTGTCTCGGATCAGTACGAGGCTGTCGGTGATCTTCCTCCCGGGTATGGCACAGCTTTGATCCGGGTGAATCAACCCCTCTAAAAACAAAGACAGACGTGAGGCTAAAATTTTACTAAAAAGTTTACAGTCCAGGTTTAAAAGGGTAATGGGTCTCCAGTTCGTCAGGTCAGTCCTGTTTTTGTCCTTTGGGAGGAGAGTCACTATCCCTAATCTGAAACTGTCAGGTAGTTGGCCTAGTCCCTCGAAGTCTTTAAAAACAGTCAATAAGTCAGGTGCTAAAATATCCCAGTATTGTTCAAAAAACTCCATCGGGAGCCCGTCAGCCCCCGGGGATTTCCCCTTTTAAAAACCTTTAAAAGCATTTAAAAGTTCTAAAAGGGTAAAATCTTGACATAAAAGCACACTGTCTGTTAAAAACCTGTCGGGGGACTTTAAAACTTCTTGCAGGGTGTTAAAATTTGTCTTTTTCCTCATAGAGCTTAGAGTAAAATTTTTCGACTATTTCTTTTATTTCTTCTGTGTTATTTGTTTTGAGTCCGTTTTCTTTCTGGAGGGTTAAAAAAGGTTTACTTTTGCTCAAAATCTTCTTAAAAAAATATCTTGTACACTTTTCTCCCTCTTCTATTTCTTTTTCTTTCGCTCTTAAAATCACCCCTTTGCTTTTCCTTTCAGCCAATTCCTGCATTTTTTCTTTCACTTCTTTGATAAAATCGCTAACATTAAAACCCATATTTAAAAGATTAAAATACCTCTGTAGGTGCTTCTGCAGTCCCAACATGCGGCTTCTTTCTTTACGTTTCTTTGCCCTCCCCACCCTTCTAAAAAAGGTCCGAGTCCTAGCTTTGACCATCTCCCACCAGTGTGCTCGTGTCTTGTGCAAGTCTTGAAGGGTCTGCCACTCTTTGTACTGCTCCCTGTACTGACGAACTACATCAGCGTCTTTAAACAGGGAGCAGTTGAGCTTCCACAGACCACTTCCTACAGTCACACCCGAAGAGAGTGAAAGGGTGCAGGATAGCATCAGGTGATCTGAGAAGAAAACAGGGGTTAATGTAGCATCGGTGGGTGGGCAATCCCTGGTAAAAACATAGTCAATGCGAGAGGCTCTGGTGCCGTCACCACTGAACCAGGTGAAGCCCTCCTCTCTAGGATGCAGGGTTTTAAAACAGTCCTGTAGTTTAAAATCCCTACATAAACCCTGCAATAAAACCGATGTTTTGTCTAATTTAAAATCCCTGTTCTTTTCCTATCTTTGTTTGTTAAAATACAGTTAAAATCCCCTGCTAAAATCAATGGAACCCTGCCGAGCATGTGGGACTGCAGGTCTTCTAAAAGGTCATATCTATTTTGTTTGTCGTTAAAACCATAAATATTTAAGAGCTTAAAATCCTGTCCCATAAAACTCAGTTGTATTAAAAGTGCTCATCCGTCTTTCACCACAGTGCTGCCCTTCACCGTCAACAGAGGTTTGTTTATTAAAAGGGCCACCCCGTCGTTTTTGTTTTCATTTGACCCGCTCCATATCGACGGGTGTGGCCACATCCCCTCCCAGTCCCTGTAGTTTTTTAAAAACGGTAAGGCACATTCTTGAAGTAAAAACAAGTCCGAGTTAAAAGATTTAAGACAGGATAAAATACTTGGAGCTCTAACTCTAGACTTTACACTCCTTACATTGATGGTAGAGAGTGTGATCGCCATGAGTATGGTTAAAAACAGATAGAACATTAAAAGCCTAAAAGAGGTTTACGCTAAAAACAAAAGTAAAACAATTAAAAAAACAGTGAAAGGTCATCAGGTAAAACCTTGTGAACTCTGCCTTCCTCCTCTAGGTGAGGGGGAAGGAGCTTTAGGCTTGTTCCTCCATTTGCTTTTAATCGGAAACGGTTGCGGAGTTGATTTTAGAGCAATTGATAGAAACGAGACCTCGTTGGGTGAGTCGGAGGGGAAGACTGGGGCTCCTCCACAGAGTCACTGAGAGAGTCTCGATTCTTCTCCGAGAGTGGGTTACTCTCAGAGGACGACTGACAGGGGCATCTTGGGGAACTGGGCATTGTTTAGGAGGAGGTCCAGTTGCTTGTTAAGGGGGGGCAACCTCCCTGGGTGGACTGGGCCTCCCCAACTCCCTCCTCCTGTGTGGGTGGGCCCTCTGCAGGCCCCTCCCCTCCTCCCACCTCACCCTGCTCCTCTCCTCCTCTCAGGGGTTTTGGTGGGAGATTTGAATCCCCCAGTCCCTCCCCTCCAATTAACTCATCAGTTTGTCCACCATCTTGAGCCTTTTCTGGCTTTCTGGCCTTCAGTCTGTTGGCAAAAGACTTGGGAGCTTCTGAACAGGTGGTCAGACGCCCCACACAGATTACATTTTCTGCCATTGGTACATTCTTCAAAAGTATGACCAATTTCTCTGCACTACTTGGGTGCAAGCCTCCACCAAGTGCCCGTGCTCTCCTCCGGCAAAGCTTGGGTTGTCCTTGGTAGTGTATGTCGCCTCGGGTTTCTCCCAGGACAATCATACTAGCCCTGGGGGTCCTGCCAGTGCTGGACGGGGACCCGCCAGCTGCCGGTCCAAATGCCATCCACATCTCTGACCTTGATAGCCTGGCCCTTCACCGTGCAGAATCTTCCCAGCCATAGACAGATATCCTCAGCACTCACAGTCTCATTAAACATTCTGACAATCACGTGTTTCAGTCAAGTTCTCAACAGTGAATGTCGAAAACTGGGGGTCCACTGAACCTAGTCCAGAACTCCTTTAGCAGAATTACTGACCTAAAGCTCACATCAAACCCTCTGTTGAAGGGCAGAGACAGAATACAATTCAGGTCATCAGGTTTGAAGGTGAGCACCTTCTGGACCAGATTACGTGAGAAGTCTAACCAGGAAAATGGTGGAACTTTCCCATTAACTTCTTTTAAAGTGAAGCGCACGGTATGGTGCCTCCTGCTGCCGGCATGGGAGGCTGACATTCTGGAGGCACCCACAGCTAAACTCAACTAAAAGAAGGCTAAAAGCTAGCAAAAAAACCCTGAAACAATAAATAAGTGTAACTAAAACAAGTAGGGTGCCTACTTACTTAAGGTGCAGGTGTGCCAGTGCAAAGGTGCTGTAAAAGGACAGAACAAAAACGACAGACAACAGCAAACAAAGGAGTAACAAAAACTATTTATCCCCCGAGGTGAAAGCCACAAGGGCTAACACCGTTGGGTCCTCGGAGGCGACCGCTGTCTCAGTAATTAGCAGCAGATCAGTGCAGTGTCCTCAGATACTACAATTTATCTTAGCCAAAAGGCAGAGAAGCGATTCTGGACAGAAAATACTGGGAATCAGGTTTGACTGTGAGGTGGGTGGGAGTCTTAATTGGGGTGACGTTTTAGGGAAAGTTAGAGACTGGGGTTTTGGACACTTGGAGGACTTACAATGTAAGGGAAGGTTTTAATCATCAAAGCCATGATTTTACCCCTGTTTTTACTCACTTGCTCTGTTTTTATGCTCCCCACGTCCGTGCTTTTATCTTTGGAGAGAGCCATGTTTTACTTTTTGTGGGGGTCAAAATGGGAGAGGTTGAGGAGGGAGGTCCTAAAAAAACAAAAGGAAAAAGGAGGGGCAAAGTACACAGCTTTGCCCTTGGCACTTTCGAGGAACCCATCCGGAAACCCGAAGACTACAGCGTTCGTAAGATTCTGGATGGGTTCCTTTTTAAGAAGAAAGAAGATTTTACCCATTGATCTTAAAGTCCCGGTGTCTTTTAATCTGCCCAAGTTTTATGCTTTTATTCCCACCTTTTTAAAGCATTTTAACCTGGAGCAAGAGGAGGTGCAGATTTTAACTAATCACCGTTTTTTAATCTCTGTTGTGCAGGAGCTGGAGCCAGTGAGTCCGGTGTGCGGACTGGCGCTAGGCGAGCCCACCCAATTTTGGCGCAACGTGAACCATCCTGCTCTTCCGAACAGCCTCTGGGACCTGTCCTGGTTAGTGGCTCACGAGGTTCTCCCGGTCAGGTCCGCCATGCACTCCCGGGGCTTACTCGGATCCGCTACCTGCCCCCGGCCGGGTTGTGGCGAGCCCGAGTCGGTGCGGCATTTGCTCTGGGAGTGCAGCGCCGCAGTAGACCAGTGGGCGACAGCCGGCACCTTACAATTCCCGTACCTACCAGCAGGGGAGGTCCTTACAGCCCAGCTGGTGCTGTACGGGGTGGGCCTAAGTCCGACCACACCGAAAAAGGACTTCGCGAGCATCTGGCTCACCCTCGCCGCCATCAAAGACGCCATGTGGACTTCCAGAAACCTGCTGGTAGGAAGGCACACGCAGATCCCCCCCGTGGCTGTGATCCGTAAGGCAGCAGCTACAGTCCGAGAGGCTGTAGCTGCAGGCGGCGGGCCCTAGGACACAGTCACAAAGAAGAATCGCCTCTGTGCTCATTCGGATGAAGGTGACTGAAGCCCTACTCGAAGGTCAGAGCCGCAGCGACCTGGCTCTCCGGGAGCGGTCGGTGGGAAGGAGCATCGGGGAGGACCTCCTCTGAGCAGACAGGTCACCGAGAGACCAAATGTTCGGGAGAGCAGGATGAGTTATCCTTGATAGGGACTCACCATGCTTCTGCACAAAGAGGGTTTTTTTCAACTGCCCCCTCATTTTAACGGACACTTTTATTGACACCCGCTTTTATGGACATTGTTTTTAGCACTTTTAGCACACAACAGTTTTAGCATTTTACACTAATTTTATGGCTTTTACTGTTTGATGTGTCTGAATGTGTTTTATGGGAAAAAAAGATCAATCGGTAAAATCTTCTTTCTTCTTAAAAAGGAACCCATCCAGAATCTTGTAAACGCCGTCTTTGGGTTTCCGGATGGGTCCCTCAAAAGTGCCAATGTGCAGTGCGGTGTATTTTGCCCCTAGGAGGAGGGGGAGGTCCGGGACGCCTTTCCCTCCTTTCTCTTTGGGCTTTTTTAGGACCTCCTTCCTCAACCACTCCCATTTTGACCCCCATAAAAAGTAGAAAATGGCCCTCTCCAAGGATAAAAGCACAGGCCTGGGGGGCATAAAAACAGAACAAATGAGTAAAAACAGGGGTAAAATCACGGCTTTGATAATTAAAATCTTCCCTTCCATTGTAAGTCCTCTAAGTGTCCAGAACCCCAGTCTCTGTCTAACTTTCCCTAAGACGCCAACCCACTTAGGCTCCGCCCCTCCCGGTCAAGCCTGATTCCCAGTATTTTTTGTCCAGTAGTCTCGTCGGGGGTCCAGGGTCCGTAAAATTGGGCTTGCGTCTTTTGTCTGTTTAATTTCGACCCAGAGGCCAGTCCGTAAAAGTCCGTCAAGTCCAAGGTCCTGTTTACAGATAAAAGGTCGGTGCATAAAACGTTCACATCGTCCATGTATTGAATCACTTTGGCGGTGAGCCACCCCCCCCACCCGGGAGGCCCACCCCCCTGATTCGTTGGTCCCTTCTCGAGAGCTGTGCCAGGGGTTCGATACAAAGGACGTACAGGAGGGCAGATAACGGACAACCCTGACGGACACCGCAGTTGATTTGCACTGCCTTTGTCAGATGCCCATTTACAATGAATCTGCTGCTGATCCCTCGGTATAGCAGCCCCACCCACTCTATAAACCTATCAGGTAGACCCACTTTTCGCAGCACCTCGAAGAGGTACTGGTGCGAGACCCGATCGAAGGCTTTCTCAAAATCTACATTTAGGACTACTAGCCGAATGTTTCGGTCTCTCGCGTAACAGATGGTGTCTCGGATCAGTACGAGGCTGTCGGTGATCTTCCTCCCGGGTATGGCACAGCTTTGATCCGGGTGAATCAACCCCTCTAAAAACAAAGACAAACGTGAAGCTAAAATTTTACTAAAAAGTTTACAGTCCAGGTTTAAAAGGGTAATGGGTCTCCAGTTTGTCAGGTCAGTCCTGTCTTTCTCCTTTGGGAGGAGAGTCACTATCCCTAATCTGAAACTGTCAGGTAGTTGGCCTAGTCCCTCGAAGTCTTTAAAAACAGTCAATAAATCCGGTGCTAAAATGTCCCAAAATTTTTCATAAAACTCCACCGGGAGCCCATCAGCCCCCGGGGATTTCCCCTTTTTAAAACCTTTAAAAGCATTTAAAAGTTCTAAAAGGGTAAAATATTGGGATAAAAGCACACCGTCTGTTAAAAACCTATTGATGGACTTTAAAACTTCTTTCAGGGTGTTGAAATTAATTTCTTTTTCCTCGTAGAGCTTTGAATAAAAATTTTCTACTATTTCTTTTATTTCTTCTGTGTTCTTTGTGTTAAAACCATTTTCTTTTCTGAGGGTTAAAAATGTTTTACTTTTGTTTAAAATCTTCTTAAAAAAATACCTTGTGCATTTTTTGCCCTCCTATTTCTTTTTCTTTTGCTCTTAAAATCACCCCTCTGCTTTTCTCTTCAGCCAACGCTTGCATTTTTACTTTCACTTCTTTAATAAAATCGGTAACATTAAAACCCATATTTAAAAGATTAAAATACCTCTGTAGGCGCTTCTGCACTACCAACATGTGGCTTCTTTCTTTTCGTTTCTTTGCCCTCCCCATCCTTCTAAAAAAGGTCCGAATCCTAGCTTTGACCATCTCCCACCAGTGTGCTCGTGTCTCGTGCAAGTCTTGAAGGGTCTGCCACTCTTTGTACTGCTCCCTGTACTGACGAACTACGTCAGCATCTTTAAACAGGGAGCAGTTGAGCTTCCACAGACCACTTCCTACAGTCACACCCGAAGAGAGTGAAAGGGTGCAGGATAGCATCAGGTGATCTGAGAAGAAAACAGGGGTTAATGTAGCATCGGTGGGTGGGCAATCCCTGGTAAAAACGTAGTCAATGCGAGAGGCTCTGGTGCCGTCACCACTGAACCAGGTGAAGCCCTCCTCTCTAGGATGCAGTGTTTTAAAACAGTCCTGTAGTTTAAAATCCCTACATAAACCCTGCAATAAAACCGATGTTTTGTCTAATTTAAAATCCCCTGTTCTTTTCCTATCTTTGTTTGTTAAAATACAGTTAAAATCCCCTGCTAAAATCAATGGAACCCTGCCGAGCATGTGGGACTGCAGGTCTTCTAAAAGGTCATATCTATTTTGTTTGTCGTTAAAACCATAAATATTTAAGAGCTTAAAATCCTGTCCCATAAAACTCAGTTGTATTAAAAGTGCCCGTCCGTCTCTCACCACAGTGCTGCCCTTCACCGTCACCAGAGGATTATTGATTAAAAGGGCCACCCCGTCGTTTTTATTTTTGTTGGATCCGCTCCAAATCGATGGGCGTGGCCACATCCCCTCCCAGTCCCTGTAGTTATTTAAAAATGGTAGAGCACATTCTTGGAGTAAAAACAGGTCAGAGTTAAAAGATTTAAGACAGGATAAAATACTAGTAGCTCTAACTCTAGACTTCACACTCCTTACATTGATGGTAGAGAGTGTGATCGCCATGAGTATGGTTAAAAACAGTTATGACATAATAAGCCTGAAAAGAGGTTCACACTAAAAACGAGAATAAAACACCATTAAAAAACAGTTAAAAAAGGCCGTCAGGTGTAACCTTGTGAACTCGCCTCTGCCTTCGTCCTCGTGGGTGAGGGGGAAGGAGCTTTAGGCTTGTTCCTCCTTTTCGTTTTAATGGGAAACGTTCTCGGAGTTGATTTCAGAGCGATTGAAAGAAACGAGACCTCGTTGGGTGAATCGGAGGGGAAGATTCGCGGCTCCTCCACAGAGTCACTGTCTGAGAGAGTCGCGACTCTCCCCACCGTTTCCAACTCGATTTCTGTTTCAGGGGAGAGGATCTCCCCCTCCCCCCCCTTGGATGGACTGGGCCTCCCCAGCCCCCTCCTCCTGGGTGGGAGGGACCTCCGCAGGGCCCTCCCCCTCCTCCTGGGAGGGCGGAGCCTCCACGGGCCCCTCCTCCTCCTGTGTGGGAGGGACCTCCGTAGGCCCCTCCCCTTCTCCCGCCTCACCCTGCTCCTCTCCTCCACTTAGTGGTTTTGGCGGGAGATTCAAATTTCCCAGCCCCGCCTCTCCAATTATCTCGTCAGTTGGTCCACCATCTTGAGCCATTTCTGGCTTTCCGGCCTTCAGTTTGTTGGCAAAAGACTTGGGGCAACTTCTGAACAGATGGTCAGACGCCCCACACAAATTACACTTTCTGCCATTGGTACACTCTACAAAAGTATGACCAATTTCTCTACACTTACCGCAGACCACTTGGGTGCAAGCTTCCACCAAGTGCCCGTGCTCTCCGCATCTCCGGCAGAGCTTGGGTTGTCCTTGGTAGTGTATGTAGCCATGGTTTTCTCCCAGGACAATTGTAGCATTTACACTGCGTAGAATGGTAATAAACCAGGTAGAACACTGCCCAAATACCAAAGGACCAGTATTAATGCTTATGTTGGGTAATAACAGAGTAATAACCAGGTAGGGCAGTATACACTGTAGGTAATAACTATGGGCTAGGAACCAGAGGACTAGATACGGCTCAGGGAGAGAGGAAGCAGAGACTGAAAAAGTTGCGTTGGTACCATGTATTGAGACAAATAGACAAAAGACACAACAACATAGAACACAATAAAGAATGGCCATTCAGTGATCCCAATATTTACAATGCAAAAAGGTTTTTTAGTTCAATGAGGTAGAATATATATATTTACAATGCACGACACTCAATGTTTGATTGTCCATAAAATAATTGATCCGGAGCGCACAGATCAATTATGGAAAGCACAGTTGAGCACAGTTCAGTGCATACGCACGACAGTCTGCATTTAATTCAAATGATTAAGTCCAGAGGGAACAGTGTTTGTGAGGAGTGGGCAAATGGGAGGATGGTGGGGTCATAGAGCTATGTGCGTCAAAGTGCGAGGGTTCAAATGCCGGCTACAAGAGCCTCCTACCAGCCCAGACAGAGAGTAGGGAGTCGGGGTTCCTGACAGGAATCTCCTGAGTTGAGTCAAGTTGAAGATCTTGTTGATTCAGTGGGCTAGAAGCCTTTATCTTAGCTCGCCATCGGGACCCTGGCCAATTCCGCCTGTTTCATCAAACACAAAGGCTCGCTTGAAGCACTTGGGCAATGGTAGTCGGCTCCTGTAGCAATCAATCATTTGTTTGTCTCTCGCGTGTCTGCCGCTTCCGGGTTTGCGCTAATATAGATAGCTAATTGGTTGCTCGCGGTCACATGATCAGATAGCGACGCAGGGATGTAAAACAGAGAGCAATAGCGGGACAAGAGAGCAGACTAGACACGGATTTGACACCCGCGTTACACCATCATACTAGGCAGGTGCTTCAGGCCTTGGTAGCCCTGGGGGTCCTGCCACTGCTGGATGGGGACCCGCCAGCTGCCGGTCCAAATGCCGTCCACATCTCTGACCTTGATAGCCTGGCCCTTCACCGTGCAAAATCTTCCCAGCCATATACAGATATCCTCAGCACTCAGTCTCATTGAACATTCTGACTATCACATGTTTCAGTGAGTTGTCAGTCAAGTTCTCAACAGTAAATGCCGAAAACTGGGGCTCCACTTTCTTGAACCTAGTCCAGAACTCTTTTAACAGGATCACAGACCGGAAGCTCACATCAAACCCTCTGTTGAAGGGCAGAGACAGAATACAGTTCAAGTCGTCCGGTTTGAAGGTGAGCACCTTCTGGACCAGGTTCCTTGAGAAGTCAAGGCGGGAAAACGGAGGGACTTTCCCAATGACTTCTCTCAAAGTGTAGCGCACGCTGTGGTGCCTCCTCCTGCCGGCATGGGAGGCCGACATTCTGGAGGCACCCACAGCTAAAATCAACTAAAAGAAATCTAAAAACCACTAAAACAATAAATAAGTGAAACTAAAACCAAGTAGGGTGCCTACTTCCTTAAGGTGCAAGTGTGCCAGGTGCAAAGGTGCTAAAGTGCAGGTGTGCCGGTGCAAAAAACGCTGTAAAACAAGAAACGGAACAAAAATAACAACAGAAATAAAGAAAAAAAACAATTGACAGAAAAAAAGAAACAATTTATCCCCCGAGGCCCTAGGTGAGAGCCACAAGGGCTAACACCGTTGGGTCCTCGGAGGCGCATTCGCTGTCTCAGGTATTTAGCAACAGGTCAGTGCAGCGTCCCACAGATTTTTTCTTTCGAAAAAGTTTATTGACACTTGTTTCAATTGACACTTTCACATTTCAGGATGAATTTTTTCAATCTACAGACATTGTCAAAATCAGTTTTCTTTCATAAAACACATTCAGTCACATCAAACAGTAAAAGACATAAAACTTTTTAAAATGCTAAAACTATTGTGTGCTAAAAAGTGCTGAAAACAATGTCCATAAAAGCGGGTGTCAATAAAAGTGTCCGTTAAAATGAGGGGGCAGTTGATAAAAACCCTCTTTGTGCAGAAGCGGGGTGAGTCCCTATCAAGGATAACTCATCCCGCTCTCCCGAACATTTGGTCTCTCGGTGACCTGTCTGCTCAGAGGAGGTCCTCCCCGATGCTCCTTCCCACCGACCGCTCCCGGAGAGCCAGGCCGCTGCGGCTCCGACCTTCGAGTAGAGCTTCGGTCACCTTCATCCGAATGAGCACAGAGGCGATTCTTCTTTGTGGCTGTGTCCTAGGGCCCGCCGCCTGCAGCTACAGCCTCTCGGACTGTAGCTGCTGCCTTATGGATCACAGCCACGGGGGGGATCTGCGTGTGCCTTCCTACCAGCAGGTTTCTGGAGGTCCACATGGCGTCTTTGATGGCGGCGATGGTGAGCCAGATCCTCGCGAAGTCCTTTTTCGGTGTGGTCGGACTTAGGCCCACCCCATACAGCACCAGCTGGGCTGTAAGGACCTCCCCTGCTGGTAGGTACGGGAATTGTAAGGTGCCGGCTGTCGCCCACTGGTCTACTGCGGCGCTTGCACTCCCAGAGCAAATGCCGCACCGACTCAAGCGCCGCCACAACCCGGCCGGGGCAGGTAGCGGATCCGAGTAAGCCCCGGGAGTGCATGACGGACCTGACCGGGAGAAGCCTCGTGAGCCACTAACCAGGACAGGTCCCGGAGTCTGTTCGGAAGAGCAGGATGGTTCACGCTGGCGCCACACTTGAGTGGGCTTGCCTACGCCAGCCGCGCACTGGACTCACTGGCTCCGGCTCCTGCACAACAGAGATTAAAAAGCGATGATTAGTTAAAATCTGCACCTCCTCCTGCTCCAGGTTAAAATGCTTTAAAAGGTGGGAATAAAGCATAAAACTTGGGCAGATTAAAAGACACAGGACTTTAAAGATCAATGGGTAAAATCTTCTTTCTTCTTAAAAAGGAACCCATCCAGAATCTTGCAAGCGGCTGTCGTCTTCAGCTTTCGGATGGGTCCCTCGAAAGTGCCATGTGCAAGCGGTATATTTTGCCCCTAGGAAGAGGGGGAGGTCCGGGACGCCTTTCCCTCCTTTCTCTTTGGGCTTTTTAGGACCTACCTCCTCAACCTTTCCCCATTTGGAGCCCCATAAAAGTAAAAGATGGCCCTCTCCAAGGATAAAAGCACGGGCCTGGGGGCATAAGAACAGAACAAATGAGTAAAAACAGGAGTAAAATCACAGCTTTGATAATTAAAATCTTCCACCTTCCATCGTGAGTCCTCTAAGTGTCCAGAACCCCAGTCTCTGTCTAACTTTCCCTAGGACATCAACCAATTTAGACTCCCGCCCTCCGGTCAAACCTGATTCGCAGTATTTTTTGTCCGGGGTCACGGTCTCTGGGGAGTCCGGCAGTCTGTCGGGGTCCAGGTCCGTAGAATTGGGCTTGGGTCTTATATCTATTTAATTTCGACCCAGAGGCCAGTCCGAAAAAGTCTGTCAAGTCCAAGGTCCTGTTAACTGATAACAGGTCGGTGCATAAAACGTTCACGTCATCCATGTATAAAATCACTTTTGAAGCGGTGAGCATCCCCACCCGGGATGCCCACCCCATGATCGTTGGTCCCTTCTAAGAGCTGTGCCAGGGGTTCGATACAAAGGACATACAGGAGGGCAGATAACGGACAGCCCTGACGGACACCGCAGTCGATTTGCACTGCCTTTGTCAGATGCCCATTTACCAATAATGAATCTGCTGCTGATCCCTCGGTATAGCAGCCCCACCCACTCTATAAATCTATCAGGTAGACTCCACTTTTCGCAGCACCTCGAAGAAGTACTGGTGCGAGACCCGATCGAAAGGCTTTCAAAATCTAAATTTAGGACTACTAGCCGAATGTTTCTGTCTCTCGCGTAACAGATGGTGTCTCGGATCAGTACGAGGCTGTCGGTGATCTTCCTCCCGATCTTTGATCCGGGTGAATCAACCCCTCTAAAAACAAGGACAGACGTGAGGCTAAAATTTTACTAAAAAGTTTACAGTCCAGGTTTAAAAGGGTAATGGGTCTCCAGTTCGTCAGGTCAGTCCTGTCTTTGTCCTTTGGGAAGAGAGTCACTATCCCTAATCTGAAACTGTCAGGTAGTCGGCCTAGTCCCTTGAAGTTTTTAAAAACAGTCAATAAATCCGGTGCTAAAATGTCCCAAAATTTTTCATAAAACTCCACCGGGAGCCCATCAGCCCCCGGGGATTTCCCCTTTTTAAAACCTTTAAAAGCATTTAAAAGTTCTAAAAGGGTAAAATCTTGGGATAAAAGCACACTGTCTCTTAAAAACCTATCGATGGACTTTAAAACTTCTTTCAGGGTGTTAAAATTATTTTCTTTTTCCTCGTAGAGCTTTGAATAAAAATTTTCTACTATTTTATTTCTTCTGTGTTCTTTGTGTTAAAACCATTTTCTTTTCTGAGGGTTAAATTTTTTTTTACTTTTGTTTAAAATCTTCTTAAAAAAAATACCTTGTGCATTTTTCGCCCTCCTCTATTTCTTTTTCTTTTGCTCTTAAAATCACCCCTCTGCTTTTCTCTTCAGCCAACTCTTGCATTTTTACTTTCACTTTAATAAAATCGGTAACATTAAAACCCATATTTAAAAGATTAAAATACCTCTGTAGGCGCTTCTGCAGTCCCAACATGCGGCTTCTTTCTTTTCGTTTTTTTTCCCTCCCCACCCTTCTAAAAAAGGTCCGAGTCCTAGCTTTGACCATCTCCCACCAGTGTGCTCGTGTCTCGTGCAAGTCTTGAAGGGTCTGCCACTCTTTGTACTGCTCCCTGTACTGACGAACTCGTCAGCATCTTTAAACAGGGAGCAGTTGAGCTTCCACAGACCACTTCCTACAGTCACAATCCGAAGAGAGTGAAAGGGTGCAGGATAGCATCAGGTGATCTGAGAAGAACACAGGGGCAATGTAGCATCGGTGGGTGGGCAATCCCTGGTAAAAGCATGTAGTCAATGCGAGAGGCTCTCTGGTGCCGTCACCACTGAACCAGGTGAAGCCCTCCTCTCTAGGATGCAGGGTTTCAAAACAGTCCTGTAGTTTAAAATCCCTACATAAACCCTGCAATAAAACCGATGTTTTGTCTAATTTAAAATCCCCTGTTCTTTTCCTATCTTTTGTTTGTTAAAAATACAGTTAAAATCCCTGCTAAAATCAATGGAACCCTGCCGAGCATGTGGGACTGCAGGTCTTCTAAAAGGTCATATCTATTTTGTTTGTCGTTAAAACCATAAATATTTAAGAGCTTAAAAATCCTGTCCCATAAAACTCAGATGTACTAAAAGTGCCCGTCCGTCTCTCACCACAGTGCTGCCCTTCACTGTCACCAGAGGATTATTGATTAATAAGAGGCCACCCGTGCTGCTTTTATTTTTGTTGGATCCGGGCTCCAAATCGATGGGGCGTGGCCACATCTCCCCTCCCAGTCCTGTAGTGCTATTTAAAAGCGGTAGAAGCACATTCTTGTAGTAAAACAGGTCAGAGTTAAGATTTAGAGACAGGATAAAATACTAGTAGCTCTAACTCTAGACTTCACACTCCTTACATTGATGGTACGAGAGTGTGGATCGCCATCAGTATGGTTAAAGCAGTTATGACATAATAAGCCTGAAAAGAAAGAGGTTCACACACTAAAAGCTTGAGAATAAAACACCATTAAAAAACAGTTAAAAAAGGCCGTCAGGTGTAACCTTGTGAACTCGCCTCTGCCTCATGGGTCCTAAGTGGGTGAGGGAAGGAGACTTTTAGGCTTGTTCCTCCTTTTAAGGCTTTTAATGGGAAACGTTCTCGGAGTTGATTTCGGAAGCGATTGAAAGAAAGCGAGACCTCGTTA